>OY982970.1:19002068-20202068 GCA_963890685.1 Plagodis pulveraria | reverse complement strand
CTGATGGTAAGTGATGATGTGGTCGAAGATGTTGTTCAGACTAACCTAGAATTACTGGCTCTCAAGGACAGCTGCCGGAACACACCGTTAGGTGTTTGGTGACAGATTTTCTACTTGAGGGTGGTAGCTAGCCAGGCGAGCATTCGCAAATTGCCCTACCACCATGCTATAACGACTGCCATCCTAAGATAACAACCGGGACCGACGGCTTAACGTGCCCTCCGAAGCACGGAAGCGCTCAGTAGTAATGTCACTAGCGGTCACCCATCCAACTCATGACCGCGGGCGACGTTGCTTAACTTTGCTGATCGGTTAAGAACAGCTAAGTAAACTTCGCTACGAGCGCTTCGGTCCTATTTATGTATTTATTTAGAAAAAAAATATTGTAGTAATCAACAAATTTATGACGATGATACCCCACTGGGTGCAAAAAAGTTTTTCTTCTCGTCAACTTTTTGATGTTTTGGAGCCCCCCAAAAAAAGTAATAAGGGACGTGTCTTCATAGCGCTTTTCATACAAACGTAGTTTCGCGATATATCGAATACCAAGTTCAAACTCAGTGAAAATTTGAATACATGTCTTTGAGATTAAAATTGATACTTTGGTTTGTTAGTATTTCCTACAATTATTTGGGAAAATCATTGGGGTTTTTTTTCCACATTAAGAGATGAAATAAAAAACTAAACAAAAAACTGGCAAACCAGAAGCATAGATATTAGGTACAAGGACATGCACGCAAAATATCAACGAATTTAAGTACTTGGTATTTAAAATATGATGGAACTGCAAATAAACGATTATCTTATCTTAACTACGTTTGCATGGAGAGAGCTACGATGACACTAAGCTAAAATTAAATTTTTAATCCAAAGGTCGTCATTGCGCCAACGCTTTACACAATACCTATATATTTCAGGTTTGCAACTCATTCCATTTAACGCCTACACACCTGTGTCATATGGAATAACAGACAGTATCGCAAATGAGCTCCATTTTGGCCTTTAGGTACGGAACCCTAAAAATATTGAAGTCGTCGTCGTCACTTAGTAATTCGTGATTTTATCCAAATACAGAAAATGACGAGCTTCTTTGTGTTCTTATCTTAATAAAGGTCGTTAAAATGTATATAAATGTTATGGTTTTATGATTTTAACGTCGATAATTATATAGATACTGCCATTGTTTACTTCCTTATAGTGATAACTATACCTGTAGTCACAGAATATATAGGTACCTACTGCCAGGTGGTGACGGAATCATGATAGAGTATATCGCAGATCTTCCGTCCGATGCAGTTTTTTTTTTTAGAAACTTGTATCTTAAATATTTGGGAGGTGTGACATATTAGTACATTATGCAACAAGTGCGCAAAGTTGCTTATTACTATCGAGACAGGTTTTGGGCTGAGATCGATGCTCGAAGGCCTACATGAAGTAGAGATTGTAATAAACAACGCGCACGAGTTTCATACGCACTTTTTCAACACCCTTGCGAGGAATATATAATATATATATTGCACAAATGCGATACAAACAACATAGGTACCAAAAATTATGGAAAATAGAGAGCAAGTTTTTTTATTGCGCGCGGCACACATATAAACCTCTTTGATGTTACAAATATGTTATAAATTACCCGATTAAATTGAAAATGCTCTGTTTACTCACATATAATTTGCAGTTAGGTACTAACTTAACTTTGTAGGGATACATTACCCGATTAAATTGAAAATGCTCTGTTTACACGCATATAATTTGCAGTTAGGTACTAACTTAACTTTGTAGGGATAATTCTATTACGCACTAGTGTATAATATTATTATGCACGAGGGTGTTATAGTTGGTTTATGGCCCCAAGAACGATATAATTTATTATATCGTCACTTTACGAGCAAGGGTGTTGAAAACATTATTTCAACACAGAGAAGATTATCTTATCTATGCAATTCAATCACCGACACGAAATGCTCGTAGCAAAACCAAAACTTGTCTGCTCGTAAGAACACGCTAATAACCTTGTGGCCCTGTTTCTATGGGCGTGTACAGGATGATTTACGTGAGATTCTTAGGACCAGATGCATTATTATTTTGTTAATAATTAAATAATATATTGTTTGAAAAAACCACAAATCCAAATACGGTTTTACGTTTAGTATGGAAATATATTTTCGTGCTCATTTAGTATGCATAGCATTCGCATGGTATTAACATGACGGCACGATCCCGGTTGTTTACTGAGGATAGAAGTCATAGCCTGACAGTCGTTATAGCATGTATGGTAGGCGGGCATTTTGCGAATGTACGCCTGGCCAGCTACCACACTCAAGCAGCAAATGCGCCAAAAGCACGGCATGGCTCATCTTCGATTGGGTGCATAAAATATAATTATAGCCCTATACTAGTAATTTCCTCTATTGCTGAACACAGGTTCCCCTTTTTAGGGGAGGGGGGTATTTGCCAGGGTTTTACTACTTGATTTCGAATGTCATGTGCCCGATGGCTGATTCCTCGAAGCCATTAGCTCGAGCGTCCTAATTGCCGAAATTCCATATCACCGATGTAACACAATTTCGACTAGCCATTAGTTCGAGCGTCCGTTTCACCGAAAAGCCATTGCAACTATAGTCTTTTTCTTCGAATTTGTATTGGATCAACGTGCCAGTAACTCGCAAGCTATTCTACCTACGAAAAAACATTCAAGTCGAAAAGGGTAACATACATCTCTGTATCAGCCTCAGTTAACGTTATAAAAACAAAAGTTGTAAAATCTCTGTATCAGCCTAGTTCGTATCAGTTTTATTTGACATAGTCCTCACGCTTGGCAGGCAGCTTGGAGATCGCAGTGTAAGATGTGCTGCCCACCTTCCAGTATTTCTCTCCTAGTCGCCTTTTACGACACCCACGGGATGATATGAGGAGTAGATCTAACCCAGCACCCAACGGGGAACAGTACAGTACAGTACTCGTATTAAAGGACCTCAGATCACAGGATTATATAAGTAAGTCCTGATATTTTACTAAGAGCTGGTTTTTCAATCACAAGTAAAAAAATAAAAGAGCGATATTTATTTTTAAAAATCATTAAATTTTTAACAAAAACAACCGACTTCAAACATAGGATACACATTATTAGTGATAACCCAAATATTACTCATCAGATCTCACCAAAAAATGGGATCCCATGACAAGAATGAAATGACATGATGAACATGACTAGCTTTAGAATATCAAAAATCATCAAAATCGGTACAACGTGTAAAGAGTAATGTAATGTGTAAATAATAATAAAACACGCAAAAAAACAGTCCAATTGAGAACCTCCTCTTTTTTAAGTCAGTTAAAAAACATGCAAAATTCTTTCTTTTTACATTGATTGTGATACATTTATTCTTATAAATAATAACTATCTGATGATTGGAAAACTACCTTAATTTTTGTGATACCTAACCTATTAAAACTATTGGCTCAATGGGCAGAAGACTTCTAAATTGAAATTATTTTTTTAAATTTTCTACCCCCATATCAACGCCATTTAGGAAAAAATCCAAAAAATGCCTCGTAATATTAATCCGTATACCTAATTATCACGAGAATCGTTTGAGAATAGCGAACTGTATAGGAAAACAACCGGAACAACCACGGCACATACGAAGGCATTGCCCGAGCTGAAACGGAGACGCTTCGCTAACGATTCGCGCTCGCTCGGTCAATTATTATGATGTAAATAAAGGTTGGTTAACAGGTTGTTGAGTTCCACACAAGTGACCCATTTACTCATTGAAGCTTAGCGTGGCATTAGCTTTGACATGCGATTATTTTAATATTATGTGGCTTTATAGGTCACTGAAAACTGTTGTTTATTAGACTATTTGAAGGAGAAAGAAAATTCAATTACAAAATTACAAATTTATGAGAGAAAAAAATATAGTCGTGTGTAGGATTCGAACCAGCGTCCATAGGATAGTTTTTAACTGGGCAAAAAGATGTTAATTGTTTTGCGCGATAACAAACATACGCGCGGGTGAAGCCGCGGCCGGAAGTAAAGATCTGTCAGTTTGTGATTACTTACAAACGACAAAAATGCTCGGACATTTCCGCCTCTGCCAAGCTATCGCCTGTCATCTACGTAATTTTAACAAATATTGTAATTATTTTATAATATACTTCGTAACACTTGTTAAAAGACGTTTAGAATGGCCCCGAGTTTCTTGTCCGTTTTTCTCGTAGTGGCTCTATATTTTTTTTTGCCGAACGTGGCAGTGCTATGTAGAATATTTCAATATTAAAATTTGTAGTTGACATTCTCAAGAGCATCGTAAACTCCTAATTTGAATAAATGATTTCGACATTGAAACATTCAATTTTTTACAGCGCAAAATTTTCGCCTCTACCGGGATTAGAACCCGCAATCCCCGGTTTTACACACCAGGTTCATTAACCACTCGACTATTGAGACTCCCTGGACAGTCGCGAATCTTGTAGTTACTGTTGTAAAATTAGATTTTTTACCATTATAAGGGCACACAATTCGGCTATGTCCAGTAGGTGTCTATATATTTGTATTGACTACCTCGTTGGCGTGTGTGACAAATGCGTCGCTTTTAAATCTTGACATCCTGGGTTCGTTCCCAGGTCATACAGTTGTGCTTTTACAAAGAAAACATCAGTAGCAATCCGAAGTCTGTAACTGTGCCCGATAGATGACTGTGACTACTCGCTCGTTCCCTATTACATGGGACCAATCAACAAAAGTACATACGGTTATCACAACAATCTTTCTTAAAGACAATAATTTCGAAGTCATATAAGAATAATGTTGAAGCAGTAATGGCTCAGTGGCATGCCTATGGTCTGCCATGCAGCAGGTCTATGGTTTGAATCCCGCTGCGGGCTAGCGACCACCCTCAAGTAGAAAATTGTCGCCAAGCACCTAATAGTGTGTTCCGGCAGGGGTCCTTGAGAGCCAGTAAAATTACAGGCACATGAGACTTAACAACTGTAGGTCTCAGTGTGACCGGCACAGTGAAATTCGTCGTTGACGAAATGCGTCTATTATAGGCAGAGGTTAATCCACTAAACATCAGGTGGGCCTCGGGCTTGTTCCTACACAATAACATAAAAACATGAAGTAATTTTGTCTCGTAAAAGATAAAAGTCGAGTGTTCAACTTTGTGACAACTACAGTGTCGAATTAAAGCTATATATATCGGCATAATTTAAGGTTACTATAAGGTAATATAAATTGTATAGTGATAAGACTACTTACAGTTTCACCAAAAGTTATAGTTAAGGCTTTCTATTTAATTTTTTTGGCTAAGGCTTTTTATTCTGTAGCTAAGGTAAGGTGCAATGAGTGACGTGACGTCAGAAGTGAAGATTTTCTACGCGTTTCACTTCACTTTTTTCAAATATTCGTTTCAATCAAAAAAGGGGATTTGTTGATCGTGCCCTCTGAGCAATTAAAGTTTTTAGAGACCGTGCCACAGACAATCCCGTTGTCTATTAATCTTGACAGTTAATTACCGTCGTTTATTAAGATCTCTGAGAGAAAAATTAAGGACGGTAATTTTCAGTAGAATCAGCTGTAATATCTTTGTAAAGATAACGTGTTCAGCTCACGATGAGATGGGCTAAGTTGTGCCCTAGGTCATTGCCGCGCGGTGACCTTGACATGGTTGTCATGGTTACGGCAGACTGGCGTGTTAGACGCGAACAATAAAAACGCTCAGTTGAAACGGAACATTAGATAGTGACGAGACAGACGTGCCTGCGAGGTGCTTGGGCTCTTAAATGAAAAATATGGTATAAAATTGAGTTAATCGCGATTACCGTTAACATTTCCTTATAAATACAACAATAAAAAAGAACACGAAAGTATAACTCTATATAAAAAAAAACACTCAAGTACGAGTGGGACTCACACACCAAGCGGTCCGTAGGGAGACAGAACGGGGTATTATACTTTAAATAGTTTAAGGTATTATTAGATTTATCTATACTAATATAATAAAGAGGAAAGATTTCATTGTTTGTTTATTTTTTTTGTTTGCATTGAATGGGCTCTGAAACTACTGGACCCATTAAGATGAAATTTGGTATTAGAATAGTTTGAGACCCGGGGAAGGACATAGGATAGTTTTTATCCAACTGCGCAAAAAGAGGTTAATGGTTTTGCGCGATAGTCGATATAACCGCGGGTAGAGCTGCGGCTGGAAAGCTAGTTAGTAATAAACACATGTTTTACCGCCCTTCCATATCTTCCGAGTGTAGTTGTAACTACTACACTCCCTAGCCAAGCGATCTTTATATAATTTAGGCTCCACATTACGCGCCGCAAACTCCGAGGTTCGCCGTCAAACCGCTGAGCTTGCGGAGCAGCCGCTGCGTCATCTGAATGGAGCCTTGCTGTATGTGCCATTAGGAATTACATCCACACTGGTCGTGTACAAAATACTTTACCCATTCGTTGCGCGTCAATGATTTACTGCACATTTTCGTGACTGAACAGGTCTGCTGCTACTTGAGGTAAAAGAAGGTGTTATTTTTTTTCCACAGATATGTGCCATCTTTAACTAAATATTACGAACTATATATACAACACTACAGCTACTACAACGAAATCAAATATACAACCTACAAACCATTGCATACTCAAAGGCAGTCCGTATGCTAATAAGAATAAGCATTGGTTTTAATTTCCAACGAATAAGCATAGCAATTAACGGGGCAATGCTTCCAGCAGGATAGGTAATAGCAATCGCTGCTTATATATCTGGCTATGTGAAATATAAGTATTTTCATAATTTAGGGAATTCGGTAGACTAGGACCAGGATAAATCATTTGCGTTCCAACTGCTGTTTAGGACACGACGGTTATTAAACGCTAAGTATACAAGGGTCCTTAGGAATGACGATGATGTGTAGCATGAAGCAGCATCACGCAATACTACGACATGACAAAGCCCCAGTGCATCGATCATTATTATAATTATCCACTGTATCCTAATACTAGCTACTAGCCTAGGTACACTCAAGTACGCGTAATAACTAAACAATAAATAATACATCGCAATACGATGATTGAAGAACCAGAGCAATAACAGAGTTATGAGTTATAATGTCATGTTAGTTCAGTCGGTCAGAGCATACCCCGGCTATAGGAGTGGATGGACGCGGGTTCGAATCTCACGCATGACTTCAATATTTTCTCTCGTAAATTTGTAATTTTCTAATAAACAAATATAACTTTTTTTGATGGGAATGTGAAGGAACACGCGCGATCTGCCTATGCACTGCGCCTATTTTACTGTAACTTACTACTGAGGGCTTCCGTGCTTCGCAGGGCACGTTAAGCCGTCGGTCCCAGTTGTTGTCTTACGATGGTAGTAGATATAGCATGGTGGTAGGATGGTAGGACATTTTTCGAATGCCCGCCTGGCTAATTTCCACCCTCAACTAGAAAATCTGTTGCCAAGCACCTAGCGGTGTTTCGACAACTGTTCATGAAAGCTAGTTATTCTAGGTTATCCTACACAATTTATCAACCACATTATCACTTACTATCAGGTGAGATATAGTGGTCTAAGTCTAGCCTATCAAGTATAAATACAAAAAAAACCATCTACGGACTCGTCTTTCATACATTTGCTTCAGGCATTCTGGAAAAACATGCAATTGTCTGTTACTGTATTAATAAATTGGCATCGTACTGGACCACTATGTCCTAGTTATGAGTGAAATTCTATTGTTATCATTATCGCCGATGCCAATGGGTTAAGGTTGACTTAAACGAAAATAAATTGAGCTAATATCTTTTAATTAAAACCTCCAGATGTATCTATATCTCTGTATTATGATACTATTGTAATGTTAGCATCCCAGCCCAGTTGATTGGCTCGTGGAGTCTCATTGCTATTATTAGTCCTTGTAAATGTATTTGTCGGCAATTTTATGATTCACATCGCAGTTACCTACTTAGGTATACATCTAGCAGAACATAGTTTATTAATCTGAATGCTGAATTTATCGATAAACATAGTGTTACCTCAAGGGAAGTAATCCAATCGAGGTTTCGACCGGGTTAATTTTTTTTTTGTTCTTGATAGCCTTTGACCACTATCTCACCTGATGGTAAGTGTGATGATGTGGTCGAAGAGGTTGTTCAGGCTTACCTAGAAGTACTGGCTCTCAAGGACAGCTGCCGGAACACACCGTTAGGTGCTTGGCGATAGATTTTCTACTTGAGGGTGGTGGTTAGCCAGGCGGGCATTCGCAACATGCCCTACCACCATGCTATAACAACTGCCATCCTAAGACGACAATCGGGACCGACGGCTCAACGTGCCCTCCGAAGCACGGAAACGCTCAGTAGTAATGTCACTAGCGGTCACCCATCCCACTCATGACCGCGGGCGTGCTAGCTTTTTTGCTTGTATAGCGGTAAGAAAATTATATGTTAATCTTGATCACATTATCAAAGCCCCAGAAAAAACCGAAACACGTTTTCTTACAATTTTCTCGATAGAATGAAATTGCAAAGTTGACTCGAAATTACGCTGTTAATGTAAACATCTTAATTATTTACGTATGAATGTGTATGAAAATGTATTAATGAAATAGCAAAACTTTATATGGACAAGAAAAGTTACACTTTCGATTTACGTTACTAGTTTTGTGTTATTACTTCCAGATTTTACCTAAACTGATCGCGTTTCAATGGTGAAACGCGATCAGTTTAGGTAAAATTCGGAAGCGATGACGCTGCCTCTCTTTCAGTCCTACGCAGTCCGTTAGTGACAAAATTTCAGCATTTAACAGCGTTTTAAGGGACGATTCAGATAAATAAGGAGCTTGTAACGAAAAATAAAACAATATTAGAATGAAATAAAGTTCAATCTCAAAGCGCGCTGCACATGGCGGCTATGACTTTGTGTTTTTCTAAAATGGGCGATAGTTATAATACTTTACACAGGGATGCGGTTGCCCGATTTATAACGCACGCATTTGTCAGTTGTAAGCGAAAGTTATATGTGACAATTCATTATCAATGAGGAGTTCCAACAAATATCTCTAAAACATCTGCACTTAGGATATTTTACCTTATAATCAAACAGTTATTAAAAAAACCTTCAGCACGGGTTCGCTGTCAAAATGTCCACAGATATAATGATTCTGAATGTGGATTCAGAATCATAATAGCTGTGGACATTTTGTATAACATTTATTTGAAGATGAACTCTTGTACATAGGTGAACAAGTGAAGAAGAGTTCACCTTGAGTCCTTGAAAACTGTTTGGTTAAAAAGTAAAATATCTGAAGTGCAGGTGGTGCAACACCTGATACACCACCATAGATGATGATAAAAATTTAATTTCAGTCATATATTCGAATTCGGGTGCTTGTGAATTGTGATACTGACGGATTACCTCGTGGAAGTCACCATAAAAATGTCAGCTCAAAGAATATTTATTAGTTTGCGTAGTACCGACTTGAACAAGTTAATACTTTTCAATATAAACAGCCAGTTATTCAGCTGTACCTAATTTATCATTGAGGGATAAATACTATGAAGTATTTCTATGGCGGTTGCAGGTATGGAGTACTAAGTATTATTTATTCTGGAACGCAGGGCTGATGTGAGATGAAATCGGACTCTTGTAATATTAGCGAGACGAAAACGGATTCATCAGTGTTATTATTTTTTATGTGTGAGATGAAAATGGACATACCCCTGTTTTGTCTAACAAAACAAACACGTTATTGTGAAAGTTTTGGGTTCAGATAGGAACTGAATTATTTGAATCGATTTCCTGTCGGATAAGGCCTGTTATTTCAAAGGTCATTGGTAACCTAAATCGTGCTCGTGACCAGTTATTGGTTAGTCCTGGTTGACACAGATTATAGCAATAGTTTCTACGCCTAGGGCTGCCTTAATTATGGATAGATAGTAGAACGTGTCTAGACATTGCATACGTATTTTTATTTTAATATTTGAGCAAAGGTGTTCTTTCACCTAGAAGGCGTCTTTCTTTCTATCGCATAGCTCTGATCTCTTCTGATGCAAAGCGCACTGTACAATAATCCCGTCTAGACGGTTACGCTGATGTACCTGTACCTTTGTTCACCTAAAGTTTGGAGTGAGCCAGGCCTGCCCAAACCTTAAATTTGGTATTATACTTAATTCATGTTGCACTGGTTTCACACACAAGTCCGGGTCTTATGGATTGTTCGTTCTACGCTTGGATTACTTGGCTAGGCCTATTATAGCGCCAGCGTTATGTTTCGGCACACCTGGTATTATATTCATTCTAAGTTGTTGTGCAATAATGCCATAGTTGCCTGTTGCTGGTTATGAATATTATGTTTATGGGAAGTGTGCATGTAGCACATTTCATACAATCGTAATTTCGTCATATTTTATACATCAAGTGTACAAACTCGGTATAATCAATAGGCTTAGGATGTAGCGAAAAAATCCTAGTTCTAGTATTATTATAATATGTTCTATGTCTATGGTATAATCTAACATGCATATCCTTGAGCCCCTCTGGTTTGCCAGGTTAAAAAAATCGCAAAAAAATATTTGTATTGAAATCCTTCTTTAACATTATGGGGTTATATAAATGATAAATTGAAAAACCGGCAATTATGTATGCAATCCGATTCGTCATTCTTACATAAAATTCCTAAAATAGACAGTGAATCTATGAAATATTTGCAATATGCACTCTCCCTAGGAAATCCATATATTTCCTAAATAGCAATAGGAAATGTAACAATTTTTTCATAAATTTTAGATATAGGTATTTCTAATGCTTCGCCAGCCGCTACCGCGGCACGCTAGTTTCGCTTGCTCCGAAACGAGCATTGTCACCAGTAGCCCAAGCACAAACATTTCGATAGTCCGTAACGTTATCGTATCGAGTTCACCGCCCGTTTACGCAGGAGGAAATGGCTGACAGTACGCCGCATCGTTTGCTGGCTAACGTGAACTCGATAGGATTACAAAAGTGACGTCATCCAGCGTAAATCACAACAATTATACCTTTTTTCTAAGACCTAACAACTCATTCGAAAAGAGGTTTTAAGTCTTATTTTGCCTATAAAAGTTCCTCTCACTGAGCAAGTAATATTAAGAGTTGTCACGGACCTTGTTGCTTTGAAACTCAGATTTGAAGTTATTTTATACCAACCATTACAAATGAAAACTATATTTCCAACACAATAAAAGTGACATTTGTGAGTGTTGTACTACTGATTCCCTAAAATCGATTAGTTACAATGAAATCGATTCCATTATAATCGATATAGGAAAAAATGGTTAAGAAGGTTAGGTTTATAAAATATATGTTAACGAAATATAAAATAAAACAAATATTTCACACAGATTTATTAATTTATTCAAAATCATCAAAATATTTTATCGTGCGATATATCTTCGCTAGTAACGAAATCCGTATTATTGGGGTATGTATACATAGTTCCAAAGTAATTTGTGTACTAGAACATCTTTACAATACATATTTTTTTATATTTTCATTGTACATAACAGTTTTCAATATATAATACTTATTTTCTAATTGTCGTATATGTAAAAGTAAAAAATACTGCACGTAAGTTGCACTAGTAAACTTGTCATCAACTGTTAACAATTATTATTATTTGTAGTTCAATCATAAAATGTAGTATTTTTAACGCCTTTTTTAATTATATATAGACTGTAGACTATTAAAAACTTTTTTGGTGTAGGTAGTTGAATTATTTAGATAATTAATTTAAATTAATTTAATCATGCAGCTGATCTTTTTCATTTGTATTGCAAGAAGCTTCTTCTGCACTGTTTTGTTTTATTTATTGATTCAATTAATATTTTCTTCGTAACTTAAGCATATCTGAAATTACAAAAAAAGTTTATTTAACTGCACTCGAAAGTTGGTTAATTTTAAAATCAAACAATTTAGAGTATGGTATTATAAGTATTTAAATAATTGGGATTGTATGTTGATACACATGTTGATTTTGTTATAGTATTGAGGTGACATAGTACCTTAAATTCCATGCAATAGCTTTATCGATTCAGCGTTTACTTTGAAAGTATATAAGCGACGGAGTTTTGTTTAAATGAACTGAAAAAAAAACATCTCAGATTATTATCACAAGCATAGATATGACGTTATTTACACTATTTATTATTAATTGTATAATATTTAGGTCGATTTACATATGTTAGATAATAAATATTGCTCTAGCCGTTCAGTTAGCTAGTACTGTGCCAGTTATGTAGAGAAAAATTGATAATACCTGGTGTTTCAAAATGCTTTTGAGCTAAAGATGTAAATAACAGTCCCTAAAATACACATGTTAAGTTTCGTGGCATAATAAAACATTCCGCGTGATGGTTTATGATCACCAGCATCGAATATGATATTTCCTAACTTATTGACACTATGAAAAAGTATATGTACCCATACCACTGACATTATAAAAAATCGATACTACAAAGGTATCGATACTTTCTCTGAGCAACACTAAACTTACTTTACGTTACGTAAATATTTGTAATTTATATACAAATATATGTAAGTACAGCAATTCGCATGATAACACATACCTACTTAAATTACAATAAAAACCAAGCGATCATTAGCTCTGAAACAATAATGTAATTTCAATGACATATTTTCATCAACTCACCGGTTCTGGATCTCATGGAAATCTATTGCTTAAACATTTTTATTTGTGTTTTGACACCACAGACTTCGCATTTTCTTTGCGATTTCCGTATTGTATTGATGTTCACTATTAAATTTTAAAATTTTTGAATAAAATGTATTTGAGGTGATATATTTACTAAGTGCCATGACATACATTATGACATAGAGAAATGTAATATACCGGAAACAATATGATTAGTCTATAGCCATGACAGTCCAGTTGAGTTGTCAAGGTGACAATGACTCGTATCGTATTTGGTAATTTTGGACAGAAATCGGTACACCTGCAATACTTTACCTTATTTTAAGGTTGGTGACGCTGGACTGGTTCCTCTATGATTGATATTCGTCAAATTTAGCTTTTTATTTGGTGAAAACCAAACATATTTTTTTCCGGTATGTTACTTTTCTCTATGCGTTACTTGCTCAGTGAACCAAATTTTATTGTAACATCATTAGAGGTATTAAAATAAAACATTATATATAAATTATGAGCTATAAATTCTCAAGCCAAGAATCTACGCCACTGATAATTTACTATATGAATTACAAAAAGCTACTATTACACCTTTAAACAGAGGGAGGAGTTTCAAGAAACCCTGAAGGGCCGCCAGCCGGCGTGAAGTGTATTTTGCGCTTAATTTTATGGTGTTTCAGCAGAAAAATAGGCTATTGAGTTCAAGCAGTGCATTCTATAAGTTCTAATTTGTTCACTAAAGGTGATTCCCGACAGAACTTTCGTCTCCAGCGGTATTTTACCGTCTGTTCTGGGAAAGAAGAATGCTGTGAAAACCTGGAGTGCGTAGTAATCATAGATGAAGTAGAATATATACTACGTATACGGTAGTAATGTACCTACCTAACAGTTTTGCAAAGACAAACCACGTAGCATTTCATGAATGCGCCGTTACTACAAATCGGGAGTGCTGTGACTTGTAACCGTCTAGGCTTAGTGTTGTTTTAAGTTCATATTAATTTTAGGATAATTAAAGCGTTTATTTTGTACTAGTCAGCTTATGGTTGGTTTTTTTTTTGGATTATGATTGTGTCTGTTATTACATTACCAAAAATAAAGAAATTACTTAACTGTTGGTGTAGTTTTGTTTTTTTATTCATCTACTTTCCTTTATTTTTAAGGAATAGTGTGGCAAACGAGCATGATTTCGAACTTACCTAGCCTATAAGATCAGAGGGGGAAGAAAAATGCTTCTCACGGCCCTGCTATGAGTTCGCCACCCAATAGTCTTTTATGCGCCACCAATAGAAGCACACACTGATCCATCTCATCATCACTGTTGTATGCTCAATGCGTGGCAACATCCCACTCACACCGACCTTAGTAGTGGCATGCTGCCACGAATTTTGTCTTAGTCGCGTTTCACAACATCCAACGAGATATCCTATTATCCCTAACCCACGAACTGTTCTGTATATAGGTACCAATAAATGAAACGCACAATTGCACTTCGTTTATTTTTATTAAGAACCAAAAGTCCAATAACACAGCTTCTACGTTTCACATTAAAATCTTCTTCTTCGTAGTGGTTAGAATGTTGGCGTGAGCATGGTCATCACCTCAGAGTTCGTAGGTAGTTAGTCTGACAATCCGTTGGTATTCCTTTCGTGTCGCTGCCTGTGTTCTTCTGGTGCATTTGTTGACAGCTTTGGTTGATCTTGAAATCTTGAATGGATAGGTGATCTTCTTTGAGCCTTATTGTTTTCAATTTGACCATGCACAATGAAGAATTTCATAGCAACATTATTGCGCCGCAAGACATATCCAACGAGCGAAATTGGTGTAAATGTGGGCTGGAACGGTGGAATATGGACGCTGTTTGATGAAGAGTTTTGAAAAATGTCCTGAATTGGGTTCATCGTATATTAGCATCACTTCCCCCCAGTGCCATAAATTAATAAATACCTACTTTGCGCCTGGTAAACGACATGGTACAATACTACTTCTAATCTTGCTGCAATGTTTGTAACTCTTTTCATAGGTAAATTATGAATGAACAAACACAATAATAACATGAATTTTCGAAGTTTTACCACAATTGAATACGTTACGTCAGCCATCTGACTGAAAATTTCTCAGTGACATGACATTCGTAGATTTTTGACAGATCCTCGATAGCCAGCCTTCGAGCTTACGTTAGAATAAGGTTCGTGCTCGCGATTTCATACAAAACTTTTTACGTGACAAAACATTCACGTTAAAATCTCGACACATTAGTTGTCAAAACCTTTTTTTCTGTCAAAATTTAGTTCCTTTTACGCACTGTAGAGGCGCTGATCAAATCCCATACAAAATAATGACATTTCGATACGTTTACGAAACGGTTACGATTTCGCAAGTTATTCGTGCTTGGGCTACAGTAATCTCTCTTCCTCGCTTCGCTTGTCGTCGCACCTTTTATGTGACTTTGCCCTAGACTAGTAATTGAAACTATGATTAGACAAAAAGAAGTTCTTATTTTAGTTTACAAACGTGTATTATTAATTTTTTCCCAGAGATTTAGTTTTTATATATGTCCTAATATCATCTCGGATTTGCATACAATTCCTAGAAACTACATAGGTATATTTCAAAGGAAATATGTGCATGAAAAACTCTTTCAATCATTATTTAACACATTTCCTAGGTAGGGTGCAATGCCCCAACATTGCATATTTCTTGGAGTTGTGTACAATTCTTAGGAAATACAATTCATTTCGGATGAATATACATTGAATTCTCAGTTACAGACATGCTACAGTACGGGTTTCAACGAAACCGGTCAACTGGGGATTTTCTCGCGTATGTCTCATAGCTGCAGCGAGGCCATTGATGAGTGTGGAGAAGCGCTTGCCGCCGCTTCTCTTGACATTTTCAAGACCTTTTCCAAGGTCTGGCACGTCAAGTATAAATATAAGCTTCCTTAATACGGCTTACCTGCAAACTTATGTTTTTGGAAATCTGGCTATGCTAAAGCCCGCTGGAGTCGCCCCATATCTTACTGTGGGTGTCGTAAGAGGCGACAAAAGGAAAAAGATCAAAAGGTTGGCAGCAACACCTTCTGAAGATCTGCCATCTTACACTACGACCCACAAGACGCCTGCCAAGCGATGGGGATTTTGGCCAAATCAGGCTTTGTTCAGCGAGTGGGCGATATGGCGGTTGATGATGAAAGCACGCGATATCGTTGTCCATGACAGCATAGTTAGAGAGATGTCGATGCTCAAGGGAGTGTTTGGCCCTACAGGCAATCTCCGGTCTTTGCCAATATGGTACATATATACACTCCAATAACTAAAAAGTATTTTCCTTTATGATATTAGTCATTGACAGTGAATGACAATCGATCCCATAAGTAGCAAGTCACAAAAATGGGCGAAAAGTTTTTTTTTTTACCAAAAAATTAAGAACATCAAGAAACTTCAAGAATCAAATATGTGAAATAACTTGTCGAAGTCGGTACCATGCGCACAATATTGTGATAATAGGTACTTTTGAACCATCATGGTACCGACTTCACACATCATTTGAGTGCTGAAGTCGGTTCCATTTTTTTTGGTATAACTTTTTTGGAATAACGTATGCTCCATCCCTATACGATGGTTAAGAACGAAAGGGCAAATTAGAGTCATGCGTCATACATACGAGTATGTCATGATGGCTTAGAGGCTAGATGGGCGGGTTCCAATCCCTCACATTTTTTTTTCGAATGAAATACTTAATACTTCATTATATTACAATCTAGCCAACAATACGGACTAATGAGTAATTTTAGCTTGACTTAAACTGCTAAATAGAGTAAAGTTAAGAATGTATCTATTAACACCTATCTTATTGTCTCTATTTAGGGGAAGACACTATGTTGTCTTGTGTTCTTTATATGTAGCACTCACTTCATTACTTATCACTGTCACTCAACTACACTAGCTCAAAAGGTTTTGTCCTTTTTAGCCTTCTCACTATGTCTGTGTTGTCAAGAAGCTGGATTGCCTCAACATTCACGTGGTGGTGAAGTCTATGTTCGTGAGCTTCTGCATGTTTTTTTATTATATTGACAACGACATCCATTTTAAGGACACGATGGAGGTCGACAGTTCTAATGTACCATAGTGCATTGACTATACCTTTGCGTACTGTATTCTGTAATCGTTGGATTATCTGGATGTTGCTTTTTTTGGTACAGCCCCATAGCTGAGCTCCATAAGTCCATACTGGCATAAGGACTTGTACAAGACAATTTTATTTTGTACAGACAACGAGGAATGCTTCCCAAGTAGCCAGTACATCTTCTTGTAACGAAGTTCTAACTCTTCTCGTTTCTTTTTCACATGAGCTTTCCAGCGAAGCTTTGCATCAAGTGTTATACCAAGGTATTTGGCAGTATTTTCGTATGGTATCACGTGGCCATTTATGAATACCGGGTTGTAATTCGCATATTTATTAGTGAAATCGGTATGAACCGACTTAGATTCATTTAGCTTTATTCTCCATTTTTTCGTCCATTCGGAAATCTTATCGATGGCTGATTGTACTTTTACCACTGTTTCCTCATGAGTGGCCTCTATAGCCATTATAGCTGTATCATCAGCAAAGGTTGCAATGGTGTTATTTTCTAAGTGTGGAATATCACAGGTGTACAGTAAGTACAATGTCGGACCAAGGACGCTTTCCTGTGGTACTCCCGCTTTAATTGTTTTGATTTCTGAGTATGAATCACCTTGTCGTACTTTGAAAATTCAATCCCTCACATGATTAAAAAAAAACCTCCTTTTGTAATTTTGTAATGTAATCCACTAGAGAAAATGTTTGGGGCACTATTTTGCACCGAAAGTAACTCAACAATACGATATGACACATTTAACTTCAAAACATTTTCATGTGTTTTGATGTGAAGAACGAGACTTAGATTAACGACTTTGATCAGTCTGTTTGCGTCATCGCGCTTTGTTTTTCGACAGATTTTTATCTTTTTAACCGACTTCCAAAAAGCTTCTTGCTTAAACAGTACGTTTTTTGTATGTTTGTTATGCGTTTACTCCGCCAATTATGAATGGTTTTGATGATTATTTTTTTGTTGGGTATGTAATCTACAAGTTGGTCCCTTTCTCGATCGAGCGCTCGTAGAGTCAAGACCTCCTGAGGATGCTTCGTGTACAAGCGAAACGCGTCGAAAATTCTTCCGGTTTGGCTGCGTGGCGTTTGTGACGTCACGTCGGCTTAACAGGAAAATTAGGCGGAATTGTCACTAGATATATTTTTGTATATTTTAAGTGTTTTATTAAAATATTAATTTGATGTTTTCATAAAATATTTTAAAAATATTTGTTATTATTAAATATGGATTTCCGCAAAGTGACGCCTGAATCTATTTATTTATTTATTAAGTTGGTCCCATTTAAATTTAATCAAAATTGGTTAAGCACTTTAGTTATAGTCAATTAAATTATATAACTGGTATATATATATATATATATATATATGTTTTTGCATACCTGGAATTAATTAAACAGTATGCATAATTAAAAAGAGTCAAAACTTTTTTGAAAAAAATCTTTCCTGTTTTCCAAATTCTATTCCAATCGAAATTAAAAAGTGTGAAATAACTTATAGGAGATATCAAGAAGACAGACTTCAACAAGTTATTTCATAGTTTTCAGTGTTGGAACCCGGGTCCATTTTGTTAAAAAATATATATTACACGTAAACGTAGAAATTATTGTAAGTCTACGAATAATAAAAAATATTTTTTTATTGTACGTTTACGTATAATAAAATGTTCCTTTTTCTAAAATGAATTAAAACCACGTACGTTATTATAAAATATATTATAATACGTACGTAGGTACGATTAAATCGCGCATTTATTTATTTTTTCATATGTGAGAGGTTAGATTATTTCGATGTTGTATAGTAAAATTGAACGATTCGAGAAAACGACACAATATTATACCATCGGTCTTCATGCAGCTTTTTTACGTAGGTACGATTAAATCGCGCATTTATTTATTTTTTCATATGTGAGAGGTTAGATTATTTCGATGTTGTATAGTAAAATTGAACGATTCGAGAAAACGACACAATATTATACCATCGGTCTTCATGCAGCTTTTTTCATCGAATTAGTGCTTTCCAGTTTCATCCGCGATACTTATATCGTGCTGCGTGCATCCTACGGAACTTTAGCTGGTACAATGGGCTAAAATGAGGGTATCCATTTTTTTTAAATAATAAACACCTGGCACCTGCACTAAACACTCACACTTAACATATTATGTACCATTACTGTACTGTATCAGCCAGATTGTCCACTGCTGAACACAGCCTCCCTCATTATTGGGGGTTTGCTATAATCCCCACGCTTGGCAGATGTCTTGGGGATCGCAGTTTAAGTTATCAGTTCCTCAGAAGGCGCTGCTGCCCACCTTCCGGTATTTTACCTTTAGTCGACTCTTACGACACCCACAGGTAACAAAGGGGGGGTTGACATTCTAGCCGATTACCCACGCACCATTATCCTCTTTATATCCAAGAAATAGTGAAAACGCCAGTCATAGGTTTTGGAAATATATATATTTTTTATTGATATTTGGGCTTTGCAATGCATAACTCTAAAAGAGCTAGGCCTCGCATATGGGCATTTTAAGTAATCAATGCCACATGGACTTCCGCTAATTGACAATGCCGCTTGTTTGTGAATATGACCTTATCACCCGCACTAGGTACGAGTGGAACGCACTAGGTGTGAAGGTTCATCAGATCGTAAATATCATATGTTTTGTGTGGGTTACATCGCATCGTATCAAAGAGCAAGACCCCTACAAATTCAAGTACTCTAAAGCAGTAATAGCCCAGCGGTAATAGTAATAGGTAACTAGCGAAATGGTATTATATATATACTGCCGTGCCGCATGTCCATGGTTCGATTCCCACCGCCACTCCGGTGTCAGCTTCAACGCATGGTGGAAGGGCATTATGCGTATGCTCGCCTGGCTAGCAAGTAGAGAATCTGTCCCAAGAGCCTAATGGTGTGTTCCGGCAGCAGTCTTTTAGATCCAGGAAGTAATTCTATAAATTACAGGCACATGCGACTTAACATCTGTATAAAGGGAAATTGGAAAAATGGTAACAACCTTTCGTGGACCACCTCCGCTTAACAAGACATACAACATTAGTTCTACGACTTTACTCAAAACCCAAAACATGTGTCAGAAATACATTAAGTTTTTCTACTACAGTCTGATACTTTTGAGTTCTGTATTTCGTTTAGTAAAAGACAATGTCTACTCCAAGCAAAGAGCGCCCGCCGCGGCAACACTGTACTGCGCCGCGCTCCCTTTGAATAGTTTTTTTTTTATTGTGATGGATCAAGCACGATGCCCACCTGATGTTAAGCGGACTAACCTCTGCCTATAACAGATGCATTTCGTTGCAAGTCATGAATTGCATTGCGCCCGTCACCTTGAGACATAGTTGTAAAAGTCTCATGTGCCTGTAATTTCACTGGCTCTCAAGGACTGCTGCCGGAACAGACCGTTAGGTGCTTGGCGACAGATTTTCTACTTGAAGGTGGTCGCTAGCCAGGCGGGCATTCGCAAAATGCCCTTCCAGCATGCGGTGAAGCTCAAGCCCGCGGCGGGATTCGAACCATGGACCTGCGGCACGGCAGTCCATAGTCAATTCCACTGAGCCATCGCTGCTTCTAAAACATTATGTCTCATGGTTATGGGCGCAGTGCAGTTCGTCTCTTGTTAAGAAAACTGTTAAAGGCAGGGGTTACCGCTTAAAATCAGGAGGGCCTCTTGTATGATTCGTAACTACAAAAGGAGAATAAATCCTTTGGGTTTAAATATGTGCATTTTCGAAACCAACTGATCTTTGTATGAGTGGTCGAGTTAACTCCCTACTATGAAATCCCTAATATGAATGATGCCGCTGATATTGTGTATCTGTATAAAATTATGAATGGCAAAATTGATTATACAAATTTACTTTCCAAATTAAATCTGGTGGTGCATCGACCATCTAGTCGTCTTCAACATAGAATGACATTTTGTCTCGACACCTGCAATGTTAAGTATGTTAGGAACTCTCCACTCTATCGAATGTGCTCGGTTTATAACAGGTTATGTCATTGTTTGGATATTTTCGATCCATCAACCAAAAATATAAAAGTTTTTTCTTTCCTAAATTGTAGTCAACGTAAAATATTGTAAATAAAAATGTTAGAAATAAATAGTTATATTCTTAAGTATCGTAGTGTATAAAGCATGCTAGTATTCAAATTGAGAAGGACGTGCATTTAACTGCATGTTCATTTTGTTATGTTCTTCTTAGTTTGTTAAGTAAGTGTATTGTCCAGTTTGATGAACCAATAAAAAAAATAAAAAAACAAGTTGGCAACTCGAACACATGCGCGGTCTAGATGACTACCAACTCTTTCTAACTCATGTAAGTACAACTTAGGTATTTTTTTTTCTTTTTTATTAAACAAATTATTGGAGTACAAAATTGTATGCCCAAGGCAGGACCTCCTCGGCCACCTGGACACGGCATTTGTAGCCGAAATTTCATACTCCAATCGTATTACTTTAACCGTCATAGGGGACGGTTCGCGGCCACCAACCAGACTACTAGACTTCATCTAATCGAAAGAAGTATTTTTTCAAATACTTAACTCTCGGTATGATGTCTATGTCCCTCCTATATTTCTAAATATTATAAGCACTATCGCGTGCTAAGCAAAAATATAGTTAACAAATTATTGGAGTTAATTTTTTTTACCTACAATATCTTTGTATAATGTACCAATGACGCTTTTCCCAAAAGTTTTAAAATTTGTTGAGCTTATAGCGGAGCTTGCCTAGTCGTTCGTAACCAATCAGTAACGTCCGGTGCGTTCATTACTTGGATAAAGATCGCTAGTAACATTTAGTACTGATCGCGTCAAGTATTATGTCTCATGGTTCTTATGGGGGTCTTAGGACTGCATTCGTTATAGCATAGTGGTAGGGCATTTTGCACTTTTTTAGAAATACTTTAGAAAAATATAAATGTATTATTTAGTGACAATTCCTAGCTAAACCGGAAGAATTTTCGACGTATTTTTCTGGCTAGAAAGCCCTACACCCTACGGGAGACCGTACCCAATATTACTCATCTTTTATTTTTTGGTAGGGTTCGAAATATCCAATCCACAGGCCGGCCAAAGGACCTTGGTTTAACCGATGGTTATTGGAATCAACGTCAGGTAGCCACACAGAAACTTGTTTTCTGGGACGACCTTGACCGGCCTATTACATATTATGATATAATTATACATCCTACATATTTATACAAGCCTAGTACTTATGCCTACCAATAGCACCTACGTCATATAAACAAATATAGTAAATATTTTTTGTGGTATACTTTGTAATTATGTATTTTGCCCGTTTTTTTCGCAGTGCCTCATAAGGCAATACTTTTTTGCTCTACGTGGTAGTAAAATATTTATTTCATATTGACCTTCATAAGAAATATAAGAGCGTCAAACAATCCTATAAAAAGTTCTATCTTTTTATAGGATTGTGACGGAAGAAGCACCATGCTGACCTGTTTATTCTGACGGAACAAGATCGAGGCCCACCTGATGTTAAGCGGACTAACCTCTGCCTATTACAGATGCATTTCGTCACAAGTCACGAATTACACTGCGCCCTTCACCTTGAGACATAGTTGTTATTTCTCACGTGCCTGTAATTTCACTGGCTCTCAAGGACAGCTGCCAGGACACACCCTTAGGTACTTGGCGACAGATTTTCCACTTGAGGGTGGTCGCTAACCAGGCGGGCATTCGCAAAATGCCCTTCCATCGTGCGGTGAGCCTCAAGCCCGCGGCGGGATTCGAACCATGGACCTAATGCGCGGCAGTCCATAGCCAATGCCACTGAGCCATCACTGCTTCATAACTGATGTTAAGCGGTAACATCTGCCCATAACAGATGGATTTTGTCACAAGTGACGAACTGTACTGCGCCCATCACTCAACAAAGTTGTTAAGTCTCATGTGCCTGTAATTTCACTGGAACCTATCTTCAAACCGGAACACAGCAATGCGAACTGCTTGAAGGTATGGTGGCAGTACCTCCTCCGATTAACTCGTTCTCGAAGAGTTCAGCTAATAAAAATGATATTGACTTTGAGCTTGGTTCTATGCGCATAGTAGGTATCTATATTATATAAAATTAATTGATAGCGCGCCTTTATAGTGTGACCTTAGAGAAATTTGGGGACCTGAGCATGTGCCTATGTTTGTTCATTGAAAACATTCGAAAAACAGATTAAGACAGTTTTGTTTCCTGACTGATATCAAGATTAGAAAGCTAGTTTTTGTACCTTAATGATTTGTATATACCTATATAAGACTAGCGGCCCGCCCCGGCTTTGCACAGGTATTGAACAAAAAATATAAATTGAAACACATGAAAAGTAGTTATTGTGGCATAACTGTAATAGTTAGACATTTATGGTATGCAAACTATTTTTAGATATTGATGCCCTCTATAAAATTGTAGTACATCACTTGGTCAACAATTTCCGCAGTGTACGCGATATAACGATTTTTTGTTATTTTTTTCTTACTTTGGGTTACATTATCGATGTGTTCAGACCGATCCCTAAGCTTTTTAAAATATTCTCTAGTCTATGTTTATCAAGGGTACACTGAGAAAAATCTAAAGTCAAAAGCGCCCTAATGACGGCCTATTTATATGGTATAAGGCGAAAAACCGACCAAACGTAAATACGTACAAAAACGCCTTCCAACTAGAAGGCGTTAAACGAGTTCAGTGAAGGCGAATGTTTCTTTTCGTCTTCATTTAAGGTGTGTTTTGTGGTCTTTCTTAAATATTGACTTTTCGATGAGGCTGATTAAGTCGTACGTTATAGTGATAATCACCGTATATAAACCGCCGTAAAAGTAAGGTATATTTTATGGTCAATACTGCAATTATTATCGTATAACAAGTTCAATTCTGAAAATACTTTACGGAAGGCGTTTTTGACGGTTGTGTTTATTATAAAACATGGTATATTTTTATTGATTGGTGAAAATCATCTTAAGAGTTGTGAATTCATCTTACGTAGTTACAAATCAACGGTAAAAGGTAAAATTTGATTTAAGCCTTTAAGTCGTTTTTCTCAGTGTAGTGTCAGATTCTAATGGTGAAAGAATTTTTCAAATCAGTTTAGTAGTTTATAATTTTATTCGTTACATACAAAAGTATAAAAATATGAAAATAAAAATCTTTCCTTTTTATAATATTAGGTATATAATACAATAATAGATAATATATTAGTACAGATATAAATGAATCAATGAAAGGCTTCCTTCCCCGGGAGAGTATAAACATTTTCTTGTCTTTGATTTTTATTGCTAGATACTCTTTAAGCTAGTCCACCTCCGGTGAACATTTATCCGCGGTGGATAAATCCTTTATCTCTATTAGTATCGTCATACATAACAATATAAAATAAATTACCTAGCATTTATCAATATTTTCACAATGTTTTTTGGCTCATTGAGCCTAGCTTTGATTGAGCTTAACCTTTTCCTTGCGCGCCATATCACTTATTTAAATATTTAGTGATCTAGTTGGCTTAGGAGTTATTCAAGATTTACCTAAAGTGCAAATTACAATACGCAACTGATAATGTATTTTCAATTAGTAATTATATACGCACCTCCTAGGAACAAGGATGACTTATAAGATATTAAAAATATGATGAAACTCCGTTTATACATAAGATAAGGCACTCCTTGAAAGCGTTGTGTTATTTTTGCTCTATCGAAATAACGGTAAGTATTACATACTAGCGTCAAACTTGGGATAATTATATCGATATGGTATAGATATTAATATCTATCATATACAGTGTTTCCACAATGAGGGGAAATTCCCCTTTTGAGGGGAAATTAGGGTCCAGAGGGGAAGAAAAACAAATTGCCGACAATTTTTGTTGATAATTTTGTTGATGAATTTTTTGTAAATAATTTTATCATAGTATCTATAGTATCACCAGAGGCGTGGGCAGGCTATAGAAGAAAATCGATACTGACTTTTATTTTAGTTACTACACTACGGCCAAAACTAAAAACTAAGGCAGAAAAAAATTTGATGGGAAAAAAGCCCTGAGAAGGGGAAATCTGAATTGATGCGTGGGGAAAGGAAATCATTAAAGTGGAAACACTGATCGTATAGCAACAAATTCTATAAACCGGCTGTGCATGGGGCGGACTAACAAGCATATCGAAGAGTATGAAAAAAAATTACGATATTTTGGTAGATTCTGTTTTGTTATACGTAACACTCTGCGTAAAATTTAAACTGGCATTTTTATTTTTACAATAACGCATGCTGTGCGGATTACATTACAAAATTTAAAATTTATTTGAATAGATTATATTATTATATCGACCATCAGGAGGTGAGTATATTAATTACTGAATAATGCATTAAAAATTAATTTAAAATTAAATATTGGTAATAAGGAACAAATAAATCGGTTTTAAATTCAAAATAGAGGTGACTTTGGGATTTTTTTCGATCGAGTGAAGTTACTTATTATGTGTATCAGATTTATGATTACACTCAAGCATATGCTTATAACATATATTTTTTTCAATTCAATAATTGAGTTTTTTCTTTGAGAAAAGTTAATTCTTGTAAGGCGTTTTCTGGCCAGGATCGCCTTAACAGTACTATTCGTTATAATGTGACTATCATGGATAGGTATATATAGACTTATGTACTCTGCTACTTCTAATTGGCTCTAACCAAAATAGCAAAGTAAAACCACGAGGTCAAATACACGATAAGCCATTATTATTATACAAATTAGCTAGGGGCTGACTTAATGAATTTTAAACCGGAAAGACATTTAAATATTTACACTGGAGTACCTATGACCAATTTAAGATTAAAGAGGCAAAATTTAACAGTTACTTTACGATTTACGTCATACCATAAACCAGTTTTTTTTGACGTTATTTCTAGTCTTCCGTAATAGAAAACGGGACCTTGTAATTTCCATAGCTGCTGTGTTAGTATGGCGGATAGCATAACAAATAATTAAAAAAACTAAAACACCGGATTGCAAATAGTTTATTTGGGGTGTGTCCGTTTTCCTCTCACTTTTTCATCTCACACATAAAAAAAAATACTAAATCCGTTTTCGTCTCGTTAATATTACAAGTGATCCTGCACTGTGGCCCTTATGGACAAGGTCAGGGTCGCTCAACGAGCCATGGAGAGAGCTATGCTCCGAGTTACTTTGCGCGATAAAATCCGAACCAAAGTCACCGACATGGCTTTTTGAATTAGCAAGTTGAAGTGGCAATGGGCAACATTGCTCGACGAACTGATAACCGATGGGGAAGAAAGGCTCTCAAGTGCACCGGTCTTCAGAGTTGGTAGGCCTCGAACTAGATGGACTGACGACATCATAAAGGACGCGGGCGACCAGTGGTTACAAGCGGCTACGAGTAATAGGCGTTCTTTGTGGCGTTCTGTGTGGTCTTTGTTCAACAGTGGACGTCTTCCGGCTGATGATGATGAATATTACAAGTGTCCGATTTCATCTCACAGCCCTGCGTTCCAGAATAAATAATACTTATATCTCTGTACCTGCAACCACCATAGAATACTTCATAGTATTTATCTACCGATGATAACTTAGGTACACCTGAATAGTTATATCATAAGCAAGTTTGTAAGCATAAGAATAGATATGTAAATCTCAAACATTTTTATTTCATTAATAGTAGAAAATGTAATTAAAAATATGATTTTGGTTGAAATAGTTTTCAAAACAACTTAAAAGTATAGACTAATATTTAAATAATCACTGATTTACTAGGACTAACGTCAGTATGACTTGTATTTGAGCGACTACGTAATAAATAATATATGAGTGTACCTACGGGATCAAAAATGTATACTAAGTTCACCTAAATAATTACATGTAGTCTTGAAACCAATAATAATCAGTTTTTTATATGAAAATGTATGTTTAAAAATACCTTAAACACCAATTTAACACTAAATCAAAATAATCACAGATATACAGGAACTTTAAACTTTTCGTTAAACGTTTTATCGTTCCATTGATATTAAAACTGCAAATTATGTTTATTTATGGAATCGTTTTTACAGTTATTTGTTTTGATAGGCCAATCAAAGGATATGGAACATAAAAAAAACACAATATGGCGTCTTAAATTCCCAATTTGTTTATTAATTTTTTTTAATGTAGTCCTTGTGTCACTTGCGCTATAAAGACGAATCTAACGATATATCATACATTAAAATCGGTTAAGCTGTTTATAAGTTATGGTGGAAACTCACAAACATACATACATGAACCTTAAAACTTTCCTGTTTTTGGGCAGTCGTGTAAAAAGATTTAAAAAGGCGTCTCCATTCAAGAATTATAATCGTATTTATTTTAGCGTTATTTGTTTTTGCTCTTTAGTAAAAACAGTAAAACTTAGACTAACTATCTATACCAATTTATGAGTTAAACTGATTGACGCCAGTGTTTATTTTGGAGTGTTTAGATTTGAAGCAGAAATGTACCCAGTGAAATTATCGAGAACTGACGCCAACATTCATTGCGAATGCTTGCGTTTGTTAACCACTACCTTTTGGGTGACAAAATCCTAGAAATGACGTAAAAGATTTGCAGACTTACATACTAGAAACCTGATTTGGAACGAGAAGAAACGGCTAAAATCATCTTCGGTAGTTTTGAGTGAATTCTTGACTCGCTCACGGCAAAGCATCTACGCTTCGGCTCGTAAACATTTCGGAGTGTCTCGTTGCTGGACAAGAGATGGCAAGGTGCTAATTAGATTACCTAACAATGAACGTAAGCGTATTTCAACAACTGATGAGTTAGATCAGCTGATCACAGAATTCCCGTCTCCGCTGGTCAAACCTGTTACGTCAGAGCATCAAACTCGCACTGTGCCGGAGCCGCTGCCGGCAGCAGCTGCGCCGGAGTCAAGACGAAGAGCTGTGTCGAGAAGTAAACAATCAAAGTGACCTCATTGCCGTCTTAGTTTTTAAACTTTTATTTCCAAGAATTTTACATACTTTATGTAGCTTAGTGTATTAACTGTTCCATTTTCATACTTATACCGATAAGGCTTTTAGCTCAGTAGGTACTTTTAAATGGATAGTGTTTATAAACGTCTTTCATTATATTAATTACGTCATTTATCTAGGTTCCACTCACAAGCGGTGGACGAGCGACGAATCTTGTCCATATGCTGACTGACGTTGGTAAATGCATCCTTGAAATTTTAGGTAAGTAGGTAGGTCCTTATGTATTTTGTTGCGAAAAGTAGGTGTACCTATTACATACCTACTTCGCTACTTACCGTCTCTGTGCTAGCATATTTTATAAATATATTTTTATCTTATTTAAATTCCTATATTAAGGACGGGATTCCTACTATAGTATTTTATATACATATATTTTTTTTATTGAGAGTTAAATTAGTACTATTACCCATGTTGTATTTGTACTTTTAACGTAGGTTAACGCGCGTTTTTGTTATACCTAGGCAGGAATAACCTTGATAAGCCTAGTAGGAAGCAATATTTATATGCCGGCTGTCATATGTATTTTAATGTTGGTAGATTGGTACGTATTCACATTCAATAACTGAACTATATTAACAACTTTATCAGTCGTCAAATATTATCGAAGGTATTATTCTGATTTTCATACATTAGAAAACTTATAGGTAGGTAAGGGTTTATTTTGTAACTTTTACAGATTGTTTTTTGTTATATCTATATAACTTAAACAGCTATGCCTTTCATGAATATTATAACTACAACGAGTTTGATGTTGCTCACATTAGGTATGTAGTGCTTTAAATTGTTAATAATTTATGTACTGGGTATGGAGCTATTTAGCTTTCGGTTTGTTTTAATTACTTTTAAGTTTGTCTTGAAAGCCGAAGCAGGTACCTATTCAATATTGGTAATTATACTTAGCTTATATATTATGAAATAATGTTGTAATAGTTGTAATTTTTGAAAGTTTTTTCTCTCCTTGAATTTGTAGTGCCAGTAGGAAGTGCAAAAAAATGTTAAGTTTTTTTTTTTTCTCTTCTCTCTTTTAATCTTTGTTTTAGTAAATACTTTTTTTATTATTAGTATTGCTTATTATAGCTTAGTATATTATATATATTTATATTATATATATATATATATATATATATATATTAATAATATAGAAATCGTTTATTTATTATATTTATATTATTATTATATTTTTAATGGACGTCAGTGACGATGACTCATATATTACTGCTGAGTCTAACGATTCATTTGTTAGTATCAATGACGGTACTTTAGGTGAGAGTCTTGAGAACATCTTTAAATCCCATACAAAACACTTCAATGCCTGTTATATAAATGCTCAGAGCATCCCCAAACATTTTGAAGATCTTTATGATACTTTTAATTCCCCTCATATTCATGCTGGCTTAAACCTTCCCTGCCTTCAGTCTCGTTTCCTATTCCAGGTTACGTGTTAGTAAGGAATGATCGCACTGGTGTAAGAGCCGGTGGTGTGGCCATATACATCAAAAGTCATCTCCACTATAAAATTGTGTTGCAATCTCCATCTCCTTATTCTTCCAGTGTTGAATATTTGTTTATTGAAGTGGATTTTGGTACCAAACTTATTGTAGGCGTGGTGTACTCACCGCCAAAGGTGGACTATTTTTCAACGTTGGAGGCTACTTTAGACGATCTTATGTCAGAATATTCTCATTTTTTGATCATGGGAGATTTTAATACATGTTTACTTAAAAATGATCACCGTGCCAATAAACTTCGATCTATCTTCGATTCAATGAATCTGGACATCTTAAAACTTCTTCCCACCCATCATAATACTGACACATCTGATACTCTACTGGATCTTATAGTAACTTCTCATCCTGATTTGGTAGCTTCTCACGGTCAACTCTGCGCCCCTGCCTTTTCACACCATGACCTTACTTATTTGGCATTGCGTATTAGAGTGCCCAAACCGAAACCTATAGTCTTACATCAACGTAACTTTTCACGATTGGATATTGAAAAACTGGCCATCGATGCAACGTCCGTGAACTGGTCTGAAATTGAGGCTTTAGATTATGTAGAAGATAAAGTAAGATTTCTTAACACCAACATTATAAAGTTATTTGACAAGCATGCTCCAATTCATCCTGTGAAGCTTAAACACCCTCCTGCTCCGTGGTTAAATGACCATATTCGTAAAGCTATGGCTAGAAGAGACCGTTCATTTCGTAAATACAAACGAGATAGGTCTGACAGTAACTGGTCCTCTTACAAAAGGCTACGAAATAGGTGTAATACTTTAATTCGCAATGCTAAGCGTCGGCACATTACGGAACAAATTGAATTATGTTCATCTGCCGGGCTGTGGAAATTCTTACGATCTCTTGGGTTTGGGAAGCCTAAAACTATTGATTTCAATGTCGCGTTAGACCTTGACAGCTTAAATAATCATTTTTCTGCCACTTGTACACTTCCTCCAAATACTAAACTTGATACACTTTTAAAAATAAAATCTTTACCTGTTCGTAACATAAATTCCTTTACCTTCTCTCACGTTAGCACAGATCGAATCAGAAATATTATTATCTCCTTAAAATCTAAAGCAGTTGGTAGCGATGAAATAGGCCGCATAATGATAATACACATTTTAAATCAAATTCTCCCCGCCATCGCCCATGTCGTCAATTTCTCTCTTAGCTCTGGTCAGTTCCCTGACCAGTGGCGCCAAGCTCACGTACTTCCTCTTCCTAAAGTTGTTAATCCGACGCTCCCTAATCAGTATCGTCCCATTTCCATTCTACCATTCTTATCAAAGGTGATAGAATCTGAAGTTCACAGGCAAGTCACAGATTTTCTGTTTGAATCAAACCTTTTTAATCCTTTTCAGTCAGGTTTCAGAGCTGGGCATAGTACTACCACCGCCCTTTTGAAAGTAACGGAAGATATTCGACTAAATATGGAAAATACTCTAGTCACGGTTCTAGTTTTAGTTGATTTCAGTAACGCTTTCAATGCTGTAGACCATGACTTACTCCTGGCGGTGCTTTCTAACCTCAACTTCTCACAAACTTCCATCTGTTGGTTCACTTCATATCTTCAAGACCGTCGTCAGGCCATACGGAATGGCTCGGTTATCTCTAACTGGCAAGTGGTTGAAGCTGGCGTACCTCAAGGTGGGATTTTATCTCCCCTCCTGTTCTCTCTTTTCATTGATCTCCTCTCTTCCAGCATTGTAAATAACTTTCATTTATATGCTGACGACCTTCAACTTTATTGTGCTGCACCGGTTGAAGACCTTAATACTGCGATAACTGCTCTGAACCATGATCTTGTCCGCTTACAAACGTGGTCTGACAACTTTGGTATAAGAGTTAACCCTAATAAATGTCAAGCTATTGTGATTGGCAGTTCGCGCCAGCTATCTGGAATTAATGTAGCGGATCTTTCTCCTGTAACTTTTAATGGCTCAAATATTCCTTTCTCTAACACTGTCAAAAATTTGGGTGTCATAGTAGATTCCAATTTATGTTGGTCAGATCATATCAAAGAAATTTCTCGTAAATTTTACGCTTCATTTCACTCTATTGCTAGACTTCGAAACTTTCTGCCCATAAAAACGAAAATTTGTCTCGTCAACTCTCTACTCCTACCAATTATTGACTACGCTGATGTTTGCTTTATTGACCTTAACACAGACCTCCTTAATAAGCTGGATCGTCTACTAAATACGTGCATTCGTTTTATCTTTAATTTAAAGAAGTTCGATCACATCTCTGATTTTCGTGCAAAACTCAAATGGTTGCCAATTCGAGAGCGCAGAAATGCTAGGGCACTAAGTCTTTTGAACACAATCCTAAATGTTCCTAACACTCCAAATTATCTGAAAGACATGTTTCAGTATTTAACTGACTCTCATAACCGTGAACTTAGATCTGCCCAAAATCTGCTGCTCTCCTTCCCTAATCACCGAACTTCTTTCTCAGATAAATCCTTTTCAGTTGTCCTTATCAGGTTGTGGAACGCCTTACCAATGGATATCAAAAAAGCTAGGACCAAAAACGCATTTAAGCGACAGATTCGTAATTTTTATATCAGTAAACTCACTAATCCATCCATTCATAAACCGTCTTCATCTTATTAACTACTTATTAATGGCTAAAATATAGTATTTATTTTATTGGCTTAATATAATTATTTTTATTATATATAATATATTTGTATATATATATATATATATATATATATATATATATATATATATATATAACGTATATATCTATTATTTTATGTATATTATATATTTATATATGGTTTAATAAATGTACAATACATATTTTGTTTTTACTATTTTTTACTGCACCGCTACCATTTTCTTGCACATCCAGGATGACTGGTAGAAAATGCTACATAGCATTAAGTCCTCCTTGTACACTTATTTGTGCAAAAGAATAAATAAATAAATAAATAAATAAATAAAAAATCGTGCTCGCAGGGTCCTGGGTTAGGATGTCATTGTCTCTACCCGAGCTGATAAGAGGCGACTAAGGATAACACCAACAGAAGATGGGCAGCAGCGCTTTCTGAGGAACTGTTATCTCGCACTTCGATCCCAAAGACGCCTGACAAGTGTGGATTATGGCAAACCCATGGAAGGATGAGGCTGTGTTCAGCAGTGGAGGATCCGGCTGATACAGTACGTTTTGGGTTCATGGTGGACATGCTGTTTATTGGTTGCATTTTCCCCTTAGTTTCTAGTAAGATATTCATCAAAATGATATGGGGAACAGTCCTTACATAGATACCTACCTAAGCCAGGAACTGTATGGTAACTGCTCGTTACGTATATTATAAAAATAAACCCAACCTACACATTATTTGTTTTTCTATTAACCAATACCAAACAAACTACCTACTCATCGCAGAAATCATAACATGTCATCAGAATAAAATTATATACATATTTTTTTATGTTATTGTGACGGGACAAGCCCGAGGTTCACCTTATGTGTTCATGCCTATAACAGACGCATTTCGTCACCGACGAATTGCACTGTGCCCGTTACACTGAGCACAGTTGTTAGGTCTCATGTGCCTGCAATTTTTCTGACTCTCAAGGACTGCTGCCGGAACACACCGTTAGGTGCTTGGCGACAGATTTTCTACTTGAGGGTGGTCGCTAGCCAGGCGGGCATTCGCAAAAAGCCCGTCCATCATATGGTGAAGCTCAAGCCCGCGGCGGGATTCGAACCACTGACCTGCACCCCGGCAGTCCATAGCCAATGCCACTGAGCCGTCACTGTTTCAAATAATAGTAACTAATTAAATACATAATGTCTAGTTACTATGTTATAAACAAAAACTTGCAAAAAGCTGGCGTTGGAATTAAATGATACTGACGTCTGGTAACCTTGAACTTCAAGCCTCAGTTCAGACACAGCAAAATTTTCCACGTGTTTAGCTGAAACGGGTAACAGCACTACAACTACTGTAATTTTTTCCGATGCTGGTCTAGTGAAAGTTTCATGCTGTTTCATATTGTGCTCCCGCACGAAGGGTTCCGTACTATTATCAATTCCACATTAGACACTTATCACAACCTTTTTATTTGTTATTATTGTAACAGAAATACATAATCTGTGAAAATTTCAACTGTCTTGCTATCACAGTTCATGACAGATCAGCCTGGTGACAGATAGACAGACAGACTTACAGTGGAGCGAGCTACTGGCTCCCGTTTTTACCAATTTTATTTTATTACTAAGGTAATAGGGTCCCGTTTTTATCCTTTGGGTACTGAACCCTAAAGAGTAACTAATTTACGTTAGGTAGATAACCTAAATGGAGTGCCGGGCTAGAAATCCACCCTCCACCTCTACCTTGGGTGTCATAAGAGGTGACTTGGGGTTTAATACCGGTATGGGACAACTGTCAAAAACAGCATCTTAGGATCGATCTTAAGAGCCTTTATCCCAGTAAAAACAATGTACAGGCCTTTCCTCAAGGCTGTTATGGCTAAAGTATAAAAGTTATTGTTTTTTAAATGATGTAAAGGCTCTTAACTTTGAGATGCATTTATTATTCTATTAAAAAAATGCCGTTGCATTTATTTTTTTATAGCTGATAGGATAGTCTTTGACCACTATCTCACCTGATGGTAAGTGATGATGTGGTCTAAGTTGTTGTTCAGGATAAACTAAAATTACTGGCTCTCAAGGACAGCTGTCGGAATACACCTTTAGGTGCTTAGCGCCATATTTTCTACTTGAGGGTGGTGGCTAGCCACCTAGTAAGTTTAAGCACAAAAATCCATGTTATCTAAACAAAAAATCGTTCAATTGTTATGGAGGCTGGGGATACCACGTTGGTGATCTGCTGTAGGAGTAACATGATTTTTTTTCTTAACTGGCGGGTGTGCCTTTATTAACAAAATACTACGAACTATATACAACACTACAGCTACTACAATAAAAGCATTTAGATCCTTATAAGTCATTGATTTAATTAATTATTTGATAACGCATATATAATAGGCATTTATACTGCCTACATAAAAACTGTAAATGTACAAACTATGCGGAAGATAAAAAAACGTGAAATATCGACTAATAAATTAATTTAAAAACCGATATTTTGAAAAAAAACTATATATATTTAAATAAATGTATGATTTGAATACTAAATAGAATATAAAGATTAAAAATGCCAAGGCTGAATAGATTTTTAAAAGGTCATACGTCATGCGTGAATAAATTAGGCTTTGACAAATTGCCTAGGTTTTTAGAATTAGTCATCACAACAGACTCTTTAGTTGTCGTTCATACATGTGCATAACTGCAAATAAGTGAGAATCTCACTCTCTGTATAATTGTTGTATATCTGTATTTTTTTATACGTTTGTGACGGAACAAGCATTAGGCCCAACTGAGGCGCCTATAACAGATGCATTTCATCACAAGTGACGATTTGCTCTGCGCCCGTCACTCTGAGACAATAAGTTTTTTTTTTACAGACTCGTGGTCCGTACTCTTATTTGATTTCAATTTGTTTTTTGTTACATATAATAATTTTAAAACCATGAGTTCATTCTCCAAACTTATCAATATTCTTCCTGATGGGAAGTTAGCCTAGTGTTAGTTAAAATACAGACATATAGGTATTCAGTCTCATGCGCCTGTAATTGTGCTCTCAAGGACTGCTGCCGGAACACACTATCAGGTGCTTCACCAAGCCACTATTAGGTGTCACCACAGATTTGCTAGTTAAACGTTTATAAAAGTTTCACGTTTTTTAGGTACTAAGAATGGGAGTATGAAAAATATACAGTATCGAGTTATAAATTAGGTAGATATGTCACAGGAGAATACCTACATAATATACCGGAATCCCATATTAATTACTGGTTTTATTGAGATATAGACACCGTAACAAACATAGTCTAAAACTTACAACTTCTGTCATCTGTGCTGTGGATCCAACTTTCTTAATTTTTGTACATAAATACGGAGAAATTTTATACTCAGCCTTAGGAATTCGAGACGAATTTTATGATTTAGACAGGATCTTTGAATGTATATAGTAACTAGCTCCTGATGTTGATGATGAAAAGTATTATATATTCTGTATAAAATGTACCGACGCTTCACACTAATAATCTATATATAATCTAATAATCTTCTTAGTCACACTAATAATATCACAGAGATGTTTATTATTATAGTCCGGCCGCTGAAAGAATGCCTTTCACAGTACGAGTTTCTACTGTCGTTGTGACTTGTAAATAGAATAAAATATAAAATATACCCAATTTTTTGATACTTAAATGCCTGCCTAATACAATATTATGCAGTATCAATGTCTATATAACTTTGAACTGGGGAACAAATATTCACAAAACGAACCGTCAAACGCATACTTTCAGCAGCCGGACTGTAACAATATATTACAAAAAAACTGCCAATTGCGAATTCGACTCACACCGAGGGTTCCGTACCAACACAGAATATACAGTCGCCTGAAATAACAAGTGTACACTTCGTAAATTTCATAATAATTTAATCACTATGTTCTTAATAATCGAAGTTAACATAATATTAGAAAAAAAATATTATTATTTGATTTTAGGATATACTTCTGTAGACATTTAATTATTATTCAAGTAGAAAATCTGCCGCCAAGCACCTAACGGTGTGTTCCGGCAGCAGTCCTAGAGAGCCAGTGAAATTACATGCCTGTAATTTCACTTCTGACTTAACAAATATGTCTCAACGTGACGGGCGCAGTGCAATTCGTGACTTGTGATGAAATGCATCTGTTATAGGCAGAGGTTAGTCCGCTTAACATCAGGTGGGCCTCGTGCTTGTTAAGACATAGAGAGAAAGTCTTTGCCACAAATTTGAAAATTACAATGTATACTTGTTAATGCATGCGACTTTACCATTAAATCTTTTTTTTTTTCAATTCGAGATCCTTACCGGAAGTCCGAGCCTTACTTGGCTAGTTTTAATTATGTTGTATTGGACGTGTGTAATACCATTTTATGGGGAGCAAAAAATAAGTTCAAAATATACGTTCCTCAAAGTCAAAGTCAAAGTCAAATCATTTATTCAATTTAGGCATCTATGTAATTGACTTTCATAAGAGCGTCGTTCTTATGAAGGTCGATTACATATATTAATATATGAAATATTCTACAAAGTACTGCTACGTTAAGCAAAAATAATCCGTGTATGGGTAATTTTCCCTCTTTAAATTTGCACTTTTTCCTTTTATCATTATTTCTTAGGTCATTCACCATCGTTCTTATGAAGGTCGATTAAATATTTTAATATATGAAATATTCAACAAAGTACTGCCACGTTAAGCAAAAAAAAATCCGTGTATGGGTAATTTTCCCTCGTTTAATTTGAACTTTTTCCTTTTATAATTATTTGTTAGGTCATTCACCATACTAACGCATATCATTTGAACATTTTTCTCTTGTTTAGTTACGAATTTATTTCGTTCTTACACATTTTTGTAACTTTTAAGCATAGTCAATATTATTTACTTCTGCTGTGTTTGTTATAAAATTATATTATTATTTAGAAAGTAAATAAATAAATATGAGTCTTGTAGGTTAGCCTGAACAACATCTTCGACCACATCATCACTCACCATCAGGTGAGATAGTGGTCAAACGATAATCTATCAGGCATAAAAAAAAAATTAAGTAAAATAATAAATAAGTGTGAAATAAAATGTCAAATGACAACCTCTTACGGTTCCAAAAATACGATGACAATACTACGATGCGGCTCTTTAAAGGTCGGACAAACGGGAATAGGGTTCCGTTTTGATAGTACGGAACCCTAAAAAAATATCAATTAATTCTGCAATAAAAAAATACAAGGTGGCTAATTACAATAATATTATTTTTTCTACAAAGCACCTCTAGAACAGGTATTTTAATGACTGGAATATTAATGATGGATTAAATTTTATTAAAAGAGACGCAATTTAGTATAAAATCAATGATTACAAAGCTATGCATATTGAAAAGAACAGAAATTAACATGGATAAAGGGCAGGTCTCGTTTATAAATCACGTTAGTGTGGGTGGGTGTAAATACTAACATAACGGTACATACAGCAAACCAATAAAATTTAAATTATGATGATCGCTTGGGGAGGCAGTAGTATTTGCGATAACACTCAAAAATGTTTAGGGGCGCGTCTTGGTGAGCAAAATGGATTGCACTGTACATACATATAATCACGCTTGTATTCCCCGAAGAGTTACACAGAGGTATGTAAACACCCAAGTTTCGCCAATTGAGTTTGGTCCCATGTAGGGCGAGCCTATTGCCATTCACTGGGCACTGTTTCAGGGTTGTACAAAATGTTTTCACAAACACACTGTATTAAAAAAAAATAATGAAATTAAGCACTGTATTAAACACAAGAATAATACGATAATATGTTTACGCTAACAACAGACTCGTATAAGACAGGAACACAATAACATATTCTAATGCATACAACATACTACTCACAACCACGTGAGAAGTGGCATGCTGCTCATTTGGTGCACTTTTCCCCTAGTCGCCGCTTACGACACCCACGGGAAGAAATGGGCAGGTGACATTCTAACCCAGCACCCCTCGGGGCTACTACAAACTTATAAAACTATAGTACTTAAGTACGTAATCATTTATTTAAAAGATTGAGATACAACATAGAGTACATACAGTTAAATTAAAGGACTACACTACAATTTCAGAATATACTTATTAATATTATGTATGTATTTATGTTCTAAATTCTTATTGGCAGCGGGCCCCAAACATGGCAGGGTCTGTAACTTGGTGACCCATAGGATATATAAACATTGGATGTGAAGCGCGCAAGGATAATATTTACTTACTTATAATAAGTAAATAAACTAATAGCTATATACTAAGATGAACATAATGTGAATAAGTCCGTTTGTGATGTAAGAGAACTGAACAAGGACTACTAGTGTGCTTGTGTATGTGAGAGAATGTGTGGAAGGGTGAATGTGTGTATGTAAATGTTGCTATGTTATGGAAGTGTGTTTAAATTTATCATTATTCATAGTAATTAAACAACTTTAAACGGTTTAAATCGCGTATATTTATCATTATTTTTGTCCCGACGATTCAAACACTTTGCAGTGAGTGAGTTGTAAACCGTTTAAAGTTGTTTCATTACTATGTTTAATAATCGCGAAAACCTAAGACAACTTTATCATTATTTTTTCTTTGCTTATTTACAGCTGGCAACTTGATTACTCTATACCTATTGCTTTTAGCATATTTGTTGAGTGTTGTTATAAAGCCTTACCAAAGCTTCTGTGCCAGAATATTTAGGAGACAAAAAAGTATTAACAACAAACTGGATAAGATAGCTATAGTCTACTAACAAAGAATACCTAACTTAGTAGAGAACCTAGGTTGGGTCCTACATAAGCCTGTCAATGAATGCCACTAGCGGTCACCCATCCAAGTAAAGAACATAGCGGCTAGCTACTCTATACGGGCGCTTCAAGAAGGTAACCACACCTAATTAACCTTGAATACAAACTTGGAGGTGTTCTACTTAAAATAATGAAGAACAACTAAAAATAGATTAGCCCTCATTATGTATTCTGGACATAGGTGTAGACTAACTTATGAAACAGCACGCAATTTTATCAGGGTTAGGAACGTGGTTTTGGGAAATCTTAGAAATCACACAGACCAGCCAATGCTAAGTTATGCAACGTATTCTAGTCACATTCAGACTAGGTTTGCGTTTGTGTACCATATCACTCTGGTGTTAGATCATCATGGTCTGCAAAATCCGTAATGCTGTTTCTAAGGGGACATCTGATGCAAGAAGGGTTGCCAGATCAAGGTATATCAATACCTGGACATTCCTGGGCATTGAAAAGGGTGTGGATACTTTGACCTCAAGTTAAAATCTAAATATGTACGGTTGAACTGACAATTTAAGAAATAAATATTACTTAGGTTTAGTGGTTTTATACTTGGGAAAAATATAATGGTAATTATCGTTACACAAATTTATTTGAGACAAAGATATGTTACCTAAATTAGGTAGATAAAAATTTGAAACATAAAATTAAACTTAAAACAAAAATAAGACACTCTCTAAGGTTTCCATAAGTTTGTGAAATAATCTGAAACTAGTAAATTCCAGGACAGTAGAGCGAAATTACTGGACACGGGACAAGACACCCTATTCCGGGACTACCCCGGATTTCCCGGACGTCTTGCAACCCAGAATGCAAGGTAGGTAAAGAGCTAGATACCCTTTCAGAATATTTTGCTGACCATAGTCGGTCTGTAATTAACAGGGTCAGCTGGACAAACATTTTCAGGGACAGTTCCTAAGGCAAGGTGAGGGTTTAGTTTCAAAACGGTTGGGCGAAAAATGCAGCTGTTACTCTCTGGCTTTATATTTATTTTCTTTTCCGATGCACTATGTATTACGAGTAGACATATGGAGGTCAGGTATTTTCATTGCTGGAGCTCTTGGAGCTTTGGAGAATAATTGTGAAATAGCCATTTTAGTTAAATCATATCTAGGGTGTATTGCGAATATCATTATGGACAAAAACATCAAGCAAAGAGCTTGTCTCAAACTTTGCGTCACCAATGGAATTTCATGTTAGGAGTAATTTAAAATATTACTGACATCTTACGGTGAAAAGAATTTATCAAAAACACGTGCTTATGCACTCATAATGTACAAAGCGTTCAAAAGCGGTCGAGATGTGATGGAAGATTTGTCCCGCTCTGGTAGGCCATCAACGTCTGCAAGTGAAGTTAACATCGCAAAAGTGAAGGAACTAGTGATTCAATCAAGTTTGGGAGAGAAAGCCGCTGAAATTTCTGTGTCTCAAGGGTTCATACCATTTTAAATATAATCACTTGGGTATGAAACATGTTGTCGCTCGGCTAGTCCCAAAACACCGGAATTTTCTCCAAAAACAATCGCATAAGAGTCGCTAAGGACATGCTAGAACGAATCAATTCCGAAATCAATGAAATGCATTGTTACTGGTGACGAGACGTGGATTTATGAGTTTGACATGCAGACTAGTCAACAAGCTTCGGAGTGGCGCCTTCCAACTGAACCGAAACAGAATAAAACAACGCCAAATTCGATCAAAGTTAATGTTATGTTGACTGTTTTCTTTAACTATCGCGGTGTTGTGCCCCCGAAATTCTTGTCGGGAGGTCAAACGGTAAATAAAGAATATTATTTGAGCGTTATGCGGCGTTTAAGAGAGCAAAAAGGTTAAATATGTGGAAATAAAATACTATATTTTGGATTATGCACCACAATAATGCGACTTCGCACAAGACCTTATTGTGAAAGAATTTTTGACCATAAACTCAACAAATACCATCGGGCAACAACTTTAGTTGCCAGGTATGGCTCCAGACGACTCTTTTCTTTTTCCTAAACCATAGAACATATAAACTCAAATTACCACCTCGTGGCACCAGTTTTCATTAGGTAAAAAACTTAAAAACGAATAATAATGTTCTGATTCTTGGATTATTTAAGTGTATCGTTTCTGAAGGAGCATACTTTGTAGGTGATAAAATAAAGTTAGATGGATAACTTAATTTTTTTTGTAATTTATATTTTGAATTACTGACTCTGAAAGACAGCTGCCGGAACACACCATGAGGTGCTTGGCGAAAAATTTCTGATTGATGATGGTTGCTAGCCAGGCGGGCTTTCGCAAAATGCCCTTTCACAATGCAAAATTACTATGGTAAGCCTAGTTATAGGTAATTACGCATATTGAAGTTTTCAAAAACGAGGCGTGTATCATACCGCGGCCTCTATCCGGGACTTACCCTATGGACAGAAAAGTATAGAGCAAAAACCTCATGTTACCTTGACGATCCCATTTCAAGAGCATTAATAATATTTCCTGTTCAAAATGCGTGGTGATAATAATAATAGTAAGGTATAATAAAGAAACGAATGTAAAATGGCCCCGAAAATCATTTAATCTCCATAAAATCTCTTTCTTGCTCACTAACTTGTTTAACCGGGTTATATCTATGCTTATAAGACTATAGACGAAATATAAATGTCAGAATATTTCCTCTAAAAGGCAAGAGTGCATTTGTTATTTTTATTTATAACTGATGCGTCCGACTGAATGAGTAAACGAGAGCCCAAAACACTTGCCTAACCCTCATTTAAATCTATACTAGACTTATAAAAAAAAAATATATATATAGGTAGTGCTGATAGTCAAGCCTTTGACCACTATCTCACCTGATGGTAAGTGATACTGTGATCGAAGATGTTGTTCAGGCTAACCTATAGAATTACTCGCTCTGAAGGACAGCTTCCGGAACACACACAGTTAAGTGCTTGGCGACAGATTTTCTACTTGAACTTAGCTACCACCCAGCTAGCCAGGCGGGCATTCGCAAAATGCCCTACCACTATGCTGTAACGACTGCCATCCTGAGACAACAAACGACGCGCGACAGCTGGACGTGCCCTCCGCACGTGTACGCTCAATAGTAATGTCACTAGCGGTCACCTATCCAAGTCATGACCGCGACGGACGTTGCTTGACTTAGGTGATCGGTTAAGAATGGCTAAGCAAACTTCGCAGATCGAGCTTTCCATACAAACGTACTTAGTTTCGTCATATTTTAAAACTAAGACTAAATTCAATTTTTCACCCATGTTTTTGGTCTATTTTTACCTTTATGCTTCCGGTTTGCCAGTTTTCCGTTTTATTATTTATTATATCTCTGAATATAAGGACAAAGAACTCCAATACTAAATCATTCTTAATAATGCTTTAGAAAATACAAAGTTGACGGAAAATTGGCACACCAGAAACATAGATATGCGTGCAAAATTTCACCGAGTTGGAACGCTTGGCATTTAAAATTTAAAACATAAAACTACTATTTTATGGGAACCGCTACGTGTAAGCTAACCTTAAGGTAACGTATTAAAATAAAGTATCCGAATTTATTATTATTTTATTGTTTATTAAATAGGTTTGAAAACACTAGTTACAAGGGTTCAAGATTTATACTTTACATTTTATACTACGTGCACTACCAATTAAAAGCAAACACAGCATGCATTACAAACTAAAAAGTGAGTTTTAGCACTTTTATTAATAACTAGCTGTACCCGCGACTTCGTACGCGATTGCCGTACCCGCAAACTAATTATTCACATTTGAGCACTGTTTATCTCATATTAAGCAACGTTGTGGTCTGTGGTGAAGCACTCTTAGTAAAGCATAGCTCAAAAAGGAGCTTTTTACTTTGGGTTTGATAACCCCCAGCTTGTTTTTCCGACCGAAGACAGTAGTTAAGTAACTCAGAGAGTTCCTTCGCGGTTCGCACAATAAATGTTGAAGCAAAGTAGGTACTTTGTGCGTTTCTTTGGAATTTCGATTATAAAACGATATCTTTTTGCCGAGGTTCTCCTTGTTTGGCGGTAGAACTAAAATATATTAGATTGTACACTTCCATTGCGCAGTCTCCAAAATGTATCCGGCAAAAGATAGATAGTTAAAAAAATAGAATGTTCAAGATTTTAGAGTTTTATTAGCAAGCTGGCAAATCTAAATGAGGATGCCGAGATGCCCGTGGGGTGCCAGCTGCCCATGGGGTGCTGGGCTGCCCGTAGGGTGCCGGGATGCTCATGGAGTGCCGGGCTGCCCGTGGGGTTCCAAGCTCGCTCATCACTATTCTAACAAAAAATAATAGTTGAAATTGGATTACGCGTTCATGAAGTACAACTAAGTAACATTTTGACTTTCTTTGTTTGAAAGTTCCCGTGAGTATGAGACATATTAATGTTTTCAATAACCGGCTGTACTCACGCGTATTGGTCGAGATTGTCGACCTAGGTTTCGGGCATGTCCGATGCCCTTCATCAGGTGAGTTCAGTTCAGGTCTCCACTCTCGCGCCGCGCAGAACGAGCAGTTGCGCGGAGTCGTCGCCGCGATTTAGACGCGTGAACTCACCTGATGAAGGGCATCGGACATGCCCGAAACCTAGGTCGACAATCTCGACCAATACGCGTGAGTACAGCCGGTTATTGAAAACATTAATTTTGACTTTCATCCCCTTTTCCGAGGGAACCGTGCTAAATTTCGGAATAAAAAGTATACAATAACGTTCTTCGTTGTATGAACTCAAATCGTGTTAAGTTTCATTGAATTTCATTCAGTAGCCCAAGGGGTGCTGGGCTGCCCTTGGGGTGCCGGGCTGCCCATGGGGTTCCGGGCTCACTCATCACTATTCTAACAAAAAAGAATAATTAAAATCGGACTACGCGTTCATAAATTACAACTAAGTAACATTTTGACTTTCATCCCCTTTCCTGAGGGAACCGTGCTGAATTTCGGGATAAAAAGTATGCAATAGCCTTCTTCGTAGTATGTACTCAAATCGTGTTAAGTTTCATTGAATTCCATTCAGTAGCCCATGGGGTGCTGGGCTGCCCGTGGGGTGCCAGGCTGCCCATGGGGTTCCGGGCTCACTCATCACTATTCTAACAAAAAAGAATAATTGAAATCGGACTACACGTTCATTAATTACAACTAAGTAACATTTCAACTTTCATCCCCTTTCCCGATGGAACCGTGCTGAATTTCGGGATAAAAAGTATACAATAACCTTCTTCGTAGTATGTACTCAAATCGTGTTAAGATTCATTGAATTCCATTCAGTAGCCCATGGGGTGCTGGGCTGCCCGTGGGGTGCCAGGCTGCCCATGGGGTTCCGGGCTCACTCATCACTATTCTAACAAAAAAGAATAATTAAAATCGGACTACGCGTTCATAAATTACAACTAAGTAACATTTTGACTTTCATCCCCTTTCCTGAGGGAACCGTGCTGAATTTCGGGATAAAAAGTATATAATAACCTTCTTCGTAGTATGTACTCAAATCGTGTTAAGTTTCATTGAATTCCATTCAGTAGCCCGTGGGGTGCCGGGGTGCCCTTGGGGTGCCGGGCTCCCCGTAGGCTTCCGAGTTCACTTGTCACTATTCTAACAAAAAAAGAATAATTGAAATCGGACTACGCGTTCATAAATTATAAATAAGTAACATTTTGACTTTCATCCCCTTTCCCGAGGGAACCGTGCTGAATTTCGGGATAAACAGTATACAGTAACCTTCTTCGTGGTATGAACTCAAATCGTGTTAAGTTTCATTGAATTCCATTCAGTATCCCATGGGGTGCTGGGCTGCCCGTGGGGTGCCGGGCTGCCCATGGGGTTCCGAGCTCACTCATCACTATTCTAACAAAAAAGAATCTTTGAAATCGGACTACGCGTTAGTAAATTACAACTAAGTGTACATTTTGACTTTCATCCCCTTTCCCGAGGGAACCGTGCTGAATTTCGGGATAAAAAGTATACAATAACCTTCTTCGTAGTATGAACTCAAATCGTGTTAAGTTTCATTGAATTCCATTCAGTAGTTTTGGAGTGATGCGCGGTCGGGATACAGACAGACAGACAGACAGACAAAAATTAAAAAAAATACAGTTTTGGCATCAGTATCAGCTACAGAGTGCACTCAATTTTTTTTTGCAAATTATCTTCAATGTACAGAATTGGACCTGTTACAGTTTTATTATAAGTATAGATAATAGATACTAAAGCATATTAGAAAAGACAAAAGTCATTAAGTATTATATTATTATTAGTATTATCATATTGTTTTGGACGCTTCATATATATAATTACTACTGAAATGATTATGTACCTATTTATTCTTATCAAATTATGATGAATGCTCCTATACTAGATAAAACCTGTTTCCCATCGTACCTAACTATATATACCATCTATTTGGCCCCAACATGGATTAGCCTCAGGCTGACAGACGGCGGCATGCTACACCTAAGTATATATAATAACCAGAGCCAAAACTTTACACCATTATGTCCTTGTGTTGTCCTTTGGGTTTTTTGTGAAACATTACAAGACAGAAGCATATTTTTTAGACTTAATGTCATGCATGATAAATTTTACCGAATTCGAACACTTGGTATTTAAAATATGACGAAACTACGTGTTGGAAAGTCCTGGAGACACTAGCTAACGAGGTTTTTGTTCATCGGTGGACGTTACAGTTGTGATGATGTGGAGGTAAACTTTACAAAAAGAATAATCAAGATCGGTAAATGTAACAAGTTATAAAACTTTTTCACCACACAAGCTCGGAAAGCTGTCATTTGAAATCGTGCATGGAAAATGGCTTTTCCGCTAGCGAAAAGATTCTTGAAATTCGAGCTTCTATAAAAGTTCCATAAAAATATATATAACTAATTTTAGATATTTTACTTAAAATGTTTTAATACAAATTAACGCAAATTGATTGATACTACATTATATATACTGTTATTCGTGCACCTATCATTTGCCTCGCTGGAGTGAGGTGAAAAATTGGGTGTCGTGCTCGGCAACAAAGTTATTTTCGTCTAGTACCTTTGAAAACTATGCTCCGGATTCTTTATTTTAAACCACTCGTTTTGCTCGTGTTCAATCCGAGAATCCTTCGCTTCCTCTGGTTTCAATAAAGTTAATTGCGCCATATAACCACTTTGCAGCCCTGCATAATACATCAATATTTTCATCTTTTTACGAACTTTTTAAAATTTTATGATTATAGAAAGAACATACAGTTAGAATCCGTTTATTATGACTCCGCCTATATTGACCAACCGCTTATTACGACGTAATTACACAGCGAAGTTTGATTTTCATATACAATTCGTTATAACTAAGTCGGATATAATGACTTCGCTTACATACCGCTTATTGTGACCCATTTTTAAAAAATTGCGTCCTGTTATAATGACCGATATGATTCCTAACACCTTCGGCAATGTTCGGGAGAGACACGTGATACCATCGCGCGTCCATGGCTTTTTTGTTATGAGTCTCAGTGGGTAATTGATAGTTGCAGATCACGAATTGTTCATTAGTGATTTGTGAAAAAATTACATCGCAACCTCGCCGTAAAGCATTTACGATTGAAGAGAAAGTTGCAATAATATGCAGGTTAGAAAAATGAGAATTCAAATCTCTTGCAAGGGAATTTGGGGTTGGTCATTCGACAATCTCAATAATATTTATTTTCTATAAAATGCTTTGTATAACGTCCGCTTAGTATGACGTGTTTGTTATTTCCCTGCGATGTCATTATAAACGGATTCCACTGTCATTATATCGACCGCCTATTAGTTTACATGATTTTAGCAAGAACTTATAAAAGATTTCAATATCGGTCACAAACAAAAGGTGTGCATTGGTAAAGGTGTACATACATACATAAAATCACGCCTCTTTCCCGTAGGGGTAAGCAGAGACCACGAATTTCCACTTACTACGATCCTTATACATATCTCTTTCGCTTCATCTACACTCATCAATCCTTTCATACATAAGCGTCGGTTTAGGGTACTCCTGACCTGGCATTAATATTCATAGGAAATTAAAAACAAAACTGTGTCATAGCGTGTCTGCGAAGGTTTTAACTTTGAATCGTGTTTATTGTGGAATGTTTTTAAGTATTGTGGATTGTCAATGTTACAATGACAGTCTCACGGTCTTATTTGCTAAATGGACTTGGTAAGATGGCGTCTAAAAGCAAACGCCTATTGATCAGCAAGCCACTGCTATCGACGATAACAGTAGGATGTTACTGTATATTAGTTGCACAATAGGGCGAGCTTGTATCGTGCTGTGATTAACCTTGATTTAGGCCGGCAACGCATCCTCGATACCTCTGGTGTTGCGGATGTTCGTGGGCGACGGTGATCACTTACCACCAGGTGAGCCACGAGTTCGCCAAGAGGGCGAACGAGCACGCCCTCTTATCCCATAAAAAAAAAATCAGACAAGTCCCCCGCCTGATGGTACGCGCGACGCCTGTCTGTTACGGCTGCAGTGTCACTGTTCTCGTTCGACTTGAAACTGCGCTGCGCTCATAGCCCGAGACGTTAGTTCTTATGTCTCGTTTGCCCAGTAATTTCACTAGCAACAGTGCCCTTCACGCCTAAACACAGTACTTGCTGTTTGATGTAGAAAATTTGACCTAAATATGCTCCAATTATTCAGAATTAAGTAATTTCAATTGAGTAAGGTTTCACCTAAATAGACAACGATATAGAGTGTCTATAATGTTGATGAAAAGTACCCCATATAAGTTAACGAAGGTCCTAAACTATCTATACTCTAAGTTTCATCCAAATCGGTGCAGCCGTTTCAGCCACAAAAATACGCTCTTATATCCCCACTCACGCTTTCGTACAGGTAGGTATATAATATTAGTGTAAGATAATTTACAATAGTTTTTTACGCTTAATACCTATAGGTATTTCAAATTCGGATAATATTAATAACCAGTGAAAAAAACCTGCCACTTATGAGGACCACGGTTCGAATCCTGACGCGGACTTCAGACATTTTGCGAATGCTCCACTCCTTGGAAATCGTTCATTGCCAGTATAACCCTCTAACAATTAGGTAATCTGGTCGACAAGATGATTAGGAGCCACACCTCACTCACATCGAGTGGTGGAATGCTGCTTATTAGGGATTTTCTTTCCTTATGTCATGTCTTACGTCATTTAGCAGAATGATTTGGGAGCAGTACTTGTATTTTTAAGCCGGGAACTGATGGCGATACACCCGCAGTCAAGTAGTTGCAGTCATTAATCTCCTCCACATTACCTAGCTTTATCTACTGCTTGTTTAAATTAACAGTTTATGCAATATTGCACTGCACCTACTTAAGTACAATATTGATCATAGTCATTGTGAAGCTTATTTATTAATTGATTGTCTCAAGATCCAAGAAAACAGTAAGATTAAAAAATTATCATAAATACAAAATGGTACGAAGGCAAATTGCACGCAAGACGTTTTTGTTCAAAGCAAGAATTCTTTATACAATAAATTAGCAGGTTAGCCCAATTAATTAGGTATACTTATCCTATTTTCGAAAAGCAGAATGTTTTTTATAACATTTTAATATCATGGCTGGAAAATATGAAATAAATATTGAAGAAATATCATCTATTTGAACAACAACTTGACAGCCAAAACAGCGCGGCGCGCCGCCGCAGTGTTTTTGTTTTTGGAAGCGCTACGCCTGGCACTTTCACACTTATACATATCTATTACGATTATAAAAACTTACCAAAACAGCAATACTCGAAAAAACACCAATTTATTTCAGCAGGAACACTGATAACCGCCAAAACATGTGCGCAATTTTCAAAGTTCAACTAATTCGAAAATCGAATCAACAACAATCGCGATCGACTATCGAGTTCGTAAATCGATATACTTAATTGAACTATTCAAAAAATGAATTTACTTTTTATTACCTATACAACCTCTATGGTAAACAAAATAGGTTGTAGCGGTAAGCGCGTGCGCCGCGTTTCGATTCGCGGCTGCAACTAGCTGGTTGCTAATTCCTTACCAGCCTTGAAAGCTACTGAAAGCCTCGCTGATCGTTCGAATGATTTAATTAGATCGATTCTTGTTTAAAGTAGGAACACCATTCAAGCACGACAAGATTCCTATTCATGGTCCCCTGCACAACAAGTTTAGTGTTAATAACTACTTACTTATTCTATTATGACAGCCTAAATATCTTTACTAAGTTTTACCTTTGGATATATTTAGGCTTAGTATTTTTTCTTTTTTATGGCCTAAAAGTAGTGCCTTAGTATTTTTTTGGTAACACTAGAGGGGTTACCAACGCGCTGTCGACCTTTAAGGAATCTTATTAACACCCTCTTTAAACAACCCCATATCGTATTGCAGAGGAAATTTCTCTGCGGGAAGTTCACCCCAAATTTTTAGAGTACGCGGTATAAATGTTCTAGAGAACCGTTGCGTGGTCGAGCGTTAACTTTATACATTTTCTTCATATTATACTAATAATATTGACAATATTTTTTTGTTATATAGGATCACTTTGTTGTCAGTCTGTCTGTCTGGACCGTTTTTCTCAGGAACGCGTGGAGGTATCAAGCTGAAATTGATATCAAATATTCAGGCCTACTGTCCCTTGGACCTGTGCACAAGTCAAACTTCTAAGCCAACGCAATCAAAAGATACAGCCGTTTATGCCCCTAATTTAAACGAATCAAAACCTACAGGGTACTTCCCGTGAACTCAGAATCTTGAAATTTGGTACGAAGCAATGTCTTATAGCACAGGTACAGGGAAAATTGCAAAATAAAAATATTTTTAAAAATTGTAAATGTTATGGATTTCATGTTGCGATAAAAATAACATAACTTTTACTTAGGTATACACCCTACAGGTTCCTACAGGTTTGTACGGAACCATCGCCACGCGCGAGGGTTCCGTACAAACCTGTAGTAAAAAAAACGGCCAAGTGTCTTAATCGCACTTGGCCTTTTTTTTTAAATACAGTTTTTATCGTACACTGGAAGATGCATTTACATTATTCAATTCGAGGGTAACTTGTAGTTGAAAATCATCGCATATCTCCCAATACGTGTATTGGGCCGGGGTGCCAGAGCTCCGTGGGGTGCTGGGGTAGAATTACAACCAATGTATATTCCTGTGGGAGTCGTAAGGCAGGGAAAGAAGAAATTGGGTGCAATTCTAGCCCGGCGTAAATAAGAAATTTGAAGCGCTCGTAGCGAAGTTTGCCAAGCTGTTCATAAGCAAAGTTAAGCAACTTCCGCCGCGGACATGAGTTGGATGAGTGACCGCTAGTGACATTGCTCCTGAACGCTTCTGTGCTTCGGAGGGCACGTTAAGCTGTCCCGGTTGTCTTCTTAGGATGGCAATCGTTATAGCATGGTGGTAGGGCATTTTACGAATGCCCGCATGCCTAGCTATCACCCTCATGTAGAAAATCTGGACTAGAAGGATCATTTCGCAAAGCAATTCCAATAAATAAGCGACTCTAGCGACGAAGCAATAAAGTGCACTTCAGCTGGCAATTCACTTCTATCGCATACCCACGCATTGCTGTGATCTCATTCTAATGTAGTATATATTCTATTTGGTCTATGATTCTGACGCGGCACGCACTGTAGAATAGTCCCGTCTGGACGGATACGCCAATGTACGTGTAGCTTTTATACGTGCGGATTACCCCAGGCCTGCCTATATCAAAGAAAAAAAGGGTGTGATGATTTTTATGTTCATTTCAATTTCCCCGACATATGCACTCAGTTTCTGAAACGTTTGTCAAAGCGTTAGTTGAAAGACTAAATACTGTTCGCTTATTGGTCAGTGGTACTCAGTGACGCGATAAGCGACCAATGAGCGTTCAGTATTCAAATTGTTAACAGATCAAGATTTTGTCTGAATTCCAGAAACGGCGTTAGTACAGTACAGATAATGATTATTATTGTATTCTCATATTAATTTGCCAACATGAAGAAGTCTCAATAAGGTTCTTCGTTGTAATTACCACAATGTGACGTAATGGGATCTTAAAACGTTCGTGGAAGCTGCCTTACCAATGCGAGGAAAAAATGGAAACGTCAAAGACATGCAATATGAATGAGTCACGTTTAAATTACCAAGCCGATTCATTTATCTGTTTCTATGAATGGAACAAGGCTGGTTGTCGATTTATGTGACTTAAAGAAATTAAACTACACGAACAGCTGATGAAATGTCAATTGTTTGGGAACCTCCCACCAATTAGTGCAACCTTTTTTGAAGCGCTCGTAGCGAAGTTTACTTAGCTGTTCTCAACCGATCAGCAAAGTTAAGCAACGTCGCGCGCGGTCATGAGTTGGATGGGTGACCGCTAGTGACATTACTACTGAGCGTTTCCGTGCTTCGGAGGGCACGTTAAGCCGTCGGTCCCGGTTGTTGTCTTAGGATGGCAGTCGTTATAGCATGGTGGTAGGGCATTTTGCGAATGCCCGCCTGGCTAGCTACCACCGTCAAGTAGAAAATCTGTCGCCAAGCACCTAATGGTGTGTTCCGGCAGCTGTCCTTGAGAGCCAGTACTTCTAGGTTAGCCTGAACAACATCTTCGATCGCATCGTCACTTACCATCAGGTGAGATAGTGGCCAAAGGCTAACCTATCAGGCATAAAAAAAAAAAAAAAAAAAAAACCGTTGAACTATTGGGAGGTTTTTTGTAGTAGATCAACTATATATTTTTTTAGAGAGGAACTACCGGGAAAATTTGTTGAAGTCACGGTAGCTGATTGGATTTAAGTGATGACATTTATGTAATTGTCATTTAATAGGATTTATTTATGTGACAGAAAGAAACTTAACAATCACAATTTTTTGTTGAATTAATAAAAATCTAAAAAGAAACATATTTGTGAATTAAGCATAATTCAATCTTATCAATAATAACCCAAAAGTAGATATTTTATGTGACACCAATCAAAATTACATTATTTAGTTGTTGCTTTTTGCTGAATTAATTTTAGACTGAATACATTTGGTGTAAAAATTATGATTGAAATAGGTCGTACATGCGGTAGCTGTTATGATTTAGCTTTAGTCATGATAGCTGTAAAAGTTGTTTATCAGAAATTTCAAAAAGTTAGTAATGCAGCTTTTGAAGTACTACAGAGAAGACAGCAAAGACAACATCTGTCCCTCAAAATATTCGGCATGTTTTCTTTTACACAAATCTACAGAGTGTATGTATTCAATACTACAGCAACTACAGCTATTACAACGAAAATATTTAGACAGCATAAAACCAATGGCTGTATTTCTAAATAATAATTCAAATATTATCGCATGCTACGCGAATATTTAAAATTTTCAAAGGGTTCGACTCCAACTCGAGACAAAAATTTTATACTCCAAAAAAAATTTAAATAGATTTACTAGTAAAATTATAAATATAAGTATGCAGAATCTGAAAGCATCCATATAAGGATGTTTCATTTAAACTATAGTTTAACCTTCCATTCCTTGGCCTTCCATTGGCGGCTTAAATTCTGATCCGTTTATCAGCTGAATGATGAGACGGATGATATTAAGTGGTTCATAAGGGGACGATGCAGATCAATAAGGACTAATTAGGAGCTGTCTTATTACTTTAAACATATTATTAGGATCTTATATATGACACAAATTAAAACAAATAAAGTTCAATCTCAATACGCTTGCACATGGCGGCTACGATCTTTTGTTTTTTTCCCAACAATTGGAGAAATTGAGAAAAAAAAACTTTTCACGTGGATGCAGATTTTTTTTAAAATTTTCTGTACACATACGAGCACAAATTTAACGTGAGTAAGATGTGGAAATTCATTATTGTTGAGCATGCTGTTCCAAAAAATATTTTGGTAACAGCTGAATTTCAAATTGTTTTTACCTATTTATTAAAAAAAACACTTGTGAAGAAACCTTCAGTATGCATTTGCAGTCATAATGTCCGAGTATAGTAGTTTTTTCTAAATCTCAACAATGATTACCTGAAGAGGAGTTTACCTTCAAATTGGCCAAAGTCAAGGAATGGCCCCCTGATTAGTGATTAGCTAAGTTGAGTTTAAAGAAATTTATAGTACTGTACTGTACTGTAACAGCCGACTCGTCCACTGCTGAACAGCCTCCCATATTAAGGGGGTATTTGCCATAATCCCACGCTTGGAAGCCGGCTTGGGGATGACAGTGTAAGATGGCAGTTCTTTAGAAGGTGCTGCTGCCCATCTTCCAGTATTTTTGCCTTAGTCGCCTCTTACGACACCCACAGGATGATATGGGGAGATTACAATTCGAACCCGGCACCCCACGGGGGAAGAGATAGTAGTAGGTAATAATAATAGTTATAATAAGTAATAATAATAATACCTAGGAAGTCACTTACATGAGAACATAGTTTGACTTAAAAAATTTAAGCTCGTTCGTTGTATATATAAATACTTGTTAGTATAAATAATAAAAAAATAACATATAATATAAAAGTTTAATAAGGTAGGTAGCATATAATAATAGTTAAAAGTAACGAGGAGGAGATAAGTCCGCTGCGGTCATGACCGTTCGGGCTATAAGAGGGCCTTCCCTCGCCCAAAGCCCGGTGGAGCTGGACGTCCGTAAAGCGGAAGTCAGAATCTATGACCTCACTAAAAAAAAAGGGCGGTCATGACCGCTAGTGACATTACATCTGAGCGCTTCCGTGCTTCGGAGAGCACGGTCCCGGTTGTTATATTAGGATGGCCTACGAATAACAATATATATGTTATTCGTAGAGGATGGCAGTTGTTATATTATGGTGATGGAGCATTTTTGGAATGCCCCAGGCTATAGTAATTCTAGGTAAGCCCGTACAAAGTCAAAGTCAAAGTCAAAATCATTTATTCAATTTAGGCGTCTACGACGCTCTTATGAAGGTCAATTACAAATTTTAGTATTGAAATATTCTACATTGTACTGCCACGTCCAGCAAATAAATTGTATAGAGCCACTGCGAGAAGAACGGGCAAGAAACTCGGGGCCATTCTTTTAAACATCTTTTAACAATGTGTTACATACTTACTATATAATAGAGTTATTACAATATTTGTTTAAATTATGTAGGTGACAGGCAATAGCTTGGCGGAGCCGGAATTGTCCAGGCATTTTTGTCGTTTATGTAATCAGAAACTGTGTAGTAGGATTTCTTAATCAATATGTTTTTCACATGCAACTTGAATTTCCCTTCTGTGAGCGTTGTAATATGTATGGGAACTTTATTATAAAACCGCACACAATTACCTAAGAAGGACCTTTTATTTGTCTTTGCTAATCTAAAACCTGGCACCGCTATTTTATCTTTATTCCTAGTATTGTAATCGTGATTGTCACTGTTTAATTAAAATTTACTCAATTTTTTACGAACATACATAATATTTTCAAATATATACAGACTTGGTAAAGTTAAAATATCAATTTCTTTAAAAAGATCCCTCACAGATTCCCTAGGACCCATTTTATATATGGCTCGAATTGCACGCTTTTGTATGATAAAGATTGTCTCTATCTCAGCAGCAGTTCCCCACAGCAATACACCATAGGTACGACATAATACTGTGGAAGTACGCGAAATAAACTAGGCGAGCAGTAGCTACGTCTGTTAACTGTCTTATCCTAAGAACTGCATATGCAGCAGAACTAAGTCTTCCGGAGAGATCATGTATATGTTGATCCCATTGTAAAGTGGAATCCATTTTGATTCCCAGGAAGACTGTCGCTTTGTCAATAGGGAGTTTATCTGGGCCAAGCTTTATGTTTGGTTCCACATAAGGAACATTTGGTAAAGAAAACTTTAAACATTTCGTCTTCTTTGAATTTAGGAGAAGATTATTAGCGGCGAACCATTTACAAATCTTAGATAGTACATTATTTACATGCGTCAGTTCACTGTCTTTCCTATCAACTTTAAAAATCAGAGAGAAAATCAGCATCTTCGACCACATCAACATATACCATCAGGTGTGATATATGTATATTTTTTTAAGTAGGTCGGTACTTGAGTTAAATGAAGGTCAGACCAGAGTTTTGGTCTGGCGTATACTCTATAAGACAGACGCTCCGCCAAGTTCTAAGTTTCAAGGGCGCCCGGTTCCGAAGGTTCCCAAATTATATAAAAAATATAAGCACAACCTATGTCTGGATTAAAACATTTGCTTGGACCATAGAGAAATATTCTCTTTTCTGTGGCTTGTACCGTTTGAGGTAAGACTGCCGCGACTCGTTGATATTTTTCTGGCTGGCTGTCCAATAGAGTCTTAGTAACGTTACTATTGTTAGGTAATTAATAAATATTTACAGCAATTAAGTAAGCCTTTATAATAGCTGCCTACAATATTGTATATTGTAAATGAGTTATCAGCATATATAATAATACCAACTACTCTAATAACACCTGGCTGCAATTAACGTACTTATTCAATTCCTCTGTCCAGTTACGTAAACTAAATGCTTTATATAATATAAGGTGTTATTATTCGTAATATATATAAGGCTTATATTACGAAGCGCTCGTAGCGAAGTTTACTTAGCTGTTCTTAACCGATCAGCAAAGTTAAGCAACTTAAATGAGTTGTATGGGTGACCGTTAGTGATATTACTACTGAGCGCTTCCGTGATTCGGAGGGCACGTTAAGCCGTCGGACCCGTTTGTTCTCTTAGGATGACGGTCGTTATAGGATGGTGGTAGGGCATTTTGTGAATGCCCGCCTGGCTAGCTACCACCCTCAAGTAGAAAATCTGTCACCAAGCATCTAGCGGTGTGTCCGGTAGCTGTCCTTAGGCCAGTACTTCTAGGTTAGCCTGAACAAAATCTTCGACCACATCACTTACCATCAGGTGAGATAGTGGTGAAAGGCTAACCTATCAGGCTTAAAAAAAAGTTGTCGTCACCGTTTTAGTACGTTTTTGAGTTAATATATTTTTGAAGTCAGTTTCAATGTCAATTTTATTTTTCAACCTGTAATTACTCTACCTATACACCTTAGTCTTAGTATACCTATATGTGCTAATGTACACATGTGCAATCACCACACTACTTTCACCGAGCTCTAAGTAAATCTTCTGTAAATCCGCGTAACCTGTTTAGTTTAATCCACTGCAGAGGACTCAGTCTCTTCTTTGTCATTTTTGACTTGCACCCATATTCGGCTAAAGAATAAGAGTTATAAACGTCGACGAGTGTTATATAATTACAGTCTTTTCAACTCGCGAAGGTGCGACCCTCCATATTTTTGAGCGCAGTTGTGAGCACTACTACTGTCTATTCAAGCGATCATGTTTCATTGATCTACTGTATGTTCCATGAGCATTTTCACCCACACTAAGATGTAGTGTACACACGAGGCCTATCCGTATAAATGTGCATCAATAATTTACTGTAGAGCAGCGTATAGTACCACCAACTTAACTGTGCAGTTTTCGAGGGCGCTACTGGTCATGGAAATCAACTACAAACTGTCACAATTTTAAGGAATGTTGTAGTTCTTTTTTCTGCCACCTGAACAGATAAGTTGGTGGGTCTGTACCTTATGAGTGAACATGTCTGTAACTAGGTAAGACTATTAGTTAGTGAAATTAAAAAATAAATTACGGCACATGAGACTTAACAACTATGTCTCAAGGTGACAGACGCAGTGCAATTCGTGACCTGTGACGAAATGCATCAGTTACAGGCAGAGGTTAGTCCGCTTAACATCAGGTGGGCCTCGAGCTTGTTCAGACTCAATAACATAAAAATAAATGTTTCATGGTGGAAGGGCATTTCGCGATTGCCCGCCAGGCTAGCTACTACCATCAAGTAGAAAATCTGTCGCCAAGCACCTAAGGGTGTGGTCCAGCAGCAGTCCTTGAGAGCCAGTGAAATTACAGGCACGTGAGACTTAACAAGTATGACTCAAGGTGACAGGCGCAGTGCAATTCGTCGTTCGTTCGTAAATCAGGTGGGCCTCGAGCTTGTTCAATCACAATAAAAAAAGGCAGTTGTGTTTCATATACGTAATAAGAATGCTATAAAAATAAAAAATATATCTATGAGCTTAGTCTGTGGGTGTTGACTGTATTTGTTGACGTCAATACAATAGAAAGAGAAAGCAAAACAGCGTCCGCTGTAGAGAGTTGCAAATTGTTTGTAAACATGTTTGTGGTCATGTGACCCCAAACAGTTAAGCACGTGACTTGTTCACATATTGACCTCAACCGCAGATTAGTTACCTAATAGATATTAAATAATAACAAATATTTTAAAAGTATTTTAAGAAAACATTAAATTAATTATTTAATAAAACACTTAAAAAATCTTTTTAAAAATGATATATATCTAGTGACAATTCCGCCTAATTACCTGTTAAGCCGACGTGACGTCACAAACGCCACGCAGCTAAACCGGAAGAGTATTCGACGCGTTTCGCTTCTAAACGAAGCATCCTCAGGAGGTCTTGACTCTACGAGCGCACGATTTGTGACGTCACGTCGGCTTAACAGGTAATTAGACGGAATTGTCACTAGATATATATCATTTTTAAAAAGATTTTTTAAGTATTTTATTAAATAGTAATTAATTTAATGTTTTCTTAAAATACTTTTAAAATATTTGTTATTACCAAACATGGATTTCCGCAAAGTAACGCCTGAATCTATTCATTAATATATATTGTGTAACTAATAACACCTTATTGTTAGTAACCTAAGGATGTGTCAAGAAAACCGATCATATTGTTTGTTAGGGACCTTATAAACCTGGGAATACTTGCGACCTTCTACTCGAGCTTACTGTAAGCAGGGCGTTTGTGACAACCACTCCCAATATAGGTAGGTGGGGTAACATATGCAGTGCGTAAGATGCTCTACGATTTTTAGTCGTCAAAAAATACTTCATAATGACTTTTTGCGGGACCTACAAACGTTAGTGCTGGACCTTACAAGCAAAGTGGGTGCTCTGGACATAAAGGAAGAAAAAGTTGAAATAATAGCCGACCGTAGCAATATAACGAGAAAAAGTTTCCCAACACATATGTAGAAATGAAAAAAAAAACGCTACCACCCAGCAATTTCAGGTTAGGTTTATTATTTTAGTTATGATATGAGAAACTGTAGTCTTGCCAAATGCCAAACTATTTGAAAAAAGCCCGTGGGGTGCCGGGCTAGAATGTCACCCCCCCATCTCTACCCGTGGGTGTCGTAAGAGGCGACTAAGGGTAACACACCAGAAGGTGGGCAGCAGCGCTTTCTGAGGAACTAATATCTCGCACTGCGATCCCCAAGACGCCTGCCAAGCGTGGTGATTATGGCAAAACCTCCCATAATGGGGGAGGCTGTGTTCAGCAGTGGAATATCATACCGCTAAGCGGGCTCCCCTCTGTTGTTGCTTTTTGCACATAGCCCACTTATGACGCAATCGCAAATAGTATCAGACTTTACCTCCCATAAATATTCTTGTTTCTATGTTTAATATGGCATAAAATGCTTAATATCAGTTATAACTATATTACAATGGAATCTTATAACAGTTTTTAATAGGTTTGATGTATACCGTCCACAAAAAGATAAACACTACAATTAACTTTTTATTAACCTTTTGGCGTGTATAAATACTAATACATGAATAAATGATTTACTGATTATCTAGATAGAGTCAAGTTACAGATTACATACTAAGTCAAGTTTTTATTGCCTAAATACCTTACCTATACTATAGGTAAAAAACCGGCCAAGTGCGAGTGTGACTCGCGCACGAAGGGTTCCGTAACTAAATATTCTGTGAATAGTTAAAGCTTCTACCTGTCACCGTTATTAGTATCGAACAAGAAACAGTAAAAAAACAAGTTTGTTGTATGGGAGCCCCCCTTAAATATTTTTTTATTTTTAGTATTTGTTGTTATAGCGGCAATAGAAATACATCATCTGTGGAAATGTCAACTGTCTAGCTATCACCGTTCTTGAGATACAGCCTGGTGACAGACCGACGGACGCAGACGAACAGCGAAGTCTCAGTAATAGGGACCCTTTTTTACCCCTTGGGTACCGAACCCTAATAAAAACTTGACTACCTATAAACTTTATCTTGATCCAGGACAGCGTAGTATGGAGATTTGAAGCTGTTGTTGGATTTTATTCGTGTGATTTTCTGACGAGCATCGTTTCAGTATGCGGCCTGATACAAGACGTACTCGAGTTTGGAGGAGCACTGGACACCAAGAACGTTTAAAATTCTGTCAAGAAGTTCACCCATATGGAGGGGGAACAATGATGGTTTGGGCTGGTATTTGGATCGCTGGAAGAACAGATCTCATTTGGATCAGAGGCAACCTCAATGCTCAGATTTATGCAGAGAGTTTTGTTTGGAGTGAACATCCCTTTGCGAAGCCATGTGGGTAATTGGTTTCGTCTAATGCACGATAAAGCACGTCCACACACGGCTAGAGTCGTAAATCTGCTCAATCGCCAGACCTCAACCCTATTGAACATGCATGGGAGATGCTAAAAAGAAGACCTCTGCCAAGTATGGATGCCGTGCATACCCACAACAGCTTTTTGACTTGTGAAAGAACGTGGGCGGCCATTCCTCAAAGTCATTTTGATGAACTGATTTAAAGCATGCCAAATCGCTGTGTTGTGTGATTAGTGTAAATGGTAAAAATACAGATTATTAATTTTACAATAAACAAAGCAAACAATTTTTTTTTTCGTTTTTCTGTCATTTAATTGACACATTTCTTCAAAAAGACGTTACATTTCTTCAAATAGCAAAAATGATTTTTTTTCTTTATTCATACTTGTATAATATAGGGATTTATTGTTAACCATGGACATTAAACATAGGAATTAAATAAAAAAACCAGTCTGGATAATTAGATTTGGTAAATATTAATTGAAATTTTTTTTATAATTCAAAATATACATGATCCCTAGGCACTTTTAATGTGTGTATGTACACACATACATATATATGATGAATCTATTTACCAAATGTCATCAGTAACAAACATAACTTTTTATTGCTGGTAGGCTAGTTTTTGACCACTATCACGCTTGATGATATGTGAAATGTTCAAAAATGTTGTTAAAGTTGCCTAGAGTTGAGAACCAGTAGGTTCTCAAATATTACTGCCGGTGCTAGGCGACAGATTTTAGGGTGATAGCTAGTCAGACGGGTACTCACAAAATGCCCTACCACTATTCCAATATATGTATTCGCATGGTGGTAGGTGGCACACTTATGTTTGTACAATATGTGGAGCAAAATTTAAAGAAAAAACCTTATTTATACCTACGTAAGTAAGGTAAGATGATTTATGTTATTCTGCTGCCAATTAATCCTCACATAAATCATTGGAGGCCATAATTTTTATGTCCAAATAGAGTCGACCCAGTGCCATGCCGACAATAATTGCCAATATGCATTCCAGAATTGCTACAAGACTTGTCACAGTTTCATAAAATATTTATAGTGTAGTACGACAGACCGGACCTCACCTATTGGAACAGAGTAATGAATGGAGCGGTTTTCATCATCATCAACAGCCATAGCATGTACCGGTGAAAAAAAATCTCTTACACTGTGGAGTTTGTTAATGATCCCTACGCTTGGCAGGCGTCTTCGAGATCGCAGTGTAAAAAGTCACATTTCGTTTTTTATTTTTATGTTTTTCTATACATTGCGTTCGTTGTTACAATAAATTCACAAAGTCGCAAATAGTTCACTGCCCACTACATGGTACATGAGGTGACGATTTAAACGTGTTTAAAAATTAAAACTAGCGTTGGCTAGGTAATAGTAACACACAAACTATTTCGACAGCGAAAGTTGTAATGAAATCTCTGAAAATTTACGTGAAAAATATATCTGCCTTGCTCGTGTAATGACGTCAGTAATCTCAGCACTGTAGCGCCAATATTAAAAGTGTATCTACATAATTTTTTTTTGTTCATAGCGGCTGAAAATTAAAAATAATACTCACCAGAGTTTGGTAACCAGCAGGTGGGGAAAAGCAAACTCCTCTTTCAGAGCTTACGTACATTAAAGATTTGAAAAAAAGAAAAATTTTCAACAATTGAAGTAATTTGCAACAAAATTATGACTATAATGTACAGCTTTTGTTTTAAAAGTCTTTAAACAGTAGACATGCCTACCCGAAAAGGGCAACCTAGGCCCTCTCTTTTTTTCCTATATGTTAATGATTTCCTTAATGCCAAACATAAATGTATATTGTTCGCTGATAATACTGCTATATTAGTTGTGGAAGAGTTTTACCATTAAATTTGTATCCCATAAGGCACGCTAATGTAAGACAAGTGTTTCATGATAACAAACAGATAGATAGATAGATAGATAAACTCTTTATTGTCACACCATAATCTATACAACTAATACAAACAAATAGAGGTAACGTAAAAATACTATTACCGTTAAAGTACCTATAATAAATATAAGTAAGGTAAATAAATCTGTGAATAATAGCTAGTATTGTTTGTCATAATGTTTTAGTTAATAACGTAGCTATAAAGAAATCAAAAGAAAATATAATTAATAAAAACTTACGTACCTGATGTCTACTCGATGCTTCTCCTGTGCTCTACATTTCCTAAAACGTTTATATTTTATGTTATTGTTATTAATTGTCAATAAAGTGCAGTATGCATTACAATACCTCAGGATACATGTACTTTTAAGGCTCGGACAGATTCTTCGATAACTACAATGACATTACATGTAGGAAATCGTCAATGTCTGCATAAGCTTGGTATGGCCATTTCCGTCACATGCTGGTATTAGTTGTATAGTAGCGCAGTTATGACTATGATTTCGAACCACTGAGTCACTGAGGTTCAGCCCTTACATTCAATTTATTATTCCAAATAGATAGTTTTTACAACTTGTATACTCGTTTTAAGTGCATATAACTACAAACTCTATCCAAAATGTATGCAAATTCCAAAAAAATGGTCAATAAACTTTATTATTATTCACTTTATTTATTATACAACATAATTTTAAATTTTTTACAACATTATTACAAAAATAAATATTATAAAAAACTTAAAACTAGGGTGCCGCTGGTCGCGGGGCAGAGCCCAAGCGACCAGTGGTTAGGGCTGCAGAGAGAGGAACCTCCGGACAATGCGTGTTGTGTCCAGTATCACTGCCTTCTGCATCAGACCCTTGATCCAACCATCTAGCGAGAGCCTCTTAAGGTGTTGGTCGAGGCTCTTCGCTATAAGGCCGTTCGCCGAAACGACTATCGGGACAATGATCGTCGAGTCAACATCCCACATGGCGGTTACCTCGTGAGCCAAATCAAGGTACTTGCTGACTTTATCCTTTTCGGCCTTAACGAGATTCTCGTCATGTGGGATGGTGATATCTACGAGCACTGCCCGGCGCTGGGATCGGTCGACCACCACGATATCAGGCTTATTGCAAACAATAGTCCTGTCCGTGATGATAGAGCGGTCCCAGTAGAGCAATGCACGACCATTCTCGAGAACTGGCGCCGGTGCGTACTGGTAGTACGGCACCTCTGACTCAACAAGGCCGTATTGAAGGGCAAGTTGCTGGTGGATGATCTTGGCCACTTGGTTGTGCCTGTGCAAATACTCGCCGTTAGCAAGATGCGAACAACCGGAAATGATATGCCTGAGTGACTCTCCGGGTCGGCGGCATGCTCGACAAATGTCGACCGTACCGTCCTTCAAGATATATTTCCGATAGTTGTTCGTCATCATTACTTCGTCTGCAATTGCACAGGCAAAACCCTCGGTTTCCCCAAAGAGGTCTCCGAAACGTAGCCAATTCACCGAAGCTGGTAAATCCACATCAGGCCCTGTTAGGGCCCGGAAAAACCTACCGTGCAGCTCCTTGCCTTTCCATACTGCCTTGCGGTCATCGGTGCTCAGCATCGTTGGTTTGCGCCAGTTATCGTTCGCCAAGGAGAGCGGTGTGAGGCCCTTGTCAACCGCCACGACATCGCGATGCATCCCGCACTCGTGGTTACGGAAATAATCCCTGAGATTGCACACTTCACGGTTGTGAAGGGTATTGGCATTTAAAAAGCCGCGACCTCCCCATTTCCGTGGAATGTACAGTCTCATAACGGACGAGCGCGGGTGTAGCATGCGATGTGAAGTGAGCAGTTGTCGGACCTTTCTATCCAGGGCGTCCAGCTCAGTCTGTGTCCACTTCAGTATGCCAAAGGAGTATATCAGTAGAGGCATCACCCAACCGTTAAAGGCGCGCGCCCTGTTGCCTCCAGACAAAAGACTTTTAAGTACTTTTGTCAGGCGGAAAAAGAAGCGCTCCTTTACCGATTTTTTGATGTCCTCTACCGGAATACCCAACGACTCTGACATACCGAGGTACTTGTAGGTCTCGACTTCGGAGAGAGATCTGAAAGTCATTGTCTCAGAAAGCTGCAAATTCGGAGAATTTACAACGTTCCCCTGCTGTACATGCAAGACCGCACACTTATCTACACCAAACTCCATCCTAATGGCACTACTGAAAACCTGTGTAGTTTTTAGTAGCTCCATCAAGTCTTGGCGTTTCGGAGTAAACAGCTTGAGATCGTCCATGTACAGCAGATGACTAATGACCTCACCTCCTCTTCGAAGCCGAAAGCCTAGCCCTGAATCCTTCAGCAAAGTGCTGAGAGGATTTAACGCTAGGCAAAACCACAATGGACTTAGACTATCACCCTGGAAGATGCCCCGCTCAATCCTTATAAAGTCCTGCGGGTCAGAGGAAGTGTTGCTACCACCTGGTTGACGAAGGACTGTGGTCCACTGTCTCATACACGCAGCTAAAAAGGATTTTAGGGTTGCATCAATTTTATACAACTCTAATATCCTTTCCAGCCATGAATGAGGCACTGAATCATAGGCCTTCTTGTAGTCAATCCAGGCAACAGAGAGAGCCCCTCTGTTCCGCCGAACTTGTTGGCTAATGGTCATATCTATGAGGAGGAGCTCCTTAGTACCACGGGACCCAACCCTACATCCATTCTGAGCGGGGGCTAAAACATTGTTCGCAACAATGTGCGTGTTAATTTTTGTGGTCAGAATGGATGTAAGGAGCTTGTAGATGGTAGGCAAGCACGTGATAGGTCTATAGTTTTTCGGATCCGTGGTACTACCGGACTTGTGGAGCAGGAAGGTTATACCGGTAGTCATGAAACGGGGAAGAGAACCAAGCTCAAGGGCCTCTTGAAATTGAGTTGCCAATCGGTCATGTGAGCAACGAATCCATTTTATCCAGAAGTTGTGCAATCCGTCCGGGCCAGGACTTTTCCAGTTCTGGGTCGAACGAATTGCACAAGTAACGTCTACGGGGTCTATATTAACAGACCCCATGGATTCGATAGACTCACATTCCCGCTGGACAACACTAATCCAATCACCCTCTGTGTGCTCGACGGGTATCGACCAGATGCCACGCCAGAAATCATTCATGGTACAGGCATCAGGTAGTTGTCCGTCGATCACACTCTTGTTGGTCCCTTCCCACTTCCGGTATACCTTCTTCTGATCACTTTGAAAGAGGCGATTAAGCCAGTATCTATCAACACGCTCTCTGTAGCGACGAATACGACTCGCCCACGCATAGATCTTCTGTTTCAGAAAGTCAATGCGATCCGTGACACAGGTCATGTAGTCTCGGGGCAGGACACCGGTTCCGGCAAAGGCCTGGGTCACGAATCGCATCACTCGGGGGCGGTTATTGCCCCGACTGAAGCAGAGTAGTTTAGCATTGAGGGTCCGGAATGAATTGATACGCCGCTCGATCAGTACTTGCCATGCGGGCGCACACCCGGCGGGACGCGGTGCTCGGTCAGTGTCCGGGAACTTGACACGAGCAACACGACACGCCGCAATGGCGCCACAGTACAATATCGAGTGGGTATCAACTAAATCTTCGCTAGCTCGCAAATACGGGGCCAGCAAAGTATTCAAGGCCCCCATTAACGCTAGATTGCGTCTATGAGTAGGCAAACGTGGTAGTCGCGGCCTAGAGTCGGGTGTGTATCGATATTGGCTAATCGCGTCCTCCAAAGCCCTCCTCAATTGCTCACTCACCTGGTTAGTCACGCTCATACTCGCACAATCTCCCTCACCAACATCAAGATCAACCATTGCCATTGGTGTCACCTCCGGTGACGGTATAACAGCCAGGGCCGGGGTCGACAACGTGGTAGGTAGATCCTGCATTAGGGGAGGAGCCGCGCGAGCAGTAAGCGCCTCCAGGCGGAGCCGATCAAGCACAGATTGGTCCAACAGCTTGCATCGGTGGATAGCTCGTACTTGATCCGACAGGCGTTGAGCGGATACGGCGACGGTCGGCTCAAGGGTCTGAAACAGAGGCAGCATACGATCACGGTACGCAGTCAAGATGGTTCCTCCCTCTGTAGCCTCATAGTAGGCACGCATGCAGTTCTCATTTATTGATGGGGTCCATCGCATGCGGCGCACTACACCACCGGTAGCGGGGGCCGGGCGCGGAGCAGATTGCCCCACAGGCTCCAAGCGTGCCGGTAGCGGGGGACGTCCCCGTCGCACAGGTCTCGGCGGCGGCGGCGGCGTCGGTGGCCCACCCCCATCACTCGATGCACTCGATTCGCGGGGAGTGTGGAATTCGTCTCCCGACGAGGAGCTCTTAGATGACGGGGTAGGCGATGATTGGACACGTGCGCAGGTGGTCTCCGCTGTAGTTTTCTCCCTCGCCTTTGATCTTGTAATCATTTAATCATTTACTTTTCTGTTTTAACTCGTAATTTGTTGTTGTTTATATTTCTTTGACGTAAGGTGTCAATATTACTTTTTGGAGTCATTTTTGCTGTTTCTTTTGCAATATTCTCTTAGCTGTTTTGCTGTTATGTTATAGCAGGTTTTAATAAATACTGGGAATTGTATAAAGTAATGAAATTTCTTACAAAAACTGTAAAAACACAATTTTAAAATTGTTTTGTGAAAAAAGGCGACTTCTGTCAGCGTTTTTTTTTTTTTTTTTTTTTTTTTTTTTTTTTTTTAATTATTATTATTATTATATAATTTAACTGAAATTGCCTGTCCTTGCAGATAATATTCATCTTCCAGTCCTTCTCCTACTCCATGTGATGTAGCCCAACCATACATTTTCCTCCACGCTGTTTTGCTGTTGTAGAAGACAATGCCTACTCCGAGTCATAAGCGCCCGCCAGCATTATGGGCCCCGCCGCGCTTCCTGTGAATAAAGTTTTGAATATTTACATCGAGCAATGTAATAAAAAATATGATATAATAAATAACAGGCACAAGAGACTTTTAACATCAGGTGGTCCTAGTGATTATTCCTTCAAATACACATTAGACAAACAAAACAAACATTGTTAGGACTATATATAGCAGAAAAAGTCAACCCTAAAAGGTTGGTATAGCATTTTACCAATAACCATGTATACTCACCAATATTCTTGTTATATGTCTTTGTCGCTCCTCAAGACAATCGACATACCAGCATAGTTTGTTCCCCTTCAACAACATTCTTTCACTAGTGCTATTTTCAAGATTCTTCTGATATTTTATTTTCGGCATTCAATGGCCAGGAAAAAACAAACTAATCCTTTTAGCATAGTAAAACCAGACTACAAGCAGTTAGCAGTTTATCTTCATAGAGAGGTACCAAGCCAACCTATAAAACTTTGAGATAGGGTCAACCTGCGGACTACGAGCGTGTTCCCCTAGACCTGTTGCTAGTTTAACCATCCTTACTTCATGTAACATTGTGTTACTTATTCCTTCCTTCCAGTCATAGTTAGCGTCATTTGGTATCATTGATCAAAGATATCGAAAATAGGAACAGACCGTTGGGAATACCCCATTTGTAATGCTATATAGAAAAACTGACTCAGCGCGAGTCAGGCCTCGTTAGTTTAGGGTGCCTCGGTGCAACAGCCTCTAAAACTTATTTTTTTATCACTTTTATTCGAAAAGAGCTAGTCCTAACAAACATGTTGATATATCGTTTTTTTTTATCTTGTTGTTTTATGCTTTTTGACGGAATAAGCACTAGGACTACCTGATGTTAAAAGTCTCTTGTGTCTGTAATTTATTATTTCATATTTTTTATAACTATGCTAGATGTAAATATTTAAAACTCTATTGGAAGCGCGGGGGAGCCCGGCGCGGTCCAGTGTTGCCGCGGGCGGGCCCTCTTGGATCGGAGTTTGCATTGTCTTTTACTACGAGACTTAATAAATAAAAGTCAAGCCTAAGGGGTTGTTAGCATTTTTCCAATAACCTTTTATACTCAATGAGTTCTAGACAAACATGTGCAAAAAAAATGCGCCCAATCATACGGCTTGCATAGTAAGTAGTGCCCCGTAGTAGTAATCCAAAATAATGATTTGTTATATGCAAAGCTACAAAGTTGTTATTTGACGCGATTAGGTACTTGTATTGAAAGCTGAGGAAGCGAAGGATTCCAAGATTGAACCACCGGTCTGCTCTGAATGCTAGTGCCAATGACTTTACCGAAAAAAAAACTTTTCTTGTAGCACTGTTCCCTCTTAGAATGTTGTATGTTTTCTATTTCTTATTTCTAGTAATAATAAAAAAAATGTCACAATTAAAAAAAAGGTACGGACCCTGGAGTCTGTGGAGTGTAGATTAATAAATAAATAAAAAAAAAGATTGAACCACGAGCAAAGCTAGTGAACTGAAGATTTCAAAGATACGAGACGCAAAATAACTTTGCTACACACAATTTTTACCTCACTACTACGAATAAATACCAGATATGCATCTGAAGAAAACGGTTTAAATAAGATCAAGTCAATTAGTGTTAATTTATATTAAAAATAAAAATATTATACTTGGTAATATTAAAAGTACATTTATATTGGGAACTGTTATAATAGTTCGTATTTTAAAAACCTTTTTCACGCTAGCGGATAAAAAGCGCTTTTCCGCGCATATTTGTATAATAACCGACACCTTGCCGAGCTTGTGAGGTGATATACTGCTTTTTCTTTTTATTTCCTGCCTCCATTACTTCTTTACTTCCCTGAAAAATTATTTAAATGATTGAATTCCTAGTCCAATATTCATCTTCGGGACAACGCAACGTTTTACATCAAATGACATAATTTCAGGTAACCCATTCCGTTTAGTTGTGGCGTACAGATGGATAGACAGAACAGTATCGCTAATACTGTATCAGCTAATTTATAGGCAACCGTTTAACACCAGGTAGTGCTCGCTCTTGTTCCATCACGATACCATATTAAAAAAAAGCCACAAGTTCGTAAAATGTATTTTCCATGTACGCACACATAGCTGTGTTTTTGTCTTTTACCTGTCCTTTTACGGTACTATTTTGTTTTTATTGAGTAGATTATTAGCCACCTCTGTTTGGGGGGTTTACCTTAATCTACTCGCTTGGTAATATGGGGTTGGCCTTAATCCACACGCTTGGCAGGCGTCTTGGGAATCGCAATGTGAGATATCAATTCCTCAGAAAGCGCAATTCATCAGAAAGTGCTAATAGCATATTAAAACCATGCTAATAGGGTTCCATTCCGGCCTTTGGATAAAGCACTCTAAAAAGAGGGAAGATATACATTGAACTTATAAAAAACGGAAGAAACGGCACCCGTACCTCGATAACGGCAATGTCAAATCAGGCAACATCTCCTGATTGAGTCTGAGTAGCGTCTACTGCCTGCAAGTATTCCTGTCCTTGTCGTTCATTAAAACGTATCATATATAGTGGTTGTGTATAGCTGTTCTTTTTTTTTATTGCTGATAGGTAAGCCACAATCTCACCAGATGGTAAGTGATGATGGGGTCGAAGGTGTTAACAGGCTTAACCTAGAATTACTGGCTCACAAGAACAGCTGCCGGAACACACCGTTAGGTGCTTGGCGACAGATTTTCAACTTGAGGGTCGTCGCTAGCTAAGCGGGCAATCGCAAAATGCCCTTCCACCACGCGGTGAAGCTCAAGCTCGCGGCGGGATTCGAACCATGGACCTGCTGCGTGGCAGTCCATAGCCAATGCCACTGAGCCATCATTGCTTCAAAATTTGTAGACTATATGTTTTTGTTTCGTTTTCTCCACATTATATTGTCGTGCATGGTATTAGATTACCCTATTTTCCTGCTTTTATTTAAATCGATGGGAATATAGGAACTATTGTTTGGGTTTGTATTCGTAGAAATATATAAATAGACAAATTATACAACACCGTGTTTTAATTCCAATTTACAATTCAATTCCTACAAACAAACATATTTCCGTCATAGCATCAGCGAATAAGTACGTAGTTAAAATTCAAATTCAAAATATTTTTCCAAAACTAGCGTTGAAGGTCTTTTAAGTCATTTGTGTCAAGTTTAACATAATATTTTAATTATTTCACAACATATTCTCAATGTGATGGTCGTGGGTATGCAATTATAATATAGTCGTAATATATGACGCGACAGACGCTCTTCCTGTATTTTAATTTTGTACGAATATGAATCAAAATATTACTTGCTCAGTGATATGAATAACATTGTTTTTTTATATGTACTGTCACTCAAGCAAGTTGAATGGAGATGCTGGAAAAATAAATGATTTGGATGAAACGGAAATAAAACCGATTTGGTTGAAACTTTGACTAAACATATATTTTTTACTAGCTGTACCTGCAACTTCGTTCGCGATTGCCCTGCCTGCAGACTATTTGTGCACTGTTTATCTCATATTAAGGCCGTGCGCTGCGTTAGCCGTGCTCCGTCGCGGACAAATTTAACCCGTCGCGGACGCCCGCGACGGTCTCCCGCCTCTCGCAGCGCCGCCAGTACAATTTTGATCGCGCGGGTGTACAGTCGATATCATGGATTATTTGTTGATATACACAGAAAAATCGCCTTATATATACATATATATTTTCGACTTTATATAAGTCATTAGACATATCCCATAAAACGAGGCGACATTGGACTTCTAAAATGACACGTTCCGTGTCAATAATACTCATTGTTATCAAATTATGAAAAAGAATGTACAAGCCCGGAACGTGCGGCACGGTAAACGCAACGGCGCTCACTGATTTCCTAGAAACATCTCCGCTCGCGTGCTCCGTCACACGGACACCCGTCGCACTCGGGGCGGGTCCCGCCGCCCGCGCCGCGTGCGACGGGCGACCCGCTGCACGCAGCGCTGATCTATGAGATTACATGAAACAGCACGCCACGCGGGCGCCCGCGCCGTGCGCACGCCTAACGCAGCGCACGGCCTTAGCAACGCTGTGGTCTGCGGTGAAGCACTCCTAGTAAAGCATAGCTCAGAAATCATCTTTTTACTTTGGATTTGAAAACTCCCAGGTTGTATTTTCCAGAAGATAGTAGGTAACTCAGAGAGTTCCTTCGCGGATCGCACAATGAATGTAAAGCAAAGTACTATGTGCGTCTTTTAGGATTTTTGGACGCAGAGCCCAGCCCGTGAGCTAAACTACCCCAACGTTTATAATAAGGTAAGATTTATATCATACTTGTTACATTTTTTTTAATTTATTTTTTATTTATTTTTATTTTCATCGGAAAACTTACAGCCTAATTATTACAAACAAATTAAAATTAATCTAAGGAGTTGAAAACTGGGCCAATTACAAAAAATTAATGCCTCATATGCTAGCTCCTGACCACTATCTCACCTTTTGGCAAGTGATGAATGATGATAGTAAATAAAAGGACTAGGTCTAGAATTACTGGCTCTTAATGACTGCTGCCGGAACAGACTGTTAGGAGCTTGGCGACAGATTTCTACTTGAGGGTGGTAGCTAATCAGGCGAGCATTCGCCCTCCCACCGTGCGGTGAAGCTCAAGTCGGCGGTTGGGATCGAACCATCGACCTCTTGCAATGCAGTCTATATATCTATTACCGCTCAGCTTTCACTGCTTCAATTTATTTCAACAACAAAACTTTATGATATACTTAACGCTTATATAAAATAAGAATTAGAAGACTTTTACATTTAATCTATTCGAAACTTAAATTTACTTAACCTCACATGCAAATGCTTTCTTTCTTGTCACCTAGAAGATCTAGGTGACGCAAGGTGATCGAAAAACTATGAACAGGCCTTTGTATATTCTGTGATTGGTTGCAAAATTCATAAAGTTCATCATTCCGTATGACTAGCTAGAACGGTTATATCACGAAAACTATAGGATCCAAACCACTACCTTCGTAACAAAAGGGATAGATCTTAAAGAGATCTTCTTTTTGGATAGAAGCTGTTAAACATAAAAGCGTTTTGTCACGGTAACTATCGATACTAAACTGCTTGTTTGTTTACAAAAATGATAGATTTCTCAAGGACCTTTATTTCAGATACGATCATCAAATTTAAAATCGGTCACCCGAGTATAAATGAGAATTAATTACTAATTGGTGAGTTTGCGGGTTAGGCAATAAAGAATCCAAAGAAAATATATATTTTTTGAAATGAATATATCTATTTGATTTACCTAAAGTTAATTCAATAAAACAATCAACTCATATATTACACGTCAAATCGAAATTTAAAACACATATTTTCGGATGCATGATCGCAACCTAGTTTGTTGTCAAAGATACTCAATTAGATGAACAAAATAACATATTTTCAAATTATTTTTTTGTTATTTTTAGTATTTAATTTTCTAGGCTCATACACTTTTGTGAAACACCCAGTGGTCCATAATCATTAATTTTAGAGATAAATCTCTTTCTAGTATCAGAGCAATTGAGTTAATCAGAGTTTCTAGTATAATAACTGTAAAATTATATCTCGATGAGATCTTTCACTAAATAAAAGTAATATACCGGAGCTAGTGAGTTAGTCAATAATTGTTTAATTTTGCTCTTAGCTGTTATTTCCATAGAACTGCACGCGGGATCACATACTAAAATATATATTACATATTATTTATGTGGAACGTCTACTCGCGAATCGATTGAGTTGAGTTGACTACCGACCCGATGGAGCCGCAAAGGGTTAGGTTAGGTTAGTGCCGCCTATGAAGCAGGACTTGGTTGGGCCCGGTGAAGAGAAGTAGCGGTAGGTAGGTACCTAATTTAAATTATTTTAATACTTCACGGGGCTATGCAGATCAATGAGGAGCTTTAGCGGTTTATAAAACAAAACATGAACGAGATTATACGATTTTAAAATTTTCAACACGCATCTTTTAATGATATAGATAATACTATTTAAAAATTACCCATCAGCACGGGTTTATTTAGGATATACTTGTTCACATTTTAGCGAAAGCTGGATGTGAAAATTCGTTATCGTTGAGGGGCCCAAAAACAGTTTTAAAACAGCTTTTTTTCAAAACTCTTATAAACCAAAAAAAAAAACGGACGAATTGAGTACCTCCTCCTTTTTTTGAAGTCGGTAGAAAAATTATGAAAAATCCTTCAGCACGGATTTGGATTCGGTACATTCCCAAAACATGCGTACATATATATTCTTTTTAAATTCAATTTTCTAATTCCGATTCAGATATTTGAGTCAGATTTCTAATTCCTCGTATCTTTAAAGTTACCTATATAGGGAATCGCCCGTTTAACGTTTTGTGCAGCCAACGTTAAAGTCTAATTTCAACAATAATTATTTCACGTGTAATTTACTTACTGATTATTCATACGTGCACATTTAATGAACAAGATATATTTAGACTGTGACATTGACGACATCGTGTTAAACGTGTACCAGTGATAGTAATGTGCATGATAACTTGACAGCGGAAGTTAAGCCTTCTGCACACTGGAATTATGTGGGTAGATAGAACGCGCTGTATTTCGTCTAGGCGTGCAAACTGAGCGGCGCGTGGCGTGACGCGGCGGTGCGCGGCGGAAACGTGTGACAATGATAGGAATCGGTATGCTCAATATTCGACATTTGACACCCGTACTTGGTATTTTGTAGTTTATACCTTTTATTTTTACTTTTAGTATTATATTATAGAGTGGACAGTGCAAAATAACAAGCTCTACTTGTAGTATGCACAGTTTATAATACTGTAAATGAAGAAACATTTTCAATTGTACCATCAAAACTTCTTTTTCTTAATTTTAAATCTTAGATTTGATTGATACTATAACTATCTTAACTTGTTGTTATAAAGATGTGTACAAAAGAATTGTATTTAATGATAGTATTTATAAGATTCGTATTAAAATGAAACTTTTGAATGGTAACATATATAACTTTAATTATTAACTAAATGTTTTTATAATAGAGCAATCAATAGTTTATATCAATAGTCCTGTGCTTAGTGTGCTAAAGGCTTAAAAAGCTCATAGTTGCGCCCATGGGTAGGTCACGAATCGTGACCGGAAGGTAACTGCCAATCTAAAGGCTAGGTCGACTATAAATCTATATTTCTATGTTCCTATCCGTTACAAACAGGCTTTGTTCGAGGCTATTAGAATATTGTAAGTTGGGTTGCAACAACTGGCTGTTTTATTGGGCACTGTTTATCTCAATATGTCTTCGTAGCGCTTTCCATATTTTAAATACCGATTGTTCAAACTTTGTGACGTTTGCCAATTATTTCGTAAAAATATTTTTTATTTTATTTCTAAATGTGAATAATGTATTGCATTTTGCGAATATCCGCCTGGATATCTACCACTCTCAAGTAGAAAATCGCTAAGCAGCTAACGGTAAATACAATGTGTTCTGGCAGCTTTCCTTGAGAGCCAGTATATCTATGTTAGGCTAAACAACATTTCCGACCACATCACACTTACCATCAGGTGAGATAGTAGTGAAGGATAGCATAAAAACAAAAAAAAATAACACGATTCTTCTGAATAATATCATAATCTGAGAATAATTTTACGGAAAACTGGAGAACCGGAAGCAAAGATCCTAAAAAATATGACAAATCTACGTTTGTATGGAAAGCACTATGCAGACATTATATATCGTAATATTTATACTGTTTACATTCACAATAACATCTCTATAATCATCACGCATTTATTTCCCGGAGGAGTAGGAACAGATGTCAAAATACGCCTTAGCAAACGTTTGGTCCTATTTAAGGCGTTGACAAGTGCTAAATAGCTTTACTTGAACAGATTGTTAGCAAAATGTATTTAGTTTGTAGCAGTAAGAACATTATGTTTTATTCTTGATCATATTCTCCAAGACCAAGAAAAGACCGAAACAAGTTTCCGTAAAATTTTCTCGATGGAATAAAATTGCAAAGTTCTTAGTTAGACTCTAAATTACGCTTGTAACATAAATATCCTAATTAATTACGCATGAATGTGTATGAATATATGTTAATAAAATAGTAAAGCTTCATCAAAAGGGACAAGAAAAGTTACATTTTCAATTCAAGTCACGTCACTAGTTCACTGTTATTAAGTTTACTTTCAGATATTACCTAAACTGACCGCGGCTGCCTCTTTTACTCCTACGCAGTCCGATAGTGACAAAATTTCAGCATTTGACAGCGTCTTAACAGGGGGCAAGCTTATACCCGATATTGCCGTTGTTTGGGGATCAAACCCAAGATCATGGAATTTCAATGCGACGGTTTTCGCCACTAAGTTATTTACATGTTTTTAAGTTATTCAAACATTACTAATTTATTAACAATTACTAAGTTATTGAACATAAAATAGTGTACAAAAGTATGTAATAAAAACACCATAGTTCTACATTGTCGAAAACGCGGGCGAATTTATTTTTATAAAATACATATTAATCAGCCACTAAATACTCACTTCTAATCTATGGGAAGATATCTCTTCTACCCCTTTGATTCCACTATCAGTGATGACCAAAGATTCGCCACGCGTCTATCATTTGTCATCAGTAATGATAGAGCTAGTCGACTGTACCTTTGACTAATGACAGGCAAATCCAACTGTCGTGATTTGTATTGCTACAGTTAAGGATTTAACATATCTGTGAAGGACTTCTCAAGGGTAACTTTTAAAATCTATATTCATGTATAATTCAGTTATTTTCCGTAGTTCCATTGGACGTCCCATTGACGGGACTATGGAAAAAAGTCATTTAACCGTGGACCCATTGGCCAATGGAACCACGGAAAATAACTTTTACTCCAGCATCGTTTTTCCTAACGAAGTTTGCTAAGCCGTTTTTAATCGATCAGCTAAGTTAAGCAACGTCCGGCACTGGCAGAAGTTGGATGGCATGTGACATTACTGAGCGTTTCCGTGCTTAGGATGGCACGTTAAGCCGTTACAGCATGGTGGTAGGGCATTTCGTATAGTAGATGTGCTTCAATGACCGCTAGCGGCGAACAGGATCCAGTTCTTAAAAAAAGCTGACGGCCATCTGGCGGGCACTCCGGACTGCTACCTGAAGCCACTAAAGTACTGGCTTTTTTCTGAAAACTTCCCCCAATTCAATAGCCGTACTGATATGCTACTGGATAACTGGACTAATGATAATAAATTTACTGCAGCTTCGATGAAATATATAATGTGAAGTGTTTTTAGCAACATTTCTTGGCACATATACTTTGTCTCTACATCGTCTATAGATGAGTGTCGGTACTAATTTAGTAATTATGATTTGTAGGTAAGTACTTAAATTTATTATTGTTGGGATGCCCATCATTACTAGTCACCGTGGCATTGCTGGCTCTCGAAGTGTTTGGTCGGAACTCCCAAGCCTGACAGATGATATGTATGATACAGGCTTTGACCAGCGCCAATGTTGCAGCTTTTCTCAAAGCGATTTTTTTACGCTGATAATCTAGCACTTCACCACTATCTCATCTGTTGGTAAGTGATGCTGTGGTCGCGGATAGTAAAACGACTAGGCTTTGAATTATTGGAAGGACTACTGACGGAGCACACTGTTTAGTTCATGGCGAGTGATTTTCTACTTCAGGGTAGTAGCTAGCCAGGTGAGCATTCGCAATATGCCCTTTTTTTGCTCAATTGAGGCTCAAGCTGGCAGTGAGGCTCAAACCATGGATCTGCGGCACGGCAGTCCAGAGCTATCACTGCTAAAAGCCTAATCAAAACTGGCAGGTTCAGAGGAGATACATTACTCATTGGTCTCCTCTGCATCCTTTCGGAGTGGCCTGTTTTTTCTACTGTTATATTAATAGGTCTAGGGACCCACCAAAAGCGGGCCAATACAGAATGCCTCGTAGGCTAAGATGAATAGCATCGGTGCGGCTGCGGTAAAACGCCCCACACAGACGCCGAGGGCTCATCGCTGGGTTTTTAGTAGGTATACCGAGCAATTTGCCCGGGGAGACATAACCACGCGGCCTCTCCCCAAGGCAACTGCAAGTCCGGCAAGTTCGGCAAGTTGAGCAAGGTGGGCAAGCAAATAAACTTGCTGGCACGGCTTGCATTTTGCGGCTTGCGGGGGTTGCAGGTTGCCGGCTTGCGGGGCTTGCAGTTCTTGCTTTTAGGATAAGTTAGTTTAAGCCAGTTGTAAGTTTTGTTTATAATGGATAATTTAGTAAATAAATAAAAAAGTATGAGTTTTAATGTTTTATTAAAAGGGGTAGGATAGCTCGCGGGTCGGGAAGAATTGACGCTCCCGGACAGGTATTGAAAAAACATAATAAAAAAAAATTTATAAATCAAAACTGGCAACTTTTGTCACCAAAATGTGCGTGGAAATTGTAAAAGACCTGGCGGTATGACTCTGGTTCCATGAAAGTTAGGGCGGCCCTAAGTGTGGGACGCTATACGTGCGTTGACATTTTGGCACCACCGTCACATCTGAAATTCTGAAATAAACTTGAGAGCTGGCGTATCGAGCACGGCCACTTCAACTACCGCATAAGTAAAGTGAAACCTGGCTAAGTGGGCCCTGCATATGTTGAACACCTCTGTTATTCATAATTACAATGAGGTCCCGACACTTTTGCACTTTTAATGGGAATTTTTAAACCTTTGTAACTGACACTTGATTTCTTAGATTATGTCGATGTTTACCTCTAGAATTGACCTTATAATTCTGTGCTTATAGCTCAATAGCCCGCATAAGTAGGACAATTTATCAGGTTTAGACAAGCTATGACGCCACCTCTTTATATAAAATGGTGTATTTTGAACTCTCAAAGTGGGGCCGTCTATAAATAAGACAACTGTCATGTTAACCTGTCTATTTGGGACTAGGGGATAATGAAAAGCCGATAGTAAAGTAGTTAAAGTGATAAAAAAATATAAGTCACTTCAGATCCCACTTATCCAGGTTTCACTGACACCTAACGGTGTGTTCCGGCAGCTGTCCTAGGGAGCCAGTAAAATTACATGCACATGAGACTTAACAAATGTACGTCTCAGTGTGATGGGCACACTGCAATTCGTCGTTGACGAAATGCACGAAGCACTTCGCTTCCACTTTTCTCGTGCGTACTGCGAAAGAGTGGAACTCCTTACCGTGGTCAGTCTTTCCCGATGAATACAATATGGGTGTCTTCAAATCGAGAGTAAATAGGTTTCTTCTAGGTAAGCGTGCTCCATCCTAGACCACATCAATGCTTAACATCAGGCAGGGTGTGGTCAAACGCGAACCTATAAAGAATAAAAAAAAAAAAAAAAAATGCACCTCTTATAGGCAGAGGTTAGTCTACTTAATATCAGATGGGCCTCGGACTTGTTCCGTCTCAATAACATAAAAATTAAAATACCTAATCTCGGTAGTGGTTACATATTTGAGCCCCTGGTGACTCTTCAGTGTAGAGAGATTGGGTCCTTGGGGACGGGATCTCATCTCAGTTTCCAAAACATATCACAGCGTTTGGTCCATGCGAGCAGTGATCAAAATGCAGGCACTGATTTGGCTCAACTAATAAGAATTTAAATCTAACGTAACAATGCTGCCAGAACGCTGGGCGCCCTGCCAACTGGTAGTAGACTAGAGCATTTATACTGCCTTTAGGCCGGTAATAGCATTTAAGTTACCAGAATGCTTCCTCTGTAGTATTTTATTATATTATATATAGTTTGTAGTCCGGTCAATTTAGACATTCGAAGCTACATAAATTCCCAACAAGCTGAAAATCAGTAAGATTGTTTGAAATTGATTAAAAATAAAATTTGAAAGTTTCCCATCTTTCCCCTGTATGGAAAAAAAATTATTCAAGGTCTAAGGTCGAAAAAATGAGTTTTTCACAGTTTTCACCAAAATGGCAAGTTTTATCATAAAAACACGCAAGATAAAAATTTTAGATCATAAAATTATCTACAAAAATGTGTTAATTTTTTTTTCTAGGAGCCAACGTTTTTGAGATATTACGATTCAAAAACACTACACAACTATAGAGATGTAATACATCTTGGTAAAACTGTGGCTCGTAGAAAAAAAAGTGTTGACACATTTTTTGTAGATAATTTTATGATCTAAAACTTTTAGCTGGAGCGTATTTATAAAGAAAACTTGCCGTTTTGGTGAAAATTGCGAAAAACTATTTTTTTTGACAATTGACCTTGAATATTTTTTTTTCCATACAGGGGAAAGATGGGGAACATTCATATTTTAATTTTAATCATATTTTAAACAATCTTACTGATTTTCAGCTTGTTGGGAATTTATGTAGCTTTACTCTTAGTTTTTGGTCTAATTTCACCGGACTATTGTAAAGTATTTTGAATTAAAGACTTAAATTAACATTACTAAGTAAAAAAAAAAGTATTTGTATGTACAATTATTTAAGATCAATATAACATAATTACCTTTACGATAAAACAATCGAATTCACTCACGCGAAACGAAACAAACAATCGAAGGTTGTCGGCAAATCGCAGCAAATTAAACTTTCACTCGACACTTCCTTTTATGTTTGTATCACGTGTGGCCAAGACAAGGCAAGACCAGACCAGGGGGCTTTACCGTCTATCTAGTAATTGCAATAGAGATGGAGATAATTTTGACGTAGTTTTGTAATTTCCCTATCGATACATGGGTATCGATCTAAACTCCATAATGGTATGGAGTTTAGAAGCGCTCGTAGCGAAGTTTACTTAACCGTTCTTAACCGATCAGCTAAGTTAAGCAACGTCCACTGCGATCATGACTTGGATGAGTGACCGCTAGTGACATTACTACTGAGCGTTTCCGTTAAGCTGTCGGTTTCGGTTGTTGTCTTACGATGGTAGTCAATAAAGCATGGAGCTGGGGCATTTTGCGAATGCCCGCCTGGCTAGCTACCACCCTCCACCAGAAAATCTATCGCTGTTTCCGCAGCTGTTAGATAGAAATTCTATAGGGTAGCTTGAACAACATCTCCGACCACATCATCACTGTTGTGATAGTAATAAGTTATTGTACCTATTCGAGGGTAGATATCGTGCTATGAAATATATCCAGTCGTTGCCTAATACTCGTCTTTCATTGAAGTCACAACATGGTGGCAGCGGTTTTTTAATGTAATTATCGAGAAATATTGCGTGTAAAGTGTTAAAATTAACTAATAATTCGGATACATATCGTGAGTGGTGTAGTGAACAAGGATTTACAAGGAATAATATTGTGAATCTTCAAATTATAAAATGGAGCACGCCCGACCGCCAGCAGAATTAAACATGGACGGCGGCGGAGGGCCCGTCAGCCGGGCTGACGCTTGGAGAAAATGGAGGCAACAATTCATTTTGTTTATGAAAGCATCAGGAGTTCATAAAGAACCTGCCAGTGTGCAAGCCAGTTTATTGGTAAACTTGATTGGTTCAGATGGATTCGACATTTATCAAACGTTTTCTTTCGAGAAAGAAGACGAACGAGATGACGTCAACGTATTAATAAAAAAATTTGATGATTATTTCGGAACGAAGCCAAATATCACGCTTATGCGGTATAAATTTTTCACACGTAACCAAGAAGACGGGGAATCTATACAACAATACGTTACAGCGTTACGCTTGATGAGTAAGACTTGTGAATTCGCAAGTTTAGAGGAAGACTTGATCCGTGATAGGATCGTTTGTGGCATTCGACAGGCAGCGGTCAGGGACCGCCTACTACGAAGCGAAGAGCTCACCTTAGATAAGGCAATTAAAATATGCCAAGCAAAAGAAGTCTCACAGGAAAGCGGACGACAATTATTAATGTCGAGTTCCGGCGCTAGTACCAGTGATGAAGTCGTGCAAGTCGATAGTGTTGGGTTTCTAAACCAAAGAATGGGCTCGAGCAGGAAGACGAGTGCTCCCTGCGGGCGGGGAGGCGGCGCAGGTTCCACCCGGGGACGTGCCTACCGAGCCGGGCCAGCGCCGGCTGACCACGGCCGGGGCCAGCTGTGCGACGGCTGCGGTGACACGCGGTGTTCCGATGGCGGCGGCGAGTGTCCAGCGAGGTTCATCAACTGCTTCGCTTGCGGTAATAAAGGACATTTCGCCCGAATGTGTAAGTCATATCAATCTATTTCGAGAAGCAGAGGTCATAATAAAGTGCGGCGGGTATATGAAGTTGATCAGTGTAGTGAGTCGGATGATGATAATGCGTTCTACATTTCGACTATCAATTCAAAGAAAACATGCTCTGAGGACTGGTTTCAAGTACTTTCATGTCAAAATGGAACAGAAAAATTTAAATTAGATACTGGTGCAGACTGTAACGTGTTAGCTTATCGCAGATTTTTAGATTTAGGTTTTAATAATAACATGATATCTTTTAAAAATGTCCCCCTATTATCATACACCCACGATGTTATACCTACAAAGGGAACGTGTGTACTGCCATGGTTTTACAAAGATAAGGAACATTTCTTAAAATTTGTAATTGCTGACATGGATTGTAGTAGTGTGCTGGGACGGAAATCATGCGAAGCTCTGAGTTTGGTTAAACGCTTAAAATCGATCGAAATGTCAAATTATGAAGATGTGTTCAAGGGTTTAGGGTGTCTACCCGGTAAATATCACATTGTAATTGACAAATCTATTTCGCCAGTGGTATGCGCTTCCCTAAAGGTACCTCATGGGCTGCGTGACCGCTTTAAAAAAGAATTAAAAGAAATGGAAGATAAGGGCGTTATCAGTAAGGTGAGTCATCCCACGCAGTGGGTTCATCCATTAGTATTGGCTGCAAAAAAGAATGACGGCATTCGCGTGTGCCTTGACCCGCGGGAACTAAACCGCGCGGTGCAGCGCCCACATTTTCAGCTGCCAACCGTGTCAGAGTTGGCGGCGCGCTTGCACGGAGCGAAGTATTTTTCAGTTTTAGACGCTAATTCTGGTTTTTGGGCGATACAGCTGGATGAGGAAAGTTCGGATTTATGTACTTTTGCAACTCCATTTGGAAGATTTAAATTTCTTCGTCTTCCATATGGAATAAATTGTGGGTCCGAGGTTTTTCACGCAAAAGTGCGTCAACTACTGGAAGACCTGGATGGCATAGATAGTTATATATATGACATAATTTGCTGGGGGGAAACTAAAGAAATTCACGATCAAAGACTTAAACGTTTATTAGAAAGAGCGAGAGAGATAAATTTAAAATTCAATAAAAATAAATGTAAGATTAGCGTTCAAGAAGTGACCTATCTAGGACATGTTTTTGACAAGAATGGTATGAGACCGGACTATAATAAAATAAAAGCTATCAAAGAAATGTGTACCCCGAAAGATAGAAAAGATTTAGAAAGATTTCTAGGAGCGGTTAACTACTTGTCTAAATTTATTCCAAACTACTCAGAAATAGCGTTGCCTTTGACAAGTATACTGAAAAAAGAAAACGAGTGGCAATGGGAGGGCAGTCAAATAACGGCCTTTGAAAAGTTGAAAGAACGTGTATGTAGCGCTGGCGTGCTGGCGCTGTACAACCCGGCGCGGGCGGTGCGGCTCGGTGTGGACGCGTCGAGCGCGGCGCTCGGCGCCGTGCTGCTGCAAGACGGCCGTCCCGTCGAGTACGCGTCACGCACGCTCAACGACACTCAGAAGAGGTACGCTCAGATTGAGAAAGAACTTTTGGCTATTGTATTCGCATGTGAGCGATTCCATCAGTATATTTATGGGCAAAAGGGTGTAGTAGTCGATTCTGACATAAACCTTTAGAACACATTTTTAAGAAACCGTTGATGTCCGTCCCAGCACGATTGCAGCGTATGATGTTAAGAATCCAAAGTTATGACTTAAAAGTTAATTATGTACCTGGGAAATATTTATACTTACCGGACATGTTGTCTCGTGCGCCATTACCCGATTTATATAGTGACGATGTAAGTAAAAATATTTTATACCAAGTGCAGATGGTTATCAAAAATATACCCATCTCAAATGATAAGCTTTCTATTATAAAAAAAGAAACTCGAAACGATCCAGAACTAATTGCACTAAAGGAATACATCAATGCAGGTTGGCCTGACCATACACACGATGTAACTAGTATTGTCAAAGAGTATTGGTCCTTAAAAGATGAATTATTTGTTGTTGACGATGTGATATTTAAAAACGAGATAGTTGTCGTTCCTAAAAATCTCCGCGATAAGATGCTGAATATTATTCATGAAGGTCACTTAGGTATAGATCGGTGTAAACGGCGAGCGAGACAAGTGTTGTATTGGCCGCACATGGCACGTGATATTGAGCTTTATGTAAAAAGATGTAAAGTGTGTCAGGAGTTTTCAAACGCCCCATCTAAAGAGCCTATGCTTCCTATTGATATTCCGGAACTACCGTGGAATAAAGTGGGGTCAGATATCTTTGAATATAAAAAGAAATACTTTATGGTCATCGTTGACTATTATTCTAACTATATTGAGGTTTGTAAGTTAAATACTATATCGTCTAGTACCGTGATCGAAAATATGAAAGAGGTATTTGCACGTCACGGTATACCTAAAGTTTTAATAAGCGATAACGGAACACAATACACCAGTCGCGAATTTAAGCAGTTTGCACGTGAGTGGGGGTTTGATCATGTGACGTCATCGCCTAACTATCCCCAGGCGAACGGCAAAAGTGAACGCGCGGTTCAAACTACAAAATCACTAATGATTAAAGCCTTACCCCTAGGGATAGTTTGAGCTCTCCTGCGCAGTTGCTAATGGGTCGAAGGCTGAGGTGTCAGCTCCCAGTTCACCCAAAACTTTTGAAGCCTCGACTTGCCGACCCATCAGAATACCAAACTATGATTAAAAATCAAAATAGAGCTAAATTAAATTATGATAAGCATACAAAAACAAGGTGATACAGTTGTGCACATTGACGGCAAGACAAGAGGCAGAGCCACAGTAGTTGGTCACTCGAACTCACCTTGTTCATATATTGTCCAAAATAAGACAGGGGCCAGATACAGACGTAATCGTCGTCACCTCATTAAATGTGAACCTGATGAGAATGACCCTCAAAATAATAATAGTGCGCAATATGATGGAGATGAGTTCGCAGATGCGCGTGAGGACAATGTAGAGCTTAAGGATGGTGGGGTTTTAACTGGTTCATTGTTAACATCATATAAAAACCAACCCTCTACTTCTGTAAACTCCGCATCCCCAGCTACGCCGTTGGCGACACGGAAAGCTAAACAGATTGCCTTAGAACGTATTACGAAAAAGCTGTAGTTACACTATTTTTTAATTGTGAACAGAATTTCATTTTCTTATTTTTTTTTCATACCGATTTCAAACAGATTTATATTAGGTCCTTACATATGAAATTGGCGTTTTTCGTACTGGCCACTTTAATCACGAATTTCTCCTCTTTGGTAAGGAATTCCAAATTCAAATTTGTACAGCTATAGACTCATGTATTTGTGCTTCGATGATCGTCATTCATTTGTTTTTTTTCTTCTGTTTTTTTCTGTTTGCGTCACTCATTTTACAAAATGGAAAACCTTAAATATCGCATTATTTACGAGTACGAGTTCCGCCGTGGCACTAGTGCTGCGGAAACAACTCGAAGGGTGAATGATGTGTATGGCGGTCGTGTTGCAAAAGAAAACACAGTTCGTTTTTGGTTCCAACGTTTTCGTTCTGGAAATTTCGACCTGCAGAACAAGCCCCGTGGACGGCCTGAGACTCAAGTTGATAATGAAGAGTTGAAGGCTATTGTGGAAGCGGATCCATCGCAAACCACGTCCGAGTTAGCTGCAGGCTGCGATGTTAGTGATAAAACTGTTTTAATTCACTTGAAGCAAATTGGGAAGATTAAAAAGCTTGAAAGGTGGGTACCTCACGAATTGACTGAAACAAACCGGCAAACGCGCGTCGACTGCTGCGTTACATTACTAAACCGGCACAATAATGAAGGTATTTAAAACCGAATCATTACCTGTGATGAAAAATGGGTTCTTTACGATAATCGGAAGTGCTCAGCGCAATGGTTAGATCCTGGCCAGCCAGCCAAATCCTGCCCCAAGCGAAAATTAACCCCAAAAAAGTTAATTGTAAGCGTTTGGTGGACTAGTGCCGGTATTGTTCATTACAGTTTTTTCAAATCTGGCCAGACTATTACGACTGATGTCTATTGTCAGGAATTGCAAACCATGATGGAAAAGCTAGCGGCTAAACAACCTAGGCTGGTCAATCGCTCCACGCCACTGCTGCTTCACGACAACGCTAGACCACACACTGCGCTACAGACGGCTACTAAATTAGAAGAGCTTCAATTGGAAAGTCTAAGACATCCTCCGTACTCCCCGGACCTTGCTCCAACAGATTACCATTTTTTTCGAAATTTGGATAACTTCTTGCAAGGGAAAAAATTCAACTCCGATGGGGCAGTCCAAATCGCCTTCAAAGATTTTATTGATTCCCGTCCGACTGGTTTTTTTAGTGAAGGGATCAATGAACTACCTATGAGATGTCAAAAGTGCATAGAAAATAATGGTTCATACTTTGATTAATTAAATAAATTATATTAAAAAATATTCGACTTTTTGTTCCTCCCATACAAAACGCCAATTTCATATGTAAGGACCTAATATATATCAGTTTTGTTTTTTTTTACTTTTACTGTTTTATAACATTATTTTTTAAGAGGAAAGAATAGTCCTATGTATACTTACTTATATTATTATTACCTACATAATTAGTTAAGATTAGTTAAGATATTAATCTATAGTAACTACCAATTGGTTATTGTTTTATAGGGGAAGATGTTGTGATAGGAATAAGTTATTGTACCTATTCGAGGGTAGATATCGTGCTATGAAATATATCCAGTCGTTGCCACATCATTGACCACATCATCACTTACCATCAGGTGAGATAGTGGTCAAAGGCTAACCTATCTGGCATAAAAATAAAAAAAAACCTATGAATAATAAAAGAAAAAAATATAAGCTTCATACAGATAGACATAATCCTCCATGTAAGTCTCAACCCGAAATATTAAGTGTTTTTTTATAGTGATTCATCACTCCACATGACTTCATCTCGCTTGATGGAAAGTGGAGATGGAATCAAGAAGCGGTGATCATTAATTCAGCTATAAGCTACGCTAATCACCATCCCTATGATGACCAGAGAGACGCTTTTTCACGCCCCGCTTGAAAGACACAATGGTCATAGCTTTTTTTCATTCAATATTTTTATGTGATTTTAACGGAACAATCACGAGGCCCAGCGGACTAACCTCTGCCAGATGCATTTCGTCACAAGTGACGAATTGCACTGCGCCTGTCACCTGAGACATGCAGTCGATAAGTCTCATGTGCCTGTAATTTTACTGACTCTCAACGCTGCCGGATCAAACTGTTAGGTGCTTGGTGACAAATTTTCTACTCAAAAGGGCGGTATAGCTACCGCAGGTCCATGGTTCAAGCACAACTGCCGGCTTGAGCTTCACCGCATGGTGGAAAGGCATTTCCTGGCCGCCTGGCTAGCTTTCATGCGTTCTCCGTGTGGTGCCAATCAGGTGACAAACCAGGTGGTAGGGCTCATTAACAAGATGCCGTCTTGGGGGGTACCACCACAGTCTCAGATATTCTACCTCCAAGCAGCACAGTGAAAAACACTGTGTGTTTGGGTTTAAAGGGCACTGTAGCAAGGGCTGTAGCACGTTCCGAAATCAGATTGAAGACGTTCTGAAAAAAGGCCAGGTCATTAGGAGAACCCTAAACCGACGCTCATGTATGAAAGGATTGATGACTGTAGATGAAGCGAAAGAGATATGTACACAGAAAAAAAAGATGTCTTAAAATAAGAACCCAATATCTCTCAACTGATGTATCTTGACCTCAATTATTAATGCTTTCAACGAAGATAATCACGCTAACGTATCAAAAAAGCCAAGTTTTTAGAATTAAAATGTAAATATTTTGTGTCAATAGTTTTGCTATTTTTCACAAGAGTTGTAGTTTGATTAAAAACATTTTGTTACTTGTTTTAAAAATGAAAAAATTTTGTCATAGTGGTTTTGATTTAAGAATTATTTCTCACACCAAAGAATATCTCAATTTTGACTAGAGAAACAGTTTCGATGTCTAACTAAGAATTGTAGAATCTTAAAGGAAACATTTAGTTACTCTCGACAAAATTGTATTTTTGCACTCAAGAATCAGTGATACATGGAAGAAGAATGAAAAACAACATTAATCTAAGATTAAATTAATTTGGTACAAAATAATAAGTTCTCCATCCAAGAATGAGTCATACATGCAACAACAAATAAGGACCACTTCACACCAAGATAAATATTATTTGCTACAAATTAATAATTTCTCACCAATGGTCCCCGTTCAAGAGTCAGTTAATCTTGCCATCAAGAGTTAAGACAAAATAAGGCTAAGATATTTAATAAATTAGGTACTATATACTTAAAATCTTTTTGTTTTCAACCCAAGAAATTAATTAGTGTTGAATGACAGGTAATAAGTGACCTGGCGGGTGCCGAGTGCCACCGGCAGGTGCCGGTGGCACTCGGCACCCGCCAGGTCACCACCCGCCAGGCTAGTGGTGGAAAACGAAGGTGAATTAATATCAAGATGCTTGATAACGAGTAATTATTAATCAATATAAATTCTGCCAGAAAAATCTAAAGTCATTCTCAGTCATCCCCCTCGATCCAGGGTAAATACCCTTAACTGCTTTCAGAAAACTGCCATATGATCGGAGCTAATCATAATCAGCCATGGGTAATAAAGATGACTATACCTACCTGATTAGATGTACTCATTACTGCAAAAGATCCAGTCTCTAACGCAATTTTATACCAAGAGTGTGTTACTTCGACCAATGTCCAATAGAGGATAAGTTATTTCATTCAAGAGTACATGCAAAGTGTTCATTCAAGTATCAAATTTCATAAGCCAAAAGTTTGTCCGTTCTTGTGTCAAAATCTAAGAAAAAGAACTTATTGTAGGCGAAATACAAAAATCTTGTATGAAGAACGAAGCAATTTAGCTCAAAGGCAGTGTTGCTATATAATTATCTTACCCCCCTTATCATGGAAAATAATTCAAATATTTGGCTCGGTTTATCTCGTATAACACCAAAAAATCATCCCAGTCATTTCAAATTTACTCATCCAATAATCAAACGCGCCAAAAAAGCAAAGAACTCGTTTCGACGTGGCTACGTCTTTATATTTGCTTTGTGGAAAGTGGGAGTGAGAGCCAACTCGAAAAATGACGATAACGCGAATGTAATTTTAATTATACGTTGCGGAATATATTTATATATTATTATTGTGGACTAGTTAAGGGGGAAACTAAAAACATATCTACTCAGAAAAAACAGGTTCGATTCCCGTGATGGATGTACTATTTACCTACAACTTTGTAGAAAACCTTCGGTGTCCGACTCGCACTTGGCCGTTTTTTAATTCATGTCCCATTTTTGGTGAAATTACTCCGCTTTTTTACTCAAAAGGTGCCAATATCCCGATTTGCCCAAAAATCTGGCTACGGTGTAAGTACCACACATAACCACAGGATTTATGCGATTTTATCTGTATTCTCTAGTATAACGTTAAAACTCTTTGTTGTTTAACTAGGCTACTATAATTGTATAACAAAAACTTTAACTATTCTATTTTTATATGTTGTGATTTACGAGGAACGTACTTCAATATTTCGGTAAATTTTTATGGACTGGGCAACCCCACCCCACCGTTATCATTCATTCCGCCCGCCCGTTTGTGCGCGATTCGCTACTTACATAGATTTTCGAAAGAAACGAATTACTTTTTTTATTTTATTATATATACATACATATATACATACTTTCTTTCGACGGTTTGCAAAGTTTAAATATCTCCGAAGAAAGAAGAGAACGTGCGTGCCATCGTTAGGCATTATGATGCCATCCATGCTAGATGACTTCCAAGTAATGAAGTAGTGCTACAGGACTGGGGTATCCCGCCAGCTGTAGTTAATAACTTCAAAGGTAAGTGAGATGTATGAAGCGATTTGTATAAAATTAGATACCGGAGGCGATTCTCCGACCTTTTATTATTTTGATTGAGGCTTCATCGAGGTTTGCGCATCCATTGATGATTTAGATAGGTTGATATAGGCAATATAATGGGCTTCACATTAGGTTCTGGTATAGGGGGATACACTAAAAAGGGCTTAGAAGACCAAGTTAAGTGGTCCTCGATCCATTAACGCATCTCATTAGCTAATAGGTAGTACCAAACCTTGAATAGTATAGTTTTGTGTCAGTGGATCACCTAACTCTCTACACTTATGAAAGTCCTACAACCTCTCGAAGTAAGAATATGTACTTTTAAACAAAATAATGAGTGCGATTTCATATAATACGACTTGTTTCTAGTTTTAAATGATTGTTATTTATTTAACAAATATGATTGTTATTTGATTTTGCTATAACTACTGCTATATTGTTAAATGAATAAAGTCATTGGACTCGTGTTGTATGTTCCTGTCTGCGAAAACGTGATATAACAGAATTCTAGAAAGATGAAGCCATGGGCAACAGCTAGTGTACATTAACTTTTCATTGATGATTATCATTCATAGATCTTTACAAAACAGAAGTAATTAAGTACCTACTAAGGTTTTTTGTCTTATGATTTCAGATGCTATTTGTAATGATGATATTACTTGGTTGAAACATAACAATTAACTATGGCACCAAGTAGTACAGAAATGGAACAACACAAAAGAACAAAATATTCATACCATGCATGAACTCCCGGAATTTAGCATTTTGTAAGATATCAAGGATTGGTATGTTCTTTAGATAAAATTACTATGTACTAATTACATTATAACGAAATATCAACTATAAAATAGAGATATTCTACGCTCAGTAAGCGATAATTTGTTTAATTTTATAATCTAAGGAAAAATTTATAATGTTAAAATGCTGGAATGTATATCATTTGATTTGCATTTTATGTTGACATACTTTGCTCGGTAACCGTTAATTTATGGGTTTTATTTTATAATTTAAGGAACATGTACCATGTAAAAATGCTTGAATGTAATTAATTTGTTTTTGTATTTTGTGGGGATATGCTTAGCTCGGTCAGAGATAACTTTTTATAACTTAAGGAAAAATAAATGCCAGAATATAATTCAAGGATAAATAGATCATGTAAAAATGCTTTGATAAGTATAATTGTTTTTTGGGTGATACTCTTCGCTTAGTAAGCGATAATTTATGAGCGATAAAATGGATCATTTAAAAATTCCTGAATATAATTAACGTGACTTTGTACTATGTGGTAACATTCCTCACATAGTAAGGAATAATTTAAGACTGTCATTTTATAATTTAAGGAAAAATGTATCATGTATAATTACAACAATCTATACAATGTGTTTTTGTAGTATAACTATGTGAGTTACATTATTTTCAGAAAAAAACGCTTGAATACTAATTGTGATGTCTCTTACGTATTTTGTATTAACTATGACATTTTTCACTCAGTAACCTGTGTCCCATTTGTGTTTTGTTTTAATATATTTTCATTTTATATCTATATCTTTCGTTTGAATTCTATTGCCCTGCGCTTAATAGGCTATAATTTGTGTGTTTCAGTAAACAGATGAAATTTAAGTCGTTAGCATCGTTTCAAGTCGAGATTACAACAATTTCAACGATTTTAATTTTTGCTATTATAATTATTCATTTGTCCCAATAATGTTATGTTTTCGTTTTAAAATATTTTATGCTTTGAACTTTTGAGTAACTTTTACACTTTCAAATATAATATAGATTTGTTTAGGAAGCAGCCTTAAGTGTTATTGTTATCTGCATTCAGAATATCTTGTCTCTTCATTTCTATCATTTAATAACACACGATACTGCTTCCTAAACACATCTCTAAGATTTAACGAAACTAGTGAATACTGTTGTAAGGGTAGATTGAGACTGTTAAATTGAACAACTTTTCCAATGAAACATGAATTGAAATCTGGCCAATTTATTTGACCTCCCATACTACGCAGTAATTTGTTTTGTATGGGAAGTAAAAAAATAAGTTGGATTTCAACCCATGTTTCAGAAAGGCTATTCCTTTTCACGGGCTGAATCTTCCCTTTAAATAGTATACACAAATTTTGTTAGACCTTAAATGTTTTATAAGAAAAAACATTTTGTGTAAGTCAAAGCAGAAAATATATTAAAACGAGAAAAAACAACAATTGGGTTTAAACATAAACAATCTTGAAATAAATTAGGAAGTATCTTGAAGGAAATAACAGGAATCTCTAGTTAAAATAAAAAACATCTTGAATGAAAATAGGAAGTATCTTGGAGGAAAAAACATGAATCTCTAGTCGAAATAGAAACATCTTGAAAGATAATAGGAAGTATCTTAAAAGAAATAACATGAATCTCTAGTCGAAACAGAAATATCTTGAAAGAAAATAGGAAGAATCTTAAAGGAAGTAATAAGAATCTCTAGTCAAAATAGAAACATCTTGAAAGAAAATAGAAAGTATCATTTAGAAAATAACATCTCAGGTCAAAACGGAAATAATCTTGAAATAAAATAGGGAGAATCTTGAAGAAAAAAGCGTTTCACTCTTGGTTGAAAATTGAAACCAATAAAAACAAATGTTAAATATCCTTTATATAAAATAGGTGCATTCTTGCAGTAAAACAGTTTAAATTTTAAAAAAAGATTTTTAAATGCTTCACTTAAAATAGTTTCGCTCTTAAAGTAATAGCTTTGAGTTCTTCATAAAACAAGTTTTTGTTTGTTGAAACAAGAATATATTTCTTGAGCCAAGAACTATAATGCGAAATATTTAATATCTTGAAGTAAGACATTTTAGACTTTCCTTATATCGAAAACCCATCCGTTCTTAAGTCAAATAATATTGCTTGTCTGAAGAGATTATTTTTTTCTGTGTAGGGATCGTAGTGAGTTTAAATCTGTGGTCTCATCATACCCCAACGGGAAAGAAGCGTGATTTTATGGATGTATGTAGCAAGGAGAATTAACGGACAATGGAGACTTAAAAACAAACGTCTCGAGGTGCCGAGGGCAGTGCATTGAAACACACAATGCTGACACTATAACTGTAATGTTACAGTATCGCCACTGTGACACTGTAACACAGTTACAGACGTGATGCCTACCATCAGGGAGCGGTTTATCGGTTTTGGCTTTCGGCACTTATTTAAAAAATAATTAACACGTTCATTCCCTTTACGAGCTAGAGATCCGGTGATATACAGATGGAGTGACAGACATACTTACGCACTCATAGACAGCGAAGTTCTTCTGTTGGACTTACGAGTACAAAACTCTTAATTTTTTATGTTGAAGCTTGTTTATGTCGTTCACAAACCTACCTCCGTTAATCTCTCATTGTAGGAAAAAAAATTACCAAATTACAGTCGCCTGCAATAAGAAGTATACACTGCGTAATTTTCAAAATAATGTGAGGTCGCTAAGTTATCAATTATCGAAGTTAATGTTAACATAAGTAAAACTATTCAAATTATTCTTTGATTTTAAGATACTTCTGTGCACATAGAAAGAAACAGAAGTCTAATGTGTATACTTCTTATTACAGGCGACTGTACACCATATTATAAAACCTTACGCTCATATATATATTTTATGTTTGAAAACACGGGTGTTTGAGCGTGAACAACTAACTATGAGTAGATATCACTATCGACAATGTTTCGGCTTCTATCGCAAGCATTCTTCAGGATGTTGAGTATAGTATGAAACGTGACGCGACCGCGGCGGACGTACCACACTCAACATCAAACACTCGTGTTTGAAACATAAAAACTACACCATCATCGGTTGGAAGATGTCCATTGTTGCACAAAGGCCTCCCCCATTGCGGGGGTTTTGCCATAATCCCCACACTTAGCAGGAGTCTTGGGGATCGCAGTAATAGTGTAAATTTCTCAGCAGGCGCTGCTGCCCACATACTATATTTTTACCACTAGCCACCTCTTACGACACCCACGGGAAGAGATGGAGGGGTGACATTCTAGCCCGGCAGTACACGGGCGGACTAAGGACAAAGATATGCTTATTAATCCGTTGAGGTTTTTATTCATTAGCGGATATATTGTAACAGGAATCGATACAAAGTGCGTGTTATGTCAACGCTAATGATCGATTTACGGAAGTAACAAGCAGTTATTTATATAATACGGATCTTGTGACGCATCGATAAAAACATCTATGACCAATTTGAAATATTAACCAGTACCTAGTTAATGAATAATAACACCTAATTAATCCTTGAGAGCTAGTAAAATTACAGGCACATGCTACGAATAAATATGTAAATAAATGTAAGATAAACTCAAAAATAAAGAGCAAGTATAAAGTACTTAAAACTTTTAAGTACTTTATACTTGCTCTTCAGTGACATTCTAGTTCATATAGTTGCTTTGTACGAACTACATACGCAACAGTACAGCCACTACAATAAAAGCATTTTGTTAAGCAACCTGTAAGTTATTTTCATTTCTTAAATGATAGCCGAGCGGTAATAGCTATGAACTGCCGCGCCGCAGTACCCTGGTTCGATCCCCACCGCCGGCTTGAGCTTCACCGCATGGTGGAAGGGCATTTTGCGATTGCCCGCCTGGCTAGCTACCACCCTCAAGTAGAAAGTCGGTCGCCAAGCACCTAACGGTGTGTTCCGGCAGTAGTCCTTGAGAGCCAGTGAAATTACAGGCACAATGAGACTTAACAACCATGTCTCAATGTGACGGGCGCAGTGCAATTCGTGACTTGTGTTGAAATGCATCTGTTATAGGCAGAGGTTAGTCCACTTAACATCAGGTGGGCCTCGAGCTTATTCGGTCACAATAACATAAAAAAAAAAAAAAAATTTTTTTCAGATAGCCGCGAATATCTTATTCAGCCTTGGGAATACGAAACATTACAATTCGAAACATTAACACTCTATCTCTTTCCCGCCATTAGAAAGATAGAGTGTGACAACGACCAGCCCTTTCGAAGTTCCGATTTTGAATTCGACCTCAAAGATAACGTTCGGAATTTCATAATAAATAAATAAATTTTGCAAAAAAGATAATTATGTCTTTTAATGTAATTTATTGATTTTTTAACGAATTGTTGTATATAAACGAAAATAAGTATTTGCTGCAAATAAAACTGATATTTAACTTGTAAATATTTAATTCTAGTTTCAAAAACGTTACGTAGTATATTTTGAATAATAAAATATAATGGGTGCTATTTCCTAACACGCCTTAATTTAAATAAAAGAGCGGGAATAAAATTTCGTGGTTGGCGTAAAAAGTTGAATAAGTTAATAGTTATTTCAATCTATTCCCGTTTATTATTTTATCTCTTAAAGTGTTCTCGCTGCTGAAGTGAAAAGTTATGTGTGTTACACGAGAGCAAAGGTTTTTGCATCTCGTGCCTTTGAATCCCTCGCCACAATCAGGATTCAAAATCAGCACTCGCAGCAAAAAACGACTGCTCTATTGTTGCACAAATAACTATGGTTAATAAAGGCATATATTACTTTGCTCAGCTTAAGGCGAGGCTTTCCATGGACTTTAGGTATTTTACGCTACCTCAGGCCGCACTATTTGGGAGCTCGACGTATTCATTTACGCGACACAAAGTTGTGTGCGATGCGCCGTCCGCACGTCTGTCGCTCGCAGCCAGTTTGTGTACCTACCTACATCTGTAACGGAGATCAAGTCAGTATGAAATTTTATAATGGAATTAGCTTTTGTCGTGTATTGGTACATACGCCGGAAAAATAATCGGGTCCTGTTGGGGGTTCAGTCAGTAGTTTATATTAATACATGATGTTAGGGTGATTGTGTACCTACCGTTATTTTATTAGATGGGTAATTCTCATTCTTAAGAAAAATGTGTTTATTTGAGAGAACTATATTCAATTAATATATTAAAGTTCTATTATATGTTTTATCATAGGGAAAGATATGTAATGCACCAATACACAAATTGTTATTTAGTATTTAAAAAAATATTATATTTTACATTAATTAAAAAAAACACTAAATGTCACAACCATGTCATTTGAGATTCCCAGAATTCAGTAACAAGCCTACTGGAAAAAGAAAATGCTCTTAGTATGATTTCTTTTCCTATGGCGACATAAATCTAGAATAGTCATGTTCCACAGATGTACAAATTTTATATAGAAAAATATAAAGTTTCATAATACAATTTTATATTAGCCTTCTGATCACTGGTGGCTGATTTGTAAGAGCAAATCGACACAGTTGTCCTATGAACTAATGGCGTGGAGTGGTGTAGCTGCGTAAAATTACTTTTCTATTTATTATTTTGTAAAACGCGCAACATTTAGCTCTCAAGACCGTGGCACTTAGAATAGGTATATATGAATATGTCTTCCCAGATTTTTATATATAAAAGGTATAAAGTGAATGAAATTGCCGTGTAATTGTATTAGGTACTTCGAATTGACATTCATGCATTCACACACAAAACCTTCATGGTTTGAGATCTTTAAGTGAAACTTTTTTCACATGGTACCTATGAGGTTCTTCTTTAAAAGATGTGCAACATTCGATTATCAACTTTCAGTTGTTTTTTTTTTATCTCAACTTAGGCAAGAAAGATGAATACTTGGAAATTTCGAGGGATTTTTGAAAACGAGTTCCGACGCGGAACTGACGCGGCAGAAACAGTTCACAATATCAATATTGCGTTTGAAAAGGGGACTGCTAATGAACGCACCGTGCGATTTTGGTTTGAACGCTTTCGTGATGGAAACTATTATCTGAAGAACGAACCAAGTGGAAGACACAGGTAAATAAGAATGAACTGAAAGAGACGGTGAAAGGCGATCCAAGTTAAACTATCCAAAAATTTGCGGCATGGTTTAAAGTTACCTTACCAACAATACTAACTCATTTGCGTCAAATAAATAAAATAAAAAAATAATGAAAAATGAGTGCCTTATGATTTGATTGATCTGCAGAAAGAAACGCATGTTGAAACTTGTGTTGCCTCGTTGAATCGATACAGAAATGAAATATTATTGGATAAAATTGTCATGTGATGAAAAGTGGAATCATTACGATAACCGTGAGTGACAAATGCAATGGCTGACCCCAAGTCAAACGCCGCAACTGTGTCCTAAAGCAAAGCTTACCAATAAAAAGGTAATGGTAACGGTGGTCTCAGCATGGTGTTATTCACTATAGCTTTCTCCTATCTGGTCAAGCCATAACGGTAGATGTCTACTGTGTTGGATTCCGAACCTTGATGGAAAAACTAGCAGTGAAACAGCCCCGACTCATGAATCGATCTTCACCATTATTGCTCCATGATAACGCGAGACCTCATACAGCACGAGAAACCGTTTTAACTCTACAGGAACTGCAATTAGAAACCATTCATCGCCTTCGGTATTCGCCAGACCTTGCTCCAACGAACTACCATGTTTTTCGTGATATGGACAATTTCCTACGTGATAAATAGTTTTCTTCCCAGGAGGCAGTACAAAATGCTTTTACGCAGTTTGTCGAATCAAGAACACCAGAGTTCTATCGCAAAGGCATAAATGACCTTCCTATTAGATGGTAGCAATTTATAGATAAAAATGGTAATTATTTTGAATAAATAAATATGGTATAATAAAAAAAACTCATTTCAATTTATTTTTCAGTACAAATCGGCAATTTCATACATTAACCACTAATATAGTGTGTTGAATAACAATTAATCTAGTGATTGTTTTAGCACGGCTATTTTTTGCTTATTCTTTGTGGTTATATCTGACATGGTGGGAAAATTTCAAGTCCATGGTCATCATAACCGTGGTTTTCATATATCCACGGTTGTGAAAAGTGACCCATGGTCGTGACTTTCAGAATGGTTAAGTAGTAGTTTAGGTTTTTTAGATTATTATTTGCAGACCAAGTGTTACAAATCTCATAGAATTATATCGTGAGTCCAGTAAGTTTCGAAGCGCTCGTAGCGAAGTTTACTTAGCTGTTCTCAACCGATCAGCAAAGTTAAGCAACGTCGCACGCGGTCATGAGTTGGATGGGTGACCGCTAGTGACATTACTACTGAGCGTTTCCGTGCTTCGGGGGGCACGTTAAGCCGTCGGTCCCGGTTGTTGTCTTAGGATGGCAGTCGTTACAGCATGGTGGTAGGGCATATTGCGAATGCCCGCCTGGCTAGCTACCACCCTCAAGTAGAAAATCTGTCGCCAAGCACCTAACGGTGTGTTCCTGCAGCTGTCCTTGAGAGCCAGTACTTCTAGGTTAGCCCGAACAACATCTTCGACCACATCATCACTTACCATCAGGTGAGATAGTGGTCAAAGGCTAATCTATAAAGAATATAAAAAAAAAGGAAGTATGCCACCTAAAAATAGAAAACAAATTTCACAACATTTTTGACATAATATAATCTCATTCCAATGTACTGTTGTGCAAGTTAAATAAAGAAGCCAAGATATCCAAGCCGATAACTTGTTAAGTTGAGCGCCTAGAGAGAGCGCTAGCCTAGAGTGAGATATTTTTGAAACTAAAAATATGTATCAATAGTCTTGGTTTTGACAAGAGCCACATTATAATAAATTTCATAAAGCTGTCCTGCACAGAGCGATTAATTCACAGTCAATGGGTACATATTGGTGGTGGGTACATATCCTCTCATCAAAGAATCTAATTTTGCCAAGGTAGACAGTAATCAATCGATGACGTAGTTATTGACAATGCAGCAATCTCTGACCAAAAGCAACCATTTTCAGGCAGGTGTGCAAGATCTAGAAAAATTGGCTAGAAATATAAATAAAATTTGCCAGATGGTGTCTATTATTGAAGATACAGTAGAACCATATCTCGTACAATTAACAAAATTTAAGTCCTAAAATATGGCATGAAATGTAATATTTGCTTGGAAAAAGCCAGAAGTAGTGTCATATATTAATAAAAAAAAATACATTCGATTTAATTATTTATATGATTAACTGACACAAACTAGAAGAGGTGAACTAAATTTTGAAGTTGATTTGGCTTTGGCGATTACCTTATCATATAAGAACCTAACAATTTGTACTATTCACATTTTTGTTTTATCTAAACAATGAGTCTATACGCGCACTATTAAAAATCAAAATGTTAGTTTGACTAACATGGACGTTATTTTTATTAAATGGTAGTTAATTTCATTTTTCATTTCAATATTTGGAATAAAAAATTTGATAAATTAATTTTAAGTAGTTTATAATAATTGCAAGGTATGTTCTTTCAAATATTTCTATTGATTTAAGTACATAATGGCAACGCTTTTTTATATTGAGACATTACATTAGTATTGGATTGGTTAGTAGGTTAATTTGATTACCTTTTTTTATTATTATTATAGAAATATTAAGTAACATTAAGTGATCGTTAATGCTAGATGGACTTCTTTTGTTTTGTCTAAACAATGAGTCTATACGCGCACTATTAAAAATCAAAATGTTAGTTTGACTAACATGGACGTTATTTTTGTTAAATGGTTGTTAATTTCATTTTTCATATCAATATTTGGAATTAAAAATTGATAAATTAATTTTAAGTAGTTAATAATAATTGCAAGGTATGTTCTTTAACATATTTCTATTTATTTAAGTACATAATAGCAACACTTTTTTTTATATTGAGACATTACATTATTATTGGATTGGTTAGTAGGTTAATTTGATTAGCTTTTTTTTTATTATTATTATAAAAATACTAAGTAACATTAAGTGATCGTTAATGCTAGATGGACTTCTTGTTGATATCGATTATTGAAATCAAAATATTATATGCTTGGCAAATGGACTACATTTAAACTTAAGAATACAAATAGACGGGTCCTATTACTTTATGAGACTGGTAGATTATTGAAACTGTTATATATAAATTAAATTATAAGTAAAATACATATATCTGGTTATGTGGAAACTCATGCCACGTCACAACCATGTTACTCGATGTCACACCCGCGATTTTTAATAATTTTTTAATAACCTCCTGGCTCCTAGGTTCATAAAGCTTGCTAAAATGGAAAGAAATTATTGTTTTTGTGTGTGATACTAATATACATAAAAAAATATGGTAATCTATTTTTTTTACATAAGAGTTGAGAATTACTCATGTAACAAATACAAAGATATACAGCAGAATTAATCGTTTTAATATTTTTTGGTATAATTGGCATTGGACATATAACAATAGTGATAACAATTTTAATTACCTTAATTTACAATTATGTACGTTTTAATATTATATGGTTCGTAAAATGTTGACAAACTACACGAGTTAGATAAATAGTTTTGAACAATCAATTATATAATAACTAGATTCAGCCCGTGGCTTCGCCTTCAATTAATTTTGATTGCCCGATCAGGAACTGTTCGGAAAATCGGAATAAAAAGTAAAATATGTTATTGTCACATGTCACAATATTGTGCGCACGGTACCGACTTCAACAAGATATTTCACAGTTTTCAGCGTTGATATCTGTTCCATTTATTTGTAAGAATAACACCCTTATCAGAGACCATTGCTACTTACGAAATCGATTGTCATTCACCGTCAATCAGTAATTCATCAAGATAGGCGTAACGAGTTAAGCGTAAAGAAAGCAAACGGCGCGCCGTTTGCTTATACTTTGCTTATACTTACCGCCGCGCCGTTTGCTCCTGGACTCGTACGATTTCTAAAAGCCAGACCAGAGCATTTTTTATTTTGTTGTATTTGGTACCTATTTTGGTCCTGTTCTGTGTGGAATAGCGTAGATCGCAAAAATTGACACACGTCCTACGTCGACGAGCTCTGCGAGCGCACTGGCGGTCAAGTGAGCGAGCTCTGATACCTTGAATTCATGTTAAAAAATCATATAAAATTAACATGGTAACTTTCTAATACTTTTATTTATGAATTAACTGATTTAATTTCTACGTAATGCATTAAAAAATAATTTAAAATTAAATATTGGTAATAAGGAAGAAAAAAATCGGTTTTAAATTCAAAATAGAGGTGACTTTGGGATTTTTTTCGATCGAGTGAAGTTACTTATTATGTGTATCCGATTTATGATTACACTAAAGCATATGCTTAAAAATAACATATATTTTTTTCAATCCTATATTTGAGTTTTTTCTTTGAGAAAAGTTAATTCTTGTAAGGCGTTTTCTGGCCAGGATCGCCTTAAGCACCTATGTGCCTATTTATAGTCTATAACTTTTTAATTTAGCAGTCATGGCCTTTAGCTATTAGCTTAGCATCTTGCGCTGAGCTTCAAAGTCAAAGTCAAAATCATTTATTCAATTTAGGCGTCTACGACGCTCTTATGAAGGTCAATTACAAATTTTAGTATTGAAATATTCTACATTGTACTGCCACGTTCAGCAAATAAATTGTATAGAGCCACTGCGAGAAGAACGGGCAAGAAACTCGGGGCCATTCTTTTAAACATCTTTTAACAATGTGTTACATACATACTATATAATAGAGTTATTACAATATTTGTTTAAATTATGTAGGTGACAGGCAATAGCTTGGCGGAGGCGGAATTGTCCAGGCATTTTATAGAATAGAATAGAATAGAATAGGCTTTATTTATGGCAGAAAACAAACAAAAAAACATTTCTTACACCAAGACACAAAACATACAAAGAATAAATATTGGATAAAACCAAATGATTTTTGCAGCCCTCCGCCACAAAACAGCTCCAACTCAACATATTGCTGATCGTTAACAACCAGCGTTGGTCTTCCGTTGAGGCCGGTAGGTGACGTCACGCACGGTTACATTTATAATTAAGCACTACAATATTTACAACATAAAATAAAAGAATCTAATGTATAAGGATGTACACAGCTATCAACAGTAAAATATAATTAATGTCTGCTAGTAACAATAAATGCAAAGGTAAACTAAACAATTTCGAAATATTTTTTTTTTTTTTTTTTTTTAAATTATTTTTGTCGTTTATGTAATCAGAAACTGTGTAGTAGGATTTTTTAATCAATATGTTTTTCACATGCAACTTGAATTTCCCTTCTGTGAGCGTTGTAATATGTTTAGGAACTTTATTATAAAACCGCACACAATTACCTAAGAAGGACCTTTTATTTGTCTTTACTAATCTAAAACCTGGCACCGCTATTTTATCTTTATTCCTAGTATTGTAATCGTGATTGTCACTGTTTAATTTAGATTTACTCAAATTTTTACGAACATACATAATATTTTCAAATATATACAGACTTGGTAAAGTTAAAATATCAATTTCTTTAAAAAGATCCCTCACAGATTTACCTAAATTTACCAAAATTTTGCTTGCTTCTCGACCCACTTGACGATATAAAAGTGCCTGTTTTTAATCATACAGCAAACATATATAAAGAATTGCTTCAGCACAGTTATCAGGCATCAATACGAATCCTGTCGACTTGGAAGCCTTCAAGATTGCTCCGTCACTTTTTTTAACCTTATACTAGCCCTTCAACTGGCAAAAGCCTGTTCTAGAAATGGCCAAGGCTTAATTGTTTGTTATTCAATCCAATAATGTGTCATGCCAGTTTCCAATGCGGCAATGCTGCCATCCAGCGTGCTGGGCATGTTGCAAACTGGGAGTGTCCTGGAGCATTTTGACTAACTACAGGCCAGCAATGGCTTTCAGTGTACACATTTAGGTAACATGCAGTACCACAGGTAAATACTCTTCAGAACTTTCAGAAGGCAGTACTGCCCGCCTTCTGGTATTTTGCCCTTCACGCACCTTACGACTCCCACTGCAGGAAGATGCAATTTTGGCCCGCACTCCCATGAGGCAATAACAACTAGGTAGGGCAAAAATAATCACCCAATGTTCTTTTGCTGTAATCTTTTTTTAATGGTAAACTATTCTCGTTACCATGGACCATCTCACTTTCCAAAGTCATTGGGCGTGTTCCATTAGTCGCTAAGAACGTTAATTTCGATAATTTTGATCACATTCTGCGTCTGTGGTTGTGATCACTGTGATCGTTTGTAACTGTCATCCCCTGTTCCATTTAGGATAAGAACGCTAAGAATGCCACTAAAATTTGCTACTTCTGTCACTTTTGACATTAGATGTAGGGAATTCAAACTGTTCCAGTAGCCTCATAGCGTTTATGGCGAAAATAACGCTAAGACCCATGTGGAACAACTTTTTGGGAGTGTGATCGTTTTTAGCGTTTTTAGCGAATCTAACTTCAAATGGTATGCACCCATTGTCACGGGGTATCACTGCTGCAAAATAGCCTAGTTTTAATTATATATATATAAAGTATATGTTCGTCCCTCTGTCGGTCAGTGGCAGTCACTTGTGCAAGATTGCTCATTGAGCCGAGTGCTCCCGCCTGGCTGAGCATTTGACTCATTCGCACACACGACGGCTTTAACAAACGCCTAGTGTTTTATAACTTTATTGTATCACGCCAAGCGCCTGTTAAATATATGATTTACACTTCGCAGACACATTGTTTCATTTTAAGGTTCCGTACCGAAAGGGTAAACATTATAACTAAGACTCCACTGTCCGTCTCTGTCTATCTGTCTGTCACCAGGCATCATAGAATTAAAACTCATGAACCGTGATAGCTAGACAGTTGAAATTTTCACAAATGATGTATTTCTGTTGCCGCTATGTTGAAGTCGGCTCCATTTTTAGGTAAAAAAATTCACACTTTTTAGTGAGTCTTGCTTCTTACGGGACCGATTGTCATTCACTGTCAATGACTATATCATCAAGGTAGGAAAACACTTCTCTGTTATTGGAGTGTAACTCAAAACTGGCTGAACTGATTTTGATGAAATTTAAATAGGACCACACGGGAATCATTAGCTTTCAAACAAAAAAGAATCATCAAAATCAGTTCACCCAGTAAAAAGTTCTGAGGTAAGCAATGATAGCCGAGCGGTTATGGTTATAGCTACGGACTGCAGTGCCGCAGGTCCATGGTTCGATCCCCACCGCCGGCTTGAGCTTCAATGCATGGTGAAAGGGCATTTTGCGATTCCCCGCCTGGCTAGCTACCACCCTCAAGTAGAAAATCTGTCGCCCTGCACCTAACAGTGTGTTCCGGCAGCTGTCCTTGAGAGCCAGTAAAATTAAAGGCACATGGTGAGATGTAACAACTGTGTGTCTCAGAGTGACGGGCGCAGTGCAGTTCGGCACTTATTGTTTCCATCGAGTATTTGATTTTATTTCTATAGTTTTGCATACTGCTAAAAGATGTATTGTCACTCGCCTACAGTACTAGTTATAAGCGAAAAGTATTGCAATTACTTTTAATCCACGCGCATCATAGATAACGATAAGAATTGAGTTTCATTCATAAATGTCCGAATTCGGGTGCGTATGATACGTGCAAAGTGGCTCCTAACTGCAGACCAGCGCTGGTTTTGAATTAAAGTAGAACAAGCTGAGTTGGGTAACAAATTATGCTCAGTTTAATAATAAGTTTATTCCACTATTTAAATTTGATATACACCACCTCACCCTCAAGTAGAAAATCTGTCGCCAAGCACCTAACGGTGTGTTTCGGCAGCTGCCTTTGAGAGCCAGTGAAATTACAGGCACATGAGACTTAACAACTATATCTCCAAGTGACGGGCGCAGTGCAATTCATCGTTGACGAAGTGCATCTGTTATAGGCAGAGGTTAGTCCACTTAACATTAGGTGGGCCTCGGGCATGTTCCGTCACAATCATTAATGTAATAGATTTTCTTTTTCCTTGTCATGTTTAAAAATATTTTGCCGACCCAAAATGTTTGGGATAAGTGTACGACAATGATACAATGAAAAGTAAGTACTATAGTGTATTGCAGCCCCTCTTCCATCCCACATTCACCTATTTTCACCGGATGCTGTCCCGATGCGGACACCGACCGGAACCGGAAACAACGCCATGTTCCAGTCGCGAGGGCCACTATTGTCTAATCTGTTTATACTATGCCAAGTTTCAGTGAGTGTATCTTAAATTAATTTTGGCAGTTTTGGTTTGATTTAAACAAATAGGCCACATAACATTGAATTGCTAAAAATGCAAGTGACACATGTGGCACAAAAAGCAAAAATAAGCTTTATAGGTGTGACTGTATCACAGGCAAGAAATTAGCAACTTTAGATTTTTTTTGACTTATCACCCCAAAATAGCCTAGCGCTATCGGACTAGTAGGGAGTTTGAAACGGGTAGTTACATATCTATGGTGTCAATTGATCGAAATACGCTTAGCATATATACGCTTATGTATTTTTTTGATTGGATTCTGACTGAACAAGCACGAAGTCTACCTGCGTGTTAAGCGATTACCTCTGCTTATAATAAATTAAAGTGACGTTCTGCACCGCGTCCAATAAGATAGAATTACAAAATCACATATACACAATAGGAACAGTTTAAGTCATGTGCGGGAATAATTGTTTCCTATCCTATATTTGTGATTTTGTAATGTGATCCACATAGCAGGCGTTATTGCAAACATAAAACCATATATAAAAAAAGATAAAGAATTCTAGTGTAGTGTGACTGTATGGACAGCGGCCCTTCTTAATCCCCGTAGTCCCACACTTTACCACTGTGTCGTGGCGTATTCGACTGGGCTCCTGGAATGACACAGGAAGACACCAGCCGATATGTGCTACTAGGCACGTGTGTATAAAACGGCGGGAACGACCTACCTTCGGACTACGTGCTAGTCGCTCCGTCGAAAGGGGATTATCGCTATACACCCTAAAGCTAGATATTGATATTATAGTGACATTTACGTATACCCTAGTCTTTCAGCATCATAGATAACGAGAACAATTATAGTGTCTTTATAGCGCTTTTCATACAAACGTTGTTTCGTCATATTTCAAATACCAATTTTAGAAGCGCTCGTAGCGAAGTTTACTTAGCTGTTCTTAATCGATCAGCAAAGTTAAGCAACATCCGCCGCGTTTATGAGTTGGATGGGTGACGGCTAGTGACATTACTACTGATCGCTTTCGTGCTTCGCAGGACACGTTAAGCCGTCGGTCCCGGTTGTTGTCTTACGATGGCAGTCGCTATAGCATGGTTGTAGGGCATTTGCGAATGCCCGCTTGGCTAGCTACCACCCTTATTGTATTCCTGCAGCTGTCGTTGAGAGCCGGTAATTCTAGGTTAGCCTGAACAACGTTTTCGACCACATCATCACTTACCATCAGGTGAGATAGTGGTCAGTCTTAATTTAAAAAATAACGTTATTATGGTACATTTTGTACCCTCAGTGTTTGAGTCCAAATCGCACTTGGCCGGTTTTTGTATACATCGTTCTCCTAGAAGTTTCCCTTGATACAGCCCTTTACTCCTAAATACAGTAGTATTTGCACCTGGATGAATGATGTAGTGTTCGAGGCAGAATATCTGAAGCAGCACGTTATGGTAACCACCTCATCCACCTATTGTATAATATTTTGTCAGTACTTAGTATGAAATACAGCCACATTGAACAATTTAATTATTTGTTGTACCTGTGACTCTGCAATGGCTTATAGGTCTAAATGGTTTCCATGTAGCTGCAGTGTTGTACACAGAATATAAAAAAAAACGATATATTTAAGTATTAAATTTCTTATCTCTTTAATACTCTTTCCTCCCAGCCCTCCCTCACAGTAAGTTTGATGTTAAGTGGTTCTGCTGGCTGCAGGACCGGCGTTGTAGTCTGATGCCGGAAGGTCGTCTTGGTTCCCTCAGCCAGGGTTACATGGAACTTTTTCAAGAAGGTGATCAGTCCTGGTAGTATCTGCATCTTCGCGAACCGCATGCCTGGAAAATTATAATGGTTATTTTACTATTGAATTTTTTATGTACTCAAGTTCTAATCAAGTTTTTGATCCAATTTCTTACATGTTGATAGGTGATTTCGTGTTTCGTTTTTATTCCGTTTTCGAGCTAGAGACCCGTAACAAATAGACAGCAGGGCGACGTCAATAGGGCTGGTTTTGCCCTTGGGTATTCCCTAAAACGTTTGATCAGCCGTTAACATGGCAACCTCAGCTTGAAATAGATGAACGCAAGATGTCTGCTTCAGCACGTTCATTACGACTAGGTACTTCGTAACTTTTTACCCACAGCTACCAAAATTGCACTTGCACAATCTCTTTTCCTCCTTATCGACGATATGCTTTCTTTATCTCAATTGAACGTCTTGAAATCTTCTGTATAAGGTTCACTTGGCTTACAAAAATATGACCATGTGTCTAATTTTCGTGATTATCTCAATTCAAAACACTGTCTGTCCTTTACATTGTCCTATATACTGTATCCGCTAGATTGTCCACTTAGGAAAGTAGCCTCCCCCTTTAAGCGAGGGGTTTACCCTAAACCCCACGCTTGGCAGGCGTCTTGAGGATCGCAGTGTAAGATCTTGAGGAAGCAGTACCACAGAAGGCGCTGCTGCCCGTCTTTCAGTGTTTACCCTTAGTCGTTAGAAGTAAGGATGTACTCTCACTAAAAGTACTCAGAACATCTGATCCGAAATCCTAATGACGCGTCATGCCTGACGCACGATTTATTTCGCCACTGTATCGGTTAAAAATCTGAAGTAAATTAATTTACCTATACAAGTTCTGGGTCCTCCACCAAATGGAAAGAAGGTGTACGGTCTGATGGTAGATTTCGCTTCGGGTAAGAATCGCTCCGGTTGGAATTGTTCAGGATCAGGAAAGAGATCAGGATCGCGTTGCAAGTGGTACACTGGAATGTGAATTCTCAAGCCTTTCTCCAATCGCAACCCGCTTGGGAGAGTGTAGTCTTCTACCACCTGAAAACAAATGTAGATTCTTTAACAAGTGAAAATATCAAACTTTAAGCGTTAGATATGCTTGACAAACGCTTGACACTGTTGAATACCTAAAGTAAACTAAAAGTAAAGAAACTAAAGTGGAGTAAATAATTAGAAAAAGGGCACATGGGCTAGGTGACGAGCAGATAAAGCAATATCATTGCAATTATTCCCCCGAAGACAGAGTCCAACATTCTGATCAATATGTCGCTGGAATATTACAAAACGCGCTATATTACATATTTTTTTTGGAAAATAGAGCTGTTTTGTTGCTGATCAAAGATTCGCCGCATTGTAATCAACGCTTCAAGTTATTCAACGTGGTTAACCATAATATAAATACAAAACAGCTCCATGTTTAAAATGTAGCAGCCTTAGAATTATTAATTTTACAATTTTTAAATTATACAGTTTAATTACAATTTAATTTGGCACGCTGCCAACTGATAGTGGGCTAGAGTGGGCTTTTATTGTAGTGTTGTATATAGTTTGTAGTATATAGTATATAGCAATAGCTGTAGTGTTGTATATAGTTTGTAGTATTTGGTTAATAAAGGCATACCGCCATTTAATTAATATAATGGATAAATGGATTTCCGCAAAGTAACGCCTGAATCTATTCATTAAATTAATATAATTTCTACAATTATTCTGCTTCGATACGTACATTACGGCAGGTGTAAATTATGTTATTGGGGTCATCCTTTAAAAGCTTTATGAATGGAAATTATCGTGATTACGATATTATTTCTAAGTAAAAAGTTATGATTCCTGGTGGGATCAGTAATAACCCTTACTTAGCACGGGGAGTCAATATGGTCCATGTATTAATGAAATACAATTTTTATCATCTATATATATAAGAATCAAAGTCCTGGCTCACTGACTGACAGACAACGCACAGCCTAAACCGCTGGTCGCAGAGACTTGAAATTCGGGGGGTGTATTTGGGGGATGTACTATGAAAGGGTTAGTCCACGCGGGCGAAGCTGCGGGTAAAAGCTAGTTATCTATAATACGCATGGATTTAATCTTAAAAAAAATTAAAAGTAAGCAAGTTTTTAACACGTTAGTTATATAGTATTAGACATCACTATGAGTTAGGTTTCCTCTAATAACGAAGGTGAAGGTGAACCGAAACTTAGTTAGTAGGTATGTCATACAGGGTGTTTCATTAAGAGCGCTCAAACTTAAAAATAAAATAAAAAAATCTAATGAATAGATCAGGCGTTACTTTGCGGAAATCCTTATATAATAACAAATATTTTATAAGTATTTCAAGAAAATATCAAATGAATGCTTATATAAAACACTTAAAAATCTTTATAAAATATATGTATATATATATATATTTGAATTGATATTCTCGTGAGTTTCACACATATTTAAATATTATAAATTAAACCGGCAAAAAACACAAACAAGAGCATCTGATATGCTCGATACCCGGGTCGACGGATTCGATCCTCAACGTGAGTGTTTTTTGCCGGTTTAATTTATAATATATATATATATGTATATATATATATATATATCTAGTGACAATTCCACCTAATTTTCCTGCTAAGCTGACGTGTCGTCTGATACGCCACGCATTCAAACCGGAAGAGTATTCGACGCGTTTCGCTTCTAAACGAAGCATCCTCAGGAGGTCTTGACTCTACGAGCGCACAATCGAGACTACCTATCGATATCAGTCTCAATTTACGGAGAGCGCGAGTTATGTTGGCCTTCAGGGTGGCAATTGACTGTGGTTTGTCTGCATAGTCTAGAGACTTCACGTAACCCCACAGAAAGTAAGTGTTAAGTCACACAATCTTGGTGGCCAGTCGATGTCGCCACCACGCGAGATGACGAAGCCTTCGAATTTTTCATGGATTTCCGCAAAGTAACGCCTGAATCAATTTTTTTTTTTTTTTTAGTGAGATCTTGATTGGATTGAGTCTCGTCAACCTCGTCTTGTCCGGTATTCTCAGCAGATTGTTCGGTGACGAAGTTAACGCGTTGAGACGGTCTGTATGGGCCTTGTCTTGGAGTTGGGTTCTGTTGACCCCGTAGTCGATTGTTGTACTCATGTTTCCTACACACTGAGATATCATGACCAGGTATTTTACAGTACCGACAAATCACGGATGACGACATTAGCGACCCTTGCGACATAGAGGTAGAAGGCTGTTGCGAATTATTCTGGTTAGTTGACCTTTGTGCATGTCTGAATTGCTTGACCTTGAGGCTACTATCGACATTAACGTTTAGTTTATAAATACTTTGCTGGATCCTTTCTTGGGATATAGCCAGATTTATAGCTTCATTAAAATTTTGGGGTGACCTGCATCTTACGGGGGTTGAAGACCCATTAGGAAGTGATGGAGGGCAAGATCCTCCATCGCGACTGTACGACCAGGTAATTCCTTGGCCTTAGTGTTAGAGAGAGATATTTCCGTGAGTAATTGTGAGAGGCAGGTTTCCACTCGAAGCGAATATTGGCTTACATTTTCTTGCGGGCTTTGTCTGCTTTCCTGTAGGTCTGTAAGGAGGTGAGAGTAATGTTTGCGTTCACAAAACTGGGTTTTTAGGAACTCTTTAAGCTGATCCCAAGATGTGAATTCTTTGATGGAGCAAGCTATTTCCGCTTTTCCATAGAGTTGGCTAAGTATATATTTGAAAAGGACTGGCCTTTGTGATTCTGATGCGAGTTCGTATGCGTTGTTACAATTAATGACAAACGAGTTAACTGATTCCCGGCTGCTGTCATAAGGTTTGATAAATTTAAATAATGTTTTGAGATCTAGTTCGGCCATAGTAGCGGTTGCAAAAGTGGCTCTAGTAACTCTCGGCGATATCTGTGGTGATTTTACCAAATTGACAAAATTTTCCTCGACTTCAGGAATATTAATGGTTAATTTATTTTCTTCTGATTTAGGAACCTTTGGCATGTTATGTTTCGACACGTCGCAGGTGTAATGATGCTTAACATTCAGAATAAATTTAAGAATAAATTAATTATACACGATGTTTTCAACAAATCGACTCTCGGAACCCTAATTCACAGCTCTAGACAAAACAATGACAAAAGACTTACGATAAGGCGAGCGCGTAGGCGACGCATGCTAATACGATGATAGCGAACATCGTTGTGATAAGACTCGAAGCTCGGGAGTGTTGACGGTCATCAATTCTTGATGATAACTCCGCTGCAGGATGCACGATGGAATGCTATGTATGGTGAAAACGTAAGTTGTTTCAGGAACGATCCCTGGAGTAAAGCCGTTTCTATACGGCCAGAGGTAAGTGACTTCTTTTCAGGACGTAGCTGATGACTCCACTTTCTGGGATGCGACGAAGCGGGAACGACCAACAAGAAGGTCAAACTCTTGTTTCAGGTTCAGGGTCACTGAATAAGTTTTAACGAAGTTGTTGCAGTTAAGGATATTACGGTAAACACACACTTTTCACAATCACAAGTTCACGGCTAGCGCGCAGCTTTTTGGATATCGTTTTGTGAAGAAAAACAGTACAATGTAGTTTTAAGGACACTGGGGATTTCCGTATCCCACCGCTGCCACCAAAAAATGTTATGGGTCTCTTTGAGTTCGGTTTTAAAAAAAAGAAATTATTTTGAAACACAGAATTATGTATTATTTGAATAGAACTTATAATAATTACTATATTTTAGACACTCTTAGGCAGACCCGTTAGGTTTGAGGAGTGAACACGAACTGAACTCAGAGCTTAATACTAAAACTAGTGTCTGACTGCATAGTGCTGATTAGGCAGCAAGGAAGCATTAAGGCTTACATAGCTGGGGTATAACAGCGAGTCCCTATTGAAAAACCCTTTACAAACAAACAGACGTTGAGTACTCTGAGAAAACCGACTTAAAGGCTTAAATCAAATTTGACCTTTTACCGTTGAATTGTAACTACGTAAGATGAATTCACCACTCTTAAGATGATTTTCACCAATCAATAAAAATGTACCATGTTTTATAATAAACACAACCGTCAAAAACGCCTTCCGTAAAGTATTTTCAGAATAGCAACTTGTTATACGATAATAATTGCAGTATTGACCATAAAATATACCTTACTTTTACGGCGGTTTATATACGGTGATTATCACTATAACGTACGACTTAATCAGCCTTATCAAAAGTCAATATTTAGGTAAGACCACAAAATACACCTTAAATGAAGACGAAGAGAAACATTCGCCTTCACTGACCTCGTTTAACGCCTTCTAGTTGGAAGGCGTTTTTGTACGTATTTACGTTTGGTCGGTTTTTCGCCTTATACCATATAAATTGGCCGTCTTTAGGGCGCTTTTGACTTTAGATTTTTCTCAGACATGATGCACATACATACCTCTCTTGTAAGCAGAGGCAGCGCTGGGTACAATCGAAGAGCTTCAGACACACATGCGTCTAGGAAGGGAAGCTCAGTCAAACTATCGTACACAAGCTCATTATTGTTTCTCCTCAAGAAGTCATCCACTTCTAGCTGGGCTCTTCTCTGCGCCTCCTGGTTCTTCGCAAGCTCAAAAATCACCACACTCAAAGTACCAGCTGAAGTTTCGAAGCCGCCTCCAAATAACCCTACACATTGCGAAACAAGCAGCTCATCCGTCACTTCCAGTTCCACCGTTTTAGAGCCCCCAGTCTTCAAATTGCTCATACTGTCACCAACTATCCGTTTATTGTTCTTCAAATTAAGCAGTAAATCCACGAAATCGTGTCTCTGTGTCGGTGCGTGGCCACGTGCTTCAAAGACACTTGTAATTATGTCGTGAAAGAATTTTCCGATTTCGCGTGGGAAGGCTTGAAAACCTAGATCATAGAAGATCTTGGGCCACATTGCACGAACTATGAATAAGCATCCTCTAAGGATGGAAGTGCTGAAGATAACCCTTCCCATATTCAGAAATGGATTGTTCTCTTGGTTTTTCTGCATAGTGTTGACATCGATTCCAAATACACAACTGCAAATACCATCCATAGTGTATCTGGTCATTACAGATTTAGCTTCTAGAACATTTGATATACCTGTTTCATAGTCTAACATATCCTCGAAAGCATGCGTACATTTCTTTATTAAATGGAACATACCCTTCATTTTAGCAGAAGAGAACAGAGGGGTCACCCCTTGGCGAACTACTTTCCACTTATCACCGTAAACAAAGAATAAATTTTGGGTTACTACCTCTCTTGTAGTGAAGTCCATGAGCTCTCTGCTATTGAAGTAATAGAAATCCTTTGTCAAGACGAGTTTAATGATTTCAGGGTCGAGGATCATCAGAGCTGGTTCAGTCCCAAAAAACGTTCCAAAGTATGGTTCATCGGGGAACTGCCGGCACAGCTTTTGCGAAATTTCAGATGTATACTTTCTGTGTAGGAGATATTCAGCGTAATTTCCGAAGAATGGAAGCGGTTTCGCGTACGGTACTTTCTTCTTCCTCCAGTAGTTGAATTTCCTCGTAGACGCATAGTAAATAAGTAGTAGTAATACTACTGCCGCTGCAGCGATAGTATAGACCACGTTCATGGTTCACGGATTACTGGCGCGATTCATATACTTATGTTATCTATTACTCTGTTATCAGACCGTGATACCTAATGTTGTGAAGGGTGATCAGCGTTTCGATATATACAAGATACTTGTAACATCTTAATTTAAACAAAAGGCCACTAACCCTTTGTCTGGTAGGTTGTACATTCTGTCAATTACCTATTATCTGCTTAACCTGGCGAGAGTGTGGTGAAAAACTAACACGGATTATGTGGCCGGGTAAATTTTACCTGATATTTAGATATGCAAATTAAGTGGGTATGGTAAATTTAAATAAAAATAAATCAGTACCACTAATTTCAACATATTCTTTAACTGAAAACCCGTTCTAAATTTATAGATTATTTTTTTTTATTCAAACTAATAATAATGGAAAATCGTGAATCAAAACTCAGATTATTTCGAAAACAACATCAATACTAAAAAAATCTTCTACAATAACCAAAGCACTTTAAATCTTTTAGGAACGGTATGTTCTTAGAATAATAAAAAATTGACTTATCATTATCACATCGTTACATTATTGTTTTTACTTTTGAACATTGGCACCAAATTGCAAATCAATATTGCATGTTCTTTACATAGGTATGGGTTGTCCACAGTGTTTACATGCATTTTACCTCGTTCGATCTTTTTTTGCTTGGACAGTCTGTTTTGTTTTTATGCATGGTAGGTTAGCCTTTGACCACTATCTCACCTGATGGTAAGTGATGATGTTGTCGAAGATGTTGTTCAGGCTAACCTAGAAGTACTGGCTCTCAAGGACAGCTGCCGGAACACACCGTTAGGTACTTGGCGACAAATTTTCTACTTGAGGGTGGTAGCTAGCCTGGCGGGCATTCGCAAAATATCCTACCACCATGCTATAACGACTGCCATCCTAAGACGACAACCGGGACCGATGGCTTAACGTGCCCTCCGAAGGATGGAAACGCTCAGTAGTAATGTCACTAGCGGTCACCTATCCAACTTATGACCGCGAGCGACGTTGCTTAACTTTGCTGATCGGTTGAGAACAGCCAAGTAAACTTCGCTACGAGCGCTTCAAAAAACCTAAAAATACGTCATCTGTCACTTTCACAACTCTCACATTTAAACTTTGATTGTTTGTTTTTTTTTTTTAATTGATTTGATTGTTTGTTTAGATTGAATACGCTCTGAAAGTACTAAACGGAATTAAAATTGTTTCACCTAATCATTAGAATCCTACACTATCCCTGAGGCGATAAAATATTTGAAAAAAATGTTCTATTTTTTGAAATATTTTATAAATTCCCGTGCTTATATAATTAAAGGACCGCAATGACTGTATAACTTCAGACTCATTTGAAGAACAATCGTAAACTGCTTAATATATATATACGCTTATTTTTTTTTTAATTAAATAATATGTAACTTATCACAACATCCTGTATTTTATTTGTAATTTACTACTTATCAAGTGAGAAATTATAAAAAAAAACTACTTTTGTGAATTGTTGAGATTTGATACTTTTATCATATACATTTTAAGTAATTGAAGTGTTTAATAAATATTTTAAATTGTATGCTCAATATTATCTGTTTTTATGTAATAATTCTGACAGAGGGTTAAAATTTCGGACAAGTCAGGAAAATTCCTGTCATTTGGTAACCCTACTCCCACAGGAAGATGTACTGTATCAGGGAGTAGTAAAACACAGCCACCCTGAATATGGGGGGTTTTACTATAAGCCCCACGCTTGGCAGGTGGCTTGGAGATCGCAGTGTGAATATCAGTTCCTCAGAAAGTGCTGCTGCCCACCTTCTGGTGATATGGGTGGATGCAATCTAGGCCGGTGGGCAGCCATGCTATTCGCTAAGTTTAAAATAACATTATCTTGCAAATATTTTTACAATGCACATTATTTCATAAACTACCTCTAAAACCGCCAAAGACTACATATAGATAAATAAGACACATATAAATAAGCAGTAAAAAATGTATTCGTACGGTAAATAGTAGATTGTTTACCAACGGCAATGCGGTGAAACTCAAGTTCGTGACATGATTCAAACTATTTCAGTAAGTTGTATACCTAATTGCAGAGAACTGCCTCCCATATCAAATATGCATAAATCCTTTGTTCCTGGTTGTCTGGAAGAAATCGGTATAAGCGATAAGGCCGCCATTTTGCACTAGTGTATTTCTGTTGCCCGTGGGGTGCCGGGTTAGAATGTCACCCCCCCATCTCTACGCGTGGGTGTCGTAAGAAGCGACTAAGGGTGAAACACCAGACGGTGGGCAGCAGCACTTTCTGAGGAACTGATATCTCACACTGCGATCCCCAAGCCGCCTGCCAAGCGTGGGGATTATGGCAAACCCCCCATATTGGAGGAGGCTGTGTTCAGCAGTGGACTCTCCGGCTGATACAGTACAGTAAAGTATTTCTGTTTACGTTTTTTTATTGTAATGTTAATTTTAAGTTCTTGTGCAAATAAAGTGTTTTCTATCTCTATCTATTTCAACTTCCTGCGCAGCAGTCCATACTTATATACAGGGTTATTGGAAAAATACTAACAACCTCTTAGGGTTGTCTTCAGTTAGTTTGTAGTGGTGTGCCACGAATCAGGTGTAAGTTGCAATTTAGCATTTTTGATGTAGAGCGACTGTCGGGCGTCTCCGCAGTCAGTCGTCTCCAGTTCCTTGCCACAGCTACACTATCATTAATGTAATTAATTCAGGAATATGAACATTATAATTTCTAAAAAGTGATAAAGTGAAGTTTCCATTTTTACTCCCCACAACTCAGTTGGGACTTTGGACAGTATTGACCAACAAGTCTTTACATCGTGAGACTTTTTTTATGTGGTTTTGACGGAATAAGAACAATACAATAACTCTTTATTGCAAACCAATTTACATATTTTAAACATCTTAAATAATAAACACTAAATTCCTTAAAAAATGGTATTACAATGGGCGGTCTTATCGCTATCAAAGCGATTTCTTCCAGACAACCTTTGGATGGACGGTACAGAAATAGGGAATTGCCTGTTGGTGCAACTTGATATCATCTACAAAACGTTTACGGCCCATTGTTGCCGCGCCGTCGTCGGCGGCGGCGGGTGCTCTTAGCTCGGAGTAGGCATTGTCCTTTACTACGAGACTCAAAACCTAAAACTTTCAGTTTTTCTATTACTCTGTCTGACATTTTTAAGTTCAGTGTCTTGTAGAAAAAGACAATGCCTACTCCGAGCTAAGAGCGCCCGCCGCGCGCAACACTGAACTGCGCCGCGCTCCGTTAGAATAGAATTTTAAATATTTATATTTATTAGGTACATCTAGCAATGTAATAAAAAATATGAAATAATATATTACAGGCACAAGAGACTTTAACATCAGGTGGTCCTCGTGATTACTCCGTCACAAACACATAAAAAAAAGATAATAAATAAAATAAAACATTCTCCTAAAAATGTTTGTTAAGATAAACAGAAGTCAAATCTAAGAGATTGTCAGCATTTTTCCAATAACCCTGTATTTACGTATAAGAAGTTTGTCCTAGCGGTTGGTCATCCATACAAATAAATAAAAAAAAAGGAAGCATGGAAACGACGAGTTGTAATTACCTTGCATTTTTGCAAGAGTGCTCATTGTCAATAACTACATGGACTGAAGGGGTGTAAATAAATCAGGCACAATATGATCAATTCAGATAAAAGATTCCATTTTAATATATCTTATCGCTTATATACTCTTCCCTCCCAGCCATCTCTCAAAGCAACTCTGATGTTTAGAGGTTCTGCTGGCTGCAACAATAACGTCGTGGTCCGACACCGGAAACTAGTCTTGGCACCATCAGCCAGCGTCACGTGGAACTTCTTCAAGAAGGTGATCAGTCCAGGTAGCATCTGCATCTTCGAGAACCGGTTGCCTAGAGAATTATAATGGTTATTTTAGAACTGAACTTATTGTCACAAATAATTTAATATAGCAAGTTTTTAAGCTCGGTGAACTTTTGCATGCATTCTCCTGAGCTAAATATATGCCTCTGGTTTGCCTGATTTTCGTTTTCTTATTGAATATGTCACTAAATCAGAAAATAAAATTGCCCATAAAAATGACTTCCCCGAATAATTTTGAAAATATATAGTTTGACGGAAAATTGGGAACCAGAAGCATAGATTATTCTAAAGGACATGCACAATCTAACGGAATTGAACACTTTACATTTAAGACGAAGTGGTCTAGTGAAAAATATCAGACTGTGGGCGTAGGACCGATAAACCTCGTTTCGCATGCGAGTGAGCGAAACAGAACTACACAATATTAAAATAGCGTGGGCGAATTTATTTTAAATAAACTCATATAAAAGTGACCATTTTAAAATACTTTCAGGTACATGGCTGCTACCTACTTAGACATACAAATTTGTATTGGTAGGGTTTACTATAAAACCTGTGGGGTGCCGGGCTAGAATGTCACCCTCCCAACTCTACACGAGGGTGTCGTAAAAGGCGACTAAGCGTAACACACCAGAAGGTGGGCAGCAGCGCTTACTGAGGTACTTATATGTCAAACTGCGATAAACCAACCCTAAATGGTTGAGGCTGTGTTCAGCAGTGGACAGTGCAGCTGATACAATACTATAACAACACAAAACTTAATTAAGCTAAATTTTAGTAGCAGAATATATGATTTTTTCTATGTAGAGTAATTTTTGGAACCATTTCTTCGGGTCAGGCATCGTACGAGTATTTGTCATATCCTCTAGTATATTGTGTTATTTATTCCTATCTGTAAGGCGTACACGAAATCTAAAAAACATGTTCAAAATTTGCCTTTTTGATGACCTTAAAGGTGAACTCCTCAATGAGGACCATTTTTCAAAATCTGAATCGACACCAAAAAAATTATAAACTTATCAAACCTGCTCACAAAATTTAGTGATAATCGGTGAGAAATGCGACTTATAGAGGAGAACAACCGGACATACCAAAGCATTTTTGTCTAAGTTGAAGCAGAGACGCTTCGCTTGAACTAAGTTCTCGCTCGGTTAATTAACAACTGATTCACAGATGCTGTCTTACGTAAAGCGATCGTATTGATTCTCCAGTTGACCTTGGGTTGACCAGTCAGTCCAGCACTATTAAATATTTTGTAACGATGGACCATGAACCTGGTTATGGTCAAAACATAGTCGTTATGAACTTAACACTCAACCAGTCAAACAAGAACCCATAGGACTAATAAATACCACATACAACAAGCAACTGTGTGTTCACGATCATATGTTGAAAATGTGAGTTTTAGTTATAGGTTAAAATATAATTAAATATTGGGTTTAAATATGAAGTTCAGCATAATTCCAGATGGCAGTAAAAATATATAATAATCCTACCCTACTATCCTACTAATATTATAAAAGCGAAAGTTTATAAGTATGGATGTTTGTTACTCTTTCACGCAAAAAATAATGAATGAATTTTAACAATAATATAGCTTACTAGCGGCCCGCTCCGGCTTCGCACGGGTATAAAATGTAAAGCCTATGTCATTCACTGAAAAAATGATTAAAATCGATCCAGTAGTTTTGATTTATGCATTACTGCCCGTGGCCCGCACGCGTTAAATTTAGAGTAAAACAATTCTTCTTTCCCTAAGCCATGAAGATTTCCTGCTATCTTTGGAATATCTAAATTCATACACTACATTTTTACTCATTTACTTTTTACATTTTTACACTACTACAAGCTCCCGCCGCCCGGGCCGGCCGCAAACGCTACGTCCCGCAATGTGTAAATCTGTAATATCTTCGAAAATATATAAATCATATGCTGTAAAGGGCCATATAGATCTATATTAAATCAGCAATGTAGGTATTTAAGATATTCAATTAGATAAGGATTAATGCTGTATTGGATAAAATCGCTTCGAAAATTAGCCATTATTTGTCGTAAAAAGTAAATGACAAAAAATGTTATTGTGGGATATCCATAAGAGATAGACATATACCAAAGCGGAGTTTTCTGTAGACCTTTTCAATGTGTAATATACTTAGTACATTATTTTGATAAATCTCGTAAGGTTCAGCCTGCGTTTGTAATGTATGCGGAAAAAAATAATTATTTACGACGACACCTCAAAAATAACAGTGTTTCTCCACTATTTAATGGATGTTATTATACATATAAACCTTCCTCTTCAATCACTCTATCTATTAAAAAAACCGCATCAAAATCTGTGGCGTAGTTTAAAAGATTTAAGCATACATAATATACAGGGATATAGGGACAGAGAAAGCGACTTTGTTTTATACTATGTAGTGATGATACATCAGAATAACACATAGGCTATAATTTCTAAAGATATTGTGTGAATTGTCGAAAATATAACGATAAGTGTCAAGTAAGTAAGAAACATATCAGCCATATGCGACCTATTCTGGCGTAAAAATAAATAATAAACAGAATACTGTAAAGGAAATCAGTATTCCGGCGACGCGCGACGACGAATAGAGCTAACTTGAGCTTATTAAGAAAATCGGAGACATGATCATATTTGCGTAAGCCATATATAAATCTTCTACAAAAATATGTGATATGGAGGTATCATCATCACCCATCACCACGCGGGTGTAACCGCGGGGCGCAGCTAGTAATATATAAACAAACAACGAGGGCAGATATGATAACTCTATTTCATCGTATGAAAAACAAAAATTTGTAATATATGAATTTTAAATTACTTACATTTTAGGTGAGATAATGTATAAAAGCTCTTAAAAAATGCAAGAATCGCAGCCAAAACAGCCTATTCTTCTAAAACTTTTCCTTCTACTGTTATTATCAAATTTTTACCGCAGCGTTTAGACTATGAATTTAAATTACTAAGAATAAATACTAATGAGCAGAATAACATTAAATAATGGGCGCAGCTTATAAAAAATAATAAGCTTGCTTAGCCCTCTAAAGATGATGATCGAGTTATTAGATAAGTAGTATAAATAAACAACAACAAAAAAATAACTTAAATCTTATTTTTTTTTTAAATTGTGATAGGTTAGCCCCTGGCCACTATCTCACCTGATAGCAAGCAATGATGTGGTCGAAGATGTTGTTCAGGCTAACCTAGAAGTAATGACAGCTGCCGGAACACATCATTAGGTGCTTGGCGACAGATTTTCTACTTGAGGGTGGTAGCTAGCCAGGCGGGCATTCGCAAAATGCCCTACCACCATGCTATAACGTCTGCCATCCTTAGACAACAACCGGGACCGAAGGCTTAACGTGCCCTACGAAGCACGGAAGCGCTTAGTAGCCATGTCAATAGCGGTCATCCATCCAACTCATGACCGCGGGCGACGTTGCTTAACTTTGCAGATCGGCTCAGTAAACTTCACTACGAGCGCTTATAAGAAAAAAATATTTTCATTTAAGGAAAAATCTCCAAAGAACCTAAGCATATTAAGATAATCTATTATTTGCATTCTCAAATGCATCTATTAACATGAGTATTATCATAGAGAAAATACTATTAAGAGTGACAAAGGTCATTAATGACAGCGTACACCGATAGCTAAATTCCAGCTTCGGCGAAAGATGTCGCTAAATGTATCAAATCACATAAAATAACGAAATTACATTTTTAATGGCCGTCCTAAATCTCACTAAGGCTACTCGCACTCGTGTTGGAACGAAAACAAATGGCTAGATGGCGTTATTTCCCATATATTTTACATGCGGTACAGCGCCATCTATGAATAAACTTATGAATTGTGGTAAATTATCTATAAAAAACAAATTTATTGAAACAGCATTTTAACACAATATTTCGTGTTAAAAAAATGTGCGTACGTTGCGATTGCTACTCTTATTAGTTCTTTCTCTATGATATTATACACACACCAGGTAGGTATAAAAATATTCAACAATTCAGTTCATCATGTTTTGCCTAGGCGTACAAATTTGAGAAAGAAAGCAATTTGAAGAATTATACAATACAAAAAAGAAAAACAACATTCAATATTAATTCAATACAATAGTGAAAAACTCATACATTACATGCAATCGAATGTCATTGGTTTTGTGCATAAAAGTCAAAGAATATCGTTATTATCATGTCAAGCTAAAGATTAGAAAGATTAGATTATGTCAGTTTATTATCAGTCAAAAATTCGTTTACACCGTAATAACACTTGGTCATTAAAATGTTCTATAGCCTAATTCTGAATAGGTTAGTATTTAGCTCCCGTATTGATCTCGGTAGCTTATTGTAAATTCTTGATCACATACAGAAAATGCTATTACTCATGAAAATCTTTCTTGCTGAGTGAGCTCGAAGTGTATATCTATCAAATCTGCTTCGTTCAATTGTGTCAGATAATAGGGGAAAATGATGTCTGTTAGATACTACAAATGTGGCAACTTCATATACTTATATAGAGTGACGGAAGTGTACTTTATTATCCAGATTAGAGAATAAGGGAGCCCAGATGCACGTGATATTTAAAGGGAAATTTAGGATTGGAATTGTAGACGACCTTCTTAGCAGCAAATATACTGGTTACTGCCACCTTTCGATAACCTATTATCTTGGTAATGAAGCATTTTGGGCGCCTAGAGTCTAGCAACACGTGGTTATAAAGCACTTGTAGCGAAGTTTGCTATACCGTTCCCAGATCAGCTAAGTAAAGCAAAGTCCTCCGTGGTAGTGAGTTGGATGGGTGACCGCTAGTGATATTACTACTGAGCGCTTCCGTGCTTCGGAGGGCACGTTAAGTCGTCGTTCTCGATTGTCGTCTTAGGATGCCAGTCGTGATAGCACGCTGGTAGGGCATTTTGCGAATGCCCACCTGGCTACAGTAGAAGATTTGTCGCCAAGTAGCTAAGGGCGTGTTCCAGCAGTTGTCCTTGAGAATCAGTAATTCTAGGTTAGCCTGAACAACATATTCGACCACATCATCACTTACCATCAGATGAGATAGTGGTAAAGGCTAACCTAACAGCTATAAAAAAAAACACTTATTTAAGTACATTAACTTGACCGTAACGTATGATGGTGATTTTTGTCCTTAGGCCCCCTTAAAATTTTCATGATATTGGAACATTAGTGTTCATAGATCTGCCAATCCACCACTAACTTGATGTAAAAAAATAATCATCATCATCATGACATCAACTGGAACGTCCATTGTTGAACAATATCTCCCCGATTGGAGGAATTTGCCATAATCACCACGCTTGGCAGGCGTCTTGGGCATCGCAGTGGAAGTTGTCAGTTTTTCGGCGCTGCTTCTCAGTATTATTCTTTTAGTCGCCTCTTAGGACACCCACGGGAAGAAATGGGAGGGTAACATCCTAAACTGGCACCCCACGGGGAAATTTAATAGTGAATAATAATTTACCTATACAGATTCTGGGTCCTTCACCAAATGGAATGAAGGTGTATGGTCTGATAGTTTGCTTAGCTTCGGATAAGAATCGCTCAGGCTGGAACTGTTCAGGATCAGGAAAGAGATCAGGATCGCGTTGCAAGTGGTACACTGGAATGTGGACTCGCAAGCCTTTCTCCAATCGCAACCCGGTTGGGAATGTATAATCTTCTACCACCTGAAATGATGGTAAAGAAAACTTAAGCATTTCATCTTTTTCGAGTGTAGTAGGCAATAATTAAAGGATCATGGATAACAGATAACACATTATTTACTTGAATCGATTCACTGTCTTTCCTATCTATTTTAAAAATCAGAGAGTTATCGCCTGCAAAAAAATAATCTCGCAGATAATAATATCTTTGAGCATGGAAGGCAAATCATACTGTATGCAGATATAGGTATAGTTTTATTTTTTTGTTATGTAATTGTGACCGAACAAGCTCGAGGCCCACCTGATGTTAAGCGGACTAACCTCTGCCTGTAACAGATGCATTTCATCACAAGTCACGAATTGAACTGTGTCCGTCACTTTGATACATAGTTGTTAAGTCTCATGTGCCTGTAATTTCACTGGCTCTCAAGGACAGCTGCCGGAACACACCTTTAGGTGCTTGGCAACAGATTTTCTACTTAAGGGTGGTCGCTAGCCAGACGGGCATACGCAAAATGCCCTACCGCCATGCGGTGAAGCTCAAGCCCGCGGCGGGATTTGAACCATTGACCTGCTGCGCGGCAGTCCATAGCTAATGCCACTGAGCCATCACTGCTTCACACACTTTAGTAGATACATACAACTGTCTGAGGACGTCAACCAATGTTTACCACCAAGGAGAGGTCTCGGACCCATTCGGGTCTTGATTCTCGGCCCCTGTTTCCATAGGGTCCTCAAAAATGAATGTATTTAAAACTTTTCTTAAAATATTTGTTATCATTAATTATGGATTTCCGTAAAGTATCGCCTGAATCGAATTAGCTTCAAATTAATATAATACAGTAATTTTTATTATATGACGTATCGATCAATTTCTCCTTAACTTAAAATATTATCTATGCACAAAAATCTTACAATGCCCCACGTATTCAATTCAACAACGGCTTCAGAATGCTGTTGAGGCTACCGAGATTCTGTAGAGCATCAGGCATGTTTGAGAATGTGCACACTAACGATTTCCACGCCATTATGCGCAAAAAACTGCGTCCTTGATGAGTTCCTTGCCCGGGAGTACTAACAACCTTCTAACTCTGGTAGTTAGAAGGTTGTTATTTGTACTCAAGTTATATGAGACACTGGTTGGCTGTGCTCAGACCGGACGGAGCCCTTTTCACCTGGCTCCTACTTTCAGGGATGTATCCGTGCCGATAAGTAACCACCTTGAGCTTCTTGGCATCTCATTAACACCGACTCTCAATTTCGTCTCTTATATTGAGTCTAAAACCCAGCTAGCCTCAAAAAAGCTTGGTGTTTTGGCCAAGGTGAGACATTACTTCACACCGGGACAAATGCTTGATCTTTATCAAGCTCAAGTCCGGACGTGTATGGAGTTCTCACCTTTGGGATGGTTCTGCCAAATACCAGCTGGAGACACTGGAAGCTATTGAGAGGAGAGCCAAGAGACTCATTAACGACGACCTACTTGTAAGCAAGAGACTCCAAAGTCTCGAGCATCGCCGCAAAGTCGCCTGTTTATCGGTTTTCTATCGGATGCATTTCGGGGAGTGTGCCATGGAACTGCATGATTTGATTCCGCCATCCTCATTCTATAACCGGACATGTAGAGACACTCAGAATATGGCTTATGTTCCATTTACCCGAACGAAACGATTTGCGTCCTCGTTCATCATACGAACCGCCAGGGAATGGAACACCCTGCCTGAGTCTGCGTTTCCGGTTAAGTACAATATGGGGGTCTTCAAAACGAGGGTGAATAGATACCATCTGGGTAAGCGCACTTCATCATCGATCGCATCTTCGCTTACCATCAGGTGAGGTAGTGGTCAAGTGTTACCCAATCTGTATAAAAAAAAGTGTGAATTTAATTTTGTATATGTTACTGACAATTCATATGGATGTTAAATGTCTCAAAAAAATATTTTTATTTTAATGTACAAAAAATGTCGTAAGTTTAAATGGCATTGAGCTATAAGAGAGCCTAGCATCGCCCAAAGTCCGGTGGAGTTGAACAGCCGACAGCGGCAGTCAATATCCAAGTCCTCCCCAAACAAACAAAGAAGCATAAATCGCAATTATCAGATAATCAAATAATCTTAATCGAAACCGTAATACCAGTAATCGTTGCATGACAAGTCATTAATACATAATATATGTAAATGCGTAATGATAGTAAGTAACTTTTAATAAAACAAGTCACACGTCACATCTTTTAATCCTTTTGGATCATCGATAGTGATAACAATGGAATTTGTAATGATATTATTATGGATACACGGCGTGATAAGAATCGATTATGCAGAATCGACAGTCAATTCCTTTCATTCGACTATTCGAATTATTTTGAAGCAGTGATGGCTCAGTGGCATTGGCTATGGTGCCGCGCAGCAGGTCCATGGTTTGAATCCCGCCGTGGGCTTGAGCTTCACCGCATGGTGGAAGGGCATTTTGCGAATGCCCGCCTGGCTAGCGACCACCCTCAAGTAGAAAATCTGTCGCCAAGCAACTAACGGTGTGTTCCGGCAGCAGTCCTTGAGAGCCAGTGAAATTACAGGCACACGAGACTCAACAACTATGTCGCAGTGTGACGGGCGCAGTGAACTTCGTCACTTGTGACGAAATGGATCTGTTATAGGCAGTAGTTACCGCTTAACATCAGGTGGGCTTCGTGCTTGTTCTGTCCCAATATCGTTTTAAAAAAAATAGTTGAAAATACTTCAACATATTAATAAGTTCACATACATGTGAAATTGTAAAAATGTTCTTATTACAGGCAAGTAGGTGTTCAGTGTTTGTATTTTCATTTTTTGACCTTGGTTTTTTTATCCGTTAATATGTGCACTTATGATAATAACCCATTTCGATAACAAAAAATTATATCTTGAATAAAATCAATACATATGCAGGTGTAATATTTTTCTGATAAATATTGGCGTTGTTTAAGTTATCATGGGGCAATCGAACCCAATTAAATTTTAAGAAACTCTTTAGGTGTTGAGTTGTTGTTAGTCCATCCAAGGCCTCTAGAACCGTCTCTGGCTCATGCATGTTCGATGTTATTGAGATCTGGTGATTGTGCATTCCTGCCCGGCTAACATGCGCGCCACGAGTAAATTTTGTCTACAGTTTATCTCGTGTAAAATAGACATATCGCACTATGTCTACGAGTGCTAACATGGCAGGGCAGAGATCTCGTCCTTGTTTACCTGAATTTTAGCTATTCGTGGCTACTTGTCAACCAACACTAACATGCGCGCCTCAGTTTAATCGATTTTTGACCATTATCTGCGAGTATTTGCGTGAATTTTCTCTTCCTACTTTTTGAGGACGAGATAAATCTGTACTCTATCTCGGCTCAGTGGCTTTGGCTATGGACTGCCGCGCAGCAGGTCCATGGTTCGAATCCCGCCGCGGGCTTGAGCTGCACCGCATGGTGGAAGAGCATTTTGCGATTGCCCGCCTGGCTAGCTACCACCCCCAAGTAGAAAATCTGTCGCCAAGCACCTAACGGTGTGTTCTGGCAGTAGTCCTTGAGAGCCAGTGAAATTACAGGCACATGAGACTTAAGAACTATGTCTTGAGGTGACGGGCGCAGTGCAATTCGAGACTTGTGATTAAATGCATCTGTTATAGGCAGAGGCATAGAGAAATTATAGGAGTCCTATTCATTTATCTATGGCAGAGGTTTATCCGCTTATCATCAGGTGGGCCTCGAACTTGTTTCGTCACAATAACATAAAAAAAAACATACAGGAGTTAATTTGGAATATTTCAGAGTTATGCTTATTGTTTGATTATATTATGTAATCTAAGCCAAATATATATGTTAAACGTTGTATGCAGTATTATATACATATATTTAATGTAAGGTCCATTAAAAATTATTCAATTACTAGTACAATTTACATCGCATATACATAATATGATTAGATACGAGATGGGCTTATTTTTCTTAAAACATACGACAAATTACTCCTAACAGCCTTACATAGTACATACATACATACGTATATTCAAATAGAATTTGTAGAAGGTGTATGGTTTGTCATTGGTAAATGTGAATGTCAATATGAATGTCAGTTTTAAAGTGAACTTATAACAACACTAATTTTTCTTTATTTTGTCATCCCACGCTTGCGCATCATTTCATATGGCGAACATCTCTTTGTTACAAAACATCTAACAAGTCACAAAAATCTACTAACGTATATATCAGTAATGAATGTGTACCTACTTGTCTTCTTCTTCCTCTCTTTATACTATATTAAGAAGAGTTGATAAAACATTCTTTCATTCGGTTCCATTTTCTGTTATCTCACACCTATACTCGCATATTTTCGCATGGTGGTAGAGCATTTTGCGAATGCCCGCCTGGCTAGCTACCACCCCAAGTAGAAAATCTGTCGCCAACGGTGTGTTCCGGCAGCTGTCCTTGAGAGCCAGTACTTCTAGGTTAGCCTGAACAACATCTTCGACCACATCATCACTTACCATCGGGTGAGATAGTGGTCAAAGGCTAACCTATCAGGCATAAAAATAAAAACAAATTACACTACTGTTAACGAGCAACCCCAAACTCCGGACACGAACATATGCCATCGTTATAATAAATAATCATACAATTATGTAACCCATTTAATTAATCGAAATAACTTGCATAATTGTTATTACGTTATTCATAATCTCTTTAATAATTTGTTATCATAATTTTAGTTTGGTAAATTTATTTTTTATTTGTGGCAATATTAATTCTGGAAGCTGTGAAGAAAGATTTGTTAACAAACATATTGAAAAACAGCTGTCCCTGCGACTTCAGTCGCGATTGCCGTACCTGCAGACTAATTTTTCATATTTGAGCACTGTTTGTGGTCTGCAGTGAAGCATTCTTAGTAAAGCATAGCTCAGAAAGGAGCTTTTTACTTTGTCCAGAATGTATCACTCGTCACTATTCTAACAAAATAAGAATAATTGAAATTGGACTACGCGTTAATAAATAACAACTAAGTGTACATTTTTACTTTCATCCCCTTTCCCGATGGAACCGTGCTGAACTTCGGGATAAAAGTATACAATAACCTTTTTCGTAGTATGAACTCAAATCGTTTTAAGTTTCAATGAATTCCATTCAGTAGTTTTCGAGTGATACGCGACCGGGATGCAGACAGACAAACAAAAATAAAAAATAAATACAGTTTTGGCATCAGTGTCAGCTACAGAGTGCTCTCAATTTTTTGTTTTCAAAATATCTGCCTAGTGCATAATTTGATCTGTTATAGTTTTATTATAAGTAAAGATAGATTTTAAAAAAATATCAACGGTGTCTGATTCAACGTTTACGATGTGTAATTTCTTATCCCGATTCCTGGTCCACGTTTTACACTACACATGTTATAGTCACTATATAATCCGTCTCTAACATTTTCGGGCTTTCTCTACCATGACGAGTATGTCCCTCAACATTCATACTCGACACTGTTATAGTCACTACATAATCCGTCTCTAACATTTTCGGGCTTTCTCTACCATGACGAGTATGTCCCTCAACATTCATACTCGACACTGTTATAGTCACTACATAATCCGTCTCTACCATTTTCGGACTTTCTCTACCATGACGAGTATGTCCCTCAACATTCATACTCGACTCTGTTTTAGTTAAAAATTGCATTAAACAAGTTCTTTTTTATAAGTAAGAATAAGTTGGAATAAATAATGTTTGTTCAACCTTCTTCAACGTATGCATCCTATCGTCTTCAACTGGACTGATAATGGTGATACTTGTAAGCTTCCGGTGATACTTGTGGTGCCATAGTAACCAGAAAAGTGGTTTGACGGGCGGCCCGTAGTAGATTTAAATGCCTCTAGTCTGGACACGAACGTTCTCTATATCTGATTATATATTTATACGTATTTAGTAACATATAAAGAGTTATTGGTAAAATGCTAACAACCTCTTAGGGTTGACTTCTGCTAGTCCTAACAAACTTTTTTTTATTAAAGTTTTGAACAGTGTAATTAAAAATATGAAATAATAAATTACGGGCACAAGAAACTTTTAACATCAGGTGGCCCTTGTGCTTATTTCGTCAAATAAAAATAAACAAACACAAAAAAAAACTAAATGTTTGTTAGGACTATCAGAAGTCAACCCTAAGAGGATGTTAGCATATTACCACTAACCCTGTATAGATACACCATAGCAAATCAATTCATAGGTACCTACAGACACGACTTTTATGACTTTTAATAATTATATTCTCTATAAATTAACGCACTGGACTGCGACTGCACTGCGACTGGCAACTTATTGGGCTGGACACGCTAGATATTTGCCTTAGTGTGTATGCTGTGGTATCTGAGTACAGGCACGCACACGTAGAAGCCACGTTTGGTATCGCTCTATGAAGTCAAACAAGTGGTCTGGGGGCCAACTCCCATCTGTTAATTCAGTCTTATTTTAACCTTACATTAACAATTTTAATTTGCACTACTACATGTCGCTATAGTTAACTTACATTAGAACTTCAACGTGAGAAAGGGCTTCATGCATTGAATCAAGACATTTGTGCGATAAAGATAACGCTATATGAACATGAACATTATTGTTTCGTGACGGCCGTGGTACGAATCTTAGTATCAATATTTTAAGTTTGAAATAATGATGTTGGTTTTTCATAATAGTTATTAAAAGGTGGTTTTACTTTAGTGGTACTGGTACACTTATTCCTCATGTTATACCTTCTAGTAAGACAACTTCTTTGTCACATGAAATATTCTTTCATCCATTTGTTTCGTTACCCAACATTCAGATCATCATGCATGACTTGTTTTGTTTGATAGTCTTATAGAGTAATCTGATTTCATTAACGGATATACTTATCAGTTTTTCATTACGTTCTTTTGAACGTGACAAAAATTACATGTAAGAAATATGTAATGAAAGTGGTTCAGCAACTTTATCAATACCGTTGAGAAGTAAAAAAAATGAATTATTTTTCAGTGACTAGAGTATTTATATAAATACATACCTCTCTAGTAAGTATCGGCAACGTTGGATACAATCGAAGAGTCTCAGATATACACGCGTCCAGAAACGGCAGCTCCGACACGCAATCGTACACCAGCTTGTTATGGTGCCTCTTCAGGAACTCATCCACTTCAAGTTGAGCTCGTCTCTGTGCCTCCTGGTTCTTTGCAAACTCAAATATCAACAAACTCAGAGTATCAGCTGAAGTCTCGAATCCAGCTCCAAAGAACACTACACACTGCGATACAAGCAGCTCGTCGGTCACTTCCAGTTCTGCTGTTTTAGAGCTCCCTGTCTTCAAATTGCTTATACTGTCACCAATTATCTTTTTATTCTTCTTTAAACTGAGAACTAAGTCCACGAAATCATGTCTCTGTGATGGTTCTTGGCCGCGCGCTTCGAACACGCGTGTCAATATATCGTGGAAGAATTTGTCGATTTCACTTGGGAAAGCTTGCAAACCTAGACCATAGAAGATCTTGGGCCACATCGCACGGCCCATGAGCAGGTATCCTCTCAAGATGGAGGTGCTGAAAAGCAATCGCCCCATACGTAAGAAAGGGTTATTTTCTGGATTTTTTTCCATAGTGTTGACGTCAATTCCAAAGCTGCAACTGCATATGGAATCCATTGTGTATCTGGTCATTACAAATTTAGCTTCAAGATTTTTTGATATCTCTGTTTCGTAGTCGAGCATATCTTCGAAAGCATGCGCGCATTTCTTTATTAAATGGAACATGCACTTCATTTTAGCAGAGGAGAAAAGAGGGGTCAACCCCTGGCGAACTACTTTCCACTTATCACCGCAAGAAAAGAACAAATTTTGGGTGACTACCTCTCTTGTAGTAAAGTCCATGAGCTCCCTGCTGTTGAAGTAATAGAAATCCTTAGTCATAACGCGTTTGATGATTTCAGGGTCGAGGATCATCAGAGCTGGTTCAGTCCCAAAAAACGTTCCAAAGTACGGTTCATCGGAAAACTGCCGGCACAGCTTTTGCGAAATATCAGATGTAAACTTTCTGTGTAAGAGATAATCAGCGTAATTCCCGAAGAATGGAAGCGGTTTCGCGTACGGCACGTTCTTTTTCCTCCAGTAGTTGAATTTCCTTGTAGTCGCATAGTAAATAAGTAATAGTACAGCTACTGCCGAAGCAGCGATGGTGTAGGCCACGTTCATGCTCCAGATTTCACAGATTACTGACAGGATTAAAATTTTGTTGTATTCTACTATGTATCAGAGCACGTTACTTATGTAATGCAAGCTGATCAACGTTCAGATTCTATAATTTCAAGGATTTCATGATAATTATGGTAATGTTCATTGACCTCTTGATTGTAGATGACCCAAACCGACCAGCTCATTTCTTTTAAAATTTATGTCAATTAGCTATTAAATCGTTAGTAAAAATCCATAGAAACTACTACGTTAGTAGCTTCGAGAGATAAGAATCTCGATTGCTACTTATTAGTTATGTTGTTGTTGTTTATATAATATAAATTATTTTTGATTTATTAATATATATTATATGAATTACAGTCAGTGCTAAGCTGGTACCAGCTGGTGTATACCAGCAGGTAACCTTGAGAGCCACACTGCTAAACCTGGCCTGCTAAAATGTCAACTACATCATCACTAACTAGGGTTGCCAGATGGCTGAAACCACCGGTTTTGTCATGACAAAATCACGGAATACCATGGAATACATGGAAACCTATGCTTTTCGAAAAGTAGAACTTTGTCGTAATAGAAGGGAATTTTTTTCCCTTTGGGTACGGTATCCAACAAAGTATTAGGTACTTGTTATTTTAGGAAAAGAATGCTACGGTACTAAATCATAAAAGACGTAGGTTAAGTATATATATTAAGTATATTACAGGCCAATTTCTATTTTGCCAACGTTATCTAAGATCCTTGAGCGCCTAATGAACCGCCGTCTAATCAACTACTTAGAAGCAAATAAGCTGCTGTCACCCTTCCAATATGGTTTTCGTTATGGAAGGTCTACAGATGATGCGGTTCATGAGCTAGTCAGTTCTGTTGTTACTAACTTGGATAAAAAGAGGAAATGCTTAGTCATTTTCCTCGATTTGGCTAAGGCTTTTGACACAGTCTCTATCCCACACCTGCTGATAAAATTGGAAAAACTAGGCATACGAGGAGTTCCGTTGAAGCTATTAAGCGATTACCTGGACGTAAGAAAACAACGAGTTAAAATCGAGCATTGGCTTAGTGATGAGTTGACTGCTAAATACGGAGTTCCGCAGGGCAGCATATTAGGCCCAACCTTGTTTCTTGTTTATATTAACGCTCTGTGCGAGCTTCAACTTGGCAACTGTAAAATCATCACATTTGCCGACGATACGGCCCTATGTTTTAGTGGAGAAAGTTGGAACGAAGTGTTTATAATGGCTCAAAATGGTATTAATAAGGTAAACAAATGGCTTCAAAGTAACATACTGACACTAAACATCACTAAAACGAAGTACATTCCCTTTGCTTTGAGATCTGATTTTCTTCCACCACCTTCATTTACCATTACCGTCCATGTCTGTGATCCAGATTTTGGAAATTGCTCCTGTCCCTCACTCCAAAGAACTGACAAAATCAAATACCTTGGGGTGATAATTGACCAGACACTTAGTTTTAAGCCACATGTTGACATCCTTGTAACCAGGCTACGTAAACTTATATATATATTTAAAAACCTTCGATATATTGCTGACCGCAAAATTCTAAAGATGGTTTACTTCGCGCTAAGTCAGTCTCTTGTCAATTACTGTATCACCTCGTGGGGTGGTGCCGCTAAGTCACATCTAATTGAGGTTGAGAGAGCACAGCGTGCGATTCTAAAAGTTGGAGCTTGTTTACCCTTTCCGCTATCCTACGGTTGATCTTTACAAAGAATGGGATGTCCTTACTGTCAGGCAAACGTTCATCCTTCAGACGGTACTTAAGCAACACGCACAGTTACAATACGACCCTGAACTTATTAAAAACAGGCGTGCGAAGAGCACTATATGCTCACCTCAGTCGCTCAATACCTTTCTGTCACACAAATTCTTCTGTTTTCAAGGCCCATATCTATACAATAAACTAAATAAGATACTGGACTTATATCCACTTCACGCCTACAATTGCAAGCAAAAAGTCACTACATATCTAAAAACACTAGATTATAATGATACGGAAAATCTTCTGAGTCCTCTCATATAACATTTCACCATTTTCAAAAAGTGTATGTTCATCCTGTTAGATGATTTAGTAGTTCGGTAGGGTTTGACCGTGGGCATACCTGGGTAGACAAGTAGTGTATATATATATATATATATATGTGTTATATATATTATATACTGTGTTCATCCCCGTGTCTCAAACTATTTCCATACCAAATTTCATCCGAATCGGTTGAGTAGATCGGTTATCGCGCAAAACCATTAACCTCTTTTTTGCTCAGTTGGATAAAAACTATCCTATGTTCATCCCCGTGTCTCAAACTATTTTCATACCAAATTTCATCTTAATCGGTCCAGTAGATCGGTTATCGCGCAAAACCATTACCCTCTTTTTTGCGCAGTTGGATAAAAACAATCCTATGTTCATCCCCGTGTCTCAAACTATTTCTATTTCCATACCAAATTTCACCCTAATCGGTCCAGTAGTTTCAGAGCCTATTCAATGCAAACAAACAAACAAACAATCAAATCTTTCCTCTTTATTATATTAGTTTAGATATATTATACCCCTCTCATGTCGATAAGTAGGCACCCAAATCTTAGTTGTAAATTACAAACAATATATACAAACGTTCAGATACAAGATACAAATAGATAAAAATCCTTAAATTACAAATCATTAGTAAAATATTGACCTCAACTACTGACTCTCGCTATATGACTCGTTTTATTCCTGCACAAACTAACACACACATGTTCACTTTACACACTGCGGTACAGCGTGGCAACAGCGCGAACGCAGCTGTCTCGTATATCGCACGCAAACCAGTCTCACACTCACACATTAACACAAACTCAACTCAACGCATGTAATGTAAACATGTTTCCTACCGTCCTCAACTATTAAATAGCCTGCACTGTATTTAAAATTCCATTTAGTTATAAGTACTTATATTTTTTTGTTTTTTACTATTTTTTATATCTAATTCTTTAGTTCACTTCTTTATTTTGTATCCATTTTAAACATTAACACTAAGTATCCTATAATTAAGAACCATATATAACTTCCTGCCTACAAGTAGTTCGTAATAGCGTAAAACTGATTTTAAAAATTGTATAACAAGGTAGGAATGTCATAATTTATTTCTATCCGCGGGAGGTGTCCTGGTGACCTGTGATACAGGTTTTTAGAAACCTACTTCAGGCACCAGCCCCTCACAAAGATAGGTTTAATTTTGGCACTCTTGTCTGTCCATTTATGTATTTTTACGTAAGAAACCTTTTGTGAGGAGAAAATAAATATATTTTGTTTTTTTTTGTTTTTTTTATATTACATTATTTAAGTATACATTCAAAATATTTGCAAGGAGGTACCAGGTAAGTTACACAAGATTAATCAATTATTATATACTATTATCAAAACGATCGACTATATTTAATCAGTAATCACATTAGTCATATCATTACATTTTCTTATTATCGCTTAAATTCTCTTCCCTCCCAGCCCTCCCTCAAACTAAGTTTGATGTTCAGCGGTTCTGCTGGCTGCAGCACCAACGTCGTGGTCTGGTGCTGGATGGTCGTCTTGGTCCCCTCAGCCAGGGTCACGTTGAACTTCTTCAAGAAGGTAATCAATCCCGGTAATGTCTGCATCTTCGCGAACCGCATGCCTGCAAAATTATCGTGATTATTTTATGTAATTACTTTTTTATTCATAATTTTTTAATTACTATTAGTTAAAAATTGTATCCACTATTTCACCTGTTGGTATGTGATGTTAGTTGATGCCTTATTGTAGACTGGTGCTCAAAACAGCTGGCGGAACACACCGCTTAAGGATGGTAGCTCGCCGGGGGAGCATTAGCAAAATATCCTACAAACATGTTGTGAAAGCCGCCGCGGTGGCGGGAATCGAACCATGGAGCTGCTGTGCGGCAGTCCATAGCCATTGCCATGAGACGATCAATACCACAAGACATAAATCCTAAATAAACTACAAGATATGTAGTTTTAAAACATGCTACTGCACCTGCATATTGCCAAAGTGGTAAGCAGGAATGGCTAGCTGTCAAAATTCGCCAGCCTGCGTCGGGCCAGTTAGGAAAGTTTTTTCTACCTTGGCAACATGGTTGGATGGCACAAAATAATCTCGTCTACTTCGCCTGGTGCCTAATCACTAATCAGGTATGTCGTAGGTAATGTCAGGCAGTTACGAGTATGAAATAAGGGTTACATTGTTATAGCATGGTGGTAGGGCAATTTGCGAATGGCCGCTTGGCTAGCTTCCTCCCTCAAGTAGAGATCTGTCGCCAAGCACCTAACGATGTGTTCCGGGCGGCTGTTTACTTCATCATTTGATTTTACAGCTGATTTTCTAGCAGTTGACAGCTTGCAGTTTGGATAGGTTAGTTAAAACGTAGTGATTATGTACTTAGGTATTCATTAAAGTTAGTGTTTAGAGTTGGATCATTTTTAATTCTCTTTAGTTCCGCTGGTGACATCACATAATGTAAGTATGATCTAAACCGAAACACACAGGTTCAAATTATCATAAAATGGCTCGTAAAAAGGAGAATACATTCCCATGTACCCGTAGTTATGGGTCGTTTATGACATAACGACGCGTTCAAAAACGTAGTCTTACGAGGGTATACCTTTACTGCAGGCTTGAAGAAGGTAAACAACTTTATCGGACTATATCTGGTGTGAATGCAGCTAAATATGCCATAAAATTTTAACATTTGTTGTAAATCGTATATCGAATAATGAATATTAAACTAGAATTCAGCTAAATAATTTTAATTCCCTTGCTACGATGCCCTTCACTCCTAAACACAGTAGTATTTGCTCACTACTCCTTCTAGGCAGAATATTTCACTGCAGTGGTGGGAGTCTAGCTGAAGAGACCTATCATATATCCTTTGATTATATGATATTCTAAAGGTTTTGGCTAAGGTTTCATAATCCGCCACCTCCCGCTGACTCTCATTGGGAATAATTTCGTTGGTAGTAGACATAGCCGATGTTATTTGATTAATAAGGGCATGATGGAAGGCAGCGGAAAAAACTAAATTCATGCGATTATGTGCAGCAGGACCTTGCTCAGATCAGCGAGACCCCTGGTATCATGCATTACCTCCTTAATCGCCTTTTAAATGTACTTATAGATGATATTGGACAGTGCTGACTCTTATATACAGGGTTATTGCTAAAATGCTAACAACCTTAGGGTTGACTTCTACTAGTCCTAAGAAACATTTTGAGATCTTTTTTTTTTGTTTTGAAGTTTTTTTTTTATGTTTTAATGCCTAAACCGAGCCTAAAAGTGCCAGCCGCGGCAACACTGGAACGGACCGTGGTCCCTTTGAATATAGCTAGGAATATTTACATGGAGCAAAGTAATAAAAAATATGAAATAATACATTACATGCACAAGATACTTTTGACATCAGGTAGTCCTCGTGCTTATTCAGTCAAAAACATATAATAAAAAAAACATTTTGAGATTATAAAAAAATTATAATCGTAGCATTTTACCAATAACCCTGTATATGTGAAGTGAATTAATTTACCTATACAAGTCCTGGGTCCTTCACCAAATGGAAAGAAGGTGTACGGTCTGATGTTATGCTTCGCTTCGGGTAAGAATCGCTCAGGCTGGAATTGTTCAGGATCAGGAAAGTGATCAGGATCACGTTGCAAATGGTACACTGGAATGTGGACTCGCAAGCCTTTCTCCAATCGTAACCCGGTTGGGAATGTGTAGTCTTCTACCACCTGAAAACAATTTGATTCTTCAACAAGGAAGTTAATGCAATGCTAACGTAATGCTATGGACTGCCTTAAAAAATATCCTGAATATTTCAAAAACTTTGCAGATAAACCGTGCTCAGGTTTAAACATAAATTAGAAGTACCTAAGTGCAGATTATTGCAAAGTAGTGGTCCCCCGTGGGGTGCCGGGTTAGAATTGCACCTCCCCATATTATCCCGTGGCGTGGGTGTCGTAAGAGGCGACTAAGGGAAAATACTGGAAGGTGGGCAGCAGCACCTTCTAAAGAACTGCCATCTTACACTAAGATCCCCAAGCCGCCTGCCAAGGGTGGGGATTATGGCAAATACCCCCTTAATAGAGGAGGTTGTGTTCAGCAGTGGACGAGTCGGCTGTTACAGTGGTCCCCATGCAATGGCCATCAAAATATTCAATAAATTACCGGACGAGTTGAAGAATGTTGAAAATGAATATAACCTTACTAAAAACTGAAAAACTTATTGATCTAAAAATGTTATTACACCTTAGAACAATACCTACGTGACAAACATTAATAAATCAGGCCGCTCCACAATAAGTTGCCATACCCAAACCTGGGTCATTACGTAGTGATATGTAAATACTTAGTTATAAAGTTTTTTTTTATGTTATTGTTTCGGAACAAGCTCAAGGCCCACCTGATGTTAAGTGGACTAACCTCTGCCTATAACAAATGCATTTCGTCACAAGTCACGAATTGCACTGCGCCCGTCACCTTGAGACATAGTTGTTAAGTCTCATATGCTTGTAATTTCACTGGCTCTCAAGGACTGCTGCCGGAACACACCGTAAGGTGCTTGGCGACAGATTTTCTACTTGAGTGTGGTCGCTAGCCAGGCGGGCATTCGCAAAATGCCCTTCCACCATGCGGTGAAGCTCAAGCCCGTGGCGGGATTCGAACCATGCACCTGCTGCGCGAAAGTCCGTAGCCAATGCGCCATCACTGCTTCAAAAAGATACCTACATAATGTGCAATAAGTGATTTGATATGATTTTCCGTGCCTATATATACAATCTTATAAACTATATACCTATATATACTTATATCTTATACTATTACTACTGGTCTATAGTATACAATCTTCACCGTCCTCACCACCCCGGCTTGAGCTACAACGCACGGTGGGTGGGCATTTCGCGAAAACTTACCTGGCTAGCAACCATCCTAAAGTAGAAAAGCTGTAGAAAGTGTGTTCCGGCAGCAGTCATGGAAGCAGTGATGGCTCAGTGGCATTGGCTATGGACTGCCACGCAGCAGATCCATGGTTCGAATCCCGCCCAGAGCTTGAGCTTCACCGCATGGTGGAAGGGCATTTTGCGAATGCCCGCCTGGCTAGCGACCACCCTCAAGTAGAAAATCTGTCGCCAAGCACCTACCAACATATTATGTTAGTTTTAGAGTTTTTTAGTTCCTTAGACATAGGTACTAACTTTTCATGTAATATATTTTGCATGGTGGTAGGAAATTTAGCGAATTCCCGCCTGGCTATCTACCACCTGTTATGAAATCTGTCGTCAAGCAGCAGCAAGGCAGGCAGCAGCTGTCATTGAGAGCTAGTTTCCATTCTACGCTAAGCCAGTTTATCATGCACGATAATATTATCAGGCCAGTACATCGCATCTAATCTATTATAAAAACCAAATTAACAAATGAAAGACTATAAATAAATAATAAATTACTTAAAAAAGGAAAAAAAACCGACTGCAAATTGTTAAGCGTTTTTCCATTCCATTAAAATTTAAACTGCAAGTTATATATATTTATGGAATCGCTTTTTAAAACCCTTCAATTTGATACACCAATCGAAGGGTACGGAAGAAGAAAAAGGATTTTTCACAATATGGCGTCTAAAATCTGTCCGTTTTATTTATTTCTTTTATACCTAGTGTCACATGCGCTATCAAGACGAATCTAACGGTATCTCATATATAAAAATCGGTTATGCAGCTTAGAAGCTATGGTAGAATTAATAAACTCACAAACATACATGCTCATGTCGTAATATCCTAATGGGTATTCAATGAAAACAATATTGAATATCTACTTATAATGAGACTAACATATTTTATAACATTTAGGGCAGTTCCTTAATTTTCAGTACTTTTTAAGAGTCTGTCTTGGTGAATACCACCGCTGTGCTGGCACAATACCCTGGCTTGAAACACTAGTATTAAGGCTTGAACAGTACTGTAGCAAGTGAAATTCTAAACTGTGTGAACGAGTCATATTATAAGAACTAACGTCTGAGAACGAGCGCAGTGCAGTGTCACGAGGACGGTGACATTGCAACTGTAATAGACACTCGTGACGCTTACCATCTGGTGACTTGCTCGCCTCAATTAATAACACAAAAAATGTCAATCATAGATTAATCCTTACATAAAATTACCTACATCGTTATCTGTAATCACGTGCTTCTGCCCCTCTTTATCCTACGCCTTAGCGTAGTATAATGAGGCGACTCTTCAACTCTTTTCCATTACCTGCTATTTAAGTATAGAATATTATAGTATATTTATTTAGCCGTTTGGTGTAGAGACGTTGGGTCCGTGAGGACCGGGAGCTCATCGTATTTTCCAAAACTTATCAGAGCGCTTGGTCGATGCGACGCGTGATCAAAATGCTGGCACCTATTTAGCTCAAAGAATAAGCATCGCAATTCAACGGGGCAATGCTGCAAGCATTCTGGGCACGCTGCCAACTAGTAGTGGGCTAGAGCATTTGGACTGCCTATGAGTCTGCAATGACTTATAGGGATCTAAATGATTTTATTGTAGTAGCTGTAGTGTTGTATTATATAGTTCGTAGTATTTTGTTAATAATATAAGCAAGGCATAATACCGCCGGTATAAAAAAAAAACTAAGTATAGTCCTAATTTATACGAGTACATATAGTATATATTCTTATTATTCTTGAAGCAGAAGATATACAGATATAAGTAAACAGGAAGATATGGGATATCTTCCAGTGGGAGTTCACGTAATGAAAAAACCAAGTGGCAACGTAGGGAAAAAACCAGGAGGCATGGAAATTATGGCAAACTCCTCTCCCCAATGGGGAGACTTTTGTTCAACGGTAGACGTTAAGGCTGTTTATATGATTCAGATTCAGACCGTTTTGAAGCAGTGATGGCTCAGTGGCATTGGCTATGGACTGCCGCGCATCAGGTCCATGGTTTGGTGCGCTGGCTTGAGCTTCACCGGATGGTGGAAGGGCATTTTGCGAATGCCCGCCTGGCTAGCTACCACCCTTAAGTAGAAAATCTGTCACCGAACGGATTGTTCCGGTAGATGTCCTTGAGAGCCAGTAATTCTATAACAGCTTCGACCACATCATCACTTACCATCAGGTGAGATTGTGGTCAAAGACTTACCTATCAGTAATGAAAAATAAACCTCCTCTGCTGCCATATCCGTAAACATTCATACTTTTAGCACTATTTTAGTTATGTATAAGTTGTACATTCCTCTTCATGACATGTCCATAAACCATGCAAACCTATTACCCTTCAACTCTTTCTTTCATTGTGCTATTTTCCAGCATCCTTTAATATACTCATTGCTTCCTCATCTAGTCTATTCTAGTTATACAACACATGCATCAAAAATTCTCATATTTGACATATGCTCACTTTTTCATCCGACTCTTTCAGTGTCAAACGTTCAGTGCCAGACCCATAAATTCAAAACGACAGGTCTTATAAAGGTCTTGTATTTTATCCGTACACAAAATCATCTATTAAAACGTAGGAATACGTAATAGGTAGAAGCGGCGTGGTGGGAATGATTCAGTTTAATAAGGTTATTTTAGTCATCCCATGAGTAAGGTTTCTCCAATCCTGAATGTGTTAAAGTTTACCTTCTAACAAAAACATGTTATTTTAGTAACCGTTTTATTAAAGTAAGTAATTGACATACCTCTCTAGTAAGCAACGGCAGCACTGGATACAATCGAAGAGTCTCAGAAATACACGCGTCCAGAAAAGGGAGCTCCGTCACGCAATCGTACACCAGCTCATTATTGTGCCTCTTAAGAAACTCATCCACTTCAAGCTGAGCTCGTCTCTGCACTTCCTGGTTCTTTGCAAGCTCAAATATCAATAGACTTAGAGTACCAGCTGATGTTTCGAAGCCAGCTGCAAAAAACACTACACATTGAGCTACCAGCAACTCGTCCGTCACATTCAATTCCACTGTTTTAGAGCCCCCAGTCTTCAAATTGCTCATACTGTCACCAACTATCCGTTTATTTTTCTTCAAACTGAGGACTAGGTCCACGAAATCGTGTCTCTGTGATGGTTCCTGTCCGCGTGCTTTGAAGACGCCAGTCAGTATTTCGTGGAAGAATTTATCTATTTCGCGCGGGAAAGCTTGTAAACCGAGACCATAGAAAATCTTTGGCCACATCGCACGGCCCATGAGCAGGTATCCTCTTAAGATGGAGGTGCTGAAGATTAGCTGTCCCATACGTAAGAAAGGATTGTTCTTTGGGGATTTTTCCATGGTATTGACATCGATTCCAAACGCACAGCTGCATATACCATCCATCGTGTATCTAGTCATTACAGATTTCGTTTCAAGAATATTTGACATGCCTGTTTCGTAGTCGAGCATATCCTCGAATTCATGCGCACATTTTTGTATTAAATGGAACATACACTTCATTTTAGCAGAAGAAAAAAGAGGGGTCACCCCTTGGCGAACTACTTTCCACTTATCACCGTAAGAAAAGAATAAATTTTGGGTGACTACCTCTCTTGTAGTGAAGTCCATGAGCTCTCTGCTATTGAAGTAATAGAAATCCTTTGTCATAACGCGTTTGATGATTTCGGGATCGAGGATCATGAGGGCTGGTTCAGTCCCGAAGAAAGTTCCAAAGTACGGTTCATCGGAGAACTGCCGGCACAGCTTTTGCGAAATCTCAGATGTAAACTTTCTGTGTAGGAGATAATCAGCGTAATTTCCGAAGAATGGAAGTGGTTTCGCGTACGGCACTTTCTTCTTCCTCCAGTAATTGAATTTCCTCGTAGACGCATAGTAAATAAGTAGTAGTAATATTACTGCTGCAGCGATAGTATAGACCACGTTCATGGTTCAGCTCTCATAGATTACTAAATCGACTCATTATTGTTCTCGTACACATTATTATCGGATCGTTATACCTAATGTTGTGAAGGGTGACCAACGTTTCGATATTACAAATACTTCATCTAAACACCAACCCTTTGTCTGGTAGATTGCGCATTCAATGTCAACTGTTCGTTATTTTTATAGTCATAGATTGTATACTTATGTGAGTAAAAAACATATTTTTTTAATTAAAAAAAATAACAAACACAAGCTAGTACCGAAAATTAAAATACTAGCTTGTGTTTACTACGTGGATTGAAAGCTTCTAATGAGTTATCATGATATTAGTAAAATCAATAGAAACAAAAATTTGTCAATATACCTGGCCTACTTAGTTTAGTAATATTCTATGGTAGTTAAAGATTACTCATATTATTAATTTTTTGTTTAACTTTTACATTATGTATACGTATTTATAAAATCAATATGAAAATATATTATAATATCAGCTTAACTCTTACATACACTGATGACATGATATGCATCACAATAAAAGGCACAAAAAAATTACTATTTAGATTTTATTTTTATATTTTATTTCTATATAATTCAAATATTGTACAGACTGAATAATTAATAGTTTAATATAAACGGGATGATAATGAAACGAACCATATTTTATATCAGATTGTTATATTGAAATGAATTACATTAAAAAAAATTAAAAACAGATGGAACCGACTTCCAACCCTGAAATGTATGAAATAACATCAGCGAAAGTTAACAATATCATGCTGATTTAAGAGCTTAGGAGGAAAATAAAACAAAACTTGAATTAAATAATAATGTTTAGTTTCAATGTGCGTGGTGGCTACGACCTTCTGTGCGTCCTAAAATGTAAATGTGAGAAAATAATACTTTTCACGTAATGGGACTGCCTGATATTTTTTTAAGGCCCGGAAAATACGAAATAATGCGAACAATATATGGAAAATCTCATGTAACAGATACCGCAGGGTACTGCAATTTATACACATGATACTCAAGGATATACGTAATGTTTTTGTTAATCTCAAAACATGTTTCTAAATACTTCGCTCGATTAAACTATCTAAAATAAGTCATTAGCTGTATTCAGATTTTTTCCTACTATTAATTATATTAGATACACCATGAATAATAAGCAGTTTCTGACAGTAAGGCACTAGGGTTAACTATGTTATTTTCGACTATCTACTTACTGTCCGTGTAGCGCATATATAGTCATGTCGGTTCGGAAGGCCGAATCCCGTGGTTCGAAACTCATGATCTGTCACTGTAATTATTTTTGGTCAATTTTATTTTTCCGTCTACTCATAATAATTATATAATAATTACGTGCACCATAAAAAAGAATCAATAATATTATTCCTAAATATTATTACAAGCACTATCGCGTGCTATGCGAAAATAGTATTTTACAAATTATTGGAGCATGAAATTATATTCCCCGAGCGGGAATTTGTAAAATATGAAATATTATTATGCTAAGTTTCTGACAGTAAGGCACAAAGGCTATGTCTGTAATTTTCGACACTCTATGTAATGTTTGTATAGCGTATGAATACTGTGTGTGTGTGTGATCAATTATCATCAATTTATATTACCTATCATGTATTTGATAAGTATTATATTTTCTTCGTATAATTCAGTTAGCTGACGCGTATTCAATTTATTATTGTAATGCCACTGAGTAAAAAGGGGTAATGCTTACTAAATAAAATATCGCCACTGAATTGCGAACGTGGCGCCATGTACCCCGCGAACTAAAAACGCGCGGAGAAGTGGAGACAAAATTTAACATCTTTCTCTACAATTCTGTCCCTTAACACGGATTTATTAATGACATAATTGGTTACATTTTAGCGGTAGTTCGACGTGAAAAATAATTTTCGTAAAAGTCTTCCAAAACATAGTCTGAAAACAGCTGCAATTCAGATTTTTTTCTGCTAAACCAACGAACAACAAAAGGATTTTTTGTAAATATATGATTACATCAAATATTTACAAAAAATCCTCTTATTCAATTTCAAATATATTAAACATTGGTGGTATGAAGTATAATTAAATAAATTTTATTGTTATAAAATTAAATTAACCTTAACACGGACGTGTCACCAATATGTACCTACATAACATTATTTTTTCTGAAGCCAAATAATGTTACTCTGATGAGGAGATCACCATGAAAGTACCCAAAATCAAGGAAATTGACCATTAAATGTAGCTCTTGGCTTAAGGGGTCACCCCCTTAGAGCACTGAGCTACATTTTATGGTCCTACTTTCTTATATTTTTGTGTTGGAAGACGGTGTCGTTATATAAAAACAAACTGTAGTCATTATCAGTTTCATGCATATGCTTATGAGATCAATTGTGCGAGTTATTATCGTCTGTCCTGTCATTCGTACACAATAATGGTCACCATGCGCAAAAGTTGCAATAAAATTATAAATAATCATCCAGGTACAGGCGCACAGCCAAATACTTTTTTCATTTAATTAAATGAGTTAACTTAAAAACTACTTAATCGAAGTTGATGATGTTGAAATAGGAACAATTTGGGGAAAAAAATCAAAACGAATAGGAAAAAGATTCATAAAGTTGGATGATTCGGGATCAATATATGCGTGACAGCAGCGCATTTTGAAAACCTGCCATCTTACACTGCGATCCCCAAGACGGATGCCTTGTAAGCGTGGGGATGATAGCAATCCCCCCACTCTTATTGCCTTTGTGCAACAGTGGTATTATTGATATGTGATAAGTGCCAATCGAAATTTATTCGGATCAAGAATGAACTGTATCACTACTGTACTGTACCTACTGATCAGTGGACTCAGTCCAATTGCAGTTCAGTGGACTGTATGTTGGTTCAGGATCAGGTTCCACCGGGGCAAGATGGTGAATACTAACGCAACCCTATCTTGCCCCACCTTGGCGGAGGACTACTCACGGGGTGTTTTAGTGGGTTCATGTCCCACACATCCCCTTCCACCGCCTCCGTGGTGGAATGGTAGTGCGAAGGCATTTCCCCCCCTCAAAAAACAAAAAAGGATCAGATTCCAAATCAAACTTGCAGCGTTGTCCTTCTTAAGTCGATTTAATTGTTGTTACTCGTGTGAGAGTTTAATCGGAGTGCATTCACGTACTTTTGACGCTGTCTGTACCTATTTACTCGGTGGATACTTATTTTTATATGTGATAAGATAAGACAATAGGGTCATTGTGACAATAACCGTCCGATAAGTGATGAAATCCAGCAGTCAGTGAACTAGGGCGAAGCGTAGGGTCAGCCTTGAAAAAAATGCTTAATATTATTATCATCATAATTATCTACATACTAAATAAAAACACATCTTGTACTTAGTATAAACATTTTGAAAATTTAGATAAGTACATCAGAAAATTCAATCTATTTCTAAAATTAAATTCAGCAGACTAAATCGTAATAACTTTATACAAAATAAAAATTCTAATTAATATCGTATACCTATTCAAGATAAAATACATACCTTGAAATGACAACAGTTTCGTTTACTTATAAACTACTAGCGGCCCGCCCCGGCATTACACGGGTAATCAACAATAACTATAAATTGAAACACATAACAAGTAATGTTGTCTTAGGTTTTCGCGATTATTACACATAGTAATTAAACAACTTTAAACGGTTTAAATCGCGTATATTTATCATTATTTTTGTCCCGACGTTTCAAACACGGTGGTCACGGGGTGACTAATTGGTTTTATTTGTCACATGAGTTATTAAGAAAATTATTTGGTCTACCGTCAGAAATTTTATATTAATCATAACGTTCCCTATTCACGCAGTATTCGCTCACAGTGTCCAGAGGTCTTGCAGATTTGTGTCGGCCATGGTATTTAATACATAATAAGTAGTTATTGTTACATAACTGTAATAGTTAGATATAATAGTATATCCGACTTTTATTATTCCGCGTATGCGATATAACGATTTTTTAAGTATTTTTTTCACTCTTTGGGTTATGTAACCCAAAGAGTGAAAAAAATACTTATTAATCGAAGTTCATACAGATCTCTAAGTTTTTGAAATATCTATATAGCCTATGTTCATCAGGCATACTACAGATTTCTAATGAAAAAAGAATTTTTCTAATCAGTCCAGTATTTTTTAATTTTATTCGTTACATACAAAAATATAAAAATACAAAAATACAAATCTTTCATCTTTATTGTAATAGATATATATGGATGACATAATACAAACCCTTCATAAAATAGACAATATTAAAATTTAACGAACTATGGAATGTGATCGCTCTGATTTGTATTCATTGAATCGTGTAAGTAAAACTGATATGTATAAATAAAAACAAAGTCTAAATGTAATCGAGAAGTCTGAAGCTGAGAAGTCTTCGCAGCTTAAACCTTAAAGCAGCCGGAACCGATATAATAGAAGTCGTCTCAAAGAAGCACTAATGAAGAATAAAACATGACACTGGCAAATGCACAAGACGTACGAGACCATATCCAGACATAGGGAGAAAAAAACTGATTTGACATTTATATCTTACTCACTTCAGCCGCATCATCATTTTGAAGCAGTGATGGCTCAGTGGCATTGGCTATGGACTGCCGCGCAGGAGGTCCATGGTTCGAATCCCGCCCAGAGCTTGAGCTTCACCGCATGGTGGAAGGGCATTTTGCGAATGCCCGCCTGGCTAGCGACCACCCTCAAGTAGAAAAATCTGCCGCCAAGCACCTAACGGTGTGTTCCGGCAGCAATCCTTGAGAGCCAGTGAAATAACAGGCAAAAATGAGACTTAACAGGTATGTCTCAAGGTGATGGGCGCAGTGCAGTTCGTCACTTGTGATGAAATTCATCTGTTATAGGCAGAGGATACCGCTTAACATCAGGTGGGCCTCGCGTTTGTTCAATTACAATTACAAATAAAAATAAAAAAAACTATTACCATCATATTTTTTACATTTTAGCCTTTTACTGCATGTATTTTTTATGCATACCGTTTACTCCCAACCACAGACCCAACACTAAGACGCAGTGTATACAGATGGGGCCTACCCCTATAAATACGTACCATTATTTTACGTGCTTTTGTGAGTGAACAGGTCTGTACACTGAGAAAAATCTAAAGTCAAAAGCGCCCTAATGACGGCCAATTTATATGGTATGAAGGCAAAAAACCGACCAAACGTAAATACGTATAAAAACGCCTTCCAACTAGAAGGCGTTAAACGAGGTACAGTGAAGGCGAATGTTTCTTTTCGTCATCATTTAAGGTGTATTTTGTGGTCTTTCCTAAATATTGATTTTTCGATGAGGCTGATTAAGTCGTACGTTATAGTGATAATCACGGTATATAAACCGCCGTAAACGTAAGGTATATTTTATGGTCAATACTGCAATTATTATCGTATAACGTTCAATTCTGAAAATACTTTACGGAAGGCGTTTTTTGACGGTTGTGTTTATAATAAAACATGACACACATTTTTATTGATTTCGCTTTGCGTGGTGAAAATCATCTTAAGAGTTGTGAATTCATCTTGCGTAGTTACAATTCAACGGTAAAAGGTCAAATTTGATTTAAGCTCCAAAGGCGTTTTTATCAGTGTACCTACTAATTATTGATACCTGCGTACTTCTTATATGTACATAATACTACGAATAATACATCATTAATTCGTAGACAAAATATTAGACAATGTGTAAGAGAATGTACTTGTATAAGGTAAACATTTGGAATCGAACGACTAATCAGAAGTAAATATGTAAAGACGTCTTAAATAACCTAGACACTCTCAGATAAACAAAAATGGAGCCCGGGTTCAAGCTACGGGATAACGAAAATATTAATTTATTTATATATTTAAACATTTTTTACCGGCGGTATGCCTTAATTAACAAAATACTACGAACTATATACAATACTACAGCTACTACAATAAAAGCATTTATAACCCTACAAGTCATTGCAGACTCATAGGCAGTCCAAATGCTCTAGCCCACTACCAGTTGGCAGCGTGCCCAGCATGCTGGCAGCATTGCCCTGTTGAATTGCAATGCTTATTCTTTGAGCCAAATAGGTGCCAGCATTTTGATCACGCGACGCATCTACCAAGCGCTCAGATATGTTCAAAATTATTTTAATAAGTTTATTTAAACTAATACGCTAATTTATCGAACAAACTTTATTATACAATAATTTAGCATTGCAATTCAACGGGGCAATGCTGCCAGCATGCTGGGCACGCTGCCAACTGATAGTGGGCTAGAGCATTTGGACTCCCTATGAGTCCAAATGCTTTTACTGTAGTAGCTGTAGTATTGTAGTAGCTGTACTGTTGTATGTAGTTTGTAGTATTTGTTTAATAAAGGCATATCGCCAATAAATTATTATTAATACATATTATTATTTACTAATTATAAGCTACTTAATAAAATAAATATATCAGATCAAAATTAAATAATAACATGATTAAAAAAAATTACATTAAAATAGAATTAATTAGTTTTCACAATCATCATGTCATAATTTCATTAAATTACAAAATAATCAACAAAATATGAATCAGTAAATAAATGTCATAATTACTCATTATTAATATTAAGTATTTTAAGTCAATAAAAAAAAATATGTTTCGTTAATGGATTATAAATATTATGCAAGCAAATTGTCATTCTTCATTCACATTGCACACACATCAAATTCACATTAATTCATCAAATTCACATTCTTCATTCACATTGCGCGCTTTCTTCTCACAGAACTCCAAGCATATTGAAACAATACTCTTCCGTTCATCCGCAAACAAATCACAATCAGGCGCCATGGCCAGGAGGTTGTTGAGTGCTCGGAGAGTACGTGGAATGGGAGAAACTGTGTGAGCAACTGTTCGGGCTGGCGGGAGCGAGAACAGCTTGTGACACCCACCATTACGCGGTTGCAGGCCATTATGGTCAGGAGCGTTTAAAAAGGAATATAAATAACTAATAATAATATTAGTAATAATTATTTATTTATTGAAAAAAACTAAGGAGATAATACTTATAAAATCGAAACTGGAAGAAGTCTTTCCGATAATCATACCTTCCAAGCCCTTGGTATTATAACCTACTTAATATAGTTATAATATAAGCCCTAAACATAAGTACAGATTTTTAACCGTGGGGTTCGGGAGCTCATGTTCCAAAACTTATCAGGGAAAAAGCAAAAAAAAAGAAGTGTTTTCTTTCATCCATAATAAACATACGCAGACACGAACTATCACTGACTCACAATCATCTCAAGCAATATTGGTTAATTTGGTTTGATCAAGATCATAGAAACAGGGTTTTACTCATTATTATCGAAAAAAAAAAATATTTTTTTGTACTTACGTGTAGATGCTCGTCGTTCCCGTAACTCACAATACAGCTCGTATTTTTTCCAAAAAACCACAGAACAACGTGGCATTTTGCCAAAAACTAAGTAGCAAAGCTGCTTGAGTTCGATTAAAGACAAAAATTCGGATCTGGCCTGTTTTAGGCCAGATGCGTTCGCACGTGCCACTCCCCCTTACCTCATCTCCCTTGTTTCTATGATCTGAGGTTTGATCCTACTTATTGGCAGGAAAGAGAAAATGATGAAAACTTGCTTTAAAGTAGTCGCATTCAAGTCCCAGTCTTCGATCATGATATAATTATGATCGAAGGTCCCAGTCATGTAGAAGTCGTGCCAAATAGTTACAGTCGTGTTTAAGTAAGGAGGTGGATACAAAAGCTTCTTAGTAAAATTGGGTGAAAAGTGAAAACACGGAAGTTAACATTTCTTAACACTCGGCAAGGAATCTGTAAGCGAATAAATAAGTTGAGTTTAAATTGTACTAATCAAGTAAACACCTATAAACTAATCACATCGCATAATTATTTAATGTTACAATCACCATATAATATAGCTGCGTTTCTTTTAATAATATTATTTAGAAGATAATTTAAGTATCTCAGTAAGTGAATAAGTGTATTCTTATGAGATAATAAATATTCTGAAATAAAAAAATTACATATAAAATAAATTAATAGAATTGGACATACTTTACACATTTGTTAAAACCATTTTTACAAAAAAATAGTTAACATCGTGTTGAAAAGCGTTGATAGAAGATATTTATTTTGAATTGAAAAAAAAATGGTGATTGTCTTTGGTACTCTATAAGACAATATTTACTCAGCCCATTCTAGTGTTATTTGCAAATTATACATGTAATTTAAATGTCATTGTGATGATAGGTGATAGCTATGATTTCCTTGTAGGATCGAGTTGATTACCTACATAAACGAGTTGGACCGTATTAATAAATGTATGGAACATTTGTCAAAAACTACATCTTATGATCGATATCAGTCTTGAGCAATTATTAATACGCGATCTCAAAAGTATTTACTTAAAAAGGTCAAATATGAGAGCGCAGATAGTACCACGATCACTGCAAAGTCACAGAATAAAAAGGACAAAGTGTTTGAAACGTCGGGACAAAAATAATGATAAATATACGCGATTTAAACCGATTTAATATGTCTGATAATCGCGAAAACCTAAGACAATATTATGAGAGTGCAGAGTTCACAGAATAAAGCAGATTGAGGCTGTTCAGAAAGAGAGTAGAATTTCTAATTAAAATTTTAATAAAGTATTTCAATATTCACTATAGGTTCTTTCGTTGTCGTTGTCATATTGGCACAGAAAAACAAAAATAAATACGCAAAATCTGACTACCACGATCTGCTTCCTTGCAAAGCTTTTTTGAAAACAGGAATCACATACTTAGGTATATCATGAAGATATAAGTACTAGGGACGTAGGTACTAGAGAAGGTATTCTAAACAAAACACGTGTTGTGTTTCGTAGTTTGATGACAGCCCTGCGCAGGTCGAGTGCACCGTGGACTGACAGGTACAAGACTAAATATCGATGAATCAAATAATTAAACTAAACAGCGCTTATAGATTTAGAGCTAGATAGCTCTTTTAGTCTAAGAATCATCTGTTCGAAACGGTGCGGTGTTTGGAAGCAGATTGCGTATATTTAGGTACCTACCTACGAGTACATTGCGTGATTAGGTGGATCAGGGGGTTTTAGCGGGACCTCTTGAAGTCCATTATGTAGGACGTAGGTTATAGTAAGCGGACCGGCGGAACAACCAACTGTGTTTATCATAAAACTTACCACCTTCCCGGAGTAAGTTCATAGATAATAGACAGTTAGGTGTTAACAAATCCGTATGAAATTGAAAGTTTCAAAAAATATATAATGATAATTTGAGATAGTCACACAGACACACGTATCGACTAGTGCCTCAGTCATGCGATAAAACTTTTGCTAATGCACCAGACAAGCAACACTAAGCGAATATAAAATATTTTTAAAATCATCTATCTGTTTCACGTTTGTGCACTCATGTGGCTTATGAGGATTTAGTAAATCCGTAGTATCATCTTTCCACGCTTGCCGTGGGTTTATGTAACATACGGGGTCCGTTCTAACGAATGCCGTCGGTTACCACCTGGAGACTGTTTAGCCGGTCTTGCTCTTTCTAACCGAAAACAGATATGCACTCCAAAAGACACCACTTTCTTCACTTATCCGTTGTACAAACTAGAGCACAACTTTTCCCGCGGGTTGGTGTGCGTTAGAGAAGATATCTGTGCTCGTCGCCACAGCAGCTTTGAAGGATGGGACGTAAACAATATTTGGCTGCGCGTAAAATGCGATCAGTGACTCTACGCGTGCTTTTATAGGTCTCATAGTTAAAAATCCGGTCGCACAGATTGTGATTTTGGTGATATCAACGCCCACCATGCGGAATACCTTGGTTCGCGCACCACTGATCGTCAGCGGGTGGGGTCTGTTCACGGCATGGCGTATGATCAGACACAAATGGTCACTTTACTGACGTGAATCCTAAATGTAGATGATCAAACAAACACCTTCCCTGTAAGACCTTCTGCTTACCGCAGCTCTGGCTGGAGTTCTGGCTCTACTCAGTAGTACTCGTAAATTACTTTTGTCTTTTCCCTTGCAGTGAATGTGTCAAGCACCTTGGGAGAAATTTGTTTGTGGAGACTCTCGCTCCAGCATTTGAGATTAAAAAGCAATGCAGTTAATAGACGTAATTTTTGAGACATCAACTCAAATCAGCATCTTGAGTCTACAAGTTCACTTGTGGTGTGGACCAATGTGAGGCCTAGTTCTTACAAGACGACCTTGAGGCAACCATGCTTCCATTTTATTTTTAATCAACTATATTATGATTTTGGCGCAGTGTAAGTAGTGTAAGTGCCCCAAATCCCCCCCAAACCAAGTATGAACGACAATTGATGTACCACTGATGCATATTTTTTGATTGAAGATTGAAGTACCACGGATCTTTATATTACGTGCGATACTAATCAACGTATATTATAGTAGGTAAAGGTATACGAGTGAAATTACGCGCAAAGGTTGTTATTAAAATCATCACGACAATTCAAAATATTCCTATTTAAAAACGTTTACGTACTTATGGCTTTGATAGCGTGTTCTTTACATCTAATTAAGATTTTTTAAATTATAGGGAAGTCAGTAAAATAATGAGGTTATTACTTGAGAAACCAGCCATCTCATTCAACGTAATGTGTCAGTCAGTCACATTTCAAAACTCATTATTTATCTTACACGTTTATCTAACACGTGTGTTTAGTTGAAACATTAATTGTGGCGCCATTATACAAAATACATAAGTAGGAATTACAGCCGGTTTAATAAGATATGTACTAGACAAATATGGCACGTAATTATTTGTGTTTTTTTTCGAGTGCTCGAGAACTTACACTTGCACAAGTATATTGTAGTATATGTATTGTATAGTATAAAATGTATACTTTTAGTGTTCTCGGCTTTAGGTGAGATTATTCAGGATAAAACTTCGTTAGGAGTTTAACTAGCTACCTCTTTTCATAGTTTTAGTAAGGTATCCAGTATCCACACCTTCTTCCTAACTTTTTTACTGATACTAATTACTTTTTTTAATGGTTTTGTAACAGAACACGCACGACTTTTACCTGATGTTTAGCAGTCAGATGCATCCATTGACCTATATATATACTAGACGCGACATCTCAAACGAGGATAGTCGACCAGTGCAGGTATGGCGACATGATGACACGCAGCTGGGCACTCGTAGAGATTACACGCGCTTTACCTTCGAAAATTGTGTATTTCGAATACTCGTTTGAGATGTCGCGTCTAGTATATATAGGTCAATGGATGCATCGTCACTTGTGACGAACGGCACTGAGCTCATCACCATGAGACCATGGTATCTGTCATTTCATAACCTACTGACTCTCAAGGGGTGCTCCCGGAACACACTGTTAAGTTATGGGCGACAGATTTTCTACTTGAGGGTGGTGGCAGTCGAGCATTCGCAAAATGCCTTTCCACCATGCGGTGCAGCTCATAAAGACGCGGCGAGGCGGTAGGGATCACACGAAAAAAAAACTTTATGTCCGTCAAAATTAAATAGCGAAGGATACTTGAAGAAATTACAAAAGCGTTATTATGATACAAGTGAGCTAAGTTGCTCATTATACACGAGGCTGTGTGTTGCAGCCCGAGCCGTAGGCGAGGGCGTAAAACAGCCGAGTGTATAATAAGAAATTTGCTCAAGAGTTTCATACGCACTTTTTCAACACCCTTGCGAGGAAAAATATATATATATATTGCACAAACAACATAAGAAAATTATGGAAAATAGCGCGCAAGTTTTTTTTTTGCGTACGGCAAATGTATGATGTTTGTTTACATATACACCTCTTTGATGTTACGTATCTGTATGACCTGGTTAAATTGAAAATGCTCTGTTTACTCGCATATAATTTGCAGTTAGGTACTAACTTAACTTTGTAGGGATATTTCTATTACGCACTAGTGTATAATATTAACATGCACGAGAGTGTTATAGTGCGGTTTATGGCCCTAAGAACGATATAATAAAACTCACTTTACGAGCAAGGGTTCTGAAAACCATATGAGTACCTACATTATTGTAATTTATAACAAAGTTATGTTTGCAATAACGCCTGCTCTGCGGATTACATTACAAAATTACAAATTTACAAGAGAAAAAGAAACGCGCACATGACTATAATTTTTTCTCTCGTTAATTTTGTAAATTAGTATTTTTTTTTTATGCTTGATAGGTTAGTTTTTGACCACTATCTCACCTGATGGTAAGTGATGATGTGGTCGAAGATGTTATTCAGGCTAACCTAGAAGTACTGGCTCTCAAGGACAGCTGCCGGAACACACCGTTAGGTGCTTGGCGACAGATTTTCTACTTGAGGGTGGTCGCTAGCCAGGCCGGCATTCGCAAAATGCTATAAAACTCCCATGCTATAACGACTGCCATCCTAAGACAACAACCGGGACCGACGCGCGACGGCTTAACGTGCCCTCCGAAGCACGGAAACGCACAGTAGTAATGTCAGTAGCGGTCACCCATCCAAGTCATGACCACGGGCGACTTAACTTTGCTGATCGGTTGAGAACAGCTAAGTAATTTTCGCTACGAGTGCTTCGATTAAATTTACATTAAAGTATTTATGCAATACCTCCATTATATTTTATATGATCATTGTACTCTTAACTGCTTTATATTTTGTTATTTTTGTGTAAGCCGTGTTAAGTGTGTTATATATTTTACTATCACGTACCTTATATGTTTATTTAAACTATTATAATCCGACCATTTAGGCTTCACGATAATACTCATTTTCATGAGAAAAGTTACAATAAAAACATGACCTTACACATGACCATGAAATTTTGAAGCGCTCGTAGCGAAGTTTGCTTAGCTGTTCTTAATCGATCAGCAAAGTTAATCATGAGTTGGATGGGTGACCGCTAGTGACATTACTACTGAGCGCTTCCGTGCTTCGGAGGGCACGTTAAGCCGTCGGTCCCGGTTGTCGTCTTAGGATGGCAGTCGTTATAGCATGTAGGTAGGGCATTTTGCGAATGCCCGCCTGGCTAGCTACCACCCTCAAGTAGAAAATCTGTCGCCAAGCACCTAACGGTGTGTTCCGGCAGCTGTCCTTGAGAGCCAGTACTTCTAGGTTAGCCTGAACAACATCTTCGACCACATCATCGCTTACCATCAGGTGAGATAGTGGTCAAAGACTAACCTATAAGGCATAAAAAAAAAAAATTACCAAAAACCACGTCAAAAACGTTATTTTTTATATTACTTCCATTATTAAAAGTTAATTATACCTGCATAATTTATGTTACACGTAAGATATTCGATAAAAAACTGGTTGCACTCCGGGAGTGCCGGCAGAAGTGAAAACTTGATTATTAATTAACGTTGAGCATGTTTGATATTTTGGAATGGTTAGAGAATAATTTTGCACCAATTGCTTTATCAGTACAAAAGTACTATCATTTATGTGGTAGAATACAATATTCATTTATTGCGCTATCGTACACAAACATGACAATTTATATTACATTAAAAATTTAACACTTTAAAACTATTACAATTATTTTACATTAAAAAGTTTATCTCTCCGAAAAATCAACTTTCATCCATAATTTCAACGACTTTTTCACCATCATCGCATACTTAAATATATATATACTAGTTTTTCGGGCAGTGTGCGGGCCGCATGCGGCCCGCATTTATCGTTGTGCAAGTTTGAACAATATCAAAACACCTTATACATTAAAAAAAGTATGTTCAAAACTCCATTAGGAGTATGAAATCCCATATTAACTCTCAATACAATAAAGAACAATACTGTAGCCACTAAAACAGATTCACCCTACTGCCATAAAAAGGTGGTACGGGCAGAATGGGACCAAGGTTCTGAGTCACTTTTGTTAAGGAACCCCACTCGTAGGTGCTTCGCTTACCTCGGGCAGTTGCCATGGAGACCAGTCGGAGACGTGGAAAAAACTCTCAAGTCGGAGCTCGGCCTTCGGCCTCGCAAGTTACCAACACGGCTCGGCCTGCGGCCTCGCCAAGCGCTCGCCCTTCGGGCTCGCTACTACACTTATGTAGGACAGTAACTCCAAATTCAGTCAAAAACCCCACAAAAACTCCTAATACAGTCGAAAATATAAGGTAATACACACCAAATGCAGTATAAAGAATGATAGGAGCACCTGGGACAAATGTCATCCGACTGCTCTCCCGATTCCCTATGACATTTGTTCAAACACCCCCTACCTATCTCTTACTGTTTTTGAGATACGTCATCCATCTTTACTTGGCAGGCGTCATTTTTATGATTTTCGATTTTTCTCATACTCACCAAAACCACCCGAACATTTTTGCCAATCATCACGTTGTTCCTACTCGTCTCCTTCTAGGAGAACATTTATGTCAGTGAGTCAGTGAGTGGTAATCGTTCTTTATATTTTTTTAATTTTTTTTTTATGCCTGATAGGTTAGCCTTTGACCACTATCTCACCTGATGGTAAGTGAAGATGTGGTCGAAGATGTTGTTCAGGCTAACCTAGAAGTACTGGCTCTCAAGGACAGCTGCCGGAACACACCGTTAGGTGCTTGGCGACAGATTTTCTACTTGAGGGTGGTAGCTAGCCAGGCGGGCATTCGCAAGATGCCCTACCACCATGCTATAACGACTGCCATCCTAAGACTTATTAATTAATATATATATGTATATATATAACATCATCACATATATATATATATATATATATATATATATCATCATCATACTTTTTTTTCAAAGCTCGTTGGCCCAGGCATACATTTTCGCCGCGCCGTAGAGAGGGGATAGCTGTCTACTCTCCATCCGTCTTACGCTTTTTCGATCAGGTCACGTGTCCTGACGCGAGTTTAAGATTTTATACCCATTACAGAAAAAGTGCTCAACGCCGCTAAAGAAGTTTTCACTTCAAAAACGATCTTATTTATATTGGTACACAACCAACATAGTTTTTTCGCTAAACCGACAATCGTTTAAGCGTGATTTCGATGAAGCATATCGTTCGATGAAGGGTGAATCGGAAAACCATATCAAGCTCCAACAAACACAACAACCAAGAAGGAAATCCTTTGTATGTGTTCTTAACTTGGATAAAAAAATAGCTTTGTGTCTAGTAGTCTTGCTTTTTATTTTCTCGCAGGTGATAAAAATACAGTAGGTATTCAAGGCGATGCAACAATTCACGTTAGGCGGGATTAAATCCCTCTAGTTAAAAAAAACCCTAAAACGTTAATTAGATATACTTAAATTAATTACTTGGCGACAGATTTATGTATTACTTGAGTTAGCTTGCCTGACGGGCATGCCCTACCGCCATGCTGTAACGACTGCCATCATAAGACAATAACCGGGACCGAAAGCTTAAAGTGCCCTTCGAAGCGTGGTTTGGAGGGCACTTTAAGCCTTTAAGAAGTAATGTCACTAGCGGTCACTAATTCTTTCATGCTTTATATACGATACGATACGATAACTCTTTATTGACACCAAAAACAATATAAATATACTTATAAACCGATGCATAAGAAGCATTTATTACTATTTTAGTCTACGTAGTTGTATCGACTTTATTTGTTTATTTCTTATAACTATGACTTATACTATGGTATAGAACTACATAAGCTTTTCACATGAGACTTAACAACTATGTCTCAAGGTGACGGGCGCAGTACAATTCGTCACTTGTGATGAAATGCATCTGTTCTAGGCAGAGGTAGTCCACTTAACATCAGGTGGACCTCTCGATAAACGCAAACATATCGATAGAGTACTCAGCCGCAGTCGTGAAATTGTCACTAAGCAACATAAGACAATATCGCAGATTCTTAACAATTACATGGCTGACAATCTCTTTACAGAGACCCTTGCTCCTTTCCTGAGTTCCATAGAATAAATAAAATAGGAGTAGAAAGTGGCTGCGCTCATCGCTTATGTGAATTTGGATGAGGTATCCTTGGTGCGAGCTCAGTGGTAAGACACCATATGATGGATCGCAACTTTTTTAATGTTATTTTTTTGGATCAAGCTCTAGGCCCACCTGATGTTAAGCGGACTAACCTCTGCCTATTACAGATACATTTCTGTTGTTCAGACGTCTCATCCAAATTCCGTTGCTCAGCGCGTAGCGTTCTCTCCATGCTTTGTAAAACAAATTTGTAGTAACAAAGTATTATAAGTTTAATATATAACCTACGAATAAATAAAGTAAAGAAGTATAACTTTACTTTAATTAATCGTAGTATATAACTGATTTAGAAAATTATCTTATTTGCACAATGAAATAATAATATTATACATTTTTAGAATAATGTTTTATTGCTAAGCTAATTTTTTTTCTTATATATTAATTGCTTTAATGTCAAGTGTCTGCCTATTACGGTTCAAAAGATATACACAAATATGACAGATGGATGAACAGACCGAGCGCCAGCGGTTTAGGTTCTGGTGACAAAATTTCCTTCCCATTTTCACTCCTTCTAATCAACCTTAGCAAAAAATATTATTGTGGCATGTATTTGTTTTAAAACGTATATCCAGAAACCAATTTTCATCACTATCACATCAAAGACAACAAAGAGTCTCTACAATTGAAAGACCTTTCCATACTAGAACCACGTCAACAAGTTATTTCACGCTTTTGAGTGTTGTAGTAGGTTCCATTAATAAGTAAAAAAAAATTTCATCCTTTTTAGTGTCCCTTGCTACTTTTGGGATCGATTGTCATTCATTGGCAATAACTATATCATCAAGATAGGAAAATAAAATTCAGTTATTGGAGTGTAACTCAAAAACGGCGTGACCAATTTTGATTAAATTTAAATGGGACCACACAACAAGCCTGATATTTCAAATAAAAAAGAAACATCAAAATCGGTTCACCCAGTAAAAAGTTCTGAGGTAAGAAAAATAAAAAAAGCAGACGAATGAGAACCTCCTCCTTTTTTGAAGTCTGTAAAAAATTAAATAATATCTTGTCCCGCGGAACTACTAGAACGAAATTATATTATTTAACCATCAAGGGCAACTCTATGGGACTAGTGGGACAGACTGTGCTCGTACATGACTTATCCATACTAAATACACCTCCCATCCTCATAAACAGTGATAATTTTTTTTTAAGCAGTGATGGCTCAGTGGCATTGGCTATGGACTGTCGTGCAGCAGGTCCATGGTTCGAATCCCGCCGCGGGCTTGAGCTTCACCGCATGGTGGAAGGGCATTTTGTGAATGCCCGCCTGGCTAGCGACCACCCTCAAGTAGAAAATCTGTCGCCAAGCACCTAACAGTGTGTTCCGGCAGCATTCCTTGAGAGCCAGAAAAATTACAGGCTAATGAGACCTAACAACTAGACGTTTCAGTGTGATGGGCACAGTGCAATTCGTCGTTGATGAAATGCGTCTGTTATAGGCAGAGGTTAGTCCACTTAACATCAGGTGGGCCTCGGGCTAGTTCCGTCACAATAACATAAAAAAAAAAAAACATTCGCAGCTCTGCCTCATTATGCACCTCGTTCATTGCCCAATACTCAGATCAACACATCATGGCTTACGATGATTTAAAAACTTTAAAAGGTATTATAGACTTTTACTGTAAGCTTCATTGTCAGTGACAGAAGATTATGATAAAGAAAAAACTGATTAAGAATGCCGTCGATCACTTTATTGAAATATTACTATTAGGTACGTAATTGTAACAAGCGCCAAAATATATTACCAATAACTCTATCAGAGTAATATATACTCTACTATATCTAAGCTAAATCCCAGTTTTATCAGCAGCTCCGCCTCAATCATTCGTTTTGCAGAACACGCGTTGTTCCCAGCCGTCTCTCTGGCCAACCCTCAGCCGGATGCCTCCTAACGGCTGCGTCACCAAGGATCTGGGTTCCAGCTCCACAATCGGAGGCATGTCTTCTGCTAGGTGCACCTGGTACCGCTTCAGAAAGGTTATCAAACCGGTCATAAATTGCATCTTGGCGAACCTTAAACCTGTGTACAACAAAGCATATAATTTAGAATACTATATAGAGTATACCCCGCAGTCAATGTGACAACAAACACATAGGGGCTTATTTATGGATTGAAATACAAGACTCGAATTCAGTGATATTATGGATAGAGATATATTTTATTTAAGACGACGTTTGGGTTTCCCCGAAAGAGGATACACATGTTTACCAGCGGCCCTACCAGTCATCAGATTACTAGACTTCATCTGACCCATGATCATTTCAACACTCGGAAGTCATCGCCGTCAAACAAATGCTTCTATGAGGGGGTTTACCATAATCCCCACGCTCGGCTCAAATTGGCAGTTCTTTCGAACGCACTGCTGACACATGCATAAAGACGACGTAGAAGATGGAATGTCACCTCTTACGACTTCCAGAGGAAGATATGGATATGCGAGACCCGACGACCTTGCTCTTGGGCTAGCTAGTCAAAAGCGAGTCGGCTTGGCTAGTTTTTTAAGTACTTAAAACATCGACTGTTTAATCGTTTTTTTTATTATTTTGCTCGATGTAAATATTCAAAACTCTATTCAAAGGGCGCGGTCCGGTGTTGCCACAGCGGGTGCTGTTGACTCGGAGTAGGCCTTGTATTTTACTACGAGACTCAGAACTTTAAATAATAAGTTTTTATAGTACTGTTTGACACTTTAAGTTCTGTGTCTCGTAGTAACAGACAATGCCTACTCAGAGCTAAGAGCGTCCGCTGCGGCAACACTGGACCGCGCCGCGCTCCCTTTGAATAGAGTTTTTAATACATACATTTTTAGCAAAGTAATAAAAAATACGAAAGAAATGTTAAAACCAGAAATATTATACCAGAATTAATGAAAATACTGATTTTATAAGCTTTGATTAAAACAAATAAATATTTATGTGTTAACCTATTATTACGACGTGATTTGAACCCCTAATAGAGCACGACCCGATTCGCTCTTAGCCAGTTTTTATAATGGTCCAAAGGCGAGGCGGGCGACCTTAACTACCTATGTCTTCAGAACTTGCATGACCTGTCTTTTTATATATCCATAATTAAACCCGCTTATTTTTTTAGTTATTTGATAGATGTAGATGCTAATTATTAAATCACGTTATGTCCAAGTAACATGAAGTTATACTTCTAACCATGTTTTTATATTGGTATTAAAAAAACAGGTTTCAATGTTTTCAATATATATGCAACGCGCATTCTATATATAAACTAATAACCTCGTTGAATTATTGTCGGAATCGTTATCGATAAATCATAATAATTACCTTTATACCCACTAAAATACAAAGTTTGATAACTGACAATCTTGTGGGAACAAAAAATCTTATTATATTACTATATGAAGTAAGGAATCTGTTTTCCTCAATACAATATCAATTATATCATCATAATGATGCATTTCAACTTGTTACTTGTATCTAAAGGTCACACACGTTTTCTAATCACTTTTTAATATATCATCACATCAACATCCTATATACGTCCATCATTCAACAAACATTATCAATTATATACCCGGAACCTATAAACAAGTATAATCATGTAGGTATTTTCGTTTTATACGAAGCAATATAACTATATTTATAAATACATAGGTCACCAATATCAATTTACTTTGATTTATTAGAATAATGAATAGATTCAGGCGTTACTTTGCGGAAATCCATATTCAATAATAACAAATATTTTAGGAAAACAAAAAATTAATATTTTAATAAGCCACTTAAAAATGTAGAGATATATCTAGTGACAATTCCGCCTAATTTTCCTGTTAAGCCAACGTGACGTCACAAACGCCACGCAGATGTTTTTCTTGATGTTTTCTTAAAATATTTAAAAAATATTTGCTGCTTGAGTTAAGAGATAATAAATTTGAATTCTTACCAATACATATTCTAGGGCCTTCTCCAAACGGGAAGTATGTGTATGGCTTAATATTTGCTTTATTTTCTGGCAGGAACCTCTCAGGTCTGTACTGTTCCGGTTCAGGAAAGTAATCGGGGTTGTGATGCATGTAATACACGGGAATATGGACTCTCAGACCTTTCTCTAGAGAGAGGCCAGATGGAAGTGTATAGTCTTCAATCACCTCCCTCGTTAGGTGTCCAAGAACAGGATACAGTCTCATGGTCTCGTGAAAACAAGCATCCAAGTAAACCAGCTCCTTAACACAATCGTATGATAATTGATTATTGTGGCGCTTCAGGAAATCATCAATTTCCTCTTGAGCCCGTTTCTGAGCTTCCTGGTTCTTCGCGAATTCGTACAGAACAAAAGATAAGGTCGTCGCAGTTGTCTCAAATCCCGCTGCAAAGAACGTGATACACTGAGCAACTAATAACTCGTTGTCAACTTCTAAATTCACCTTCTTGGTACCGCCGTCCTTCATGTTGCTCAAGCTGTCACCAGTTATGTAGCAGTTCTCGTTGAATGACAGGATCAGATCTACGAAGTCGTTTTTATTGGACGGCTTATACCCTCGGCCTTTGAAGACAGCGGTGAGCAGATCAGAAAAAAAATTATCAATCGCTTGGGGAAAAGATTTGAAGCCCAATCCGTAAAATAATGATGGCCAAATAGCTCGAGCTATGGTTTTGAATCCTCTATAGTTAGTTCCTTCGAAGATACTAAGACCTAAAGTGAAGAAGGGATTTTTGGTTAAATCCTTGTCCATCGTATGAGTATCGACACCGAAAGCACACGATCCGATGCAGCCCATGGTGTATCTTGCCATTAAAGTTCTGGCTTCCAGTTTATCAGACAAATATAGTTCTTCGTCGAGCATCTTTTCAAAAGTATGAGAACATTTCTCGAGGAGATAAAACATTTTCTTCATTTTGGAAGATGAGAAGAGAGGCGTTAGGTTTTGCCGCACAACTTTCCATCGGTCACCACCAGAAAAAAAAATATTTTTCGTGAAAACTTCCTTGTGAGTGTACCTGGATATTTCTCTTCCGCTAAAGTAATAAAAATCCTTGGTCATGACTAGTTTTATGATATCTGGATTCTTGACGACGAGGGTTGGCTCCGTGCCGTAAAATGCACCAAAGTAGGGCACCTCCGGAAATCTTTCACAAAGGTTCTGAAGAACATGGCCCCCATATTTTTTGAGTAATATATATTCTGCGTAATTCCCTACTATGGGAATTGGAGTGATGTACGGAATTCCTTTCCTTTTCCAGAACGTAGACCTTATTCTTGACAAATAGTAAATTATAAAAAACAATGATATAAAAAATATCGAAACTATATACGCGGTTATCATGGTCCTATATTCCTAAACTTGCGCTCTACACTGAACGGTGGAAGTTGTATGTAGTATTTTATAAGCAAAATGATGCATCTATCGACTCGTGTTTTAAATCTTTAAGCTGACCATGATTACCGGAAGTTTTGAGACTTTTATAACTGAAGGACAGCTATTAAAGGCATGAACGTAATTTTATATGATTAGTCCAGTGCTTGGTTACAATTCTGTGATTTCAATACTAGCACAATATTTGTCTATATTTTCGATTTTGAACCGGTTTTACGACACTAGGGACGTCCAAAATTATGCGTCTATTTCAAATCTCTTTTTCTGGGAGTAAACATAAATTGTAATTAACTATCAATAAAACTATAATACTCTATGAGACTGTAATATTCTTTGCCTAAGTTGTTAATATTACTTATCATAAGCCATGGTTAACATTAGTTATATTTAACTCTTGACCTTGTAATATTAGCGATTAATTGCCTCATGACTTAGTTTATAACTAGTAGAACGGAAGATAGGAAAGACTTCTAATATTTATGTATTTATTTAAAACACTGGCGAAAAATAATCAAATTATTTACTTCACAAAAATGTTTCTTTGTCCCTGGCGTCTGACTGCTTCTGTCTAATACTGAAAGTAGCTCTCACAATTAAATTCACAATATGTAAAGATTATATTTTTTTTTTCACATGGGTGACCGGTAGTGACATTACTACTGAGTGCTTCCGTGCTTTGGATGGCACGTTAAGCCGTCGTTGTCTTAGGATGGCAGTCGTTATAGCATGATGGTAGGGCATTTTGCGAATGCCCGTCTGGCTAGCTACCATCCTCAAGTAGAAAATCTGTCGCCAAGCATCTAACGGTGTGTTCCGGCAGCTGTCCTTGAGAGCCAGTAATTCTAGGTTAGCCTGAATAATATCTTCGACCACATCATCACTTACCTTCAGAGGTGAGATTGTGGTCAAAGGCTAACCTATCAGGCATGAGAAAGAAAAGTTTCAATCACCAAAGAGATCAACATTGTATGAACAAGTTAAAGGCTGTTTTTATCTTGTTTTTTAGGTTTTTTTATTAAGTATTTATATATTTATTCAACCTAAAAAATTTAATAGTTTTTCAAAAACTACATCCTGTGACGACGATTTCTGAGACTATTTCTAATTCTGAAGCTGTAAATAAATCGACAACTGTAACGGATGCTAGTGGTAAAATTGTTACGATGCATATCCATCATTGGTCAAATATAAACATTAGCCTCTAATTATTTCTATGCTAAGTCTTCTTTTACAAATTATATATAAATAAAATAAAAAAATCTTATTCATGAATATCAACTCATGAGTTGCACTTACTTATTTACTCATAGAGCGTGATAAAAAGTAGAGTGTCCAGGAGCCAACAACTATTTTAAACTCGAGTAACTTTGAATCCCTCGCTGCATTCAGGAATCCACTTTAGAAATCTTCGCTACGCTCGTGACTCTACTCTAGTGTTTCTTTCCGCACTGGATTAAAAGAAACACTCTCGCCTTCAAAATGTTGCAAAATTGTTGTTTGCTCCCTTGGTAAACAATATACTAATATACCACACCAACTCAGAAAGTGTCTAATTGATCTTCTTCAAAAACGTGTTATAAAGTTCGTCATTTCTACCATATAAATGTGCGGAGGGAAAAGGTATATGGAATTTCATTGGTGCCCTCCGTAGCAGGGAAGAATGTAGTATGAAAATTCATACCTGCCCTGCTAGCGTTATTTTGTTTTTTTTTTACTGCAAACATAAAAAATGCAAACGTCATATATCAAAAAGGTATCAAATAATTAGAAAAAAGAGGTGGGCTTTTTTGTATTCGAATTTGTGTAAGGAGGTTGGCAACCTTTTTATGCACTATAAAAAAAGTGCGGCCATTTATTTTATTTTGTTAAATTTTGTTTTGATAATTTTGACAGTACGCTTTTAATTTTCCAAAATGTCATCTGATAGTGAAAGTGAAATTTTATAATGAAGATGCCTCCAGAAATAAAAAATACAGCTCAAGAAATCATTAAGAACTTACTTCCTGAGAAGTCTCGGGACAAATACGAGAAAACTTATAATGATTTTATATTCCTCGTAGGTGTGGTATAAATCACTATGTATCCCGGGAGAAAGTTCTATTTCTGTTATTGAAGTAGATCGTTTTCTCCCCTCGGTGTACAATGTACTATTGTAGCTTCCCAGCATTGTCATGATTTCCTCTAGAGCTCATTGAGTAGAGATCAAAAATATTTATAAAACATAAAAATAAATAGGGGAACGTCAAATTGGTATATTTTAGAATTTTTGTTACAGGGTCTGTCGTACTGCTTATACCAACAAATATTGAAAACTGGTATCAAGATGAAGTTGTGATCCTGTGACCAAAAGCAACAAACATATTTTCTTTAACTGCCAATTGCAATGCAACCCTCAAGTAACGAGGTGCGACGCGGACTGGGCTGCTTCAGAATTTTCAGCCTAGTGATTCCTTGTAACTCCTTTTAAATAGTAGTCTGTAAACAGAATCGTATAGGTATATGTAATAAAATAGAAATATAATGAAACATGGCTACAAAAAAACTCAACCCTTCACATGAACTTTTCATGCACTACCGAAAAACTATCGCTTTCGACACCTTTTCACTCAGGAAGCGGCGCCCCTCAACAGTAAATTATTGATGATATCTTCCGAACCTTGAAGATTCAAATACGTGAGAAATAGACATGTGGTCACGGGTTAAAATACAGTCACTAAAAGTATTTTTTTAGTCAAAGTCACATAAAAAATGGTGACATAAATGCGCAAAAGCAACTTATTTACGTTACACGTGGAATTAGAGACTAGATGATAAGTACTTTTTAATCGCCGTATAGGCTATTACTGCAATTGTTAATGAACAAATAATGTCGCTGCGGTCCACTGCACCTACAGCCTACAGTTGACTGCACGCAGTCGCTGCACTTGCAGCCGGCTCTAGAGTCGGCAGCGCATAGCTCGGAATGTATACACAGCCATAATGCATACTGCTGAACAAAAGCCCCTTTATCATTATCTGCCAGTATAAGTGCTGTTCTCAACCGATCAGCAAAGTTAAGCAACGTCGCGCGCGGTCATGAGTTGGATGGGTGACCGCTAGTGACATTACTACTGAGCGTTCCCGTGCTTCGGAGGGCACGTTAAGCCGTCGGTCCCGGTTGTTGTCTTAGGATGGCAGTCGTTATAGCATGGTGGTAGGGCCAGTACTTCTAGGTTAGCCTGAACAACATCTTCCACCACATCATCACTTACCATCAGGTGAGATAGTGGTCATAGGCTAACCTATCAAGCATAAAAAAAAATAAGGCAATTATAAAGGTTTAAACTTTGGTACAAAAAATATCCCACACCCGTAAACTATATTACCCCAGCGGAACACCTACCTCCTGGTAACGAACTGCAGTGGCCAATTTGGAAGTCGCTCAACAGACTCCGTACCTAAGTTTGTCGTTGCAAAAGCCTTGCGCCTAATGGGGTAAAGTTACATGTGGAATGTGAGTTTGGTGCTCCTGAGAAAAATATGGCACACACGCTGTCATGTCCCCTGTGCCCGATTGCTTGCACACAAAAAGACCTCAAGAATGCTGACAGGGTCGTGAAGGTGGCCTCCGATTGGGCAAAAATATCTAAGAGCCAATAAGCCATTTTACGAAATAAATGAATGAATTTAAAAGGCGCTGCTGCCATCGTCTAGAATTTTTCAATTAGTAGCCTAGTACGGCTCCCACAGTAAGATATGGAGGGAGTGCAATTCTAGTCCGGCAAACTACGGGGATCCGGATAAACCAGAATTTGGGAATATACCTACTCGTATTGTAATACTGCGCTGGACTGGAAACCATAGATGAAAACGCGCATCTATTTGCCTTTTGACGACTCACTTCAGCTTTATAGTCTGTAAAGTATTACGAGTAGTCATGGAATTTGTGTCAATAAAATAATATTGTACATAACTTTGACAAGATATTGATAGTGAATCGATGAATAATGAAGTCGCAGTGGACGTATATTTAATTAAGTCAGCCTTAAATCACCTAAACTATTCAAATATACGTTTACCCGTATCGGAATTAATCACTTAGGTATATTAATTAAATAAAAGGTTATTTGAAAATGTACAGAGTATTTGCGAAATTCACGTATGACATGATTATGTACAAAAAGTTAACGAACTTCGCTACAAAAAAATGGTTAAATATACACTAAATTGACGTTGCAAGAGTTTTCCTGAATATTACACACATAAATAAAACAACTCTTTTCTGCACTACTTAGTGTTGGTGTAGATGCTAATGTTAGGTACATACAGTAAAGAATAATATGCATGATCGCTTGAGTAGGTCGTCGTTGTTCCAAAATCAGTATAGGTATATGAAGGGGTGAGCCTTCGTGAATGGAAAATTCTTTATATGTATTGATGTTTTCCACAAGCCATACGAAAACATGAAACAAAGTTTTTATTTTGACTATAGACAAAATCATGTTTGAAAACCAACTTTTATTTCGTCAAGTACCTATTTTGAGAAAAAAAACTCGCAAGGTCTTTACATTTAAATCTCATCTAAAAATACATTATTGCTGATAGCGTGTAGAGTTACGTAATGTTATGTTGTTAAATAGTAATTAGAGTCAATCAGGGACCTCTTTGTAACGAGATTGACACACTAATTGTAAAAAACCAGCAAATTGCGGCTCCGCACCAAAGGTTCCGTAGGAACATACAATAAGTACATGGTTACCTTACTGTAACAGCCGACTCGTCCACTGCTGAACACAGCCTCCCCTATTAAGGGGGTATTTGCCATAATCCCCACGCTTGGCAGACGGCTTGGGGATCGCAGTGTAAGATGGCAGTTCTTTAGAAGGTGCTGCTGCCCACCTTCCAGTATTTTTCCCTTAGTCGCCTCTTACGACACCCACGGGATGATATAGGGAGGTGCAATTCTAACCCGGCACCTCACGGGGGACACATGGTTACCTTAGTCAAAGTTAATTTACAAAGACTTATTTATTCCCTCGTACTATTGGCGTCTCGGGAATAAATAAGTCTAAGGTAAACACTGGGCGTTTCATTACGACTAAAAGGAAAGTAAAAATTACAAACATGAGTTAACTAAAGAAAATATGAGTGAACTTTATTTTACATGAATTAACAACTTTGGAAAGATATCTATTTAAAGTTTATGGTAAAATTAGAGCAGTTAGTGAAAGGTTTTTCCAGGTACGATAATATCTTTTATTTTCTAGGAAACTTGAGTTTCTACAGTACCCAGGGACTCTTGCGAGAAAGTTGTGGACATTGATATTTGTCTATTTGTTCAACAATATTTTTTAGATTGCACTTGATGTATTTTGTAATATTTTGTTATATCTATAATTAGCTTTCTGTTACTATAGGTGTTATATATATAATTCACTTCAGCTGTTGGTTTTCCTAAAATAAATAAATGCACTCTGATTGGCTCTTTCAAGGACGCTACCAATTTAAGGGATGTGCATTGTAACATCGATATTCTCCCTGTCCAAGTATTTGAGTGCAAAATTTATTCCTGTAACAAATTATTTGGTAGATAATATATTCTTTGAATAAAATGCGATATAGCGAGTACTTGAATTGTCGCGAAAAATATTTAGTTAACTAAAACTTCACCCACATTATTCGACATAAATTATGCTTAGGGCCTGTTTCAGAATGTTCCAGTAAGTTCCGGTTATACTACCCAGAACATATTTAATAAAAATACACTATCTTTGCGTTTCACAGTCATCGATTTAGCCTATCCATCGGTTAAAGCTTGAAACGAGCTGCATGTAAACTGTCATTTTTATCATTCAGTTATTTTATGTTCTGGATAGTATAACCCGAACTTACTCGAACATTCTGAAACAGGCCCTTAATGTTATTTATCAGTATCATACCCATCTGCAACCGTTATATGGTCCATTATATAGAAAGTTTCCGTCTAGGTTGTATAAAAAATATAATGTTATTTATTATATGTGCTATGCAATTTCTTCGAATTAAAATTCATGCAATTCAACGGGGCAATGCTGCCAGCATACTGGGCACGCTGCCAACTGGTAGTGGGCTAGAGCATTTGGACTGCCTATGAGTCTGCAAAGGCTTATAGGGATCTAAATGTTTTTATTGTAGTAGCGTTGTATTAGTTCGTAGTATTTTGTAATAAAGGCATATCGAAGGTAAAAAGAAAAAAAAATCTTCGTAATTTGTGAACTGATTTGCGAGGTCCAAAATGAAGGTTGTCTTGGTTGTATAAAAATGTATAAACCTTCCGTCCGTCTGGACATCACGGGTCTCTAGCTTGTAAATAGGCCGAGTTATAAACCTGGATATTTATATTGATATTTAGTGCAAAACGTTAATGCAAATATGGACTAGGATATCAATTCAATTGTTGGTCAAAGAGTGGAGTGTTACTGTGTTATTTTCTGAAATCCATAGTTTTTTAAACACACACATCAAACGTGCCTAGGGATCATGTATATTTTGAACTAAAAAAAAATATTCAATAAATTTTTACCAAATGTAACTATCCAGACTGTTTTTTTAATTTAATTCCTATGTTTAAGTAAACAACGAATCCCTATATTATGTATGAATAAAGAAAAAGTTAAATCTAAATATTGTTATGTTTGAAATAACGTCTGCTCGGCGGATTACATTACAAAATTACGAGAAAAAAATTATAGTCATGTGCGGGATTCGAACTCGCGTCCATCCACCCCTATAGCCGATGTATGCTCTGACCGCTTGAGCTAACATGACAATGACTCATAACTACAATTTTTCGTCTCGTTCGTTATTTAACCATTGTGTTGTGATGGAGCGACACCTATAGCTCAACTTTACGTTGTACTACAAACAAGACCAATTTTGCAATTGGTTTTAAACTTATAAATGATGACGCAACCCTATAATTTTATGTACTCCATAAAATTGTTATGTACTACCTAATATACTATTATACACTACACATCAGAAATAATAATAAAAATAAGGAATGAAGTGGATTTAACTTTGTTATTTTCCTAATGTATATATGAATTATAGTATGTGAAAAATACAATATTATAATTATATTTTAAAACGATGGCTCCGTTTGCGCTCAAACAAAAACGATTAGGGATCGCAACCCGCGACAATTAAAGCGAGAAGGTACTGAACAATTTTGAACACGAAATTAGCGTTAAACCAAAATAATTATAAGGTTTTATTATAAAAACTAACGTGGTTGTCACTAATTAATACCCCCCATCTCTACCCGTGGGGGTTATAAGAGTCGACTAAGAGTAACACACTAGAAGGTGGGCATCAGCGCTTTCTGAGGTACAGATATCTCACTCTGCGGTCACCAAGATGCCTGCCAAACGTGGGGATTATGGCAAGTCCTCCTATAGTGGTGGTGTTTTTATATGGAACTCTATAAATAAAAACCAGTCAAGTGCGAGTGGGACTCGCACACGAAGGGTTCCGTAACTAAATATTCTGTCTACCTGTCACCGTTATCAGTATCAAGCAAGAAACGGGAAAAAAACAAGTTTGTTGTATGGGAGCCCCCTTAAATATTGATCTTAATTTATTTTTAGTATTTGTTGTTATAGCGGCAACAGAAATACATCATCTCTGAAAATTTCAACTGCCTAGCTATCACCGTTCTTGAGATACAGTCTGATGACGGACGGACGGACGGAAGAACAGCGAATTCTCAGTAATAGGGTCCCGTTATTACCCTTGGGTACGGAACCCTAAAATGAATGATTCATGCGAAGAGGTTTGAAAGAAAACAATGGAACATTCCATGGTTGTCAATTCAAACTTAAGTTTTACCTAATCGTATGTCATGTACCAAATTAGGGTCTTGTCAAAATTGCTAAAATAACTTTAATAACAGAGTACGAGTAAGTATTTATAGTTTGTTGTTGGTTGAGAGGCATAAAGGGTCATTTTCAAATCTGGTTTTATCCTGTATGGGATTCTTGGTTGGACAATTATTGTAGGGGTTTTTGATAGATAAATTCTCAGTGGCCTCACGGGGTCTACTAGCCCTTAAAGACAAAACACTCGGTTCTTATTACATTGGACCTAGTTTTTTATGAGATTTTTTTTTTTATCCTGATTGATTAGCCTTTGACCACTATCTCACATGATGTTAAGTCATGATGTGGTCGAAGATGTTGTTCAGGCAAACCTAGAAGTTTAGATTGGAGGGCCAACGAGTATACGTCTCACCTGGTAAGTGATCACGATCATTCGAAACACGAGAAGTCTCGACTCTCGATGATGCGTTTGAGGCCTTTGAGAAGAGAATATGGTCTCTTCTGGACAGCTGTTGTACTGTATCAGCTCAGCGGGATTGTCTACATCTGAATACAGCCTCCCCCATTATGGAGAGGTTTCCCCTATGTCGTATCAGTCTAGAAATACTTCCCATGACAGCTGCCACACAGTGGTAATGCGTGGCAGAATTTTGTTAGAAATACACGGTTATGGACACGTCGACATGAAATTAATGAATCTTCTCTCTATCAGAACCTCCGATGGCGAAATTTAACTCTAGGTATTAAACCGAGCAGTTTTTTTATATAGCTGCTAGGCCAGCTTTTGACCAATATCGTAACTGAAGGTAAGTGATGAGTCGAAGATGTTATTCAGGTTAACCTAGAATTAATGAGAACTGTTCGTCGACGATTCGAATGCGGTCAAATGAAATGAGTTGTGAAAATTTAAAACATAATCTGTCGAAATGGCTGACTCTCCTGGATTTTTTTTTTATTTCATTGTGACGGAACAAGAACAATGCCCACCTGATGTAAAGCGGACTAACCGAACGAATTGCACTGCTCCCGTCACCCTAAGACATACAGTTGTTAAGTCTCATGTGCCTGTAATACTGGCTCTCAAGGACTGATGTCGGAACACACTGTTAGGTGCGTAGCCACAGATTTTCTATTTGAGGATGGTAGCTAGGTGAGCATTCGTAAACTGCCCTTCCACCATGCGGTGAAGCCCAAGCCGGTGGCGGGGACCGAACTACGGACCTGCGGCACAGCAGTCCATAGCTATTACCGCTAGGCTATCATTGCCTTGCGAGCCTACCTACCGCCAACCTACCTTTCGAGAACGTACTTATATATAAGCATGGTTATAGATGTTTTAGAGTATTATGTTTACGTTCAGCAAAAAAATATTTATAATTTATTTTTGGCAGTGGAAAGCAGAATGTTTCAATATCAACATTTGTAATTGACCTTCATAAGAGCGTCGTAGACGCCTAAATTGAATAGGTAAATGATTTTGGCTTTGACTTTGGTATTAAAATCAAAGTAACTGGATAAAAGCTGGTGTAAAAACAACGAAATTGCGTTTATAATTTTCAGTTATGAGAGTAGGTTTTGTATAAGTAATTTTATAAGGTATAATAGATCCATGTCTCTATCAGAAATATAAATTAACGTAAGGGACATTTTGGGGAAAACGAGTTATATACATCATTGTATTCAGAATTACACACTCTATCGATTAGTATATAATTTAAATTTCTCTAACGTTAAAAAAAATCCCTTAAAGTACAAATATTCGGACTGCGTAAAACTATTTGTGATAAAAAAGTTTATTTAACGGATATTAACATGTTTTATTTTAAGAAAAATAAAATACATTTTAAATAATTTAGACCCTTACTTTAAATCACAATTGAGATAGTGGTAGCAATTCTGTTGGCAAAAAACTAACTATAATTTAGTAAAATTAGATTTAGAAATGTCAAATGAACATTCCTTATTCTGTTGGGGCCATAGTTTAGTTAATTCACTCTAAAATTATTAAAAATACTAAAATTAGTAAAATTTGCATATTTGCTATTCTGTTGTACCATAATTTAGTCAGATTAGGTGGAATCATAGATAATTTAACCTGAAATTAATCAATATGTAAATTGGTGTTGACTAAAGTTGTAACGTTCTCCAATCAATATATTTTTGCGGATTTTATCATAAACATGGCTTTCTTAGTCGGATAAACAATGAGGCATGAAGAAAAAAGCTTGTAGGCAAACTTGGATTAATAAAATCTTTGCACACCTGTAATACCCCGAGGGGTGGCAGATGTGTTTAAATACCCACTTTTATTATATAGACTTCGGACAGCTATGTGCTTTGTGATTTTTTTTATGTAATCACCAGTAGATTCTGTTACTGAACCTAGGCTTTCGAGATTGCAAAGCGACTAGTTGAAGCTGTTCTGCCAAGCACCGTGACAAAATCATTATTTTTGGGCTTTATCACAGGTTTCGATAGTTTCGAATATAAACAAACTTCCATGGGTAAATAGGGCGTATACCATTTGACGCTAAATTCGTTATTTTTGATAATTTTGATCACATTTTATGTCTATGGTTCATATTAAATGTGGATCCATAGACGCAACATGTAATCAAAATATTCGAAAATAACTCTAATGGAATACGGCCAGACTAAAAATTCTTATAAAAAACAACTTGACTTGTGCGCCATCTAGCGTAGAGTAGCGGCAAAGTGAATTATATTTAGTATTGAAATAATTTGCTGTATTAAATTTAGTTCGAGGTAACAGCAGAATGACTTTTAGAAATCCTAAAATTAAAATTAGAACTTTTTAATTATTTTTATATTGTTATGATTGCAATAACGCCTGCTATGCGGATTACATTACAAAATTACAAATATACGATAGGAAAAATTTAAGTCATGTGCGGGATTCGAACCCGCGTCCATCCGCCCCTTTAGCCGGGGCATGCTCTAACCAATTAAGCTAACATGACATGACGTCATAACTCGAATTTTTCCTACCGTTCATTAACCATCGTATTGGGATGGAGCGACATCTATAGTACCACTTACGTTGTACTACAAACAAGACCAATTTTGCAATTGGTTTTATACTTGTAAATGATGACGCAACCTTATAATTTTTATATTGTTATGATTGCAATAACGCCTGCTATGCGGATTACTCTAAAGGGCTAAAGGGGCGGATGGACGCGGGTTCGAATCCCGCACATGACTTAAATTTTTCCTATCGTATATTTGTAATTTTGTAACTTTTTAATTAGTTAGTATAGTTAGTGAGTGTACAACAGAATTGCTACCAATATTTATATGTCCCTTACTTAAATTCATGATACAGAGTTTTTAAGAATTATTCTAGTACATCATCTTGTACAGACCCACCAACTTATCTGTTCAGGTGGCAGAAAAAAGAACTACAACATTCCTTCAAATTGTGACAGTTTGTATTGTAGTTGATTTCCATGACCAGTAGCGCCCTCGAAAACTGCACAGTTAAGTTGGTGGTACTATATCTCAGAAAGCCAACTCTATTATTTTTATTTTATTTTTGCCGGTGAGGCAAGGTAAATATAAATATATATTTACCTTGAAATTAAGAAAAATATAAAAAAAATACATAACCAAGGAAAATATACAATGTTAGAGACGACACAGTACTCTCGAAAGAATTGCTTCCAAAGAATATAAAGGAACAAATGAAAGAGCGGTAGGATAATCAGATACATAATCAGTTAATTACATTGTAATTAGCTGATTATATATTTTCGTGTAGACTTTCACTTAACTCTATAAATTACTAGTTCTGTTTATTCTGATTTCAGAATGCAAACCCATCTTCTATAATAATAATAATAATAGCAATAATGTTTATTGAACCAAATGCGGCGGATGTTACGAGCCAATGATATAATTAGGGACTTTTTTCCACCGACCTTTGGTATTCGTTGAGCCAATAGTATTGCCGCTACTTACTTGGGAAGGTCATTCAGAAGTTATAATGAATTTAATTTTATAATAACATTACTAAATTAACTACATACCTTTTTGGAAGCAATGTATAAAAAAAAAAAATAAGTTTATTACTATTTATTATCAGAAGGTAGCAAATTATATATGTGCTTGCTACTTCCTACTGGTTTTTTTGATACATTTGAGAAGATGCTTGTCGAGTCCGTTCTTGAACTGATTCACAGTACTGGCTGTAACTATGTACTCTGTAATAGTAGGTTATCATACAGGTGAGTTAAGTTGCTCATTACACACGAGGCTGTGTGTTGCAGCCCGAGCCGTAGGCGAAGGCGTAAATCAGCCGAGTGTATAATGAGCAAGTTGCTCACGAGTTTCATACGCACTTTTTCAACATCCTTGCGAGGAAAAAAAATATATTTTGCACAAATGCGATACAAACAACATACGAACATTACGCAAAATACCGCTCGTTTTTTTTGTGCTCGGCAAATGTATGATGGTTGATTACATATACACCTCTTTGATGTTACAAATCTGTATTACCCGGTTAAATTGAAAATGTTCTGTTTACTCGCATATAATTTGCAGTTAGGTACTAACTTAACTTTGTAGGGATAAGTTACCCGATTAAATTGAAAATGCTCTGTTTAGTCGCATATAATTTGCAGTTAGGTACTAACTTAACTTATACATACATACATAAAATCACGCCTCTTTCCCGTAGGGGTAGGCAGAGACCACGGATTTCCACTTACTACGATCCTTACATATCTCTTTCGTTTCATCTACACTCATCAATCCTTTCATACATAAGCGTCGGTTTAGGGTACTCTTGACATGGCCTTTTTTCAGAACGTCTTCAATCTGATTTCGGAACGTTCGCCTAGGTCTTCCCCTTCCAAAACTTCCGTTCACTTGTCCCATGTATAGTTTAGTCATTCTTATTTCATTCATTCTCTCCACATGTCCAAACCATCTTAACATACCTTTCTCGATTTTTGTCACTACATCCTCATTCACACCACATCGTTCCCTTATCACACTATTCCTTATCCTGTCACTCCGTTTGACTCCAATCATGCTCCTCAATGCTCTCATCTCCACGGCATTTATTCTACTTTCATGCTTTTTCTGCCACACCCAACTTTCACTACCATACATTAGTGTCGGAACCAACACTCCCCCATGAACAACCAGACGAGCCTTTTTAGACATCTTCTGACTGTTCATAAACGCGTGCAATGCTCCGTTTACCATGTTTCCAGCGTTCACTCTCCTTTCTATATCTTTTTCACACTCACCATCTTTTGTAAACATGGATCCCAAGTATACAAACTCTTTCACTTGTTCCACTTTTTCACCTCCGATCACAATATTGCAATCGGTCACTCTATTATCTCGTTCAAACACCATAACTTTCGTCTTACTTACATTTATTTTTATTCCCTTTCTTTCTAAAGCCTCATGCATAACATTTACCATCTCCTGCAACTCTTTTACCGACGACGCAAGTATTACTTGGTCAGCAGCGTAGAGAAGACATTTGATGAGTAACTCGTTCATTCTTAATCCACATTCACTGTCTTTCAGGTTTGTCAAACAATTATCCATGAATAAGTTGAACAGCCACGGTGACGCTACACATCCTTCTCTAACACCTTTTTCGATGTTAAACCAATCAGTGTATGTCCCATTTATCCTAACGCAAGCACTGGAATCCTTATAGAGGGATTTCAGCGCTAGGATCAGGTTACCATTCAGCCCATGCATAGACAACGCTGACCACAGTTCGTGCCTACTCACCCTATCATAAGCCTTTTCTAAATCTACGAAAGCGCAATAGACCTTTTGGCTTTTCGCCAAGCATTTTTCGGCTATGCATCGTTAAGAAAAGACCTGATCCGTACATCCCATTCCCTTTCTAAACCCTGCTTGTGCATCCCACACTTTCTCATCTGTCTCTTTTATCACCCGTTCAATCAATACTTTCGCATATTATTTACCGACAACGCTGAGGAGGCTGATTCCGCGATAATTCTTGCATTCTTGTTGCGACCCTTTTCCTTTATAAAGCGGCACAATCACAGCCTTGCACCAGTCACCTGGTACACGGCCGCTCCTCCAACACAAATTAAAAAGGCGGTGCAACAGACTAGCTGCTATGTCTCGCCCAGCTCTCAGCATCTCGACTGACACTCTATCATATCCTGCAGCCTTTCCTAATTTCATACCCTTTAACGCTTTCAAAATCTCATCCATACCTATTTCATTTTCATCATCACTTCTATTCATATAGGTTTCCGGAACCTGGTCCAGTGTTCCCTCTCTTTCAAATTATTCTTTCCATCTTTTCAACACACATTCTTCTCCTTTTATAATGCTTCCATCATGACCCCTGATTTGATTAAGCTCTGAGTTTGTGTTTTTTCTCCGAGCTGTTCTTATGGATTTCCATAAAAAATTAACATTTGACTGGAAATCATCAGAAAGCCTTTTTTCAAACATATCTTTTCGTTCATCTTTCTTTCTGCACACAACTTCTTTAACTATCTTTTTCAATCTTTTATAATCCTTTCTTGCTTCACGTACATCATCATGCGTTGCCATTTGTACTTTTTGGTTAGCTTTTGTTGCTAACCAATCCAGCCATGCTTTTTTATTTTCATCCACAGCCTTTTGCACTTCTTGATCCATCCACACGTTCGTTTGCATTTTTCCTTTTCGCCTTTTAGAAATTCCACACACATTGATGGCAACGTATACCACTCCTTCCTTAAATTTCATCCACAATTCTTCAATTTCACTTATCTCTTCCAAACCATCAAGCCTTTCTTGCAGCTTAGTAACATACTGATTTTTAATATCCTTCTCTTGCAATTTTTCAACTTTCACTCGTTCCAAACAATTCTCACTTGTAGGTGCACGCACTCGGTGTCGCCATCGATTGAAAAGGCCACTTACATGTGTTACCACCAAGTAGTGGTCTGAATCGATGCCGACTCCGCGGTACGCCCGAGTGTCTAATATTTTCGTTCTCAGCCTTTCATCCACAATAACAAAGTCAATCATGCTTCTTGAATCACCTTCTTCCCTTGTATACAAATGGATCTTTTTGTGGTCAAACATTGTGTTTGTCACGCAGAGATTCCATTCCAGACACAAATCTAGCAAACTTAGTCCATTCTCATTCACTCGTTCATCCCCAAAAGCACCAAGAACCCTTTCATATCCTTCTCGCTTTATTCCTACCCATTCATTAAAATCCCCTAACAAGACAATCCTTTCATTATCTTTACATAATATTACAATATCGTGCATACTGTCCCAAAACTCCTCTCTTTCTTTTTGGGCTTTTGGGGACTTTCTCGATCCCATGTCCGTCGGTGTATAGACACCGACCACAAAAAGTCGAGTAAGTCCAACTTTAAGCCTCACCCAGAGAAGTCTTGGGCTCACGCATTCATACTCGATCATACATTCATTCATTCGTGCAGAAAGGATCACACCAACGCCTTGACAGGCTCTGTTAGTTATCGCACAAACACAAAATATGTATGCGCCTTTTATCCATCATCTGGCATACTTCATCCACTTTACTGTCCAATCCACCCCATACATTCATCGTAGCAAAGCGGCTCTCCGCGGGCCGCTTTCCGCCCCCGCGAGGAACGAGACGTGATGGGTGGCGAACCTCATCGCCGCCATTTGAGATTTTATTGAAAAAATTTAAATCCATGCGGTTCCCACGAGTAGCTAGGGAAAAAATAGGTCCATCCTGACAGAGCCCCGCATGCCAGGATAAGGCTAGCTGTTTTCTGGGTTCGCCAGGTCCCAGGGCAATTTGGCACGCCCCTAGCCACGCATCCATAGGCACGGCAGACCCCGGATTGGCGGAAAGGGAAGGAAGAAAGGGAAATGGAAAGGATTAGTGACGAGGAAAGGATGTCTATGAGTTTGGGTAGGAAATAGGTATGTAGGATACTACTACCTTGGAAGGGTATTGGTAGAGGTAGTAGCAGCTAGGACGCCGGGGTCGCATACCCGCATACCACCACAATCACCGGACAGGCAACTGTGGTTGGTATGTCCCTGACGATAACTTAACTTTGTAGGGATAATTCTATTACGCACTAGTGTATAATATTATTATGCACGAGGGTGTTATAGTTCAGTTTATGGCCCTAAGAACGATATAATAAAGCTTACTTTACGAGCAAGGGTGTCGAAAGTTAATATTATCAATACATATTGACTTCTCGGTTGCTTAGAAATGTTTGTGAGGATTGATATTTGAGGATATGGCACATAACTAAACGTGGTGGTGGCTTTTTAGAAAGGTCTGTTTGTACTTTGAACTCCATTAGAATAGTGTCACCCAATTCACACTTACGTTTATGAATCATTATTGATATACTTTGCCCGAAAATATAGGCACCATAAAGCAAAACCATATTCAAAATATCATTTGGGTGTGTAAAACACTCTAATTTTCGAAGTTGTATACTCACCTAGACCAGTGGGTGAATATACCACTAACGATTTAGGAAAGTGGAATCTCACCCATTGGTGAGTATATAGCGAATACATACTTACTTAAGTAAGTATGTATGCGAGGGATATGGATTATGGCAAATCCCCCCTTAATTGGGGAGGCTGTGTTTAGCCGTAAACGATCTGGCTGATACAGTACATAGAAAATACATACATTAGCTTTGTACATAGCACCACCTTCTTTTTTGGAAGTCGGTTAAAAGTACTGCTTTCTGACTTGCCGTGCTTCCAACAACTGACATCATTGGAAACGAGTATCTGAAGTATTTATTAAAATAATAATTCTTAAATGAAACAAGTGAAGTTAAGTATAATAACAGGGAGTGAAGAGCGAGACGTATTTTACAGAATGGATTAGATTTGATTATATTTTTGTTCTTCAACGCAATATAAATGTAAAATTTGTAATTTTGTAATAAAATGTTTCTATTCATGGATTTCCGTTCATTTGAGATGCTATGTTTTTTGGAAAGAATAATTACTTATTATGGTTCCCTTTCAACCGTTACTATATAAAATATACACACATATATAAAATCACGCCTCTTTCCCGTAGGGGTAGGCAGAGACCACGGATTTCCACCTACTACGATCCTTACAAATCTCTTTCGCTTCATCTACAGTCATCAATCCTTTCATACACAAGCGTCGGCTTAGGGTACTCTTGACCTGGCCTTTTTTCAGAACGTCTTCAATCTGATTTCGGAACGTTCGCCTAGGTCTTCCCCTTCCAACACTTAAATATATTCCAACACTTATAACGTATAATATCATTTACATATCAGGTAATCCACGTTTAAGGCACGAAAGTTTTAGAAAATATGTAAATGCAGTTTTATATATTTTTGAAATAAAATGAAGTATTTCATTTACTGGCACTCCGTGTGTCATAACCGTAGGATGCCCTGTATACGTTCTCTGTTGATATTATCTGCCTCTGTCCACATTTTGTATGGGGCAGAAAAGAGTGAAATTGAACTAAGCAGGCAATTGCAGCCTCCAGCTGCAGTCGGAATAGTACCCTTAGACAACCCTACTACAGCTGGAATGTCACCAAAGCTTTTTATTCTATTTTAATCTATCATAAATAATCTCTCTACTCTATATTTACATTTGATTAAATAAATATTCTGAAATTAATTAAATACTTACTCATATATAATATAATTCATCTTAAACATAATATGAGAACGTACATTAACTCGAATCTATAGATTCTCGAAGGTAGGTTAACATATAATAGGGGTTAAAGTATGACATTGCCGTTTTATTGTAATAATTACAAGATCTGTGGATACTTCGAATTGACATAGAATCATTCCTAAGATTTTTGAGTGAAACTTTTTTCACATAGTACCTATGAGGTTCTAATTTTAAAAAATGTGCAACATTCTATTATCGACTTTCAGTTGTTTTTTTTATTCAGCTTTGACAAGAAGGATGATACTTCAAAAATTCGAGTGATTTTTGAATACGAGTTCGACGCGGAACTAACGCGGCAGAAACAGCTAGCAATATCAATGTTGCGTTTGAAGAGGGGACTGCTAATGAAAGCACCGTTCGGTCGTGATGGAAACTTTGATTTGAAGAACGAACTACGTGGAAGACCGCCCACACAGGTGATTAACAATAAATTGAAGAGATGTTGAAGCCGATCCGAGTCAAACTACCCACGAATTAGCGGCATGGTTTAACGTTACCTTACCAATAGTATTGATTCATTTACGTCAAATCAATAAAATAAAAATATTAAAAATGGGTGCCATATGATTTGAATGATCTGCAGAAAGAAACGCGTGTTGAAACTAGTGGAACCGACACTCAAATGTGTGAATTTTTTTTTTATTGTTAATCACATCAACAAAATCAGATCACCCAGTGAAAAGTTCTGAGGTAACAAACATAAAAAATCCTTTTTTTGAAGTCAGTATAATGAATGAATATTGGGTCCAATTGTGACATGTGATAAAAAGTGGATTCTTTACGATAACCGTTACGTAACGAAACGTACGATTACGAAAAATGCAATGGCTGACCTCATGTCAAACACCGCAACAGTGATCTTCATTATTATTGCTCCATGATAATGCGAGACCTCATACAGCACGAGAACCGTTTTAACTATAGGAACTGCAATTAGAAACCATTCGTCAACCTCCTCCGTGACCTTGCCACAACGGACTACCACATATTTCGTGATTTGGACAATTTTCTACGTGATAAAAAGTTTTCTCCCCAGGAGGCAGTACAAAAAGCTTTCACACAGTTTATCGAATTTACGAGAAGATCACCTTCTATCGCTAAGGCATAAAAGACTTTCCTATTAGATGTCTGATGGATCCTATTATGTATAAATATTAATGGTAATAATTTTGATTAAATAAATACAAATATTTTTCAGACAAATCGGCAATTTCATACTTTAACCTCAAATATTATTTTAGCTCCGAATCCGATCCGAAGCAGTGTTGGCTCAGTGGCATTAGCTATGGGCTGCCGTGCAGCAGGTCCATGGTTCGAATCCCACCGTGGGCTTGAGCTTCACCGCATGGTGGAAGAGCATTTTGAGAATGCCCGCCTGGCTAGCGACCACCTTCAAGTAGAAAATATGTCGCCAAGCACTTAACAGTGTGTTCCGGCAGCAGTCCTTGACAGCCAGAAAAATTACAGGCACATGAGACCTAACAACTGTACGTCTCAGTGTGACGGGCACAGTGCGATTCGTCGTTGACGAAATGCATCTGTTGTAGGCAGTAGTTAGACCACTTAACATCAGGTGGGCATCAGGCTTGTTCCGTAACAATAAAATAAAAAAATAAAATTGATAGCCTTGATAAAATTTCATATTATATAATAAAATACTTGTTTGCCTCTTTTTATTACAGGTACGAGTATAGAAGTACGGAATTCTCCAGATTCTAAAGCGTTTAATGCTCAAACCCATGTGAGTATCCATTTCCTATGTTTTTGTGCCCATAAACAAGTTCGCAATTTAATTTAATAGATTAATATCGCAAACATAAAATAAATAGAAACCGGTCAAGATCGAGTTGGACTCACACACGGAGGGTTCCGTACCAACATAGTATGTAACATAAAATCATTGGACTTATAAAGATTGGAGATGCGGCACCAATGCCTCGAACATGGAAATTATAAATCAGGAGACCTCTCCTCCAGTCATAGTCCTACTGTATGCTTGTCGTCCTGTCTTTAACGTATCATATACAAAGTTTAGCTGTGTGCATTACATGCTTGTGTTAAATTTACGCCACATTATACTGTCGTGACTTAAGAGCGTACCCTATCTTCCATTATTTTATTTAAATAGATGCATAAAATTGTTGTTTTTTAACGCGAAGCAGTGATGAGTCAGTGGCAGCAGTTGTTCAGGCTAACCTAGAATTACTGGCTCTCAAGGATAGCTGCCGGAACACACCGTTAGGTGCTTGGTGACAGATTTTCTACTTGAGGGTGGTAGCTAGCCAGGCAGGCATTCGCAAAATGCCCTACCCCCATGCTATAACGACTGCTATCCTAAGACGACAACCGGGACCGACTGCTTAACATGCCATCCGAAGCACGGAAGCGCTCAGTGGTAATGTCACTAGCAGTCACCCATCCAACCCATGACCGCGGCAGACGTTGCTTAACTTTGCTGGTCAGTTAAGAACAGCTATGCAAACTTTGCTACGAGCGACATACGAGCGGTCCGTATCCCGCCGCGGGCTTGAGCTTCACCGCATGGTGGAAGAGCATTTTGCGAATGTCCGTTTAGCTAGCGACTACTCTCAAGCAAAAAATCTGTCGCCAAGACCCTAACGGTGTGTTCCGGCAGCTGTCCTTGATAGCCAGTAATTCTGGGTTAAGCCTGTTAACACCTTTGACCATATCGTCACTTACCATCAGGTGAGATTGTGGTCAAAGTTCCATCGCATTAATACGAGCAGGCCGCGGTCCTCGATCGTTTCCCGTTTGTTTGAGCGCTATCGGATTAGTGGTTATCATTATACTAACAAATTTTTGAAATTTCAATACTTCAACGTTCAAAGTACACCTTAGGTGTACCGTAGTCCGTATAGTACCACCAACTTAACTGTGCAGTTTTCGAGGGCGCTACTGGTCATGGAAATCAACTACAAACTGTCACAATTTAAAGGAATGTTGTAGTTCTTTTTTCTGCCACCTGAACAGTTAAGTTGGTGGGTCTGTACATTGCGTGAATAGCAAAGTGAAATGTACAGCGTAATATAGAGTGTTACCCATCAAAGTGCAGTACGACTAAGCGATAATAATTGACACGCTCTATACTAAACCCGACAGCTAAAAACTGAATTTTCTTCAAAATTACAGTAGATTTTCGATAACTTAACAGCAATAAAAAGAAAATACAGTTAGAGCTCCTTAGCAGGAACCCGACCAGCACTTGTCTGGTTTTTATTATTTGTCATTTTACGTTAGGTATTAGCTTTGAGAAAGTTCTCGATGGGTATTAGACAATAATCATAACAAATATGACGTTTGTATGCAAACAAACGGGAAAGATTTGTCAAACAACGAAGTAGTAAATGGCAAAATGTCAATACACGAACTTCGGATTGAAATTCGGATCCGAAAGTGTTTCGTGGTAAGAAAAGGTGCGGTCCGTCAAACGAAACTTCGAACTTCGCTATTGGGAGTAGACCTCCAGCTACGTTCAGCGGCGATCATGGTGGCGATCACGTCTTTTATCTCTATTTTTCAGTTTTGTCAGCCCTGGCGCACTTGCAAGTACAAAGCTATAGGTACATTGGCGTATCTGTCTGGACGGGATTATTCTACGGTGCGTGTGGCGTCAGAAGCAATCAGGGGGGCAACTCTCACCTCTTATAGTAATAATAACTTAATCTTACTGCTACATTTTAACCTCCACGTCCATTAAGCAAGGTTACAATCGGTAATGGAATTGCTTAGCGTTTTGATGACGTCAAAACAAATTGTTCACTCTATTTGCGAACTCTGACGTTACAAATACACTCGAGAGCAATGAATCCGGGTCACTTAAAGAATCCTAAAAATCTCGGAAACTAAAAATGCTAGGTTAATGCAATAAATTGTATTTAATAGACAATGTAATACTCCTTAAATGAAGGTATTAAAACTTCTTAGTTATTGTAAAGTTATATCATAAAAAAATCAAATTTGAAAAAGGGCCACTTTCGAAGATGGAACTACGAAATTACAGCATTTGGTTTTGCTTTTGTTTGTAATCTGTCATTTATGTGGGTACATAAACCATGTTGATAGTGCTCTATATTCATTATTCAAGCTGAAATTATGTCGCTTACGCCTGAAGAATGCACCAGAATACTTACAATGCTGGAAACCGGCCGGAGTCAGCGCGATACAGCCAGGACTGTCGGTGTGTCGCTGTCAACAGTACAAAGAGTTCTCCGACGTTACGAAGAAACTGGTTCTAACCTACGCAGACCAGGAACGGGCAGAACCAGGTGTACCACAGCACGAGAAGACCGATACTTGGTGAACACCATGCTCCGAAATCGCTTTCTCACAGGAACTGAACTCACCAATCAGTTTCGACGCCTCGGAGGAAGTAACCCAAGTGCATGGACAGTAAGACGTCGGCTTGCTGAATCTAACTTAAAACCCCTTAGACCTGCAAACGGCCCTAAACTGGAGCGTGGGCATCGTATTTCGAGACTAAGATATGCCCAGAGCCACGTAAATTGGAGTATTGAAGATTGGTCAAAAGTTATGTTCTCCGACGAATCAAAATTTATGCTCTACAAGCACGATGGAAGACACAGAGTGTATCGAAGACCAGGGGAAAGATTCAAGCAAGCATGCATCGAAGAAAAAGTAGCCTACGGTGGTGGGTCTGTACTTGTGTGGGCCGGAATTTCTTCTGAAAGTCGCACAGAGCTGGTGATCATAGAAAACGGCTCTTTAACTAGCGTAAGATATGTGGAAGAAATCCTCAATGATCACGTTGGTCCATTTATGGTCAATTTAGGTGAGGATGCTATATTTATGCATGACAATGCCCGACCTCATACAGGTAGGATTGTGAATGACTACCTTCAAGAGATGAACATTACTCGTATGGAGTGGCCAGCGCGCAGCCCGGATATCAACCCGATCGAGCATGCTTGGGACGAGCTAGGCAGATGCGTAAAACAACGAAACCCTCCCCCAATCACGCTTCGTGAGCTCAAAATTGCTCTCACAGAGGAATGGGAGAATATTCCCCAAAATCGTATAAGGAACTTGGTGTACAGCATGCCAAACCGCGTAAACGCAGTAATGGAAGCACGAGGAGGCAATACGAAGTATTAAAATTCAAGAAAATCGTAATAAAGTTCAAAAATTTCATGTTTCCTATTTTTGTTTTAAGGAGAGATCAGCAGTTTTTTTCTTTATGTAATTTTGTGTTAATAAAATGTATGGTGACTCATATTTTTTTTACTTTCATTTAAGGAGTATTACATTGTCTATTAAATACAATTTATTGCATTAACCTATCATTTTTAGTTTCCGAGATTTTTAACATTCTTTAAGTGACCCGGATTCATTGCTCTCGAGTGTATTACTGTTACAACGACAAATCCGTCATGTTTATCCATCATAAAAAAGTTACTTTCTAGCAGCGGATTTAAACTTGATTTTGACTATATTACGATAAAAAATGGGTTTAATTAGTGTGTAAATTACGTACAATGTTTTTATTTCTATTATACTTTAAAATAAATGCAGCAAAATTATCTCATGAGTAAGACTATAAAAAGTTACAGACAGCTATTGTGCAGCATACAATGAAATGTATGGTAAAACTGTTTCATAACATCGTAGTTCGGAGTAGTGTGAGCAGGATAACGTTATATTATAAACATCTTATATCTAGCTTGCACATCCGTGATACGACGAATGAAATATGTTGCATTCGTTCTTTAAGTAGGACCAAACCAATATTGCTTGACGCGATTGTGGGTCGGTGATAGTTCGTGTCTACGAATGAATATTTTAAACATGAAACAAAACGCTCCTTTTTATGATGGTTTCGTAAAAGGTGAGAGTTGGCCCCCAGGTACATCGGCGTATCCGTCCAGACGGGATTATTCTACAGTGCGTGCCGCGTCTGAAGAGATCAGAGCTAAGCGTGGCTATGGGATAGAAAGAGCGATGCCTTGTACGTGAATATAAATATTAAGTACTCCGTGCTTTGTGAGCTGAAGCGCATTTCATTGCTTCTTAGCTAGAGTCGCTTATTTATTGGAATGGCTTTGCGGTGTGATCTTTCTGGTCGTTTTTATTCTGTGGATTTTATAGTGTACGTTGTTGATAGTTAAGCTTTTTCTAACAAAAATACTGATAAAAATAGCACCTAAATAGAACCCTTGAACGCCACTACGGACGCGGCTGATCGCTTTGGTTTGCGCGTACCTCTACTGTTTTAACAAAAGAGCAAAAATCAATAACCTACAAAACATGTTACTTGTTATTTATACCCTTTTTATTTTTATTATTTTGTTATCATAGTTATTTGTTAGGCAATCCGCCATGCTAACACATGTATGAAAATTTCAACCGGCTACCCACATTCCAAAAATACTTACAAGGAATGAAAGGGGCTGTATCGAAAGCTTAGTTACAGTGTAGTGTCCCGTTTTATAGTAAGGAACCTTAAAAAGTAGTACTTAAATGTAAATTAAAATTATTTTAAATATTTTGGAGGTCATGTTCCTATTTTGTTTCTATGCAAGTGTTTTTTGTTCACAAAAACCAGTTTTATGGTTTTATTTAATGTGTACAACTCGAACTAAAGCGTTTGAAGTTGAAATTAATTTTAAAATACACATTTTAATGTAGGTACCACACAAAAAATATAGGCGGCCTTGTAAATCGCCACAAAGTTATTACATACTTACTATATTAGCCGGATTGTTTACTGCTGAACACAATCTAGCGTATGGATTATGGCAAACCCCCCCTTAATGGGGGCATTAAGGGGGGTTTGCCATAATCCCTACGCTTGGCAGGTGTCTCTGGGATATTTTTTTTATTTATTTTATTTATTAAGTACACAAAACAAATTACAATCAAATAAGAAGCACATGAGCGCTCCAGAAGGAGCACAGAATTATACAGATCTGACCTGGATTGCAACTCAAAACATGTGTACGATATAGAAACTTATTTAGTTTCCTAAGCTTACTTTAACAAACAGGTCTCTAAGGTATAATATTGAATTATTATGAACATTAGAAAAAGAAAATTAGTACATATGTATTAGACAAAAGGATCAAAATACAATTAGGTAAACAAGAGGATATTCTTCTTATGTTTACCCAACAAATTACAAAAATCTTAATTATTACAATAAATTAAATTTTGAAGTGTCTTACTTGTAAACATTATAACACGGTACATCTGCTTATTATATTATTAACTTAAATTAAGAGATGATTTGCATAATGCAGAATTTACATCTTTCCAGTTGCTACTACAACTGGAAAGATGTAAATTCTGAGTACATAACTCAGAGCTTGGAACAACTGGACTTAACATCAGAGTTAAGTCCAGTCTGCATCTGGTGTTTAGTATAGAGGATATCTTTGATGATTTTAATATAAAGTGCTAATTTCGGGGAGAATATGTCAATAGTAACATTATCCTCAGCCATCTCGTTATACTGACGAGCCATTCGAACCAGGGGGTTATAGATTGAAACATTGTTTTGATATGTATGAAGTGAAAAGAGATTGGTACGGTTAGATCTGCGCGCCCTATATTTTATATTAAAATTAATTAGTGAGAGAAGACCAGGAGTGTCGAACATGGAATGTATTATTTTATATAGATAGATAAAATCGAAATATTTGCGACGAGTAACTAACTTTTGTACACCAAATTTTGATAAACGCGATTCGTAGCTAAGATCAGAACGTCCTAAGTTTTGGCGATAGCACAACATTCTTAAACACTTTTTTTGTATTCTTTCAATTTCCTCAATATGAACTTTGTAGTACGGGGTCCAAACAGGACTTCCGTATTCTAATACAGAACGAACAAGAGCATTAAATAAGTACAGAAAAGATTTTGGATTTTTGAAACCCTTTGTGGATCTGAACACAAACCCTAATAGTTGATTGGCTTTGCCCGTTATGTGCTGATAATGAGGTCTAAATGAAAGCTGCTCATCAAACAGTATACCTAGGTCCTTCGCAACAGATGACCTTGCAAGAACCTGATTTTCGATATTATAGTTACAAATAGTTTTTTGACGTTTTTTAGTAAATGAAATTACAAAACATTTATTTATGTTAAGATGCATAAAGTTTGACTTACACCAGTATGATATAGTATCCAAATCTGCTTGCAACATATCACAATCATGAAAGGAAGAAATAGTGTTGAATATCTTTAAATCATCAGCATAGAGCAGACATTGGCATGATAGCCGTTCAATGAGGTCGTTTATGAATATTATAAATAACAAGGGCCCTAGGTGGGACCCCTGTGGGACTCCCGAAGAAACTGCAATAGGAGCAGAGAGAAATCCTTTCAAGGCAACTAATTGACTTCTATTATTAAGGTAAGAGCTGATCCAGCGAAACAAGTTACCGTGTACCCCATAAGTAGTAAGTTTTCTACAAAGCAGTCTATGATTGACTTTGTCAAAAGCCTTTGAAAAATCTGTATAAATAGAGTCAATCTGACATCCACTTGCAAAACTCTTACATAAATAATTTTTATATTCCAAAAGGTTAGTTACCGTTGATCTGTTTTTAACAAAACCATGTTGCTTATTAGAGAGAAAAGGTTTGAAGTGGTTATAAAGGTGTCTGTAGACCAGCGACTCAAATAGCTTCGCGAAACAAGACAAACAAGACAAAATACTGATTGGCCTGTAGTTTTCGCAACGTGACTTGTCCCCGCTTTTAAAAATGGGAATGATGTGGGCAGTTTTCCATCTCTTAGGAAAGATTCCACTGATGAGCGATTTATTAAAAATTATACTCAAAGGTCTACCAAGCTCGTCACAGCAGGTTTTAATAAATGAAGGAGGAAGTTCATCCGGTCCAGCACTTTTACTTATATCTAATTGTTTGATTTGATGAATAATGTCATTTTCATTTATTACAATAGCTGCTAAAGTATTTGTGCTTTGGTTCTCTGATGTTTCTACTTGTGATATATTACTATAATCGGTTAGCGTGTTGTCTTCGAATACAGATCCGAAATAGCTGGAGAACAATTCACAAATATCCTGTCCATTGGAGGACGACAAACTACCAAAATGCATAGTATGAGGCATTGATACGTGACCTTTTCTATTGTTAATAAATCTCCAAAATTGTTTAATATCCTTATTCATAGAATTTTCAGTAGATTTTATATAATTGTTATAGCACTCCTCCGCCATAAGTTTAAATCGGTGTCTTAACATGGAAAATGTATCATAGTCTCGGGGATTATTAAATTTCTTAAATAAAGTATGGTACATATTCTTTTCTTCATTGCATTTGATTAATGGTTTGCTGTACCAGATAGGATAATTGTTGGATTTTACTTTCATGAGAGGGGTATATAGTTTAATGATTTCAAAAATCTTTACATAAAAAATATCGGTGCACGTATCAACGTCAGAGCTGGATAATAAGTCCTGCCAGTCTACTAAACTAAGTTCATTGCGTAATTCTAAATAGCGGCACTTAGAGAAATTTAGTCGCTTCTTATGAACGTTTTTTTTTAGGTCTTTTAATGAGTCAAGTTTAAGAGGATATTTGAACTCAATGGCAGGGTGATGACGATCTTTTAGAGATAAGGGACTAGCTTCAATAACAGTAAGAGATTTAAGTGTAGAAAGAACCAAATCAAGAGTGCGTCCATTATCATTAGGAATTTTGTTGCATTGATGTAAGTTACAAATTGATAAAAGCTCATTCAAAAGAGAGGTTTTTTTATTACTCTGTGAATACAATGGCTCATCAGTATCACTGTCAGAGGCATTAAATTGCGGAATATTAAAATCTCCAATAACGAGGCAGTGCTCCTCAGTACAATAATTCAATATTACTGCTTGACAATTAGAGTAGAATTCGTCAAGTTTTGAAATAGTTAAATCCGGTGGAAGGTAACATAACGAGGGTATTCTGGGAGAACCAGATAAGTAGCGATTTTGTTATTTTGAGAAAAATAGATTTAAAGTTTTGGACGATCATTATGTCAATGACGAAGCATAATTACAATTTTTTTTACTATTAGTACATAGATACATTATCTAAAACTGTCTTGATACAATAATTAATGCAATAATTGTCATAAAAAGTTTAAAAAAGGCGAAAGTTGGCGTGAAGGTATTGCAGTTATTTTGTTTTACCTGAAATACGTAACTAAGCTGTAAATCTCTTAAACACACGTTAATCTTTACCTACTATATTAGGAACAGTTCACTGTCCCATATTAAAGAAGTTGGTGTTAAAATAAATTGAAATAATATTCCACTTAAGGCGGTAGAATACGTTTTTTCTCAGTTATCTGTTTCTACCTGTAAATGTTGTGGGAATTACTGCATTAAAGAAACAAATACGCGATATTTATTGTATTTATTGTAAGCTTTCTTAACTTTAAACAGTTTAATTCTGTAGAGAAATAGCACTTGAAAATATTATGCAGAAAAAAAATACGAATATAGGAATTAAGGAGTTTCCTCGCACGACATCAGCTCATTCTCCTCTTCAGCCTCGACAGGAACACTAACCGTCTTCAGATTTTTATACCAAGGCTCCAATTCTTCTGGTATTATGTTTTTTTTAACCAAATTTAGTAAATCCTGTTTTTTTGCTTCGGATATAGGTAATGATTCTTTATACATTTTTTTTAACTCAGTTGGAAATTCATTTTGTTCCTTTCTTCTTGTTCGTATAGCTCTAGTTTTTCCTTCTTTACCGGTAACGTCAATGTAATTAAAAGTCTCACTCATGTCATAATTGAAGTAAATTCTTTTCTCCTTCTTTACAAACCTTAGTCGTTTGATTTTAAGCCACTGTACTTTATTTCCTTCCTGGTCCTTATCTTTGTTATGAATAATCTTAGAAGCCAGATCTTTTAGATCATAAAACTCATGGTATTTAAACTCTTTTGTTTTGTATGGCTCCTTGACTATCTTCTTCTGTTGAACAGTATGTATTTTCCTACGCCTTGCACGTTCGCATATTGAAATCCAGTCTTGCATTGAATATACTGATGTTTCTTTCTTTTGTGATTCAATAGCACTGTGCATAGAATCGGCCTCCATGTATGTATGACCTGATTCTAAAAACTTTTGCTCTATAATCTGTAAGTGTTCAATATTCTGAACAGCCCACAAAAGAATTGCTGCCACATATTGGTTTCTATTTTGACCTGAGCAAGTGTCAGAAAAAAGGCTTATTTCAGTTACATTTGCTGGAATACATTTAGTTAAATAATGTAATAAAATCGTTCCAATTTCGCAGCTACCTTTTTTGCCGTTCAGTTCGGACCAGAGAAAACAGTATGCATTATTGGGCAGACTTGCTTCATAAACAGTGAGATTAAACACGCACAGCTTTCGAGAATAATACAACAGGCTTACTTTGCACTGAGGGCATCTGAAGTACAGCCTGCAGATCAAATGAAACCGAAAGAAACTTAGGATCTTTGTTAGCTCTTTCTTTGTCTTTTTCCTTTTCCGCATTACAAATATTTTTCCTCTGTAAATGCTCTTTGTAATTTTCTTCTAATAATTCTTTTTTATCTTCGTCAGCCTTTTCATAATTTGTACAAATTGTACATTGATCTTTTTTCGGCACAAAGAAACTAAAATTGTATTCCGTAGCAAATATAATAGTCCATAGTAAAAAAACTCTTCGATAAGTGAGCTCTTCTGCTGCTTCTTGATTTTTTTCTTCGCACAACTCTTTGTACAATATGTACATTTTTCTTATATTAAGATCTGCGCTCAAATACTTTCTGTTAGTATCTTTTCTTGTATAGTGAGATTCCATACATGGGAATGATTCTATGTGGCGACGTATTCCTTCCAAGATCTCTGGTTTAGTTTTGTTAGCCGGCTCGTGTTTTCCTCTACTGTCAATTGCACCAAAAGCACCAATACTATTTCGTTTCTTTACAGCGTCAAAGATTACAGATGGCCCTATGTTAAGAGTTTTCGTAAAAATCTTTTGACATACTTGTACTTTTGCATCATTGATTGTAAAGTGGCATTTTTTTGTGTAAGCTCTTTCACGTTTATTTTTCACAGCAAGTAATCTCTTAGGACGGAGTACTTCTAAATGGGAAAGAATGAAATTTTTTCTTTTGACGAAATCAAGCTGCCAGTAATGTCGACATATTTCGTTTCTAGCGTTTTTATCAAAGTTATCAGAACATTTGTACTTACAATCAGAACAGTTTATGTCCTTTGGGATCTTTGCTGGCCGCTCTTTAGAGCGAGACTTATAGGGCAAACCATCAGCTCTTCTTTTTTTTGCTACGTTGACTGCCCAACTTTCAGGATAAGATTTTCTCCACCTTTTCATAGGTTTAACTTTTTTCCACATATTAATTAAAATTTCCTGTAATATTGAATTAGCAATCTCTGACGACTCTTTTTGTTTTTTATTTTCTTCCTGTAGTAATTGAATATAATTTTTGTCTAACGAACCATTGACTCCATCATTATTTGGCTGGAAACCATCTCCTAGTAAATCTTGAAGAGTAATTAAGACGTCACCATTATGATTCATGTCTTGTTTGGGAAGGGGAGGTAAATAGGTAGGATCTTCGTAATCAGATACATCGTCAAAATTAAATAAGCCTTCCATCTCTATTTCGATTTCGTCACTGATAATATATTCATTCTGTGAAAGTCTTGATACTGATTGACGACCTGAAAAAAAAATAGGCATTATAAATAACTAGATATTTTTATTAACTGGGAGATAAAAAATACGCTCACAGTGGGTGAAGTAAAAGTAATCTCTCGGCTCGTCTTTCTTACCGATACGTGACAATAGGTATGCGTGACTATAATTGAGGAGAGAATAATTTATATTTTCGTAATATAGGTATGCACTTATACAGGGATTTGGGTACCTAAAACTGCATCCAAAACCACCGGAGGACGGGCAGTAGCGTCCTCTCGGTTAACAGTGGCGAGCATTCTGCGATTCCCAACCCGCCTGCCAAGCGTGGGGATCATGGCAAAGTTACCCTTCAAGAGGGAGGCTTTCGTCCAGCAGTGGACATCTTCTGGCTGTTGATGTGACTTATGCAGTAATACATACCTGATTGACGTCTGGAAAATCCATCGTTGTTCATTTGATGAACATCAGCTGCTACAATAGTATGATGCTGAACTGGTTCGCTATCACTTTCAGAAGAAGAATGTTGCCCTAAAAACATAAACTAAGCATTAACTTAACGTCTAAACAACATTACAATCTTTTCTTTTGAATGAAACAAAATTATAACCTCAAAATTTAATTACGTATGTAAATTAAAATTACCAGTGTTGCACTATCATTGATTATCAGCGATACAATCTTCTTTCCTCTGGAAACCATTTTTCACAGATTCACATAATATAACAAAGTAATTATTCGAATTAAGTACTCGGTGAAATAAACACGTGCGCACGCGACGACTTTAAACTGACACTAAACAATAACATTAGCAAGCAAAACATACTAAGTAAGCCTAAACTCTGGAGAAGAGGATCAAATTGCAATACTTGTAGCAAGCAAAACCAAACAAAATCGCTTATTCTGTTCTGCCTGTCGATAAAACAAAGAACACAGTTCGTTTTACTAATGAGAAACAAATAAGATTAGTTTCTAATAATTATTCTTTTTTACCTGTTAATACAAAACCCAAATATCTATAAGTGCTTTTGTGAGTAAAGAAAATAAATTGTTGTATTACGTTTTCACTGTAAGAAACTTTTTATTTATCTTTTAAAGAGCCCATATCACCTTTTGCTTTTAAATTTATAGACAAAAATGCTAGTTATTTTCTTTATCAGAGGAAAAAAACCGTTGTTAAAGCTTCGGCAGCTATATGGTTTTACCAGATAAAAAATGCGACGAAAACTAAGTATCCTATGTTTATAGCTAATTTTTTAATTTTTTTGCATTTATTTGGTTCTGCCAGAATACCCTCGATAAGCAAATACTGAGATTTGGGATATTACTCTTTTCATGAACTATAGTGAGCCAGATATCCTCGACATCGCTTTCCCAGGATGCCTGACGAATTACTTGATAAGATTTTTTTATAGCCATGAGTACGCCTCCACCTTCTGTTTTCACAGAAGAAGAGTCTTCGCGGTCCCGCCTGAAAACGTTGTAGCGAGAGTCCACTATCTCACCATCAAATACGCTTTTATTCAAGTTTGTTTCCGTCAGGCATACTATGTCATAATCTGAATTTAGTAAGTTTAAATAAAATTCTGTTAACTTACTACGGATACGATTAACATTTTGGTAATACAACTTAACCATAATAACAGGTGATATGAAATCTAAATATAAATATACAATTTAACACATTATTTACACAAGTTTGCTCAGACAATCGACGGTTTTAATTTGTATGGCAGGGCACTTTTCATTTTTACGCACATATATCTGACCATAACGAACCCACACGAACTTAAAGTTATACTCCCTACAAAACTTTCTAGCTGCACTATAGATATCTTTTGCGTCAGGTGAAAGATGTTCTGCTAAGTAGATCCTACGGGTCTCGCCTGTGAAACCAATATGAGTAGTGGCAAGTTTGTTTGTAGGGTGGGCCTTATTAAACCGGGTAGCCGCCGACAAGAGAAGATCTCGGAGATGTTGGGATGATAAAGTGACGAGAATGTTACGTGGTCTTTTGGAGGATGCATCCATTTTAGCTACTCGGCGGCAAGATCGCACCTCACTGTCGGGGATGACAACCTGTAGACACTGGCAAAGGCTCTTGAACAACCCCATCAAGTTTTCGCTCTTACTCTCAGGCACTTCGTGTATCTCTAGATTTAAGTCACGAGAAATCTTCTCAATAACCGACACTCTCATCTGAAGCTTTGCAAGAGAACCTTGGGATTTACTAAGGTCGAGTTGCAATTTTCTTATCTGAATATCCTTCTCCTTGATTTCAGACTTGATGTCATTTTGTTCAGAAGTTAAGTAGTCCGTCGTATGAGTTAGTTCCCCTTTCAGGTTATCAATAGCGAGGGATACGCGCGCATCTACCATTCTCTCTATATCCTTGTTGAGAGCTTCTCTCAGATTTGTCATTATAGCCGAATCCGGTGCCAGCTTTCTATCGAACAGATTGCTAATACTTTCCATCGTAACCGGCTCAATCTGTAAGTTGGAGCCAGCAGGAATGTTCATAGCAGAGATGTTACTAGCGTCTTGCGATATGTTGCCAAAAGAAACGTTCATTGACTCGTTAAAAGAGTGTGCCTTGCGTCGCGGTCGACATGGGGTATCATCATCATTTTTGCGCCTTGTTACATTTTGACAATTTGGACATTTTAGGGATATTATCTGATCCTTGGTTAATTTATTAAACGAGTCTTTTGACAAATTCAGGCATAAAAAGCAAAATTCAGAAGCGCACGCATTGCATTTTAAAAAATTATTCTCATTTAATACAGAGAAACAGCCGTAGCAGTGCATTTTTATAACAAATTTAGTATACGAGCACACAGTAAAAATGTTAATCTTGTTAACTTGGCTTTCTCAATCAATGTCTTATATTATAATGATGTATATGTAAGCCAAACAGTTTGCTTAAGTTGGCTAATTTCGAGCGGGCGATACACGCCTTTGTGGCTCAGCTATCAAGCGGCCAGCTTTCAGGCACACCGATCCACATCAGCACGCCGGTTCAAATCCCAGCCGGCGCGGCGAGTAGATTTTGCGCTTTGGGCCACGTATTACAGCAGTGGGAGACCACGATGTATATCACAGCCAATGATTCAGTGCAGCACTTACACTTACGTACAAAGCGGTGGCACGATGTCGGCAGAAGCGAGAGGTCCGACACAAACGAAGATGGCCGCGGGCTCTTACGAACTTCAACCAAAGAAGAAACGAGAGGGGTCGATAAACTACACACCAGGGCACTCCGAAAACCAAAATTTGATACAAACAAAATCTAAAATATTCGAGACACGTCCGTTCAGCTTGAAAGTCAATTGCTTTTTATATTGATTGCAGTTTAAGATATCAGTTCCTCAGAAGGCGTTGCTGCCCACCTTCCGGGATTTAACCTTTAGTAGCCTCTTATGGCACCCACAGGTAGCAATCGGGTGACATTCTAGCCCGGCACCCCACGGGGTTATTACATTCTTATTGGATATTTATTATTTCAGTACATTTTATTTGAAGTGCTCGCAGAACTTTCTAGTCTAAGCAGGTCTTTCTAGTTTAAGCAACGCCCGGTGCTGATACATGGGTGGGTGACCGCTAGTAGCATTTCCTACTGACGTTGAGCTTCTAAACCTGATTGAAAACTTCTGAGCACTTCCGTGCTTCAGAGGGTATGTGAAGCCGTCGGTCCCTGCTGTTGTCTTAGGATGGCAGCCGTTATAGCAAGGTGATAGAGCATTTTGACAATGCCCGTCTGTCTCGCTACAACCTTCAAGTAGAAAATCTGGTGACAGATTTTCTTCAGCACGTATCGGTCTGTTCTGGAAGTTGTCCTTACGAGCTAATTCTACTTTAGCATGAACAACATCTTTGACCGCATCATCACTTAACATTAGGTTAGATAGTGCTTATAAGCAATAATAAAGGCAGTTCTTGCATCTGAACTTATTTGAATATTGAAGATCTTTTTCTGCTACCGTTTTAACAGCAGGAAAACTCGGCTTTAAATCAAAAGGCATGTTTGACCATTGAGGAACTCATAAAATTACGCACAGAAAGTCGTATCAGTATGGTATAAGCAAACAATGCGAATCCAATATAATTTAGCTAGCGTTTTTCTACTAAACCTTAATATTTTTCATAACGACCTTCGTCGTCCCATCGAATATGTATTGACAGTATTCGAACTTTAGCCAATCTTTTCAACATTCAAGGACCGTCCGTATCTGACCTCCATCCCTTCCTATAGTTCCTATAGGTATCTCTACATCTATGTGTTGTAACAATCTAGCAGTATGAACAGTACTGTGTTTAGGTTTGAACGTAAGGTAACGTAAGGCTTTTATATGTAAAGTTACCTACTCTTTAATCTATGTAAGTATGAAGAGCGATATACCTACCCATATCTAGCAGTCAAAGACAGAATCGGAATCTTATAAGCAAAAGGTACATCACCCTTCAAAACAAAGAGAGCTGATTTTCACATCCATAAAAGAAGGTTTTTTAGCCACCATTGATAGTCCCTGATTTCTATATGTCTATTTCCTGCGCCTGCTAAATTATACGTCGAAAACTTACACAGAGAAGATATCCCCTTTTCTCTTTGGAAAATTAGGAAGAAAAAACACTTCCCCTAGGGTTACGTAGCACATACTCTTCATTGAGAATCTCGAAAGCAACAGTTCCGCATCCACAGAACATTATCTACTCTCTGATAGGAAAACTACATCTTCTTGGGCAGAACTCAGTATTGACTACTGAAAAGTTCTATTTTCCCCGCAAGATCTGAGAGTCTTCTAAGAGTAATAGGAGTCCAATTTTCAAGGTGGGTTATTGCTTGCTACCGACTTGGAAGCTGATGTCTTCATGACGCTTATTCTAAAAAAGCAAATGATATGAATTGTAGAGCTTCCTTTCGCTGGGACAACGCTCATGCAAATCGGTGATCACCAGTGATAAAAAAGTTAAGAGTTGACCTCTAGGGCCAATTTCCATCTCTTAATTCAGTCTTATTCTAACCTTACATTAACAATTTTGTTTCGCACTACCAAATATCACTGTAGAAACTTACATTATAACGTGAGAGTGTACTCAATCAAGTCATTTGAGATAGCATTATATGAGCATTATTGTTTTGCGAAGGCTACTTTACGAATCCTAATAATAATATTTTAAGGTTGAAATAATTATTGGTTTTCCATAATAGTCTTTAAAAAGGTGAGAGTTAGCTCCCTGGACGCGCTAATCAACATACTGCAGTGTTGCGTATACGTGACCTTGGATGTGGGGTCGTATTGTATCGTACCCCACCCCCGCGCCAACATCGTCACCCTCGCTACAAACTGCAGCCTGCAGATGTCAATGCAAGCATCTCTAATCTCCTTGAAAATACCACCAGATGTCGTTTCAACAAGTATAGTCATAAAAGTACTTATAACCGGGAGTCTAACCGATAATAGATTTTTTTGTAGTAAAACGAGTGAAAAACACTATAGCTATTTTATAATTCATTTTACAATACAACCTGGAAAGCGATATCAAAAAAAAATTTATAGTTATCTATAAAAGTTATAGTATCGTGTACACAGTTGCAATTAAGACAAAAAATAAGAAACTCCAACTTCAAAAAGTCTAATAATTCAATATCTGCAACTGCGGATCTTTGACCTGATAACTTTGAAGATTGATCGATAATCTTCAAACCTTGGACTTTAGCAATCAATGCTACAATGTATACCTAAGACCTTACATTTCAAGTCAAGATCATGTAGCTCAATTAAGCGAGTCAGCATTCTGTTTTCACTATGTGTACAGTGCTGCATAACCAAATTAACTATTCGGTTGATAAAAGCGCTGCTTGTTAAGAAAAATCAGCCAGCCAGTAGTCTAACGTGAAGAATTGTGTAGTTCCTTTGTTGCCCACCTGCAAACGTATGATGGTAATTATGTTGCTATGTATAGGACATCCCAGCCTCCCAGACGAGCTAAGGGCGCATGCGCGGGTTTCATCTCCCCATCTGTCAGGGTGGCCATATATCTGGTAGTTCTTGGCCAAGGTTGTAAGATTATGCAGCTTCGCAACAGGTGATAAAATTAGAGCTTATGAACTAGTTTGTCTTGGATATTAGCTAAAATGACTTCTGTAATCATAACATATTATAAATACCTGATTTTTAGCATCGATATTTTATGCTTATGTTAAAATTGAGGTTATTTTCAGCTCTTGTCAAAGGTACCTATTTATATGATTCTTTTTTTCTAAATAATTGTACTATATTATTCTTCTTTATGTGAAAAAATAAATATGTAGTGTTGTTGTTGGCCTTGTTTAGACAAATATCTTGAATCGATATTTGTCTATGGTCAGTTTTATCAATTAACAAACAAAACATATCAAATTGTTAAAGTGTTTATTATTTTTATGTAGGATGTGTACACATTTATTAATTAATAAATTCAAGCGTTACTTTGCGGAAATTCATATAGAATAATAACAAATATTTTAAGTAAAGTTAGAAAAAACACTTGAAAATATAAAGTTATATCTAGTGACAATTTACGCAACATCCACAGGAGGTCTTGTCTCTTCGAGTGGCACGAAAGAATCAAATACCTCCTGATGATGCTTTGTGTAGAGAAACGCGTTGAAATTCTGCCGGTTTGACTACGTAGCGTTTATGACGTCGTCGGCTTAAAAGCAAAATTAGGATCTATTTATAAGTGTTTCTATAAATTATTAATTTAATGTCTTCTTAAAATATTTGTTATTTAATGTTCCTTATTATACATATATACTTATGGTTAATAATAGTCAGATGTAAATGAAGGCAAACAAGTAACAAAACCACTTTTTAAAGCTTAAGTTTAATTAATTTCTATGTAATTACTTCGTATGAGCTTCATGTCCCAATATTACCAGTAGTAGAACTAATGGTATAATTACATATAGGCTCCTCTTTATTTGTTACCAAAAATGAAGAGGAGTCTATATAAAGTTGAAATATATCAATATTACTCGTAAATATACAAGTTTCTTTCAATACCATGGGTATGTTCCATTAGTCGCTAAGAACGTTATTTTCGATAATTTTGATCACATTCTGCGTCTCTGGTTGTGATCACGTGATCGTTTGTAACTGTCATCCCCGTTCCATTTTTTGATAAGAACGCTAAGAATGCCACTAAAATTTGCCACTTCTGTCACTTTTGACATTAGATGTAGCGTTTAAGGCGAAAATAACGCCAAGACCCATGTGGAAAACTTTTTGGGAGTGTGATCGTTTTTAGCGTTTTTAGCGAATCTCACTCAAATGGTACGCACCCCATATAGGATAACTCCCTCGTTCGTTGCAATGGAATTCTGAATTTGAAGTTCTGGTTTCAAAAACCTGATTGGGTTTTTCTGACAACGACATGTGCAGTGCCAATTCGAGGTCTGAATCTTTTCTAGCAGCATAGAACTATAAGGTTTTCTCGCTATTACGAGGCCAAAATATACCAGGCAAACAAACAATACCAGAAAATGGAACCGACTTCAACACTCAAATGTGTGAAATAGCTTGTTGAAGTTCGATCGATTGTCATTCTTTTCAGTCATTGTGAGTAACTCAAAAACTGCTTGACCGATTTTGATAAAATTTAAATGGAACCACACGGCACGCATCAGCTTTCAAACAAACAAAGAATCATCAAAATCGGTTGAGTCAAAAGTTCGAAGGTTACCTTCGACACTCGAACATTTAAAAAAAATCTGAACCACACGGCACGCATCAGCTTTCAAACAAACAAAGAATCATCAAAATCGGTTTAGTCAAAAGTTTGAAGGTTACCTTCGACACTCGAACAAATAAAAAAAAACTGAAATGAGTACCTCCTCCTTTTTTAAAGTCAGTAAAAAATTGGTTGATGCTTATTTTTTTAATATGAATGAAAAGAAACCTTTAATTAAAAACTTGTAGTCACCCTACCTACACACCCTCTACGTACTTAGTACAGCGAGATAGCTACGCGAGAGAATCGCGTCCAACAAAAACCTTTATTAAAAATGCCTTTTATCATATCTTTTAGAAAATACATGAAGAAATTGTCATATCAGTGCTTGTGAACGGTTTTAAAGTGTGAATTGCTTTTTTTGGATGGTTGCAGTGTCAAAAATGCAGTGCTGCGTAGTGAAAACGAAGTTTCATTGTGTGTCTTAAATCATTTGGTATGGAAGATTGACATATACGTTCAACTTTAATGTAGGTAAGTAATTTGATGTAGTTTTTGTCGTTAATATACAATTTTTTATGCTGATCGCCATCAAGTATTCGCTATTGAATGTTTTTTTTTTATCCTGGCTTAGAGAGTGTGATTTTAACGAGCCAAGGTCAAAATAGTTAAGTTTTTATGATAACGTATTATTACTAAGCTGTCAGAATAAGTTTTTATAAATAGTTTCACGAATACCTACGTACATATAAAATTTTGAGAACCAATAATTCTAGGTAGGTCTGAACAACATCTTCGACTGCGTCTTCAATTACCATCATGTGAAGCAAAGGCCAGCCCATAAGCAATAAAAATGTATTTTTTATTTTAAAAAATAGGTAAATTGAAAAGTAATCAGTCCAAATTTGTATCGATGTGGTATGTATCGATCGTAATAACCCCCCCAGTGTTGTATTATAATAACCTGCAGTGGCTAGAATTATAGGTGTTCTTTTATTAAATTATAATTTATTACCAACACGGGAAGTCCTGTATTCTAAATATATATCCTTTTGTAGGGGTATATATTTAATCTTATGAGAACATGTTTTGGAATCAACAGTTGTTACTCGCTTGCGTAGTTAGGAGACATGTAGCTTTGTAGTTCTACGACCTGCGTAGCTAAATCGTAGAACTGTTCACTGTACCATGTTAAACAAGGGAATCCCTTTCTTTGACAAGAATTGTTGTAGTAGCAGTAATATTTCTTTGAGAATGAGATCGTTCGGTGAAGCCATCATACCTCGTTCTACTTTTTACAGGGACCATACCTATTTTACTTCTCACAGGCACCTGTCACTAAACTACTTTATATCTCAGGATGATGGGCGCAGCAAAATTCTCTTCAGTTTATTATACTGTACTAAATATTGTATACTCGTAAAATTGAGTTCCAATAGAATTTGGTTGATAAGTTTCATAAAGCGTTTTTTATGGTTCTGCACCTAGGTACGAAAACTATTAAAGTTTTCGTCAGTTTATTCGTTTTTCCCTATCGATAGGTGCCACTAGAGTCACTAGAGCCCTACTGTCTGTCCTTTCGTATGATCACGGGTCTCTAGCTTGCATTTTGTTTACACTTTTTATTCTCGTAAAGTTTATATGCTTGGAGTAAACGGTTTTTTCATGCCCGCGTGCATAAAAGCCTGCTCTTAAGGTTGAACTGGCCGGTCGCTTCTCCATACAAACGTAGTAGGGTGATTACTCCCTTATTTGAGATTTTAGGTCCAGAATTAAGCATAATATCGAATGATCTCGTCAATATCTATGCTTGTATCGTAACGAAATTTTAAAATGATAATTAAGTTGAAAGTTATGAGTCCCGAAAACTTTATAAGAAAATATTTCGAGGCTCATAACTGTCAAGTGAATTATCTTATTAAAAAAATGTTACAATACAAGCCTAGATAATAAAGAGATCGAGAATGATATCAATCATGCTTTGTTTTGACCCTAAATACTCAAATAAGGGCGTGATCACCCTACTACGTTTGTATGGAGAACTGACCGGCCAGTACACCCGTAAGGCAAAAGTACATAAAAAATTATTCAAAGAGGTTCAGTTTGTAATATACTTATCTCATGTAGGATGTTTGCCTGGGTCTTTCACAATACCCATAGATCAGAGATATTAATAACGCCCCACACTTACATTTTGTCGAATAATGATAATTTGCCAAATAGTACATTGTTCAAATGTGTTTTTTTTTTTTAGAGTTAATCACCTTCTTTCATTTCCTCGCAATCAAGATGAATATCCGAGTCTATAACTCGTTCATAAAACCTATTTTAGCTCCACTCTCGCCTTTGTGATCAAAACAAATACATAGGTATTTGTTTTGATCACATAAAGGTCTGTATATAGATACAGACCCACCAACTTATCTGTTCAGGTGGCAGAAAAAAGAACTACAACATTCCTTCGAATTGTGACAGTTTGTAGTTGATTTCCTTGACCAGTAGCGCCCTCGAGAACTGCACAGTCAAGTTGGTGGTACTATATAGACGTTTTTCTTTCAAGGTTGTGGCGATACCACTGAATAAAAAGGACGATACGGTGATGTATTTCATCAGTTTTTTCTTAATAGTCATAAGCAATTTTTTGGTATTTAGCTTTTTTATTTACACTTAACATATTTGAACTGGTGATTGACATTTTAAGTGAGCCTTCATGGCTAACCGAAACTATTATGCAGCCTCCAGACTCTCGCCAAGAAGACCCAAGAACACCCAACCCAAGGAACGCGAATGTGAATAGTTCCTTGCCTTTTCGTTCTCGCGCTCGCCTGTTCTCCGTTCGGTAAAGATTATTTTGACCGCGACAAAAAAGTCTCAGTGCAATGCTTATTAAATATGTACTAAATGAAACGTAGAGATGGCAGAAACTAAAATATTATTTGCTCAGTGGCAGAGACTACAAGTGTATAATATGTTTCATTACGTTGTTTTTTTGTTTCCAATATAAAATGTGGTACATCGTTACAGTAAAAGTTTAATGAACATTTTCATTTTCATTTTCAATCAGAGTAATTGTCGCACATATCGGATTGTATCGAGAACACATTTGAGAATATTTGTATGTATAGATTTGTTCACGTGCTCGCCAGAAGCATAGAACAGATAATAATACTAAGTACCAGAAGTCTCGGCAATACTTCTTGCCGAGATCTTTCGGCGAGAGTGTGGAGACAGCATCTCTACCCGTGGGTGTCGTAAAAAGGCGACTAATGGTAACACACTAGATGGTGGCAGCACTTTCTGAGGTACTTATATCTCATACTGCGATCCCCAAGACGCCTGCCAAGCGTGGGGATTATGGCGAAAAAAATTTTATTACTGATTTGTAAGCCTATGACCACAATCTCACCAGATGGTAATTGATGATGTAGTCGAAGGTATTAACTGGCTTAACCTAGAATTACTGGTTTGAACAGCGAACTAACTGGCTCTCAGGAACATATTAGGTGTTTGGCGACAGATTTTCTGCTTGAGGGTGGTCTCTAGAGGACAATCGCAAAATGCCCTTCCAATATGCGGTGAAGATCAAGCACGCGGCGGGATTCGAACTATAGACCTGCTGCGTAGGTCAGTCCATACCCAACGCCACTGAGCCATCACTGCTTCGAAATGTTCGACAGTAGTAATTTGTCGAAGGTATCGATATATATCTAAGCTAAACCTTGCCTAATCTTAAACGGCAAAGAACCATGTGTGACTAGATTGCAAAGCGGGAGAATACTTCGAATAAAACGTATTTCAAACCGTTTATATTACAGATATGCATCAGGTTCAGTTTTACGTTGCGGGGCTCGCGATTTGAGCAGTTACAAAATAAGTTCAAATTGCTCAATTTGTTCAATCTAGTGATTAAACCATACTCGTAAAAGATCTGATAATGCACATCTCAACAATCTCTTACTTGCTCTATTTATAACAACAAGAAAACTTTTATATTGTAGCAGTGATCAAACCAAACACTTTTTTTTCTTTCGCCGCGGTTGTGGCCGTACAGTACCCTAAAAGAGCGAAACCTGACGACCTTCATCAATTTTTTCCTAATCGTCATAAGCCATGATTTGTTGCTATTTTGATTTTGTTATTTGTCTGACTAGAACTTGCAACTGAACGTGGTTAGCCACATCTCCTCGCTTCTTCATTTCGAACTCCTTCAAATATAAGGGACCCCGCCCGCTCAAACAGCCACGGACGGGACAACCCTGGCGTGCATTGGGCGAGGCGTGCATTAGTAACGTAATATTTTTCATGCGTGTCACGTCCTTGGCCCACCGTGTCACGCCCCTATTCCGTCCTTCACCCAAACCTAAAGGTTATCTTCCTTACATCATCTTTCTTGACACCGTAACGCCGCGAAAATGTGACTCAAAGAATAACATAACAAATGGATAACTCGTATCGGTGCAAGTGCTCATATTATTACAATTTTTGAAGCAGTGATGGCTCAGTGGCATTGGCTATGGACTGCCGTGCAGCAGGTTCATGGTTCGAATCCCGCCGCGGGCTTGAGCTACACCGTGTGAATGCCCGCCTGGCTAGCTACCACCCTCAAGTAGAAAATCTGTCGCCAAGCACCTAACGGTGTGGTTCCGGCAGCAGTCCTTGAGAGCCAGTAAAATTTCAGGCACATGAGACTTAACAACTATGTATCAAGGTGACGGGCAGAGTGCAATTCATCGTCGACGAAATGCATCTGTTATAGGCAGAGGTAATTTCAATTAACATCAGGTAGGCATGTTCTGTCATAATAAAATAAAAAAATTGTTCAGAGTATCATACTATCAGAGGCCCGATTCTCTTAGCTATTGAACGGCGTTAATGCAACTTAATTGCATGAAAATTGTAGTTTTTGACAGTATCCATAGTCTGCCCGCTATTTAAGTTCGGTCGCAAGTCAGTGGCTTGCTATCAATAGTTTTGACATATTTGGAATGCTGTAAGGTATTTTGTTGCGATTGCGTTGCTACAGTGGCATAGATAGCAAAACACAGATTTTAGATAGAAAAATAGCTAAATGATTTAAATATATTTATTTAATGTATTGTTTGCTAAAAACGGACTGTATTGATGTTTCACTGATGCTTGATTGGTTGAAGTTTTCATTATTATTTCAGTGGCAACATTTGCAAGCTATAGCACAGCCATACGAGAGCGACGCGATTGCTATACAACTGCGATTAGGAGTTAGAATTAGCAGACTACCGAATTTGACATTAACAGCAGTTCGATCGCAGAAACTTCGCAGTAGTGTGGCGTTTGGTCAATAGCTAAGAGAATTGGGGCCCAGATGAGATTGTAGTGAAAGGGTAACTTTTCAGTAATAAATTTAAAAAACTTAGAAAAACTTCCCTGAACCTCAACGGCTTATACCATTTAACAAACGCCTATGCATCTCGGAAGGGCAAAGCACCCCTGGCTTACACAGGTGTATTGGTAAAATGCTATAACAACTTCTTAGAGTTGACTTCTGCAAATATTTTGTTTACATTTTAGTTTGTAGTAGAATATATATTTTTTATGGGTTTGTGTTAGAGTAAGCACGAGGACCACCTGATTTCAAAAGTTTCTTGTGCCTGTAATTTATTATTTCATATTTTTTATTACTTTGCACGATGTAAATATTCAAAACTCTATTGAAAGGGAGCGCGGCGCGGTCCAGTATTGCCACGGCGGGCGCTCTTAGCTCGGATTAGGCATTGTCTTTTACTACGAGACACAGAACTTGACACTTATGTCAGATAGTACTAGAAAAACATAATGTTTTAGATTACAAAATTACAAATATACCGGGGTATGCTCTAATCAATTGAGCTAACACGACAATGAGCCATAACTCTTTTTTTTCCTATCGTTCTTTAACCATCGAATACGATGGTTACGCTCCAGCCTAATAAGGCTGGAGCGACATCTATAGTACAACCTACGTCTCACTACAAACAAAACCAACCGTAAGTTGTACTATAGATGTCGCTCCATCGCAATGCGATGGTTAACGAACGATAGGAAAATTTTTACTTATGACTCATTGTCATGTTAGCTCAATTGGTTAGACTATACAACGGCTAAAGAGGTGGATCGAGGCGGGTTCGAATCCCGCACATGATTTAAAATTTTCCTGTCGTATATTTGTCATTTTGTAATGTAATCCGCATAGCAGGCGTTATTGCAAACATAACAATATTAAAAACAATGTTTTAGGTTTTGATCTCGTAGTAAAAGACAATGCCTACTCAGAGCTAAGAAAAAAATATGATATGATAAATTACAGACACAATAGACTTTTAACATCAAAGTGGACCTCGGTCTAATTCCATCTCAAAAAAAAAAAAACAATCTTTTACAATATTTGTTAGGACTTATAACAGAAGTCAAATCTAAGAGGTTGTTAGCATTTTTCCAATAACCCTGTACATGGAACTGACTCATAAAAAGATGTTAGCTTAAAAATAATTTTGGTATTCACTTAAGCATTGATGAAAATTTATATTTGTTTATACTTCCAATGTAAGGACATGAAGACATGGTGTTGTGGCACTTATCTTCTGCTACTCGTAGCTGATAAAGGCCGCTACTTGAACAATACCTTTTTGATTTCGCGTACTTTTCATAGAAGGCTGTCTTAGTACTATTAGTTATTCTGTGCTGCTAATACCATTATTGATTGTGGTTAGGTATCTTTACGCCTTTACGAACTCTGATGGAATTCAAGGCACGCGTCTGATCGTGCACGGGTTTTTAATTTACGAGTAGCGTGGGCATTGATCTCACCTGGCATGCCTGTGGGGCCAGGAACCTGGAATATGGAACCAGGTGCACACCTCGCGTCAACCGATCACCCGACAAATAACTTTACTTATTTGGTGTTATATGTTTACCTGCCTGTTTAGTTATTTGGTGGGTGATTTATTACCGTTTGTTTTTTTTTTTTTTTTTTTTTTTTTATGCTTGATAGGTTAGCCTATGACCACTATCTCACCTGATGGTAAGTGATGATGTGGTCGAAGATGTTGTTCAGGCTAACCTAGAAGTACTGGCTCTCAAGGACAGCTGCCGGAACACACCGTTAGGTGCTTGGCGACAGATTTTCTACTTGAGGGTGGTAGCTAGCCAGGCGGGCATTCGCAATTTGCCCTACCACCATGCTATAACGACTGCCATCCTAAGACGACAACCGGGACCGACGGCTTAACGTGCCCTCCGAAGCACGGAAACGCTCAGTAGTAATGTTACTAGCGGTCACCCATCCAACTCATGACCGCGCGCGACGTTGCTTAACTTTGCTGATCGGTTGAGAACAGCTAAGTAAACTTCGCTATGAGCGCTTCAAACTTTACTACTCTTTTTATACGAGATTTTAAGGGATTCAGAACTTCTTTTGAACTAATATATTAATATATTGTGTTGATCAATGTACCCATATAGGTAAATATGTATATATTTGTGTATCACTGAAGAATAGTGTTAAGACTATACTGCACAGTTACGTTTATAAGTAATGTAAAAACAGTTCCAATCATAGAACACCTGTAACGTTATAAACAAATCCTTTTAACAACAATAAGATAAGAAACTGATCTCCACAATACAGGGAATCCTAGTGTGGAGATCAGGGACCACCTATGTATAAATTTATTTAAGTAACTTTATTTGCTAATTTATTTTTAATGAATAAGGTACCTACATTGATTAGTTTTAAGAATTGTAACATTATGGTTGTTGAAATAAATATTATTATTATTATTAATTTTTGCTATCATACGATGGTTAAGAACTAGAGGATACATTAGAGTCAAATGTCATGTTGGCTTAGCAGTTAGAACATACCCCGGCTATAGGGGTGGATGGCGCGGGTTCAAATCCCGCACATGACTATATTTTTTCCTCTAGTTGTAATACTTTTTATCTGTTTAGGTATCTCTATGGTTCCTGTTAAGAAAAAATCTATCATTCATCAATGAACTTAAATACATAAGTATTACATTATATTTTAATAAAAAAACACCAGAAATAGCTTGACCGCCGAATAAGTGTGCGTTTATTTAGCTGGTTGGTGCACAACGCTGAAGTATCGTCTCGGGACTGTGTCACAGTTAAAGGAAAAATTATACTGTGATTGTATCAACGGACTTACCCCATTCTCATTACTACTAAAGCGAGAAGAGCGACAGCCTTCAAAATATACATAGGGTGATGCTGATACGTCTTGGTGATTATGAGTGTATTCAAAGTCAAAATCATATATTCAATTTAGGCGCCTACATGAAGGCTCTTATGAAGGTCAATTACAAATTTTAGTATTGAAATTTTCCACACAGCACTGCCACGTTCAGCAAAAAAAATTAATAGAGCCACTGCGAGAAGAACTGTTAACAATGTTACATACTTACTATATAATACATAGTTATTTACACATTTACTGTTTAGTTTACGATATTTGTTTAAATTACGTAGGTGACAGGCGATAGCTTGGCAGAGGCGGAATTGTCCAGGCATTGTTGTCGTTTATGTAATCGCAAACTGTGTTGGTTTTATAATAATATATAATGTAAAGCTCCTTATATAGGTAATTACCTACGGACCTTTTCTGGTCTTTGCTAATCTAATACCTGGCACAGCTATTTTATCTTTATCCCTAGTGTTGTAAGCATGATTGTCACTGTTTAATTTAAATTTACTGTTTTTTTACGATTAACATAACATTTTCTTCAGACTTGGTAAAGTTAAAATATTAATTTCTTTAAAAAGATCCCTCACAGATTCCCTAGGACCCATTTTATATATGGCTCGAATTGCACGCTTTTGTAGGATAAACATTGTCTCTATCTCAGCAGCAGCTCCCCACATCAATACACCATACGACATAATACTGTAGAAGTACGCGAAATAAACTAGGCGTTATTATAGAGTTCAAACAAATAACACTTCACGGCTTGAGTTAAAGGGGCGATGAGGTTCAAATTAGGATATTGTAACGGAAATAAAACAAAACATGTATTTCATAAGCTTAATGCGAGCTGCACGTAGCGGGTACGATCTCATAAATTTGTCCGAAATGCGCGAAAATAAGAGAAAATTTTAATTAGATGAATTGTCCAGTTTTTTTAATTTTTAATATGGATTTATAAGTCAACTTTTATCAAAAGTTGAAAGTGAAAATATATAAGCGTGAAGGATTTCCGTAAAATGATTTTAAAACAGTTGCACTTTAGATTTTTTTCAACTATTCATTATGCAGTTATGAAAAACCTAGGCCATTCAGTCAGGATGCTCATCTTGAATGAATGGCAAAATACAGACCGTTCAAAGATTTTTCACTTCACAGAAGAAAATAGTACATGCGGTAAGTAAGGAATTACGATCGAGGCTCTAGTAGAAGCCCGAAGTCGAAGACGGGAATTACGAACCTCGACTTAGAAGGCCATTCCTTTCTAAGTCGAGGTTAGTAATTCCCGTACCGTCGTAATACCCGCCCGTGAAACATACAATGTTTTTCATCACATTTGCGAGAAAATAAATATGAATTATAGCTTTAATACACAAGTCAGCACAACTATTGTTACGAAATACGAGAACTTTTTTTTGAGCAGATGGCGGGCTTTTTGCCCACACCACTGATTACACAAATGTTTCATTCAGAATTAACGTTAATATTTACGTAGGTATACAGCCATGACGAAGTGTAAAAAAAATAAAGAATTTCGACGTTTTAATACAAAAAACGATTAAAATCGATTACTAAGAACATTAGTTGAGTATTTAAGTAACATGTAGCGAGATTGCAGTGAAATTCCTGTTTAGATAATATTTTAAGTCAATTTTTCAATTGCGTGTAATCTCCTTGCTTGAACTTGCATGACCTGTGTACTGTGCTATAAATTAAAAAAAATACTTATCGACCATGGGTTTCAAAAAGAAAGCTCGAGGGTTTTATATATTACTTGCTCAGTGGGTTATATATGGGGCATTACGGCCAAGTCAATCTCTATGTTTAGATGTCATGAAAAATCTCTGACTCAGCATACACTAAGGTAATCCCCATCACCAAAGTCACCAAGCTCCGAGATAGTGTATCATAATTATGCAGTAGTAGCAGTGTCACGACACTCGAAGCGGACGACAGCTCGGAAGCCATTGGCAGATTAGTGGGGCGGGCACGGAGGCAAATGGAAAAGTAATAAGTGACTACGACCTAGAAAATGGTCATAAAAACCGGCACGAAGGGGTCGTACAGGCCATCAAGGGCAAAGCTGGAACCAGTGACCGGCCCTTCAACTTAGGATAATAAATAGGTACACTGTAACTATCAATTTTAATGGAACTGTTCCCTATTAACAAAAAATAATAAGAAAAAAAATACTCACTGTAGTGTTAAAATTGTTACCAACTAACACCCTTCTCTTCAGGAACATTGATGTATTGGAGACGACAAATACATTGTAAATATTAATAAACTGAAAATATTAAAATAAAGTTGTAAAAAGAGTACGGACCCAGAGCCAGTAAACTTGAAGTTTTATTAAAAAAATATCTAGCACCGGTTTCTGGTCCATTTTAAAATAAAGAAAAAACATTGCATTTGAACAAATTTCATTATAACTAATATATTTTATGATAAAACTTGCCGTTATGGTGAAAATCGCGTACACCTTATTTTTTTTAACCTTTGAACTTGAATATTTTTTTTCCATACTGGAGAAAGATGGGGAATTTTCAAATTTTATTTCTAATCATATTTTAAACAATTTACTGATTTTCAGCTTGTTGGGAGTTTATGTAGCTGCACTCTTATTTTTTGGTCTAATTACTACTATAGGTATATGCAATATTACCAATTAAAAATATTGTCTTTACCATCACTATCTATAACAACAAAAGTTTTATACAATAAATAATTATCTATTCTCATACGTATATATATATATACATATATAAAAAAATACCATTTTGTAATGGTATTTTTTTAAGCGTTACACGCGGAGTGGGCCTTATAATTATCAATATTGCGAAGGTATTTTTTTTATTTTATAATAGAATGGCCTTGTTTCAAATAATACTTCGGGCTTTGAAAAATTACATACTGGGGGCGTAGAATAGAGAAGCATGGTTAGCGAGTGAGCGAAACAACTACGCAATATTTCAATGTCAAAATGACCACTGTTTTCTCATCTGTAATTTTCATATTCCAGCTGCCTCCAACATACAATACGAACATTGCGGCGATATTAAGGTTAGTAGGCTGCCTGTTGGGGTGCAGGGTTAGAATGTCGCCTCCTCATTTCTTCCCGTGGGTGTCGTAAGAGGCTACTAAGGGAAAAGTGCGCCAAATGAGCTGCATGCCACTTCTCACGTGGATATGATTAGGGTGTTGTGTGCATTAGACGCACATGGATGTATACAATCTTAGTGCCTCGCCAGGGTTTCATACAATATGTTCTTGTGTTCCTGTCTTATATTGTGTTGTGAGCATAAACATATTATTTGTAATATGTTATTGTGTTTCGTCAAGTGTCAGATAAAACATTATGTATGACCCTGAAACTGTGCCCGGTGAACGGCAATAGGCTCGCCCCCTATTACATGGGACCAAAACCTAATTGGCGAAACGTTTAGACACCTCTGCCTACCCCTTTGTGGAATAAAGGTGTGTTGTATGTATGCATGTAGGCTACCTGTCCATCACGTCATCACTTCGTCTAAACGGTTTTTTTTTTTAATGTTATTGCGACGGAACAAGCTCGAGGCCCATCTGATGTGAAGCGGACTAACCTTTGCCTATAACAGATACATTTCGTCACAAGTCATGAATTGCACTGCGCCCGTCACCTTACGTAGTTGTTAGGTCCCATGTGCCTGTAATTTCACTGGCTCTCAAGGACTGCTGCCGGAACCCACCGTTAGGTGCTTGGCGACAGATTTTCTACTTGAGGGTGGTCGCTAGCCAGGCAGGCATGTGTAAAATGCCCTTCCACCATGCGGGGAAGCTCAAGCCCGCGGCGGGATTCGAAGCATGACTCACAATCCTGATATTTAGTTTAATTTATTAAGGTACTCAATAATACCCATGCCTCAAACATTCATATATTCAATTAAATTAAATTAATAATGGCCTAGATAGCGTCACGCCTCAGCACTTACAATATATTTTATCTTTAAGTTCTGGTGAGGTAAGCGAGACACTTCTAAGGGGTGTGACCTTTGTGTAATTTGATGTTTTTGGGTCAGGTCAACAATCAAATTGCCCCAATTCTGTACGATGCGAGTTTATGTACCCTATTTTTAAGGCTGAGGAATCTGTGTTCGTTTTCAGGCGGTCATATAGGTACTATAGTCGCCATAGTTATAGTTCAGGCCCAAAGGCGCTATAGTTGCCTTTGGGCCTGAACTATGCATTTCTAGTCTCTATAGAGGTTCATAAAATAAGACCATGCTTTTATTAGACCGTATTGTGTAGCTTCGCTCATGTGATATTTTTAGTCTTCTGTATAGCCAGTGTTCATATTTTGATTGTAATGCTGTAGGGCATATGATGTTTTGGGATATTTTTGTCGGGAAGCTTTATATTTCATACTAGACGTACTACCTATGCACTTTTTTGGGCGATAAAGATATCTGGGCATTTATTCTGTACCTCTAATGCCGTAGCTAATATATTAGAAATCGTATAGACCGGGAGGCCACTGTTGGTAACCCTACCACATCTAGTACCAGCATAACACAGCCATTGCATGGGAACAGACAAAAAGTAGTGTTTATAAAAGTTGGTCAACCTAGGCACAGATAAATTAATTTTCTCAATGACCTATGTGAAACTTGGCAGGATAAGTAGAGTAAAGAAAAAAAGTGGTGTTAAAATGATGCATGGAACCTTGTTCATGCGGCAATAAAGACTAGAAAAATATGGTCAACTGCGCCCCGTCTTGGCAACATAGTCTGGGGGTCGATCTTGGATCACAGATTACTCTTATGCAACCTATCTATTACTATGGCTTAACTTACTATCAAAATTCCTGGTCTGCCAATTCATACTGCAGTTTTCTCTATCCAATATCCCAATTTTAAAATGTATAATCTCATCGATCGAATCGAATCATCTCGAATCATCGAATTTTCTCGCCTAAGAGCGCCCGCCACGGCAACAATTGACCATAGTAGAAAGAGTGGGGAAGTAGGCCATCTCCGGCCCAATCCGCGATATAATTACCTACCATACTTGCCTGTCTCAGGGTTGTTACTTATTTATAATGTATATGCTAAATTTTAAATCAGTACCTAGAATAGGCAAGGGCCGGGAAGTTGCATTTTTTACTTGTGTTGTCTGGGTTCAGGGTTAGTGAGGTCGCTTTTACCTAAACGATGATAAAACCTTTCACGATGAAAGAAAGAGCGACAGGCGATACCTATGTGGTTGCAGGGCCAGAGACGAGCGACGAGGGGCATACCTACCTAATGCAAAAAAAAATAAGTAGGTATCCCACTCATCATCAAGTAAAAATGATAGGTATGCTAGAATAAGTGACTTGCTTACCTTTCCTGTTCAGTAGGTAATCTAAACAGAGACAACAAGAATCGATGAATTATTTTAACAGCCGAACACTAAGTTCAACAATAAGTTCTCCTGCGATTATCAAACTTTTTTCGTTTATTTAGCAGTGCCGAAAAGCCGTGACGCGCGATCCTTGTCCGGTGTAAGCCCCGGCTGGCGCACTGAGAAACGGGTAGAGATTGTGTTAGAGTGTGCGTGCGGGACGCATAGATACTATGGCGCACACAAACAAGCCGCGTGCGGTACGTTTGTATGACTTAAGATAACTTACTTCCTCACTCTTTCTACTATGACTTGACCGCGCCGCGCTCCCTTTGAATAGAGTTTTTAATATTCACATCGAGCTAAGTAATAAAAAATATGGAATATTAAATTACAGGCACAAAAGACTTTTAACATCAGGTGATCCTCGTGCTTATTCCGTCAAATACACACACAAACATTAAAAAAAAACTCAAAATGTTTCTTAGGACTAGCAGATAAATAAATAACTAATACTCTAAGAGGTTGTTAGCATTTTACCAATAACCCTGTATATAGTACATCGCGAGGACTGGATAGATAGAAGAGAGGCCTTTGCCCTACAGTGGGACGAATACAACTGAAAGAAAAATTAAATCATTATTATTACTCGTATTATGCCACACCATCAAGATAATCTATTTTAACATCCAATACTTGAATGTATATGTTTTTGGATCAACAATCTACACAATGCAATACCTACATCTAGCTTTCTGGTGTGTATGTCATACCCTTAACAGCTAGTGACCACAGACTGACAGACACTTACACATTAATAGTGCTCCGTTGTGCCCTTAAAAATTAAAGACTCAAATAAACGACATTGGGTCGCTTTGTGATGAATAAATAGTATACCTTGTCGTTGTTTTTTACAGAGTCTGAACTGTCCAGAGCGCATAAGTGAAGAAGTGAGGTGAGGTGATGCGGAGCAGATGCCCTGGCGGGTAGCGGCGCGTGCATGGGCAGCCTCCCGGACCTGACGGAGCGGTCGCGGCCGGCGCCTCGCGTCGCCGCCGCGCGCACTACCTCCGACCCGCACCGACATCGCACCATCATCACTCAGGTATCTACTTTACACACCTGATGACTAGCAGGAGTTCATGGATTGTGATCTCACCGCCATCTCCTGGGACACATTTGTACTCCAAACTGCTACTAAATTTTGTTATAAAAACTAACGTGGTTTTCACTCATTTGCGTAAATAATACGGGACCACCGGATGTGGTTGAAACTATAGTCGGAGCTATCTGACTTATTCACGTGAGTTATCCCGTATTATTTACTACTAAATTTGTTCTTACTACTGGTATAAGGCTATATACTCTTCCACTACAACCTCACTGGATTCGAAGATAGTTGACAGGCTCAACCTAGAATCTAGAAGAGAACTGGCTCTCTAGAATAGCTACCAACAACGTTAAGTGCTTGGCGACAGATTTCGTACCTTAGCTCAGGCGAGCATTCGTGAAATTCCCTACCACCATGCTGTGAAGCCCGCTTTTTTATTTGATTTTTTGGCCCCTATACGCCCCATTTACCAATGGGCCATCAATGCTTCAAGGTATAAACTTGCTATCAAATGTTAATGCCATCAAATGGAAACAGCTTTTATGACATCCTGATGACTGACTATACTTCTAGTTTCAGATCTTATGTCATCTACCGTGGCAAGTTCCTATTCAACCCTGATGACTATCAATATTTCATACGTTCTAATCTCATTACCGGACTATTCCTTACATCTGCACTGCTACCCAGAATTTTTCTACAAAAATCCACTTACACTACCGATAGATGATGCTCGCAACTCATAAAAAATAAGACACAGAAATTGGCCTACAAAATTTAAAATATTAAACATACGGTTATACTCTTTTTATTTTACAGATCCCAGTCAGTACAATTTACAAGAAAGACTGGCCATGGAGGAAAAACAAAGCGACTACAAGAGCAGCAATCACCAACACAGCGAGGCGGAAGGACTCTGTTGCATCATCAGTAGGTGCGGCATCAGTGCGGAGGTTACTGGCGAGACAGCCACCCAAGTTGCCGCGACCGCTGGTCCATCGTTTCACGCTGCTCTGCGTTTCTACCGGCATGTGTGCCACCGCCCTCGTGCCTTTCACAGCCTACGCAGGTGCAGAAGCCGGCGCCCTCCCCCTCGCCATCATGCACACCGTAGCGGCTATAGTAGCCCCCTTCTCTCCCATTATACTCCAAAAGACTGGGACAAGGACAGTAATAACTTTAGCCCATCTCCTCGTATGTGTGCTGCTGACGGCACATTTAGTAGCGACGCCTCTGTCTGTGCTCTTACCTCTGTACGGGATCTGTGGAGTGATGTTATCCCCAATGTCGGTGGCTCTGTCTGCAGCAGCGACATCTCTAGCGCAGGCGGCGGGTGATGAACCTAGACGTAAAGTCGCGTTGCGAAGGGCCTTGCGAGCAATTCGAGCGGCGCAAGACCTAGGCCTTGTAGCTGGTGCAATGCTGCTAGGTGGTGCGCTGCTCATCTGGCCGGAAGATCGTACACCACCGCAGTTGACACCAGCTCCGACAAATGTTAGTATACCTAGGTGGCCACCTAATGAAGAATACTTTATGGAAGATGACTACGAGGTAATTTGGCTTTAATTTATTCTAGTACTAATAAAACTTAACTAACAGAGTCAATTAAAATGGTGCTTTATTGATTTTATATAGGAGCGGACATGTGGTGCAGCGGGTTGTCCTGACACACAGTCTGTGCTGGGTATAGCGTTGAGTGCAGAAGGCAGAAGAGTGCTGGTCGCTGCGTGGGCATTTCTGGCATTAGTTTCGGCTGGCCTCGCAGTGTACGGAGCCACTTCAACTCCTGCGCCGCCTCCTGACGCCCGCTCCGTTCTTAGGGACCCTAGAGCGTTGCTTGGGGCACCCATGGGACTGTTCATAGGACTTCAACAGGGATTTATTTATACGTCTTATATTAAGGTAAGTGCTTCTTGATTATCGTGCTGAAGATGTTGGTAGACCTTCCCCTGATTCCTGTAACGGCATTTCCTCATCGTCTTCGTTCCTTATCCCCACTCATGTGGAATGGATTACAATATGCCTTCTACGACTCAGTTTTTATGCTCTTTGTGTGTGTATATGTGTGAAAATACGGTGGTCAAGCCACATGGAATGACTGCACACAGAGAAGCGGCGAATATATGCACTTATACATAAACTTATAAATTGGCCAAGTGCGAGTCGGGTCTCGTTCTTTTAGGGTTCCACATTCCAACAGAATACCTCAGATTTAGGCGATTTTTTATAAAGACCATCAAATAATGTTAAAGAAATATTTCTAAAGAACACGTTATCTATACACAAGATAATATTTTAGACCACTTGATGTAGGAAAGTGCGATTATTAGGGCGATGGCACATTTGAAGTTGTACGCAGACTCTTCTATCAGTTGCATATTATCCTACAAATAAATTTATCACCGCATCATGAAATGGTAAACTTTGTTACTGTACATACTTTTGCCAAATTAATCACAAGAAAACCTATGAAAGGTTATTCCATATTTTAAGGAACGAGTCCAGAGTCGTAGCTGAACTTACAGGTGTGATTATGAAAATATCAGTGATCCAACCCATTACAATAATTGTTTATACTGAAGTCAAAATTACGGGGTGTTTTAATTATTGGAAGACTTTTTTAACTTGCTTTGATAATGCGGGTAATCTTCTGCTGCTATATTTCTGAGTGGAGGGCTGGAGTGACTGTCTAAGAAATAGTTTTCTCTTACACCACTAATTTTCCACTTTATATGAAGAAAAGAAGAGAAGTACCAAGAACAAAAAAAATTGTGATCAGAAAATTTCTCTATGGAAAAACGTTGACGTAGTAAGCTACTTGAAAAAAATATTAAAATGAAACCAATTATTGATTTTGCACTGAACAGATAAAATCAGAAACTATTATGCAGATCGAATGATTGTACCTAATTGTGTAATAATAACTGAATAAATTTGACACGCATATCCAAAAATTTTAATAATCTTGGGTTTGAATTTCGTACTCAACTGTATTTCTGTCTTAAAGCAAATCTGTCCTAAACAGAATCTGTCATTAACCTATCCTGACCTTAACCGAATACTAAAGGATTTTTTTATATAATCGGTGTCAAACGTGGAAAGATGATCCGTTAAATTGTTTTTAGTGGTACGGTGTATGCGTGGACGGGTGGTGGTGCGCGTGGCGCGCATTATGTGGCGCGGGCGCGTTGCAAGCGCTGGCGGCCGGCACGCTCAGCATGGCGGCGGCGCGCGGCCGGCGCGGTGCGCTCGCTGCTGGTGGCGGGGCAGCGCACGCCTCACTCGTGCTGGCGCTGCTCCGCTGGCGCGCTGCCCGGACCGACCTTGCGCTACCAGCGCTCGCCGCTGCCGCCTGGGGAGCCTGTGCCGCCCTGTGGGATGTGTTGCAGGTGAGGCTTGGTTTGTGGGTTAGACGATGATGATCCGATATCGCCCAGAAACAGAGCAGAACATTTGGGAACATCAGGGACCTCCGGGAAGCACACGCTGGCATCAGCCTGTCACCTCCTTACCTACTCAGGGTAGAAGGGAGCATGAAAGAAAGAAGAGAGAGTACAGAATAAAGTATAATCAAGAGAAAGGGTCGTGGATTTCAGACAGGTTTATCAATTTGGCAAGCTTCCTTGTTTAAGGACTTAGCTCCGGTCCGCTAGTATCCGAGTTGATGCTCAGCAGCAGGTCTGCCGTGCAGGGCTCGGCTCCACACCGCCGCGCCGGTAGAATGTCCCAGCTAGATGCTGTAGAGACGTTTGGCCGCGGTCGGTGCTGGAGGTCAGAGGACGGCCGGAGTTCAGAAGTAGTGTGTAGTACGGAAAGTTCTCCGTCTCGTACTGGCAGTTCAGCCTCGTACTTGAACCCTGGAATCAGATGTTTCCGGTCACAATGGGTCCAGTGAGATGCTGAGCTGGTGGGTCCACTGTCCCTCTGCTACTGAGCATATTAGGGACTCGCAGAGGGCCTTTAGGGATGTGGCCCGCCAGCAAACAAGAGGTATGCCATAAGGGCCAAAGAGGTAGATGCTGCTGGTGAAGAATTCGCCTCCGCTAAGGCTTCCGCTACCGAGCAAAAGGGACTAGCTAGGCCCTAAGCGAAGGCGAACCACCAGCCGCTCAGAATGCCAGAAGGGCGCAAGTAGGTATGTTGCCGGCAATGATGCTCACAATCCACGAGGTCCGTTCACTACCGAGCAAAAAAGGGACTAGCCTAGGTACCTCGTGAATTGCGAGCTACCAGCAACATCCTTTAAAGTTTGCCAGAAGGGCGTAAAATAGAGAACAGATTAGAATGTTGTGAAGCAACATAAAACACATAAATTGAACAAGAGAGTTAGCAGGTAAGACACACAATAAAGTACAGCAATTAAAATAAGATTACATACCATAGGTTTTTAGGTTAGATTTTAATGGGGTGGTCAAGTACACTTTCACTTTAAAACACAAACTTACCCAGATTTTGGGGCTTGTAATAGAACTTGTAGATTTAGTTAATTTAGTTAACTGAGTCTTTAGTAGTAGTTGCACAGAGGATGGCTGGGGTCAAAGTGATCGCTATTCCTCGTTGAGGAAAGGCATCATGTTGGGCGGATGTCGGGGGCGAATTTCATTACCATATATGGTAACGAAAAAAGCCTCCAAAACCGTTGTCGTCGCAAAGCCAATGACTGCACTTGATTTGAAAATATTTAAAATGCAACGTTCCTCTAGCGGAACTCAAAAACCACCATCATGGTATTTTCTGACAGACTGGATTGACATTTATTTTAACTGTCAATAGTCTAATTGAATGGAGGAAAGGAAGAAGAAGAAGAATGTTACTACCAGACTTAACGTTGTGATTGTTATGCGCGACCTCTATTGGTGAGTCGCTGTACTACCTCAGCGCTCGGCAAAGGTATTTAAGCTTATCGCTTTATAGGTCTTTTCTAACTTCATATGGAATTTAGATAGACGTTTGGTCGTTTGCCTACAGATGGCGCGCTGATTTAAATTAATATTTAGTGAAATTTTTAATTATTAAGTTAACCGATATTTTTAGATCGGTTACATATCTCCCCACCCAAGAAAGAATTTTTTTACTAGAAAAAAAAATTCACTAGCCTTGAGCAGTTCTAAGAAAAAAATACTTGACCTAATACCTAACTTTGAGTATCTTATATAAGCTACAGAAACTCCAGTATATGATCTTAAGTTATTAACTATGTCTATGTGCAGATACACACCTAAGTATTTCCTAGAATTCCCCTCCATCGTTTGGATTAGATATCCCAAGAAACGATTATTGACAGCAATATATTGAGAGGAATGGAATTTGTAGGCTGCAGAAGTTAACTTCTATGAACAGCTAGCTACATTATAGGTATGAATAACACACTAGAACATAGTCAAGTTAAGTACTTATAGTAGACCTTTATGGATTATTTTTTTAAATATAAGTTCCATAATTGCCTAAGTTAAATTAAATTTTAAGACAGAGAAGTTAAACAAAAGGAAATTTTACATTAGGCTTCTTTTAAGAGTCTGTAACCCGCTTTAGATAATGGCTTGTTTAGTGAGTTATCCACCGCTCAGTACAATAGGCTTGTTTTTAAAGTGTTTGTACAACCGCACTCTATTTGAAGAATTACCATCTGGCACGTAAAAGGATGATTTTAGCATGTTATAACACTATTCCCTTGAAAGTGGAGAGTGACAAGGAGTATTTAAGGAAGTTAAATTAATTCAGTATATAAGTTAAGATGTATAGTTTGTAGTACATTGTATGTATTGTAGTTAAATTATAATATATCTTATGCCATCATTGTATATAAGATATAAATATAAATAATGATCAATATAAGCAAGGATCACAAGTTATTAGAATACAAGAAGTATATAAGATACTGTTACCTATAAGATTAGTTGTATATAAGGATTTATTTTTCCTATACAGATAAGAATATTTTAAGAGATTATTAAAAAGTTGCACTCTATGAGTTTGGTTTTATTTACCAATATATTTTAGTTATTTAAGATACATAGAATATGCGTTTTAGTTGTAAGATTGTATATTTAAAGCTTTAATAAATTAATTCATAGTATGAATTTGGTTTTATTTGAGAATTTCTATATATTTTAAGTCGACAACAAGTTATTCAGTACAAAGATTTGCAATTGTTAAGAAAGTGAAATAATTACTAGTATATGTAATTACTTAATTTTAAAATCTTAGATATGCCAAGAGCAGTATATTATGCAGGCAAAAACTAAGGATCAAAAAAAATTTTTTCAGTTAAGTCATATACAAGAAAAGTCAATTAAGTATAAATGTGACATTTTAAGTTTTTAGTGACAAGTTTTTCAGAAAACCTATTATTTATATTATTGTGATAGTAAGTCATAGTATTAATGTAGATTTCTATAATATATTTAATTCAATTTAGTTGAATTTTAGATATTCAGTTGAACATTTTTCATATAGTCAGTCGTTAAAAATAAAAGAAGTTAATACTGAGATAAGTATTAACTAAAAGAACTTTGATATGTCATAAGTGTAGCCTATGCATATCAATCAGTTCATAGAATAGCAGTAAAAGATAAGATTTAAAACGACATTTGAAAAATTTAGAGTTCAGTTGAACTTTGGAGAATGGTATTCTCCGTTGCAAGTTTATAGAAAATAATAAGTTATTATGTAGTGCCACTTCATATGCAAATCCAGCTATTTGCATAGATAAAAAGTTAAGTTGTAGACTCATGTTTGAAGTAGTGAAAGTATACTTGACCTATATACCCAATGACAACAGTGTCATACAAGGTCAAATAAAAAAATATTTAAGAGGGTACAATTTTTTCCAGATGAAAAAAACACGTGGGTAGATATACAAATGAGGTGTGTGCTATTTATAAGTTGAATAGAGGTTATGAAATAGAATATTAGATATTAAGTTAAGAAAATTTATTAAATTGTCAAAGTTTGTAAAAAAAAAACTAAAATTTAATTTTAGAAAAAAAAACAAGTTCGTTGAAGACGATAATGGGCGGATTTCCTACCACCTGGGTATAACCCTGTCTATTAGTCGCCTCTTACGACATGCAGAGCTGCAGCCGGCTTATTATCAGGCCCCGGGCCAGCACAGGGCCAATCACAACTTATAAATACCACACACAAAAGGAACACAAAAAACACAGTATAGAAAGTACAAAACAAGTATGGCAGAGCCACACCCAAGAAAGATTGCCAAACCGACCCGTCTGATCCTAATTGTATGGGCGCCAATGTCACCTCCTTACCTACTCAGGGTAGAAGGGAGCATGAAAGAAAGAAGAGAGAGTACAGAATAAAGTATAATCAAGAGAAAGGGTCGTGGATTTCAGACAGGTTTATCAATTTGGCAAGCTTCCTTGTTTAAGGACTTAGCTCCGGTCCGCTAGTATCCGAGTTGATGCTCAGCAGCAGGTCTGCCGTGCAGGGCTCGGCTCCACACCGCCGCGCCGGTAGAATGTCCCAGCTAGATGCTGTAGAGACGTTTGGCCGCGGTCGGTGCTGGAGGTCAGAGGACGGCCGGAGTTCAGAAGTAGTGTGTAGTACGGAAAGTTCTCCGTCTCGTACTGGCAGTTCAGCCTCGTACTTGAACCCTGGAATCAGATGTTTCCGGTCACAATGGGTCCAGTGAGATGCTGAGCTGGTGGGTCCACTGTCCCTCTGCTACTGAGCATATTAGGGACTCGCAGAGGGCCTTTAGGGATGTGGCCCGCCAGCAAACAAGAGGTATGCCATAAGGGCCAAAGAGGTAGATGCTGCTGGTGAAGAATTCGCCTCCGCTAAGGCTTCCGCTACCGAGCAAAAGGGACTAGCTAGGCCCTAAGCGAAGGCGAACCACCAGCCGCTCAGAATGCCAGAAGGGCGCAAGTAGGTATGTTGCCGGCAATGATGCTCACAATCCACGAGGTCCGTTCACTACCGAGCAAAAAAGGGACTAGCCTAGGTACCTCGTGAATTGCGAGCTACCAGCAACATCCTTTAAAGTTTGCCAGAAGGACGTAAAATAGAGAACAGATTAGAATGTTGTGAAGCAACATAAAACACATAAATTGAACAAGAGAGTTAGCAGGTAAGACACACAATAAAGTACAGCAATTAAAATAAGATTACATACCATAGGTTTTTAGGTTAGATTTTAATGGGGTGGTCAAGTACACTTTCACTTTAAAACACAAACTTACCCAGATTTTGGGGCTTGTAATAGAACTTGTAGATTTAGTTAATTTAGTTAACTGAGTCTTTAGTAGTAGTTGCACAGAGGATGGCTGGGGTCAAAGTGATCGCTATTCCTCGTTGAGGAAAGGCATCATGTTGGGCGGATGTCGGGGGCGAATTTCATTACCATATATGGTAACGAAAAAAGCCTCCAAAACCGTTGTCGTCGCAAAGCCAATGACTGCACTTGATTTGAAAATATTTAAAATGCAACGTTCCTCTAGCGGAACTCAAAAACCACCATCATGGTATTTTCTGACAGACTGGATTGACATTTATTTTAACTGTCAATAGTCTAATTGAATGGAGGAAAGGAAGAAGAAGAAGAATGTTACTACCAGACTTAACGTTGTGATTGTTATGCGCGACCTCTATTGGTGAGTCGCTGTACTACCTCAGCGCTCGGCAAAGGTATTTAAGCTTATCGCTTTATAGGTCTTTTCTAACTTCATATGGAATTTAGATAGACATTTGGTCGTTTGCCTACAGATGGCGCGCTGATTTAAATTAATATTTAGTGAAATTTTTAATTATTAAGTTAACCGATATTTTTAGATCGGTTACAAGCCGAATGCTGCCAGCATTTGGCTGATGCCGGTGTACTCGTTATACTATCTACTAAAGAAGCAAATAGTGACAAGAAATAAAAAAAAATATTTAGATACATGCTCATTCGTATACAGGAAAAGAATCCGAACACTAAATGCCTGGTCTACCAAGATTACTGGAGTACCAGGATAGCAGCGCAGTAATGGGGTGTGTGTTACAGGCGGGGGCATGTATAGGCGGCGCTGGGTGGCGCGGGCCGTGGGCGCTGGTGGTGGCAGCGCGGCACGCAGGGTTGGCGCTGGCGTGTGCGGCGCGGCATGCGCTCTGCGTGCGCGCGCAGCTCGCCGCACTTGCTGTCGCGCTGCTAGCTGCACTCGCCGCGCACGCGCTGCTCGAACTGCGTCTGCGCCGAGGTACGACAACTAGCTATGTGCGGTATTTATTTGTAGCCAGAGCTTTTACCAAACATAATGTTATTTATGAATTAATGGGGAACTTTTAATTGGGCTAATCCCGAAATTTGTTTACTGATGCTTCCCAAAAATAAGGGGATGTTAATATTAAATAACATGTTATTCTTATTCTATTTGAATATGATATGTCCTGCACTAACGTCCCGCTTAGGGGGTTTTGCGCATTTCCCCCGTCAGCTTCTACCCAAGCCATCCCAACTTCTTGATATAGAGCTGAAGGACTTTGGGTCGCTGCTCCAGTGACGTGTGTGGTGGTGGTGAGGATGTCGTCGATGAGAACGACTTGTAGTCCGGTTGTAATTTTTATTTATTCCGTAGCTTTGCAGTGCAATAGTACATGTTCCACGGTCTCATCTTTTCGCATACAGCTTCTACATAGAGGACTATCTTTTGCCCTAGTTTTATGCAGAAAGTAACTCAGTTTACATTGACCTGTAATAAGGCCTGCTACAATGCGCAGTTCCTCACGCTTTAGTTTCAGCAGGCTATTTAACAGCTTTTCGTTAAGAGTTGGGAACATGGCCTATGTTTACAATCCTCGGTTTTTCAACAGTCTAACAGAAATAAATGTGATAATCTAACAGATGGGATAATTCCATTTCAAACTATTCGGTCAATCGAACTAGCAATGTAACAGTGTAGAAAAAACAATCGCCTCTCTGCCACATCTCAGAATAATATTAAGAATCATGTATTGCATGAATGCTGAGAGCGTGTGAATAGATATATTAGACTCGTAGATTAACGTGTTACGAGCATTTCATGAGAGGAGATGAAAAACATAATTATACTATATAAGCTTATACAAAGATAGTGGCAAATGAATGCCTAGGAAGGTATTGGGCTTGACTGCTTGAAGCAAGATCTATTCATCTACGTTTGTATGTAAGTAGTACCTATCCTATATGCAAATAATGCGTTCTGCGATGACATAGTAGTAAGACAGAGGGAGGGGAAGAAGAATACTTGTAGTATATAGCCTACTTAGCATTGGACACGAAGAAAAAGAATATTTTTTTTGTAATTACCTAAAACCCAAAAGAGCGCACACAATATCCTTAGGCTGGGTGTCCATCAGATATGTCCAAGGAAGGAAAAAAATAGACTTATGCAGATGGGTGACAGAGGCTGCATTAATTAAGGCTAGTGTCTTCGTATCTCTTTCCATACAAACGTAGTTTCGGCATATTTTAAATATGTTCCGTTCAAACTTGGTGAAATTTTGCAAGCATATTCTTGAGCCTAAAATGTATGCTGCTGGTTTGCCAGTTTTTCGTTTCACTATTTATTTTTTCTCTAAATGTGAAAATACGAATTCCCATACAAAACGATAGTCCCAAATAATTTGGAAACACACATCTTTTTACGAAAAACTAATAAACCAGACCCGTGTATTTTATTTTATCTATGGACATGCATGCAAAATTTCAACTAGTTTGAATACTTAGTATTTAAAATATGACGAAACTACGCTATGGGAAGCGCTATGAAGAGACATGAATGAACTGCGTAGCATTCTCGTCATATTGTCAATATAGAATGCAACAGACAGAGTTCAAAAGTCTGACTACCTACTTTATTAAATGTTACCGTAAATTTTAATGTTTTCTTCCACATACATTATGGCAACTTTGAGTTAGACCAGATTATCTAGCTTATGACTACAATTTTGCCTGTTGCTACTCTTACCAAATAGCGAACCCATGATCACTGACGTGGTGAAAAATCGGAGAAGGTCGTCAGTAGGTCCTTGAAGATAAAATCTTCTGTAGCACTACTACTTTCATAGTAGTGAAGTATAAGCAGCAGACTACTGGAGTATAAGCAAGATAAACAGCTTAAATAACATCTTTGAGCACTAGCAAGACTAGAAAGAGAAAGTATCCGCGACCCCATCTACCCGTTAACATCTTAATGTGCTGGTTCAGAAACTATTGCTTTTTAATAGAATACAATATATACTAAACAGAGAATACAAAACAGACCATTAGTAATATAAGTGGGCCAACTCCCACCTTTTACGAAGTCATCATAAAAAAGGAGCGTTTTGTATCATGCTTAAAATAATCATTCGCAGTCACGAACTATCACCGACCCACAATCGCGTCAAGCAAAATTGGTTTGATCCTACTTAATGAACGAATGAAATATGTATCACGGATGTGCAAACAAGACGTTTATAATATAGCGTTATCCCGCTCGTACTCTCCTGAACTACGATGTTATGGAACGGTTTTACCATAGTTTTACGACATTTTATTGTTACTGCTCAACAACTGTCTTTAGCTTTTTATAGTTTCACTCATCAAATACCTATTTTAGCTGCATTTAATTTAACTTGTAATAGAAATAAACACATAATACGTAATTTATGCATTAATTAAACCCATGACGGATTTGTCGTTGTAACAGTAATATTTGTAACGTCAGAGTTCGCGAATAGAGTGAACAATATGTTTTGACGTCATCAAAACGCTTAGCGATTCCATTACCGATTGTAAGCTTGCATAATGGACGTGGAGGTTTAAAATGTAGCAGTAAGATTAAGTTATTATTACCAAAGAGTTGAGAGTTGGCCCCCTGGTTCATAATAATAATGAATAATAACCGATTCAATAAATGTCTTTAGGTGTAGTATTTATGTCAGCTGATGTGTTCTTGATAGTTGATTTAGCTTCAAATACGTGCTCATCACCAGCCAGTCACTACGGAAAATAGTAAAAATAAATGTGTTTTTCTACTATCTTTTCAGGCGAAGCAGCGCGGCACAGGTCCTAGCGAAGAGCCACGGCAACGCAGCTCGCCCCTCTCACCCTGACTTCAGACGACGCTGCCGAGGGGGGTGACGTTGCTTGCCACGTCCTGGCTTAGCCGGATCTTAAGAACTGAAACTACTGTTTATAGGGAGACCATGGTATTGCATGGACGTTTCATACAATCAAAGTTAAAACATCACTGTGCATGTCTATCTTTGAAGGATGTGCAGAGGGTTCCGAAGCTTCCGAATATTGTCAGTTGAACTGTTTATTTTTCTGTTTAACTGGTAGATTAGATTAGAGTAGCAGACTTTTACCACATTTCTAGAATAACTGACGACATATTTTCTACTTGAGGCTGTTAAGTAGCTAGCCAGGCGGGCATTCCCAAAATGCCCTACAAAAATGCAAGGGTATATATTCCTACTTAGCCAGCCATGTTGTGTGTTGTGTATCCAATTTATTTTCTCCTCGACATTGTGAGGAATTGGCGTCGCATGTTGTGCATTTGCCATATGTATCCTATTCCTACCCATATTTTAGAATGTCTTTAGAATATCTGGACATTTTGCCGAAACGATTTGGTTAATACCGAAACGGAATAACGGTAACAGGAATATTTTTGTAAGCATAACAGCGATACTGTAACCGAATCAATTGGTATCGGTATTTTAATGACGTAGTAAAATGTTGGTGGTGTCTAGATGCGGTCATAAATCAGCGAAGTATTGTTAGTGTTTTTGAAAAACAAACACTTACTTGTCCGACCGCCAATAATACTTTTGATCTTCGGCTCTAATCCGGGCTCTTCCTGCCAAAAAGCCATCAAGTTGAAAATATGTCGCCTAGTGCTTAACGGTGTGTTCCTGTTGTTCAGGTTTAAACTGTTTACCACCCATGACCATGACGTCACTGACCACCGAGTAAGATAATGATCTCTTGTCACCAGAAACTGAATCATCATCATAATCAACAGCCATAACGACCAGAGGTCCCTATTAGGGAGGTTTACTTCAACTTCCCAATCCCCAGGCTTGGCAGGTGTCTTGGGAATCAACCTACTGAATAGTGCTAAATTATATCCATATAGTGGTATATATATATGTCACTGGATAATTGTACGATACGTTAGTTTATAAAAAATCTAGTGAGATTATAAACTGTCGATAGATTGTGATCGAACATTAAAATGTATAATCTAACGCTTACGATTATAAACTGACCATGTTTGGCTGGCAGTTTATAATCTAACGATCCATAATCGCCCTCGAAATTGTGAACCGTCCTCAGATTGGTCGCCGTTATAGGTGCTATGAGTTCATTTCATTTAAGAACAAAAAAACATATTCATTTCGAGTTAGTACATTAAAAAAACTAAGGGATTTAAAATAATGACCACCATAAAATGCTTTGATACCCTTAGTTCTTTTACCAAAAATTTTAATCGGACACCAAATGTAGTAAATGATCACTATATTTTAGCGAGGGGTTAAATATCATTTAGTCTAGGGCAAAGTCATATTTAGGTGCGACGACGAGCGAAGCGAGGAGGAGCGTTAGGTTACTTGTGACTACAATAACGCGCGAGCCGAGCGAGCGAAGCGAGCGTGCCGCGGCAGCGGCCAGCGATGCGCCACAAGAATTTAATTTTGGTGATCATATACTACTTTTGGTGATCATTTACTACTTTTGGGTTAACAATGATTTATTTTGAGTAATTTTGCTTAAATAGGATAGCGAGGTGTTAAAACTTTGGTTATAAGGTTACATTAAAATGCGGGTTTAAATTTGGTGATCATTTACTATTTTTGTCTGTTATTATGTTACTCTATCTGGTGGTAAGTTAAACATAGGACGAAAAATAATACATTAAAAACCTGTACCTACGTATTTTGCTTATGGCCACTGTAATACTTTCGTAGATCTATGGTAAATTGTTGTTGATCCACATAATTACAATTTGACGGCTGGACATGGTCAGTTTATAATCTTACGAAAATTTAAACTTTAGATTGTAAACTTTAGTTTCCATTCACAATCTATCGACAGTTTATATCTAACTAGATTTATTATAAACTAACTGTTAGTACAATAAAACGGTGACATATATATTGATTTTCATATGAAACTATATCCTATAAAGAAGCTCTTAAAGAATGTTCTTTAAAGGTAGTTAGTAAACCTAATGGTATAGATACAACAAGTTCCGAACTGATATAATTATTAATCGTACAGATTTTTTTAATTAGTCACAACAGGGTCACACTGCTACAAGTTTAATAAATTAACTTCTTAGATATCTGATGTTCAGACGAACAGAATATTAAACATTCTCGGACATTATAAGAATAAAAATGATTGCATACAACCAAATACTTACGAAGAAAATTGGCCAGTCTCAAAGGCAGCTTTGCCTTAGATCAGTAGCACACATATAGCACACATGTTTTCTTATCGTCCACAGCAGTTACTTATTACGCTGCTTGCACCACCGCCGCCATCCGTCGGCGTAGGCGTCGTTCGTAGACATAGCAGAGAAGGATCAGTACATCATACCCCAAGCGATCATGTCATAAGTACCAAAGTTACCAAACCTATTGTTTCTGAAAATATTTTAGGCGCATATCGTTGTTATTTAGGTAGGTGCCTACCTCAAACTTTTATAACACGCCTGGCCCATGCAATTTATGGTCTTCCTTCGGTGATAGTTGTGAAAAAAACTGCACTAAAAGGGAATGATATCAGTTTCGGGTTCGTGTGATAGCGACCACAGACTAGCATAGTGATCGTTGTAGTTTTAAGTGGACTGTTAAGTGTTTTTATCTTGCACTGTTGTGTAATAAACAGCAAAAAACGATACCGTATTGTTCTCGGTATCGTGATACTTAGTAAACTATATATCAAAGAGGTTGAAGTAGGCAGTGTTGGACACAATCGATTACTATTGCAAGTATATTTCTGGATTATGGTTTTCAAGTTTGGCAAATATTATTACATCATGTTAATCATCCACATATTTTCCGCTTTGATAATTTGTGGAAGTGTGGTATAACTGGAATTAAGTATAACTGGATTACCAATCATCATGGTGACACGCATTCATGATCACACCATTAATTACTTTATTATGTTTTCTTCCCATCTATTAATCATAATGCCCAGAAAAAGACTTCATTCATACTCCGCAAAAATCGGCACTGTGTGCGCCGTGGTCTGAGACCTCGCGCTGAAGATAAATACAAAACTTAACACAGTTTGGCAGTAAAAATCTATGAGGAATCTATCAGAAATTTGAAAACGTTCTATCCTCAAAAGTATTACTCGAATTTTCCAACGATTTATCACATATAAACACAGTTATACATGTACAAGTTACGTTCGAAAGTCATCGTCGAACATTTACCTATATAGTACAAACGATCTGACCCACAACCCAACATTCCCCATAAACCTCACTAAAAAATCGAAATCTGATCAAGCTTTTGACATTTTGAGTTAGAGATAAAATTTCTAGCCTTATAAGGCTGGAATGCTGCTTATTGTTCGTTTATTGTTCAACTTTTTCTACAGGTTTCTGGTCTTTTATTCGTCACAAATGGCAAACTCCACTGATAGAAATAGGAACTGTTGTAAAAGTAAGCATAAAGTAATGTATTTATATAACTCATATAGCATAAGTATTCGAAAAACATACCTAATCATGATTGCAATGGTGATCAGAAATCGTACTATTGCTTTTTGCAACTTAACTTATTTCGATCTTACCAATTATTGTTTGCAATCGCAATAGTAATCAGATTATATTTTGCCCAACACTGCGATTAGGGAGATGATGTTAGGCTGTAAGTATTTAGACGCAATGAAATGGTAAGGCGAGAATATAGGGTTTTTATGTTTGTGATTGCTTAGTAAAACCCTCCTATGTTCAACTGCATGCCTTTTTGCAATTTGTTCTGATGCATGTTTTTTGTTTATAATTGAAGGTTATACATGTAAGAACTGTATATTATTGACTAGCGGCCCAGCCCGGCTTCGCACGGGTATATAACATATTTTTTGATATTCTATAGCATATGTTCATCAAGGATAATGTATGAGTCTAATGGGGAAAGATTTTTTTAAATCAGTGTAGTAGATTTTATATATATTCGTTACATACAAAAATACAAATCTTTCCTCTTTTTAATATAAGTTTAAGTTTTCATTATATACACGTACATGCTTGTTATCTATCAAACACTATCCAAGTCAGAGTCGGGCCTCGTTCTATTCGGTTCCGAATTAAAACAGTCCGAGAAGAAAATAATATTAGCTTTGAACACAGTTATAAATAAAATTACAAATCGGTTATTTCCAAGTTGCACGACCTGGCAACCCCGTATAGAATATGGTGGAGTCAATAGGGGCGTATACCATTTGACGCTAAATTCGTTATTTTCGATAATTTTGATCACATTCTATGGTTCATATTTAATGTGGGTCCATAGACGCATGATTTGATTCCGCCATCCCCATTCTATAATCGGACATCCAGGGATACTTAGAACTTCATCGTTATATGGTGGATGTTCCATTTACCCGAACGAAGCGATTCGCTTCTTTCATACGAACCGCTAGGGAATGGAACACCCTGCCTGAGTCTGTTAAGTGCAATATGGGGGTCTTCAAAACGCGAGTGAATAGGTATCACTTCATCATATTTGTGTCTATGGTTCATATTAAATGTGGATCCATTGACGCAAAATGTGGTCAAAATTATCGAAACTAATTCAAATGGAATACGGCCAAGTATTATGTAGCGTAATATGTGAGCTTTGATGTTCACTTATTTTCAATATGTGTTTTTATTACGTGACAGGCAGGACATATAACATGACAAAAGATGTTAAATATGAAAAAGAAACCTTATCACGCAATTAATAAAATCTGTTCAGCCATTTAGCATTAATGAGTCTACAAACATGCATAAACTGAGTTTCTCTCTAATAATATTGAATTTGGATTATTATTTCAGTGAAGGTCATAGTAGTAATCGCGGTATGAATATTTTAAGCTTGAGATATGACGTGGAAGCTGCCCCTCGGGGGGCCAAGTCTCATCTCTTAATTACGTCTTATTTTAACCTTACATTTACAATTTTAATTTGCACTTCCACATATCCAATAGTAAACTTACATTGGAACTTCAACGTGAGAGCGGGCTGCGTGCATTGAATAAAGTCATTTGTGCGATAGAGATACCGGTTTATGAACATTAATGTTTCGTGACGGCTTCGGTACGAATTTAGTACATTTATTTTAAACTTGAAGTAATGACGTTGATGTTCTATAATAGTTTTTAAAGGGTGGGAGTTGGGCCCCTGACATCACTTACATTTTCATTGCGTCTCTAACTATTCAGTAAGCGAAAGGCAAAGCACGATTATTATATGTATATTGTAGATTTAAGTATACAAAACTCTAACTCAGGGTTCTCATTACACGTTAACTTTGTATGAGTTATATTTTTATCACAAATTAAGGTTAGTTTCACTGTTTGGATAATCTTACTGTACATTATCAAAACTATTATAAAAAAATATTAAACGGATAACATTAAGAGTGTTTCCAAGTATTATGTTATTACAATACGATAGTATAATTAACTAATATATTAGTAACAAGAATTGTTGGAAGAGTTGACCTTCATTTTTCAAATAAACTGACTACATATTTATGAAATGTTTTTGATTGTATTTATGAGAGACTGAAAGCTTTAAAATGAAGTTTGAATTATGAAAAAAATGCTATTTGTGTAGTTCAAATAGAAATTAAGTACTTTACTTTATGTTCTTTCTTATTGTATTAATATTTATATATTATATAAACAAGGACGTTTTTCTGTCGATGTATAAAGTGTTATTGAATGTTCCTGTCTCCAGAATAAGTCACCCTTACATTGAAAAGGTGACCGTAAATGCTTAGTTTTATACAAATAGGTAACCAAATCCGATACTTGTTAAAAAAATCTAATTTATTTACTTAAGTACCGAGCAAACGCAATGTTAAATCAATTAAATATGCTTTCAATGAATGTTAGATAAATGTTGTATTCACAAATGAGAATTAAATCACTTATTGTTGACCTGATTAAATGAAGTGTTATTTTACGAAATGTTTCACTTATATCTCTTTCGTCTATTATCCTATTTGACTACCATACGATTTTATTTATGCTTTCTTGCTGGTACAGGCCCACCTGTTGTTAAGTAACCTCGACCTATATCAGATGCAGATCGTCACAAGTAGCAAACTGCACTGCGCCCATTACCCTGAGACATAAAGTTGTTAAGTCTCATGTGCATGTAATTTCACGGGCACTTTCAAACCCGAAGACAATAATGCGAACATAACTTTAATATTCATAGGTTTGCAATAACGCCTGCTATGCGAAAATGGAAAGATTTGAGTTATGACGTCATGTCATGTTAGCTCAATTTGTTAGAGTATACCCCGGCTCAAGGGGTGGATGGACGCGGGTTCAAATCCCGCACATGACTTAAATTTTTCCTATTGTATATTTGTGATTTTGCGAACATAACTGCTTGGCGAACTCGCATAAAGAGTTATTCTGCTTCTAAAACAATTAAATATTTTAAAGTATGAAACCAATATACAGTATAGGTACAAACTCAGAGTAATAAACAAATGAGGTGATAACATAAGTAACAACACAAGACTAGTCATAGTAGTTATATTATCATCAACAGCTATAACGTCCACCGTTGAACAAAGCCTCCACGGGAAGATATGTGAGTTTGAAATTCTAGCCACACACCACAGGGAATACAATAAATTATGAGCGCAATAGGATTGTTAGATCAAATTGAACTGTCTCCATGCCAGGGTATGCTCTATCCACTGGAGCTAACATGACATGACGTCATAACTCAAATTTTTCCCATCGTTCTTTACCATCGTATTGGGATGGAGCGACTTCTATATAGCGTAACTTACGTTGTACTACAAACAAGACTAATTTTGCAATTAGCTTTAAACTTGATAATGATGACGCAACCCTATAATATATATTACTGACCCAAGTTAATTTTATCTTTATGACTGAAATAACGCATGCTCTGCGGATTACTTACATTACAAATTTACGAGAGGAAAAATTTAAGTCATATGCATGAGTTAGAGTTAGAGCATGCGTTATTGCAAATATTAATATATAAAAATGTCTCTCTATAAGATCTGAATAAGATTATTTATGAATGAGGTCAACATTTATACAAATTTAAAATTATCCTCTTTTGCAAGAGTACATGTTTTGATTTTGAAGCAGTGATGGCTCAGTGGCATTGGCTATGGACTGCCGTGCAGCAGGTCCATGGTTCGAATCCCGCCCAGAGCTTGAGCTTCACCGCATGGTGGAAGGGCATTTTGTGAATGCCCGCCTGGCTAGCGACCACCCTCAAGTAGAAAATCTGTCGCCAAGCACCTAACAGTGTGTTCCGGCAGCAGTCCTTGAGAGCCAGAAAAATTACAGGCTAATGAGACCTAACAACTGGACGTCTCAGTGTGACGGGCACAGTGCAATTCGTCGCTGACGAAATGCGTCTGTTATAGGCAGAGGTTAGTCCACTATCAGGTGGGCCTCGGGCTTGTTCCGTCACAATAACATAAAAAAAAAAAAAAAAAAAAAAAAATACAATATCACATGATGGTTGTTTTTTCAATTAAGTTTTGATTCAGTTTGCATTAAATACATAACTAGTGAGTCTCGGAGCTCTGCCCTTGCATAAATTACAATTTATTAAAGGTTCACAGCGCACGCTCATGGGGAATGGGCAACATACTCCTAAATTCAGAAAATATATAATTATATTATTATTATATTCAGAAAACTGATTAAATTAATTTGATGTAAAACAGGTATATAGGTAATTTGCGTTTCTTCATTTTCATGGTTTTTATTTGTTGACCTATTTTTATTTATTCGTATTACCTAACTATATTATTGCTCACTATATTAAGTACCTAACGCTTAAAAGAGAAATAGTAGCGAACAAAAGCTGTAAGGGTATGGGTTTGTAATGAGCATAGTAAGTACAGCGGCTTTTAATCATTCTTTTCAACCCCTTTAAGTTTAACGGATTAAAAAGTTCTTCTGACTCAAACTAAAACGTTAGTACTGCTTTATAAGGGTAACAAAAAAGTTATGAAACATTTTTGAAATATTTCGATATAAGTTTATTTAGATTTTAAACCTCATATCTCCTTCAATATGAATATATTCCAAAAAAGAACGTAATTATAACTGCTCACAAAGATTTCACAAGAATCGGTTGAGATATACGACCTGTAGAGGAGTCAATCGAGCATACGAAAGCATTTTTATTTAAGCTGAAGCAGAGACGCTTCGCTCGCACTTTGTGCTCGCTCTATCTATATAATATAGGTAACTGAACTTTGCTGTGTTGATTTACAATTTAAGGTGAAACTTTGATTATGTGCATTTAAGAGGAACGGGAAGAGAAGCTCCTACAGAAAAATAGGTGTTTTAACAAAGTGGTTCTGTCTCGCCGCTAAACGCCCGAACAGAATAGTGCGATAAGGACAATTGCAGCTTCTTCAGTTTTGATTTAGAGTTTGCACATAATTTGCTTTCTGGGAGAAAACTTTTCTCCTACAGTAAACATTAATCAAATTTAAAAATGTTAGTCTTATTTTATAACTGATAGAATAAACTAGGTTTATAGGTTTTCCTTTTTCTTTATTTATTATTATATACATATACATATATATATATATATATATATATATATATATATATATATATATATATATATATATATTCCTATAAATAATTCACAAACTAGAGATACAAGTTTTGAGAAAATATCGGTATTTTAATACCCATTAATTCAAATTCCTTTAATATAATGATAAAAATCAAAACCTATAAACCTGAATATTGATAACATTTATATCATATTCAAAAATCATCAAAATCGGTGATTGTTTAGGGGGGTAGAAACATTTTCTCTTTTTGTATGAAAATTCGAGACTTCCCTCCAGTCTTAACGGTCGCTCGCGGGTCATCTATTTAGCAAGATGTGCATTAGTACGAATCAATAGATGGCACGCTGCCTTACTATTATTGCCTGATCATATTAACGAGCAAACATAGTTGGTTTTTTACTCAAGTAGTAGGTATGTTTTATTAGGCGCAAATAGCTATATATAATATAATATATAAGAATTATAATGTATATATTAGTAGTAAGCATAATGTATAATATATAATAATTATAATGTATATATTATAATACTATCTTATAATCCCTATTTTCCAATACTGTTCAAAGAAATGGACCATGAAAATTTTCGCACACAAACATAAAATATTATACTGACCCAAGTTTATTTTATTTTCCTTTATTACAAAATCCACAGATCTTTTAAAAAAACATAGATTTGCTTATTAACTATTTCTCACATCTAATAACGGATTTAATTTATTCACATTTTATACTTTAGTTTCAAACAAATTTGAAAGACCTCAAAAAAATCTCGATACATTAAAATTTTCAAATAGTTCCGGATGCTAATTCTATCATACTATACATAACTAATAAAATGCATTTAAAATCTGGATAGCAAACATCAAGATACGTGTTGCAAGATATGTAAAAAAAACATAGCTTTTTTTGCCAGAAAACGTGCCCAAAAACACCTAGTTTATGTGTTTTCCCCTTACCGTTCCCCTTAATCCAAAATAGGCTTAATTAGTGTCGTTTTGTAAACGACACTACTGGTAGAAATTTGATTACTCGTTTCGTTCGAAATTGTATCTTATTTATATTATTAAATTGAAGAGCAGAGTGATGGCTCAGTCACATTGCTAAGGACTGCAGCGCTTTCTTTAAATACGTGCTTGGCTAGTTATCACAGTATATGGTGCAATATTATCGACAAGCACCTTACTTTGTGCACCAGCCATTTTGTAAGATGCTTGTTTACTATTAATTTAATTTATAATTTACCCAAGATTAGAAAGAGGTCACAGGCTATCACCTGTACTACTTTTTACTACTGTACTACTAACTGACCACTAAAAACTGGATAGGTACATAATGTTCTTTGTGCATCCACCCGGGCGTTCCTTACATAAGGGGCAAAACAGGGCCTATTGAGAATATTGCACAGTCTTTCAGTCTTCGTAAACGGAATGAATAGGACGGACAGAAAGACAGTTGAACCTCTTTACTATAGGGCTTCTTTTTGCTGTTTGGGTACAGAACCCTAAAAAACAAGTAGGTAGCGGTTAGGAAATTTAGATCCTAGCAGAATAATTCGGTGGACACGGGTGTGATAAGGATAACCGAAAAACCCGGATCTGTAGGTATACGGAGTGAGTGCTCCGTGAGCAAAAAAACCCTTCACTGTCTTAGTCACAAAAAGCAACTGAAAAGTAGGCGTCACAAAGCACTTGAGGGATATACATACCTAATCAATTTATAAGTTACTAGTACTTATTTTTGCAATTGTAAAGATAAGACCTACCAAATTATATAGGTTGTATAAGGCAATCTGTGGCCATCACTGAAATTACTGGCTGAAAGCACATGCTTGAACACATTTGGAATGGCCATATAGTAACTTGCTCACTCTACCGCTTTCTCTTTAGCTACTGTTTGCTGATCATGAAGTATATATATTTTAATAAAACTTACCTACTTTAGCAGAAATTTCAATAAAACAAATAATAGTAACGTTAACACATTTTATTTTACCGTTATCTTTCTAACACTAGACCCTATTACATTGTCGTCTCTGGGTGAATTCGAAGCATAAACGTGTATAACACCTGTTATATTAGCAGTTATAACGAAAGTAGTATTATAAAATAAATAGCGATAACATTGCTATTTAATTATATGCAATCGTTATCTGAATAGTTATTCGTAGATACTAGATCATGTTAAGACCGATTCCATACTGGTAAATATTTACGACGACCACGAAACAGGGCAACATGTAGATATTATAAATAGTTAAGGTTGTATATGGATTAGTTAATAATTACATACAAACATTTCCTATTATTGTCTGCAACAATTAAGTGTTATTTCTAGCAACTTCTAGTTGCTTATTAATGTGACTTAGCAATATAAAGAGTTATTTTGTCAGCAATCGTTTCGGTGCCTTCGTTTTTTCTTTAAATTAAAGTAAGCAATGATTTAAGTATGTCGTTAATATTATACAGAAAACTGTACTTATTTGATACAAATCCTTATTCGCTGTTTACAATATTACAGTCAATACACGAAGAAGAAGAAAAACATTAAAGAAGCATTAGGAAAATATATTTTATAAATAAAATTCGAGACAACGCAAACATTTTAACGAGAAATAAAACTGGTAAAAATAAATAAAAGAACATAATATCAAAACAAATTTTGTCTTTATTAATAGTCTATTCATAAAATAATCTAAAAATAGCATCACAATTAAAATAGCGCACATAATTAAGAAAATAGTATAAACAACGAGCTTACAATGAAATCAAATACATTACACAAAAACAATGTGGAACTAAGGTCTTCAACAAAATTGACAACACAATTATTATGTAATATTTGGTGGAAACAACTAAATAACGTAACCATGTTTTTATTGTTGTTTTATTACAGAAAAACACAAAACATCAGACCGAGTATGCAAGTTATAGACAAAAACGGAAGGTTCTTCATACTTTTTAATGTACCTATATGTTATTACATTACCATGAAATTATATGATACCAATTATACAATTTTAAATTGCGTATATTAATCATTATTTATTATCACATACATTTGCCAAACAAAGAGAAGCGTTGGTATCCAAGTAAAGGAACGCAACTGGTGACATGAAGAACAGACGCTCAACCAATTCTGCGTTTTGTGAACATGCTCAGGAAAAACCCATAACCACTACATTCGGTTCGACAATCCACAAATCCTCGCCAAAGAGACCTGGTTTATACCAAGAATGTTACGCGAGGCTATTGAAATCAAAAAGTACCCAAGTACCACCAGATTGGGATCTTGTTATCAAATTAATTAAATCCCATGACCGACATAAATCTGCAAGACCTCTGGACACTGTGAATACTGCGTGAATAGGGAACGTTATGATTAAAATAAAAGTTCTCTTATAATTTTGTAATAACTCAAGTGACATATAAAACCAATTAGTTACCCCGTGACCACGAGAACTGCAAAGTGTTTGAAACGTCGGGACAAATATAATCATAAATATACGCGATGTAAACCGTTGAAGGTTGTTGAATTATTATGTGTAATAATCGCGAAAACCTACGATAACATTATATGATAATATTGATGCATAGAGCAAGAATCATTATTTTATTGTAAAATCACATAAGAGCATTTAAAATTAGTATTTTTCTTGTATCATTGCACTCGATCTGATATAAAGGTTATATTAGTTTTACTACAATATCAACAGCTAATTTATATGATTTTAGCCTGTTCAGTTACTCCGTAAATTGATATACTTTAGCTATCGTCATACGCGATTTTACCACAAATATTATTTATAAGTACTTAGGTACACAGAAATGCATAATAGTCTACGTTTAATTCAATAGTGTTCATAAAATCAAATTCATTTCTGATACAAATATTACTTACTATAATTTATCAAAGTAGGAACTGAGAACTAACTTTATGAGGATTACATTTACGATAAAATGCACGTATTAAAATAGCCGTCAATAATAACAAAAGAATTTTATTATTAGGTATTGAGCAATGGAGAAGTTCCTCAAAGTCTTTATTAAAACTGACAGCTATTTAAAGTTTTCACAACACAAACTATTACAAAATAATAACACTTAAGAGATTAAATAATATGTCCTAGAACACAAGGAAATGCATTTGTTTTATTTGTTTTCGAGGCCATTTTTATTAATATATTTAAAAAAATCAGTAGCGTTCGTTTCAAATGATTATTATTGTTTTATTTGTATCGGTTGAACTATAATAAAAGTGTTTGTCTTTCGAAAAGTACCAAATAAGTTCAATATGTTTTGGTCTTTTACACATTGGCAAGTTCAACTCAAAGAATACTTAAAAGCGCAATTTCAATATGCTTCATGGGAAAACTTGTCAAAATATTTTAACACATTTAAATTTACACACATCGACAAAATTCTCTTGTTAAACATACATATTACAATTTCCAATTTTTTTATGCTCCGTCATTTCCGAAGCCGTTTATTTGAATTAATTCAATATGATTTATTTTACATGATTCAATAACCCTGATTTATCGTAAAGGACGTACGAAAGAAATACACGTCTATTTCACAATTTTAACATCTACATATAAATACAAATAACAGCGATCTATAGTTTAAACACTAGATATAAGCGTCGTTAATTTATAATCAATCATTAGTAAACAAATTAAATACTGTACCAAACATTTTTCAATCGATATCATAATTATTCATATGTCTCATAAAAGCCGTTTACGCTAACAAATAACGACTAGCTTCATTGTATAACGTTTCACTTATTTCTAAATAACGATACTGTTATAACACCTAAATATAATAGGTGAACAGCACGTTATGATGTACGTTATCGTTATTTGCTATCATATACACGGTAGTTAGTAATCGATCGCCATGCGACCAAATTGACACAATCCTTTTCCACAGAATAACTGCTGTCTTTCACTCGTCGACAAAAAAATGCTTACCTAACGACTTACTTTGATATTATGAACTGCCGCAGACCACGGTATCGGCGACAGATTTTAGTCATAAAAAACGCTACGGATGATCATAAATTGAAAATCGACCAAGCATCTGTCGTCTGCTTCGGTCATTGTAGCATTTTTTGGGGATGCAAAACAAAAACACCTAGCGTTATGGTCGCGATTAGACCGGCGTGTAATTTCCTACTGGTTTGTAGAACATTTGTCCGGTGAAAATCCTGCGGGTGATTTCCTTGAGGAGAAGACCTTTCTCCTTCTTGATCTTGGCGAGGAAGCCTCGGTTCTCGTTGGCGCGGCGCGACAAGTACGGCAGGACCTCCACCACGGGGCCATAGGGAACGTACTTGTACGCGGAGTAACCGGCCTGGCCTGGAAAGGAGAGAGTATTATATTATGTTGGCGTTAACTGTGCCCGTGTAGGTAATAATCGAAAATTAGGCCATTGCTAGTTGATCGCACTATTTTTATTTCTTTTCTGGTCTACGTCACCACAACACGAGAAAAAAATAGATTTGTTTTCTTGTATCAGCGTTATTAGTACATACATATTTTTTATATACGGTATACCATGGTTATATACAATTAAAGAATTATCGGAATATTTAATAAAAAAAAATGTGGAAAAAGCTTCAATTATTTTCCTCTGAAGGCTGGCATAGTAGTGAGCCGCCATTTTAATTATTTCCATTACGACGGGGAAATATGATACCTATATAAACTGTATATATATATATATACATATATTACTTACATACAGGATACACGTCATATACAATGAAATTACTTGGGATATACGGTTCTAAAGTGTAATAATAACAAATATTTTTAAAATATTTTATGAAAACATCAAATTAATATTTTAATAAAACACTTAAAATATACAAAAATATATCTAGTGACAATTCCGCTTAATTTTCCTGTTAAGCCGACGTGACGTCACAAACGCCATGCAGCCAAACCGAAGAATTTTCGACGCGTTTCGCTTCTACACGAAGCATCCTCAGGAGGTCTTGACTCTACGAGCGCACGATCGAGCATTCTCGATATATTTTTGTATTTTTTAAGTATTTTATTAAAATATTAATTTGATGTATCATAAAATATTTTAAAAATATTTGTTATTATTAAATATGGATTTCCGCAAAGTGACGCCTGAATCTATTTATTATCTAAAGTGTAACCTTATCGAGGTGTAGTAGAAGTTATTTTTTATTTTATTATATTAATTTAATTTGCAGTTAGCATTTTAGAAACATTCAGCAAAAATTCTTAGAACCTTACTAAACAGATTTTGCTTGCATAACGCTCCCAACTTCAGTAAACTATTTACTGAAAGAGCTACTACGCTACTCGCTAAGCATAAGAACCCTCACGGAAAGGTGCTAGTAATACCAGGAGCCACCTTTCCGTGTGCACTTCATAATAATATGTCGAACCCGTGATTTTTGAAGCAGTGATGGCTCAGTGGCATTGGTTATGGACTTCCGTGCAGCAGGTTCAAATCCCGCCGCGGACTTGAGCTTCACCGCATGGTGGAAGGGCATTTTGCGAATGCCCGCCTGGCTAGCGAACACCCTCAAGTAGAAAATCTGTCGCCAAGCACCTAACAGTGTGTTCCGACAGCAGTCCTTGAGAGCGAGTAAAATTACAGGCACATGAGACCTTACTACTGTACGTGTCAGTGTGACGCGCACAGTGCAATTCGTCGTTGACGAAATTCATGTGTTATAGGCAGAGGTTAGTCCACTTAACATCAGGTTGGGTTCGGGATTGTTCCGTCACAATAACATAAAAAAACACACTAAAATAAGGTATATGGATCAGTATAGTTCAGTCGAACAGATTGAGCGTTCGGATCGCGAGTAACGCACGCAATACATTTATGTCGATGGTTCCAACCAACTGTTCCAATGATGACTCACCGAGCGGGAAGGTGATGTGATCGCACATGCCGAGCAGTTGTCCGAAGCACACGACTTTGTCGTCCGGCTTGATCTTGTGTTCCTTCATCAGCTGGATGGCGTAGCGGACTGTGTCCTCGTTGTGTGACGCCACCATGATGCCGAAACGCGGGTCGTCAGTCTGGAATGTTTAAAAAAACAATTTAATGCGTGCGTGTGTAATAGGCTCGCCTTTGGGCATGGAATCTAAAAGAATATATACAGAGTTATTAGTAGATGGCTAACAACATCTTAGGGTTGAGTAATACGAGTCCCAACAAACATTTTGAGATGTTGTTTTTTTCGTTTATTTTCTTTTGTGGTTTTTAATGTGTTTTTGACTGAATAAGCACGAGGACCTGACTTCAAAAGTCTCTTGTGCCTGTAATGTATTATTTCATATTTTTATCACTTTGATCGATGTAAATACTCAAAACTCTATTCAAAGGGAGCACGGCGCGGTCCAGTGTTGCCACGGCGAGCGCTCTTGGCTCGCAGTAGGCATTAAAACACAAAAAAATAATCTCAAAATGTTTGTTAGGACTAGCGGAAGTCGTAGAGGTTGTTAGCCATTTACCAATAACCCTGTATGTTTGAGATACCTCTGAGGTCTGCCACTATATAGCTAACACTTCAGGAATACAATAACGTCCACAGCTGAACAAAGGGCCTCTACCATTCGAGGGGGGGATTTCCTATAATTCCAACGATTGGCAGGCGGCTATAGGATCGCAGTATAAGTAGACAGTTCTGCAGAAGGCACTGCTGCCCTCCTTCTGGTCCCTTCCTCGTGGCTTACGACTAATATAAGAAGATATAGGAGAGGTGTAATTCTATTCTAGCCCAGCACTCCACGAGGAACAGATATTATTGTAGGTGCCTTTTTTAATGTGCAATTATTGAACCTGAGACACACATTTGTACTTATTGGAAAGCACGTATATGTCTTGTATTCTTTGAAGAAACTGGTCTAATTATACAGGATTATTGGTAAAATACTAGAATTGCTGAGGATGTTGGTGTTTCGCCATCCACACCAGATATATTTCTATACTCAAAAAATCTAAAACACATAGTACTTATAGAACTTACTGTGCCGTGGGGAACAACCATACCTAAAGACCACACAATAAAAACTAACAAATATTATGACTTAACAAATGAATTAACCAAAAACGGTTGTGTGGTTAATTTATATGCTGTAGAAGTTGGAGCAAGGGCTATACCAGCGAAATCCCTATATAACCTACTAAAAGACTTATCAAAAACAACCGTAACCTCCATCCTAGAACGTGTATCTAAGGCGGCATTATTAGGATCTTACCAAATTTGGTTGGGCAGGGGAGGAGACTCAAGCGGTGAAAGTGAGCATTGATGCATCATAAAGGGGCCCCTTAACCCTACTCCTGGGTTGCAAGTCCCAGGCCCCTCTAGCCTCTTCCTCTGCACCGCTATGGACCCGGCACCCGCACGGTGAATCCATGGAATGCTCAGTAATTCGTCTCAACCTCTTAGGGTTGACTTCTGCTACTCCTAGCAAATCTTTTGAGATGTTTTTTGAACATTTTTTTTTCGAGAGAGCCCTTTTTGTCATGTCTGGACCCCGCCGCGCTCCCTCTGAATATTTCCATCGAGCTAAGTAATATAAAATATTAAATTACAGGCACAAGAGAATTTTTACATCAGGTGGTCCTCGTGCTTATTCCGTCTAATACACATAGACAAAACAAAAAAACACAATAAAAAACATCTCTAAATATTTGTTAGGACTAGCAGAAGTCAACCCTAAGAGGATGTTAGCATTTAACCAATAACCCTGTATGTTTGTTACTTTACTACACTAACTTAAAGGTTTAATTCTGTGAGGTCGAAAGAGCATACTATACGTATAAAGAATAGTTAAATGACTGACCTTGACCCTGCTGAGTATCTCCTTGAGACACTTGTGGAAGGATGCAGTGGTGGCCTCCACGTTCTCACACGTCGGGTCCTCGTATCCCATCGCCGCCGCGCGAGCGCGCTCCTGTCAATATTTATGGAATATTCTTTATTTTTATGTTGAAATGATCTTAAGTCTGATCCACACTCTCAAGAAGAGGTGACACGAATACAAGAGTGTGATCTCTCTCGTACCACGCCGCGCCTCCCAGAGACGCTCCGTTCAGTGTCAGTTTTTTGGCTAGAGTCTAAAACGTGAGGCGAATGGCACAATCTGGCTCATGTGCTGTATTCAGCAACTGGATCAACCACACTCATTCACGCGCTGCGTGCAGTGACTGGATCAACCACACTTGTTCACGCGCTGTGTCTAGCGACTGAATCAAATACAATATCGCTCCTGCACTGTGTGCGGTGACTGGATAAACCACACTCTCGTTCCCGCGCTTTGTGCAGCGTACGGATCAACCACAATCTTGGTCCCACGCTGTGTGCAGCGATTGGATCCAGTACAGTCTCACTGACGCACTGTGTGTAGTCACAACGCGCTGTGTTTAGTGATCGGATCAACCACACTCGTTCAATCGCAGACTTAGCAAAACGCATGTCTTAATACTTAATGCTTTGTAAGAGGCAGGCAAACCTAGTTTTCTAAAATATTTCTAAAATCAGAATTTTTCAACGCCAATATTCAGAAAAGCATTTTCTACAATTACAGCGAACGCAGTCACTTCAATCATGTCTATCTTGCAGTAATCGAAGCGGGTAACTGACTTAATTAAGAGTGCGGATGTCTCTTCCAGCCTCCGATCGCCATGATTAGTGCGAGATCTTTCACAGAGCGTACTCGCGGGTGTGAATCTGACCTAAAAGTTTACTTTCTGTGCTTGAACAGAGAACTGTATACGTTGGAACGTCCAATTCTGAATCAGTCCTTAGCATAGCATCCCTAGCATGGTAGCAGGGCATTTTACGAATGTGTTGAGTGCTTATATTTGAGAGCCAGTCATTCTGAGTTGACCTGAACATGCGATATCTTCGACCACATCATCACTTACCATTGGGTGGCGAGATAGTGGTCAAAGGCATACAGCCTAATAGGTACAAGAAAATTACTACTGAGTGCACCACGTGCTTTACAGACGGTTTCGGTTATAGTCTTAGGATGGCAGTCGTTAGGCTCTGTCGAAAGCCTTCTGGCGGCCCACAATGTCACCTGGTAATGATGATTTATTCGAAGATGGTGAAAACATTTTTTCAATATGCCCTACCTTTACGATGTCGTATTGACTGACCTGTTCGATATATGCGCCACGTACGAGCTTGGCGCCCCACTTGAAGTTCTGCCGCTCAGCCTGCTCCAGGTCCGTCAGGATCTCCTGGTACGTGTTCCTCAGGTACGTCTGGTACGTGTTGAATACTAGGAACTTGTCCTGGAGGCAAAAAGATTTTTAAATTAGCTGTGTACTTTCAACGTATTCAATATATTTGATAAATAACACAACATTATTTTTTATATTTTTATATTGATATGCTCTTTAACGTGGGTTCACATTAAGGTACTTGGACGACTTCGCCGGTTCTTTCTACTTGTATTTACGGTGTTTTAAAAACATTTAAGTTTTCCATACCTATATAACAAAATCACAGATCTACTATTGCGCTAGTAAATTTATATACTGTGTCAACCGGATTGCCCACTGCTGATCAGAGCCTCCCACATTAAGGGGGGTTTTGACATAATCCCCTCGCTTAGCAGACGTCTTGAGAATCGCAGTTTAAGATATCAGTTCCGCAGAAGGCACTGTTGCCCATATTTCGGTATTTTACTTTTACACTTGTTTCCTTTGCGTTGTTATAAAACTAATTTATCATTTATTTCAAAATCAATTACATTATGTATTTTATTAAACACGAAACAAAAAATAGTAGTACATTTTTAACAATTCAATTTTGATGCAAAAAAACTTCTAAAATTCGCAGTAATTCTTATACTTACATATTTGTCTTTAAAACTATGTAAAACATTATGGAATGGTTTAGATTTCATTACAGCATATATTTTTAAGTCACACAAACAACAATAAACACAAAAAGTACTTTTTTCTAATTATCCACAACCCTTGAAAATCAGACTTGCCTCCCTTTTTCTGCAAAGTCCTCAATTACTAAGGTAAAGTACGTCTTAAATTGTCTTGATTCAGTGAATGATCTTAATATCATACTATACTATAGCACTATTTTACTGCTTTAGGCGGTATTAGACACTATTATGGCACTATTTATTGGTATAGTGGAAACATCTGCAATATTAAGTGAGGCTTCCAACTATACGGACATTTATATTGTTTCATCAAATTTTTCTCACCCTGTTGTACCTCCTCATCATTTCGAGACAGATCCTGGAGATGGCCGGTTGGAAGTAGGTTTGTTCCGCATCGATCATGATCCTCACGTCCACTTCGTTGGCGATCTTAATGATATGGTTCAAACGCCTGAGCATGTTCCTGAACATCTCTTCCTCTGCGAAATGCAAATACAAATTAATATTTTATATATATTTAATCTAAAACCTAGACTTATGAACACATTTTAATATTTTTGTTTTTGCAATGAATTATGCTCCGCGGTTAACATTACAAAATTACAACGAGAGGAAAAATTATAGTCGTGTGCGGGATTCAAACCCTCGCTATCTACCCTTATAGCCGGCGTATGCTCTAACCACTAAGCCAACATGAATGTATGACTTTTCATTCCTACTAACTATAGATGTCTCCCCATACAATAACTAAGAACGAAAGGATAAACTGTAATAATACGATGTTTACATATTTAATATCTACATAATTGAGCAATGAATGAATAGTTAAATAATATAACAAACCCGTAGAGTACTAGGCTAGAATTATCCCCCCAGGTTTACCTGTGGGAGACGTAAAAGCGAGGAAAAAATAATACCAAAAAGTGGGCCGCTGCGCTTTCCTCAAAACTACTATTTTACACTGCAATACCCCAAGAAGCCTGCCAAGCGTGGGGATTTTAACAGAATTCAAAATAATACAATTTTGAATCTGTATACTTAGTATATAGTATACTTTAGGAATCTAGTTAAACCATTTGCTGAGTCTTTTATAGCATACGTCTAATAAGAAGTGTAGTAAAATTGAATGTTTATTGCTAGAATTGATTGAAAAACGAGCGATTTAAGTAAAATGTACTTTGTACACCATTTAAATCGCTCTGATTGAACGCAATTGGTATTTTTGCGTACCTTTTGTGGAGATCTGCGAGATAAGCCGCCGCATCTGTCCGGTCTTGGGGTCCGGCACTCGGAACGAGTCCGACAGGTTCATGTCTTCGTCCAGGATATTCGTCCATGGGAACAAGTGGACGATGCTGGAAAATAACACTAATGTTACTTAACTGGTAATTTCGACAAGGGTCGTGAGATGAATTCACAAAAGAAAATTGAAGTTGGTTGATAAAAACGATAGTGAGAAACTCATCTAGTTTAAAGATAAGTTTTCCGGCTAGCACGCATAATAATAAAAAAAAAAAAACCTATGTTGAAATAATATTGATATAGCTTATAAGCAAAAGTTAGTATAATATAAAGTTTCTGCTACTATACGTTTTTGAACCAGTCGTATAAATTTATTTTGAATTTACCAAATTGCATAGTAGTGTTAGAAAGACGAAAAGTTGTATTATACATTCATTGAGTAGTTTTTCTTACGCTTGGTAGGTTAGCATTTGATCTCTATCTAACCTGATGGTAAGTGATGATGCGGTCGAAGGTGTTGTTCAGGCTAACCTAGAATTACTGGCTCTTAATGACAGCTGCCGGAACACACTTTTAGGTGCTTGGCGACAGATTTTCTACTTGAGGTTGGTAGCTAGCCAGGCGAGCATAATGCAAAATGCCTTACCACGTAATGGCAAGTTATCGATATTACAAAATATACGATCATCAAGTAATTGTCTAAGCATTGATATTTACAGGTATTTTTATTATAACTCTTAGTCCTTTATAAAACGATATTCATTAAGTGGCAATTACTTGTATCACAACCAAATCAATTTATCTTCTGTATATTTTTTTTATTTATAATAACTTATTGAAGAATCTATTTCAAGGCATAGTATGGTAGACTAAAAATATTAATTACTTGTTATTTTGCATGCCGCTTTAATTTATTTTTCCAAATAACAATAACAACATCAGTGAGTGCTAGCCGGATCACTGATTTAGTTCATTTGTGAGATGTGTTGATACTAAATGAATATGTCGATATAATAAGTTTACTTGCAATATTTGCACATGACCTATGTAATTGAGTTTGATTTTACCAAGACGCAAACGAAGAAGTCTTAATTAATAGAGAGCTTCGATTGAAAAAGATAATTGATTTCGAGCATAACGATTTAATAAGGACGATACCAATGTCTCTGGTCACTAATTGAACGATAAATATATGTACGTAACAACTACATGAAAAATAATGATCTCAGTGAATTGAAACTAATGTTATTTTCTGCATAAATATACTCCGACGCAAATTCAGTCACAAGGGCACCCTGTCTTATGTTTATAGATAGAAGAAAATTACAGAAACATAAAATATTGCAAATAGAATTGATTAGTGTTTAGCAAAAATTTTGTGCGTATTCTTCCCTGATAGAGAGATAAAACTTCAATTAATATTATTATCATTTTAATAAAGTTGAAGTTTTTATTGAGTTGACACGAATAGGTTGATAAGTAGGAATGACCATGCAGGGTATATCCAGCGGTTCGAAGATATAAAAATTTTATACAGTTAAGTGCAAAGAAGTACGAGTAGATACCGCTAGATAGATTGAAAGTCATATGAAATAAAACTGAACAAGTTGGAACAGAACCCTAAAAATACACGCTACGCGTTCGGTTCGATGTCTGTTAATCTGTTTGACCTAGCCTTCTGGTGAAGATCACATCAGATAGCAGAAACATACATTCATACACATAATGGCGATAGCGTGATGGTTTCTGCTGGCACAACCTACTTGTAATCTAGCGACGTGTATTCGAGGCTTACAACTTTATACAGATGTCGCCACTGACCGGTCCCACGGGTACGGCACACTGCAATTTATAGTACCTCTGGTATCATTTACAAATGATTAACATGTGTTGTTGATATCATCAGCAAGAGTTCGTATTGGAGGTTGGTTAACATCGCAGTAATCGAAAATCCTGCCTCAAACCAGTAGTGTATAAACACTATTGGGTTTATGTTTAGCAAAGGGCACCTATAGGAAGTGAAATACAGCGGGCAAACTAGATAAGACCGACGGATGAGTACATTGCAGTGTAACGCAGAACGGTGGTACTGTAACTGCAACAGTAATACCGATTACTCTCTCTCTCTCTCTCTCTCTCTCTCTCTCTCTCTCTGTAGCGTGACGCTTCTCATCAGGCCGGTGAATTGTAGGTATCGTTACATATAAATATAAAAAGGCAACGCAAGCCTCCACAGTTCCAGACTGCTACTGAGTTTTGTTTTGGTTAAAAAACCCAATAAATGCCTGGGGATCGAATCAGTACTTCAAGATTTATAAAGGCTCTCTGTATAGACTCCACCATAATGAATCTTCATTGTATAATATTTTTAGTTATCAAGGGTATACTTAACAGCCAGGGTGTCACACAGAAGATTTGCGCGGATATGCGCAATAATGTAGTGTAGTGTAATAATGTAGTACTGGCTAGAACGGAGCAACGAATTATGTGTACTGGCTAGAGTGGAGCTGAACTGCTTGCGGCAAGTGTTGGATTTAGGTGTAGAACCCTTAATTTAGCGCTCACTGCACGTTGCTCACCGCATGTTTCTGACATATGCAATCGTCTCTATTGCGCGCCATTGCATCACCTGCGAGGCACAGCCCAATTCTCTGTTTTGATCTCAATGATACAAATTTGACTATATCCTCTCCGCTCAACATACACTAAAGCTAAACGGAGACAAGATGTGTAAATAACGCAATTCTTTGTTTACAAAACATCTCTACTGCTTTCTTCTCTTCTCCACCTGTACGGAGTCCAGCCCTAAGGACGCTTTACGCCAATTGACCAACTAGGCAATCATAGCAACAGGGCACTTACCCTTCCTTATCCGAGGTGATCTTCTTCATAAAGTCCTGCACCTGGGGCTTGTTGGTATGGTCTCCGAAGTAGCGCTGGAAGTCCTCGATGGTCTTGTGGTGGGTGAGCACGTTGCCGGTGCCACCAGCAATCTGCTGCATGTAGTTGCGCGCACGCATAATCACTTCTGATAATTGCAGCTGGAATGGAAACAATTATATTTCAGTGCCAACGTAGCACAACCAAGCTGTATAGCAGCCGACTTTCGGTTTTCGTGGATACCATTAGCTGTATAAAAATCACATCATACTCTTTCAATATTCTATTAAGAAGTAAATAGCCATTGGAACTTTTGTTATAAATATTTTTTGTCACTGGTTTGGTTGTCACTGATTTATGTCCACACAGTCTTTCTTAATTTATTATTTTTGGATTGGTTTTTCAATTATTAGATAAGAAATATCAGAGAGATAAACGGACCAAACTTAAAACAAATGAACTTAAAACAACTAAAATTCAGTTTCTTAATATTGGTTTTTTATAAATTTATTCGTAGGAATAGTAACTATTTGGTGACTGAAAAATTGAGCCTTGAGATGTATACATTGAAAAAATGTGTGTAATAATATTGGCAATGCAACTTTACAGGCAATGTCACAGAGTGTCAATTTGTGTTAAGTGGGTACATTGCCAGTAAATACAAATGTATGTATAGGCAAGTTTTCATACACAAAGTAATAGAAGTTGTAATATAGAATATACAGTTGTAGAATGATTTTAAATCCTTTATGTTATTGTATAATTCCTTGTATAAAATGTGATAAGAATGATTCAAATTGATTTTGGTCAGAAACTGGGGGTAGTCGTTCCGTCGAACCAGCGGAATTATCTTGGTGGGTAACTTAGTGAACCTATACATACTTATTTGGATTACAAAAACTTTTATCATAAATTTTTAATACATAAAAATGCTTTGCAAAAGCTCCTGTTTAGTTACGGTAGTCTACTTTTCCTGTCATTATTAGTGAACTGAAGAAGGTACTACGACCATAGATCATGTAATAGCTAGGTGATTACTTACAAGCAATTGCGGCCTTCCAAGCGCCGTCAGCTTTATGGCCATGAGTCCTGTACTTTTGGTGATACCTGAAATTACGATAAAAAAAGTCTTAAGAACCTTCGAAATAATAATCATAACGGATTTATTCACTCTGTAGTTTGTACTATAGTCTGACGTCATAGTGGATTTATACGTCAATATTAACAGGATTAGAAACTGTGTTATAAACCATGTTTGTGTCTACTAAAATAATAAAAAAACTACTAAAAGAGTTTGCAACCAACTTTTTTACAAACTGCCCTTTGATCTCTTACCCGGTTGTCAGTAAGAGCTTATAAAGGCTTCGGTCAAAGAAATAGCCTAGAAAGGTTCTCAGGTGTACCTACCACAAAAACATATTGTCATGGCTGCATTCCTCGACGGAGAAGACACATGTCTCGCCAAACATGTTTTGGTCCCACATAATAGGAGGAAGAGAGTTTTGACAACCACCAGGCCTACTTTTCTTTGATGGCCGATATAGCTAGGCTTTCCTTTGACCACAATTTCTCTGGTTAGTTAATTATTATGACATATTATTATGGTTGGGTAAACGTAGAATGACAATCCAAAATAAATAATACGTGGTGAAGTGCGAGTCAGACCTAAAATTGCATCCGCATGAAAAAAAATAGGTGATCATAATCACAGCTTGAAAAACATATAGGTAAATCAATGTTTTCAGTATTTATTGATTATATAGAGGATTTGCAGTGGTACATTATATACCAACTGACCTTTGTTTAGTTTTTAAGATAGATTCCGTAACAAAATAGTATAAAATTGTTCGCTTACCCTCAGTGTCTGGTACGTTAGCTCGTAACAGACTGAATAATGAACGCTGATTGGTCACATATCACGTCATATAATGCCATTAACCAACCAACGTACAGTATTTAGTATGTCAAGTAATCGAGGCTAACAAACGCTTCAGAAACTGGGGGTTAGACACGCATATATTTAATTTTATGGAAAAAAAGATAAGTACATATTTTTGGTTTTCTACTGAATAAGCTTTAGACGATGGTACTCAACATTCTACGGTATAAAAAAATATTTTTAAATGACTTGTCGTACACGGCTCCAATTAAAAAAACCCCAAAACAAGTATAAATTTATTAAAAAAACTAAAAAACCTGACTGCAAATTATTTATTTTTGATATACGTTTTGTCGTGCCATTGAAATTAAAAAAAAACAAGTTATAAATATTTATGGAATCGTTTTTTAAAGCTCTTCATTTTGATACCCAACTCGATGGATTTAGAAGAAGAAAAAAAATGTATCTCAAAATATGACGTCTAAACAGACAGACAGAAGATTCTCGTTAATAGGGTTCCGTTTTGTCCTTTGGGTACGGTTCCATTACTAATAAAAGCGGGAGTGGCGGCATTTGTTACTCATTAGGCGTCGCTTCTCTTAGTCCAATCGGGGTAAATAAAACAATCCATATATTATTAAACCGGGAACTGTACCCACGACTTAAAGATATAAGGTATATAACATAAAAATACTAACCAGCTACAGCGTCGATGCTCTTGATGAACGCTTCCATGTTCTTCTCGCATGAAGCCTCGTTCAGGTAAAAGTAGGTCCTGGCGCTGGTGACCTTGTAGCGGCGGTCGGCGAACCGCTGTTCCACGTGGTACTGCTTCAGCGACCCCTCCTCCTTCTTGTCTCCGCATGCTGAGATCGAAGCGCTGCAGAAGAGAATTACATTATCATCATTTTGTTTTTATAAGGCCATTGCGTTGCCACTGGCTAGCCACAATATTAAACGATTGTTGCACTTATTGTTGAAAACTAACTGGAATCTGTGCTGCTCTTAGAATAATGATGAAATTTAACAAGATGTTGTTTTTTGTCCAGGTAGTTTAACCGTAAAAATGGCTTCGTGGCGTTTGTGACGTCACGTCGGCTTAGCAGGAAAATTAGGCGGAATTGTCACTAGATATAATATTTTTCTATATTTTTTAAGTGTTTTATTAAAATATTGATTTGATGTTTTCGTAAAATATTTTAAAAATATTTGTTATTATTAAAGATGGGAAAGACCAAAGTTTTGACAATGTGGGTTTTAGTTCTCTAAGTATATTTCGATACCACCACACCTTTTCGGGTAGGGTCATAGCCGATTTTGCCATTTAACAACAACACAACCGGCAAATTTACGTTCTGTAAAAGCGCATAGAATGTTCCGAAAACATATCAGCACTTAAGATTAGCCCTTTGAAAGGTGTAAGAGAGTAATTGTACTCCAAAGCGCTGATATTGGTGGTCAAATATCATCGAGATAATAAGGTCAATGTCAAATCTATGTTGAACTTACCCACCTAGTTGCTCAGTAAGTGACCATTATGCTATGTAAATTTAATAAAAAGGTGTTAAGACGCTGTCAAATGCTGAATTTTTGTCACTATCGGATTGCGTTGTAGTGAAAGAGAGACAGCGATGGTAAAATCGCGATCAGTTTAGGTAAAATCCGAAAGAAAGCTTGATAACACAAAACTAGAAACGTAAATCGAAAATGTAACTTTTCTTGTCTCTCTTGATAAAGTTTTGCCATTTTATTAATATAGTTTCATACACATTCGTTCGTAAATAATTAAGATATTTACGTTAGAAGCTTTATTTAGAGTCAACTTTGCTATTTTATTCTATCGAGAAAATTTTAAGGAAACGTGTTTCGGACTTTTCTTGGCCTTAGATAAAGATATCAAAATTAACATATAATTTTCTTACTGCTACAAAATATATACATTTTGCTAAAAATCTGTTCAAGTAAAGCTATTTAGCATTTGTCAGCGCCTTAAGATAACACCACGATATATTGATATAAATGTCATAGCGAATCTTTATTATTTCAGAACGGTTATATGTCAATAATATTCATTCGTTTATTTCGTGCGGTAAAAAGAAAATCACCAAACCTAATCTCTGTCAACAGACGTATTTTGTTAAATACGAATGAAAGTTGTTAAATCTCATGTGCCTGTAATTTTACCGGCACCCATGCCCTTCAAACCGGCACACAGAAATTCGACATTTACTGTTTTGAGGTGGAAATAGGTTGGGTGGCAGTGCCTACTTCCCTAGTCTAACTCGTTCACAAAACTTTCTAGTTCTATTGACTTTTAACTTCTTGTCATTATTTAATCAGAATGTCGTGTAGTTTCATTCAAGGAGGATAATTTCATTCACAATAAAAAAAAAAAAAATATTATTATGGCGGAACAAGCTCGAGGCCACCTCATGTTAAACGGACTAACCTCTGCCTATAACAGATGCATTTCGTCACAAGTTACGAATTGCACTGCGCCCGTCACCTTGAGACATAGTTGTTAAGTCTCGTATGCCTGTAATTTCACTGGCTCTCAAGGACTGCTGCCGGAACATACCGTTAGGTGCTTGGCGACAGATTTTCTACTTGAGGGTGGTGGCTAACCAGGCGGGTATTCGCAAAATGTCCTTCCACCATTCGGTGAAGCTCAAGTCCGCGGCGGGATTCGAACCATAGACCTGCTCCGCGGCAGTCCATAGCCAATGCCACTAAGCCATCACTGCTTCAAAACACGGAATCCTTGTGTTTTGAAGCAGTGATGGCTTTGTCGATTAAACCAATAAAATGTCTAAAGTCGTGCAAAATAGATATCTATATTTGAATTGTACATACTTAGAAACATTTTTCACTTCTTCGACTATCAAAAAGCTCAGCTTTGTGAGGGCTCGCGTTTATTTATTTAATTACCTGATTACATTCTAGTGATGTCATCTAGTATTGAGTAGATTAACTACAATGTATTTGAGTATTGAGTTTAGTTCAGTTGCAGCGATGTTAGCTCTTTGGTTTTCTTACAGATGGCGTTAATAGTACAATAACATTCTATTCGATGAATACAAATTGCTAATGTTAATTTTTTATGGTAATAATTTTTTTTTATTTAACAGATTACCTATCTAAGTTTGAAGTTAAATTACTATGTTAAATCACAAATCTATAGGCCTGATACATTTTCAGAAAAGTGTGGCACAAAATGTTCAAGTTGTGGGATATTTTGATAGTCTCTACTCTAATAATAATCGGTGTATCCGTCCAAACGAAATTATTCTACGGTGCGTGTCGCGTCAGAAAATATCAGAGCTATGTTTGGCTATGCGATAGAAAGAGAAACCCCTTGTACGTGAATATAAATATTAGGAACTCCGTGCTTTGCGAACTGAAGTGCACTTTATTGCTATGTTGCTAGAGTCGCTTATTTATTGGAATAACTTTACGGAGTGATCCTTCTGGTCATTTTTATTCTGTGGTGTAACTACCCACTCATTAATTTTTTTTTTTTCAAATAAGTGTACAAGGAGGACTTAACGCTATGTAGCATTTTCTACCTTTCTACTTATGTTGCAATAAATTGATTTTGATTGCAATTGAGTGTATTGAGTAGGTACTCCAGGTATATTATATTTTATTAATTTATATGTATCACATTTATATGTACTATACATTAAAAACGGAAATTAGTGTGTGAAACACGTTTGTGGTAGTTTTAGTAACGTGTAAATAATCTTGTTTCTTAATACTCTGAACTTAGACTGTTTTGAACACTAGGGCTTTCGTCAATACTATCATCACATCAATTACCGTATCATTCAATTCCTCATTTGGTGTACAAAATCTTTGTGTGGCATAATTAGAGCATTTTATTGATAACAGATGGCGCTGAGTTCAGATAGAACTAGTACTAGACAAATAATAGAATAGATATGAGATGTTTTCACGGTCTATTGTAGTCAAACAAGAGGCTATTGTTCATGACCTTCCGCCATGCCAGGCTATCTGTCCGTCGTTGGTCAGTCTGTCCGCCTCCGTTATGTAACACGCATTTTTCTATTTAGATAAACTTTATGGAAACTGAAATTTGGCACATAAATTCAAGGGCAAAGTTTCTAAAAATATGTAGTTAACATGAGGCCGAATATTTGCTGTTGTGAACTCGCACGAGGCCCACCTGAAGATAAGCGGTAACCTCTACCTAAACTGATGCATTTCGTCAACTGCACTGCGCACAACACCTGAGACATACAATTGTTAAGTCTCATGTGCCTGTAGTTTCATGATTACTCACTGGCTCTCAAGGACTGATGCCGGAACACATTGTAAGATGCTCGGCGACAGGTTTTATACTTGTTATCTAGCCAGGTGGCATTCGTAAAAAGCTCTTCCACCATCCGGAAAGCTCAAGCTGGCAGTGGAGATCGAACCATGGACATGCGGCAAGGTGGAAGTCCATACCTATTACCGCTGGGCTTCAAATATTGCTTCAAATATTTAACGTTTTTCCTAAACAACGTCTACGCACCTATCCACTACAGGAATATACAGGTTTGATAAAAGGCGGTTTATTTTCAATACAATAAGCTCAGAGTCGCTTTTCCGATAATTCAGCCACAGTGTGGTTACAGCAGTGGAGTATCCAGCTGATACAGTATACCATCAATACTTATAAGGTATACAGGTACATGATTAATTGATTATATATTAAACGGGCTCTCTTTTGAACCATGGTAACGATTAACCGCACTCAAGTACCTACATATACGAAATTTACTTTTTGTTCAGATTTCGAATGATAAACAAACATTTACCGAGCTTATGAGGTAAAAAGAAATGTATAGCTAAACACCTGGTCACTGACCCGACGCTCAATCACCACTGAACCACAATCATTACCTTGAAATATCAAGGCACTTTCACTACCTATGCACTAGAATAACTCTGAAATTGGCACGATCTACCATCTATCCAACTCGCTCATCCTCATAATTTCGACCTTCTCATCAAAGAAATATGGTATATTTTGAAATGATTTGACAGTTTATACTCGTACCCATGCGTCACAGACTGCAAGAAGATTGTGACAGATGTGGGCCACCCCGATAGGAAGTAGTTAATCTATTTCTGCTGCACTTTCTCTGGAACATTGTAGAGATTGTTTTCAACAGAGCGATTTAGTGTACGTGATGAGACAACTGCGCTTAGAAACAATCCTAACCTCGGTGATGTTCTAATTTCCTGTCAAATGTGTGATACAGTTTCTGTCCTGTAGGTATCTGTCAGATGCCAGAATCTCCCAATAATCTCTCTTCTCTCTAGAGGAGATTCCATGGAGGAGATCCGGGAAAGGAGAGATTTCCATCAAGTCTAGCTCTCATTTTGCTTACTGCAATGGAGATGTGGAAATGATTAAACCCAATACAAATTAATTCACAAACAACGTTGCAGAGTAAAATGCACAGAAAAAATAAAAAAAATACGCAATAATTCATGTACAGGGCAACACACACATTTCTGATCGTGAAGCGGCCTTGAGGTGGAAGCATGTATGGTCATATCATAACTACTACATAATCCGTTAGGCACAGATAGATACTCATCCTACGATAGTGTCTATCATATGAAGCAGGGCCCAGCTTCAATGGGGTAGAAGGATTTCTAACGGTAGCCATTTTAAGGAATTGTGGGGGGAAAAGTAAATGAAGAGAGGGTTTGGGAGAGAATGGAAAAAATACGAAGACATGATAAAATTGGAGGAGCAACTCGGAAATGGTATGAGATTGGTAGGATGTTTTTGACCAAATGTCATAGGGAATCGGAAGAGCAGTCATGGAATCTTCGAAAAATCTAGAATAGCGTATTCTTCACCCCACTTAAGGTTGAACTGGCCGGTCGCTTCTCCATACAAACGCCGTAGGGTGATCACTCCCGTATTTGAGACTTTATGTCCAGAATTAAGCATAATACCGATTGATCTCGTCATTATCTAGGCTTGTATGATGCCGAAATTTTAAAAAGATAATTTAGTTGAAAGTTATGATCCTTGAATATGTTATATGAAAATGTTTCGAAGATCATAACTCTCAAGTTATTAATCTTATTAAAATTTCGGCATCATACAAGCCTAGGTAATGACGAGATCAATCGGTATTATGCTTTGTTTTGGACCTAAATCCGCAAATAAGGCAGTGATCACCCTACGGCGTTTGTATGGAGAACGGCCCGGCCAGTTCACCCTTAAGCTCAGCCATTTATAACTAAGCCCTTACCTACCTAAATATCTTATTGACAGGGGTAGTAATCTATCCCACGATGATAAGGGTCAAAATTCATATTAAAATGTAAATTCTAATGAATGAATTGAATCAAGAATACCTACTTAAAAATTGGCCAAGTGCGTGCCGGGCCTCACTCATATAGGGTTTCGCATTTAAATAGCCCGAATAGGAAAAACTGTTCGTTGATTTTCCATGTTCAGTAGGTTTGTTGGTTAAATATTCCTACCGGAATTACAGAATCCTAGTTATTTTAGTTTTTGCTATAGACCCTGTACCAAAAATTGTCTATAGGTATTCGATATGTTAATATTTTAACAAAAAAACCGACATACTTCGAAAATATTCTAAAAACAAAAAAACTCATTTAAAAGCAGAAAAGCAAAAAGACTAACTAAGACTAAACGACATGCGCTTTCTACCTCCATCTTCTGCAGGCGCCAAAAACGCACCGCTACTATGGGTGTTGTCAACGAGCTCAAGGGCACCACTGTTGTCGGACCTCGGCTTGAGTCGCTGCCGAGAGACAGTGGGAGGGTCGGAAGTCAAGGGCGCCGCATTGCCTTTGGGCCCGCCTTTACAGGTACAGACTATATAGAATTGCACACCTAATATCTTAAGCGTAATCAGGAAAAGACAGCATGCAGTTATGAAGAAGACCGTAATCAAAATAATTTCTGATTCAGGCGGAGCTAAAAGAAATGGGCGTTAACTTCAGACTCAATACTAAAATGAAAAATATTCAGTCGCACACAAATCTCGAAAACTACTTGTGAACTTCGACTTCTGAAAAACTGCCATCTGACATTGCGATCTCGTCTCTAAGACGCCTGCCGAGCATGGGGAATACTGCAACCCTCATAATGGAGAGGCTGTGTTCAGCAGTGAACGATCCTGCTGATACATTATGTCTTGATTTCATTTGGATTTCCATCAATTAGTTCCTACAGATTATAAAATTTACTATTGCGTAAGACAAAGCCTATTTTATAAACAGATTATAGTTCCAATAAAACATTTAAATGTTGTTCTATTGAAAGCGAACTAGTTGGCTCGAAGCCAAGCCATTGGCGGATTTTTTCTTCCGATTGGCGCGCTAAAATGCTAAGCAATTTTAAATTTGTTATTTTGGAACAGAGCACGCACGTGGCTGGCATAATTCCGTGTTCACAAGACCTTGAAAAAATTTACAAACACGAAAGTGTTACATGGTATCGGCCTCAGATCTGAGTGCGGGTATCGGTGACAGAGAGATCACGCAGGAGACAGAGGAGAGACGCATTCTGTGACTACTGTATTAATACAGCTAAGCAAGAAACATCACTTTAAAAGATGTAAATTTCGTTTAAAAACTAATCAAGTTAGGGATCTGAAATTCACGTATGTTATGTACCATATATAAAGCCCCGTGGGGTCTGTATCAGCCGGATAGTCCAGTGCTGAACACAGCCTCTCCCATTAAGGGGGGTTTGCCAAAATCCCCACGCTTAGCAGGCGTCTTGGGGATCGCAGATTAAGATATCAGTTCCTCAAAAAGTGCTGCTGCCCACTTTCTGGTATTTTACCTTACGTTGCCTCTTACGACACCCACGGGAAGTGTTGGGGGGGTGACATTCTAATCCGGCTGACCCCGCGGGGTACAAGGCTTGAATTACACTCCCCTATATCTGCTTATGGGAGACCTAAGTGGCGACAAACGGAAAGATACCAAGATGTGGGCAGAAGCGCCGTTTTGAAGAACTACCATCTTATACTGCGTACTCCAAGACGCCTATCAAGCGTGGGGGTTAAGGCAAACCTGATCAGCGGTGGACGTTCCGGCTGAAGTGGTCCTATACATACAAATACTCAAAATATTCATATATAATGTAACGGGTTGTTGCGATGCTTACACCTTCATAGATAAAATCCCGACTCGCACATGGCCCGGATATCTTTATTAGTTCGTACATTTTCCTTGCCTGCTAGTAGTAATAACAATAATAGCCATTTATTTCCCACATCAATTGAAAACATTAGTAAAATTAAATTAAGATAAATATAAATAATTAATTAAAGATAATATATTTTTGCATGCATTAGTACATAATTCGTAGATATATTTACTTAATAAATTGTAATATTTAATATTTGCTTATTTTGGAATGTCCATTTTTGAACGTAGGCCTCCTCCATCTTGCTCCATTCATTCCTATCCTGTGCTAGCCTGCTAGTAGTACACTTGAGAAAATAATTAAAATTGACGCTGACGTAATCATTATCATAAGCCCTATCCACATACAAGGGCTACACAAGCGCTCAACATTGACTCAAACGATTGACGATGCCTTATCAGTAATATTACAGCATATTGTCCCTCTAATTATCTTTTTATGGCTAAATAATAAAGTAAGTAGAATTTTCTTCTATTTTTTTTCTTTTTATGGGATTGTGAAGGAAAAAGCAAGAGACCTACCGGGTATTAAGCGGTAACCTCTGCGTATAACAGACGAAGTTAGTTACAATTTCAGAAGCAATGATGGCCGAGCGGTAATAGCAATGGACTGCCGTGCCGCAGGTCCATGGTTCGATCCCCACCGCCGACTTGAGCTTCACCGCATGGTGGAAAGGCATTTTGCGATTGCACGCCTGGCTAGCTACCACTCTCAAGTAGAAGATCTGTGTCGCCAAGCACATAACGATGTGTTCCGGCAGCTGTCCTTGAGAGCCAGTGAAATTACAGGCACATGAGACTTAACAACTATATCTCAAAGTGACGGGCGCAGCTTGCTATCAATAGTTTTTGACATATTGGTATGCTGTAAGCTATTTTGTTGGGATTACGTTGCTACAGTGGCATAGAGAGCATAGCATAGATTTTAAAAAGATAAATAGCTAAATGATTTACATATATTTATTGGTTGTATTGTTTGCTAGAAATCACTGTATTTATGTTTGGACTGATGCTTGAGTGATAGAAGTTTTCATTATTATTTCAGTGGCAACATTTGCAAGCCACAGCACAGCAATACGATAGCGCTGCGATTGCTATACAACTGCGATTAGGAGCTAGAATTAGCAGACTACCGAATTTGACATTAACAGCAGTTCGATCGCAGAAGCATCGCAGTAGTATGGCGTTTGGTCAATAGCTAAGAGAATTGGGGCCCTTATGTTAAGCGGTAACCTCTGCCTATAACAGACGGATTTCGTCACAAATAACGAACTGCTCTTCACCCCTGAGACATAATGTTGTCTGATGTTCGTGTAATTTCACCATTACCTAATTACCCATATAATGCGAACATGAGCTTGGCGGTAGAAATAGTTATGTTGGCAGTACTTCTCAAAGTAGCAAAATTGTGCTTTATCATAAAAATCAGTTAATTATTATACAAAATTACGAGGGTAAAAATTATAGTCCTGTGCGGGATTCGAACCCGCGTCCATCCACCCCTTTAGCCGGGGTATGCTCTAACCAATCTAAAGGGGTGGATGGACGCGGGTTCGAATCCCGCATATTAGGTACTATAATTTTTTTCTCTCGTAAATTTCTAATTTTGTAATGTAATTCGCCAAGCAGGCGTTATTGCAAACATAACAATATAAAAATATGCGACTATACGTTTTAAGTAGGTCATGGCTAGTGTTGCCATCGGGTATGCCTATAACATCCTGACAAAAAGCCCGATTTCTTTCTAGTTTAATGTCGTGAAATTTTGCAAAGCGCCAAAAGCAGTTACTAAGATAACATGAGGTATGAGACACCAAAACAGTAAATACTTCTTGTTGGAGTACCAGTCGCAACAAATAACTGTTTTGAGAATGAACTCAACGAAGTATATCTATTTCTCGGTCACTCTTTCTTTATATACTATGGGCATAGAAAAGTTGTATTAGATGTTGCCAGAATATTACAATCTGTATATGGGATTAAAGCAGTAGAAGCAAACGTTATGTCACTTTATTATTATCTAAGCAATGACATTTACAGGACCATACTTACACCTTTTTTACAACTCTATAATTGTTATGTATGGATGTTGCAAAGTGGCAACTTCACATATCAGTGATCTACTACTACTAAATGACTACCCAATGATTTCATACGATCTTCAGATCTATGTTGTATATATAATTTTAATTCGTAATTGTCTAGTTACGTTTCAAAAATTGTCCCCTGCAAAATTGTTCCTTACTACCTTTACTAAGCTAGTTTTATTTAAATTACTCGAATACTATTGCTGAAGTAAAGCACTATACAATCCTTGTTCTTCAGTGACTGTAAAGTTCTATGAACGAGTATGTTTATATGTGGTTTATATTATGTGCGCCCTTATTTCTTCCACATGCGTGTTCTTGACTGTCTACTAGGAAGGGTAAATAAAAGTACTACAGTTGTGTGATCAGTGATCACCGTTAATTATTCTCCGTCAGAATTACATATTAAGGTATGTAATAGGTTACACTAATGAGGAGGGCTGAAGTACGGATACTCGATACAAACGCGTAGAGGCGACTTTTGCAATATCAGCAAATTGCGGTCACGTTGCATGTGTCCCTACAACTGCACTGCTGGCCACGCTATGATAACGTCGAGCTAAGCTTAGCTACGCTCTCGGCCTTTAACCTTGGTCGTCACTGCAGCACTTGCAGTCCGCCCTATAAAGTCCTCGACCTTCCAGATTGTCCATCAAGGGCAGCAATGCGCTGTGATAGCCTAGACTTGCACTACGCTATGCGCTTTCGGCCATCATTAGTGCTGCCAGCACGCAGGTATTACAGACCGTGACAGTTCATTACCGGGTCGGACAGTTATTGGCTGCGATGACTAGAACTGGACCCGGTAGATAGCAATAGGCTCATCACCTTATTACACGGGACAAAAACATAACTCGCTAAATATTCAGATATGTTTCTGCACCTTCGTGCTTAAAAAGGTATGATAAAATGTAAAAAATCACCCCAGACCAGATCCTAGAATCCCACTAAGTAAATGGTAGGCAGGTTTTCCTAAATGTGACATCTGTCAAAGTGACCTTTGCCATATAAAATGCTGCGTTTCCTATACCGACGACAGCTCGGACGCCATTGGAGGATTCGTCAGGCGGGCAACGGAGGCTAATTATAAAAACATAGTCGACTACAATATAAAAATGGCTATACGAAACAGAAACGAAGAGGTCGTGGAGGCTGTAACTAAAATTAACAAGGCAATCAAATAAAACAAGGGCATCGCAGAAATCTGTGGCCGGCCCTTCAACGACAAACTAACGTTTATAAATTAACCAACTAGATATAAGGCGGTTTTTTATATATATAAGTATGGACTCACATTAGCTATAAGATACTTAATAGCTTAACTTCGCTAACTTCCCTTCAGGAAGAACATTGATAAGTTGGAGAAGAAGTTAAAATAATTATAAGTAAAAAAAAGAAAGTAATAATCAAATGAGAGTACGGACCACGAGTCTGTAGTGTGCAGTATTTGATTATATAAAAAAGTGACCTTTGATGCTGTATCTTTGTGTTTTGATTATGATGATTCTCACTATAAACCTAAGTAATTTATCCACGTGTAATTCAACAAGACGTACTTAAACGTCATACCATACGGCTGCCGTCTGTCAGTGAAGCCGCACAAATAGCTCGGACATGATAAAATCATTTGTATCATACTATAGTCGGTTATATCTGTATGTGAACTTCAGCTGATGTAACTACCAACACCTACGCAAACAAAGTGCGAACGTTCCAAAACTATAGCACGGTATTCGATGAAAAAAGCAAGTGTTTTGTTTTTTCTGTAGGTAATGTATTTATGATAATGAATAGATAAAAATACATAAAGTGACATTTCCGCCTAATTTTCCTGTTAAGCTGTTTTCGAGAATTTTTCGATCGTGCGCTCTAAGATTCAAGACCTCCTGAAGATGCTTCGTGTTGGAGCGAAACGCGTCGAAAATTATTCCTGTTTGGCTACGTGACGTCACCTCAGGACTACAGGAAAATTAGGCGGAATCGTCACTAGATATATATTTCTATTTTTTCAGTGTTCTTGTTAAATATAAATTTAATGTTTTCTTAAATATTTGTTATTATTAACATATATTTATGCCAGATTGCAACTTAATCTGCAAAAAGATGTAGTCGCGGCCATATAGTAGTTTTATTAAATTATTAACAAAATATTGAGCCACTAATGAAGCGCTGATAGCGGAGCTTGCCTAGATGTTCGCTGCAACCACTGCTTGGATGGGTGACCGCTAGTGGCATTTATTTTACTACAGCTCTTCCGATCACCCATCTAATCCACGACCAGCGGGCGTTGCCTAACCTAGTTAATAGTGTTGATACGCTACGCTACGAAGTTCAAAACCAAATATTGTACCAACCATATATACAATATACATCATACATGAGTGGAAAAATGATGATACAATATTTCCGACTGCCATAGACAACATAAGGCTTCATTCAAATCTAGCTGAACCGTGAAAAGCAGACGTGACCTAGCAAACAATCGCTCTAACACGAACTTTCACAAACAACAATAAATATAGCTAATATTTTGATAAGACTGATACAGTGCTGATTGATAAAAATATAACACTTCTCATTGAACACACAGATAGTCGAAGTACTTCAGGTCTATGTTAGACGGGATCTTGTACTACCAGGATGTGCGACCCAAGAGTACCGACACAATGAGAAACAAAATGCTGCGAGAGTGCAAAACAACAATACAGATATTATTGTTACGACCGCGATTGTTGTTTTATAAGGTGTTGCTATGATAAAGAAGTGCATCTCTGGTGATCCCGGTGAGATATGATTACTTCGGTCTGTACACTGTCTGTTCTGAGATAGTATTGATATTAATAATATCTACATACAATTATTATGGAAAAAACTTAAAACCTAGTTAATTTACACAAATGCACTATTTATTTGTGAAAGGTGTTTGTGTAGCGTCACTTTGTGGAAACTTAGCCCCTGTGTCGAACAGTCGCTTTCTGTCTGGCAAAGAGATTTTAGGAACTGAGCTCGTTGTGAGGCAATAGACTGCCCTCCTATTGAATGGGACTAAAGCATGGCGAAATAAAAGTATTTTATTGGCTCAATGGTGCTTATTTTTAAGATACTACACTGTAAATGAAAGCTGTAGGTCTCCCTGTAAATAAATAAATAAATAAATGTGATTATTTGGACAAACCTGCCAAGTATTATGGGAATACAGACGAAATGTGTTTATTTTAGCTAGCTTATATAGTTTTCCGGTCACGTCTCCGCCCTTGCGTATATTTGTTATCGGGCAAATCCATGTAACCTCTTTTTGCGCAGTTAGGTAAAATCTATCCTTAGTCCTTCCCCGGGTCTCAAACTATTTCCATACCAAATTTCATCCAAATCGGTCCAGTAGTTTTTAAGTTTATTCGTTGCATACAAAGATACAAATCTTTCCTCTTTATGATATATTTTTTTTCACCCTTCTCTTCTCAGATTGGGATTGAAATGTTAAAACTAGAGCAAAGCAAAACAATATCTTGGGGTATCATTATAATGGGACATTCGTTTCGAAGCAACTACCGCGCAGCAGGTCCACGGTTCGAATCCCGCGGCGGGCTTGAGCTTCACCGCATGGTGGAAGGGTATTTTGTGAATGCCCGCCTGGCTAGCGACCACTCTCAAGTAGAAAGTCTGTCGCTAAGCACCTAACGGTGTGTTCCGGCTGCAGTCTTTGAGGCCCAGTGGAATTACTGGCATATATTTGACTTTTACCACAGAATAAAAGACAGACTTTTACTCCCGCTGTACGCTAACGGCAATGAAACTTTTTAAACTAGTTTCAATTCTTCGTGTGATTTTGACCCTTTGGGACCTTTTGCGGCAAGGTTTTAGTTATAAGCCCGTACTACTTCCTAATCTCTGGAGAACTCCTGTTGAGTTTAGTTTTACAGGTGGGTGTAGTGAATGCTGATCTGGCACCATATTGTACTCTATCAGCCGGATTGTCATTGCCGTCAGTTTGGGGGGGGGTCGGGATCTAGCTCGATACCACCCTTTACAAATAGTAAATACGTCTTTTTTTCTAAATATTATTACAAGCACTATCGCGTGCTAAGCGAAAATATATTTAACAAATTATTGGAGAACAAAACCGCGCACCGTCCCCTATGACCGTTAAAGTAATACAATTGGAGCACAAAATTTCGGCTAGAAATGCCAAGTCCAGGTGGCCGAGGAGGTTTAGGCGTCCGACGCGATATCTCCATGCATCTACAGGTGTGCACTAACAGTTAGCCTGGCGAGCTATCTACCAGTTTTGGCCTGGTAACATCTTTGACCAAATCATTACAACAAGTAAGATAGAGGTAAAAAGGTGTTCAATAATAAAAAGACCTCAGATCTTGGGTACTGCCATCACATATAGGCACAAAAACCCTATAAAAGTACTATATCTAAATAAAAGACTGACTTACGTAAATGAACAATAAATCTTCCTACATTATTGCCTGCAAAAATAAGTATACACGTCGTAAATTTCCCACCGACTTCAAAAAAAGGAGGAGGTATTCAATTCGTCAGTTTTTTTTATATTTGTTACCTCAGTACTTTTGACTGGGTGAACCGATTTTGATGATTATTTTTTTATTTGAAAAGCTGATGCTTGCCGTGTGGTCCCATTTAAGTCTCATCAAAATTGGTCAAGCCGTTTTTGTGCTACACTCCAATAACTGAAAAGTATTTTCCTATCTTGATGATATACTCATTGACAGTGAATGACAATCGAAACCATAAGTAGCTGGGGTCACTAAAAAGGGTGGTTTTTTTGCAAAAAAAACGCACCGACTTCAACACTTAAATATGTGAAATAACTTGTCGAAGTCGATACCATGCGCACAATTTTGTGATAATAGGTACTACTTTTGAACCATCATGGTACCGCCTTCAACAAGTTATTTCACACATTTGAGTGTTGAAGTCGTAGCCATGTTTGGTAAAAAAAAAAATATTTCAAAATAATGTGATGTCACTAATGTTCTTAATTATAGAAGTAAACATAAACATGACTTGAAATGTTGGAACTATTCTTTGATTGTATAGAGTATCTTAAAATATTTAATGTAAGATCTCTGTATCACCTTTATTCGCAATAAATGATTTGAATTGAATTGAATTGATTTTAGAATACTTCTGTGTACAAGAGAGAACAAGTCTGCCACAATTTTGTAAATTTCAAGTGTATACTTATTATTGCAGGCGACTGTAGATACTCATGAGCTAGTTCTATAAAGTATACTAAAGTATCTACCTACTTTCTATTTGAAGCTATTGACTAAAACAAAAACTTTAAGATGAGCTGACACAAAAATGTTAAGAAAATTATATTTGAGATAAGTTAGTATTATGTTGCCCGTGGGGTGCCGGGCTAGAATTTCACCCACCCATCTCTACCAGTGGGTGTCGTCAAGAGGCGATTAAGGGTAACACACCAGAAGGTGGGCAGCCGCGCTTGCTGAGGAACTGATATCTCACACTGCGATCCCCAAGACGCCTGCCAAGCGTGGGAATTATGGCAAAACCCCCCACAATGTGGGAGGCCCATTCAAAAGCTTTTTAAATGATTATTTTAACCTTCTCTCTCTCTCATATGGGGTACCCCACAGTCGTATATTTTCTTCATATTATAACGTTGTACATTATCGACTCAATCAGTTATCCCCACCTTAGCAAGAGAAAAGTTTCCCCAGTATTAACAGTGGTATAATTAATTATTCAAGAATAAAATAAACAAAGAATAAGCATTGCAATTCAACGGGGCAATGCTGCCAGCATGCTGGGCATGCTGCCAACTGGTAGTGGGCTAGAGCATTTGGACTGCCTATGAGTCTGCAATGACTTATAGGGATCTAAATGCTTTTATTGTAGTAGCTGTAGTGTTGTATATAGTTCGTAGTATTTTGTTAATAAAGGCATACCAAAACAAAAAAAAAATATTCAAGATATTTAGATGCTTTTCAAAAATGCCTCTAATATTTGTTTTAATCTTTTTTATTTCATTTAAGTTTCACAACTTGCAACAAAATATTCAAAATGTAAATATTTAATTTTAGTAATTTAGTTATTTTTTATTTCACTTTCGTGTTGTATAAATTTCGAAGAATTCGTAGCACTAGTGCCTGATACATAGTAAGCACTAGTTAATATAATTAAAAGCAGAAAATCACATAAGTTATTAACTTATATTTTAAAGAGGAAAGATTAGTATTTTAGATTTTTGTATTTTTGAATGCAACGAATAAACTTAAAATCTACCGGACCGATTTGGATAAAATTTGGTATGGACATAGTTTGAGACCCGGGGATGGACATAGGATACTTTAATCTAAATGCGCAAAATGAGGTTGATAGTTTTGCGCAATAACCGACACACACGGTGTCGGAGCCTCGGCCGGAAAGCTAGTACTATGAAGAAGATTGGCAAACTTCCGTGTGTTTTGGGTACCCTAATTAAAAGGACCCACGGAAAACGAAACCTAGCTAATTTTGTAGACGTTATTAATAGTAAGATAAAACCTAATCATATCACATTTTTATAAGTTGCGATTAGTAAGTTATCCTTTGTATGGGTACCTTAGTCAAAGTCAAAATCATTTATTCAATTTAGGCGTCTACGATGCTCTTATGAAGGTCAATTAAAAATTTTAGTATTGAAATGCTTTACATTGTACCTACTGCACAAAAAAAATGTATAGAGCCACTGCGAGAAGAACGGGCAAGAAACCGGGGCCATTCTTTTAAACGTCTCGTAACACCATTTTACAATTTAACAATTATTTTAACAATGTGTTACATACTTACTATATGATACAATATCACAGTATTTGTTTCAATTACGTAGTTGACAGGCCATCGCTTGGCAGAGGCGGAATTGTCCAAACATTTTTTGTCGTTTAAGTACCTAATCACAAACTGTGTGGTAGGATTTCTTAATCAATATGTTTTTCACGTGCAATTTGAATTTCCCTTCTGTGAGCGTTGTAATATGTTGGGGAAGTTTATTATAAAACTGCACACAATTACCTAAAAAGGACCTTTTATTTGTCTTTGCTAATCTAAAACCTGGCACCGCTATTTTATCTTTATTCCTAGTGTTGTCACAGTTTAATTTTAATATACTCTATGTTTTACGAACATTCATAATACTTACAAATATATACAGACTTGGTAAAGTTAAAATATCAATTTCCTTAAAAAGATCCCTCAGAGATTCTTTTTATGAAAGACCTAATTTTATAAGTTACTAGCTGACCCGGCAAACGTTGTTTTGCCATATAAAGAGGAAAAATGATTAAATTACTAAAATGGCTATTAAAAAATAAGGGTTGATCGTAGAAGGGTAAAAATTGAGGATTTTATGTATTTTTGTATGTTGTATCATAAAAAAATTGAAATTAAAAATTTTGTCTAAAAAATAAAAAAAATTTAGGGGTGGACTACCCCTAACATTTAGGGGGATGAAAAATAGATGTTGGCCGATTCTCATAGATACCGGATAAGCACAAAAAATTTCATCAAAATCGGTCAAGCCGTTTCGGAGGAGTATGGCAACGAAAACTGTGACACGAGAATTTTATATAAGTATAAGATTTTACTGAAACTTTTCGTATAGTATTTTAATATTTTATTATTGCAATAACGCATGTTCTGCGGATTACATTACAAAATTGCAAATTTTGCGACAGGAAAAATTATAATGTGCGGGATTTTCCTTATGTAATCCGCAGAAAATGAGTTATTGCAAAAATAAAAATATAAAATTATAGTGTTGCGTTGCGTCATAATTAACAATTTGAATAAATTTAACGCTAATTGCAAAATGAGTCATGTTTGTAGTACAGCGTAAGTTGAACTATAGGTGTCGCCTTATCTTCATACGTTGGTTAAAGAAAGAGAAGAAAAAATTGAGTTATGAGTCATTGTCATATCAGCCCAGTCCTTCACCGTATACCCCACCTATAGGGCTGTATGACGCGGGTACGTATCCTGCACTTGACTTAAATTTTTCCTCTCGTAAATTTGTAATTTTGTAAAGGAATATAGTACGTAAATATTTTAAGTTGGTAATAATATATTAACTATATAATTAATAAAAAAATATTATTTAATTATTATTATAACCAACGTGAGGGCTAGCACCGCGGTAACTTCGGTGGAGCAATTCAAGCGGCGCAATTATGCTAACTTCGGTCGTGGTGACATATTTGAGCCGTTTGTTGTGGAGACGTAGGGTCCGTGGGGACCGGGAGCTCATATTAATTTCCAAAACCTATCAGAGCGCTTGGTCGATGCGACGCATGATCGAAATGCTGGCACCTATTTGGCTCAACGAATAAGCATTGCAATTTTTTTTTTTTTTTTTTTTTTTTTTTTTTTTTTTTTTTATGCCTGATAGGTTAGCCTTTGACCACTATCTCACCCGATGGTAAGTGATGATGTGGTCGAAGATGTTGTTCAGGCTAACCTAGAAGTACTGGCTCTCAAGGACAGTTGCCGGAACACACCGTTAGGTGCTTGGCGACAGATTTTCTGCTTGAGGGTGGTAGCTAGCCAGGCGGGCATTCGCAAAATGCCCTACCACCACGCTATAACGACTGCCATCCTAAGACAACAACCGGGACCGACGGCTTAACGTGCCCTCCGAAGCACGGAAACGCTCAGTAGTAATGTCACTAGCGGTCACCCATCCAACTCCTGACCGCGCGCGACGTTGCTTAACTTTGCTGATCGGTTAAGAACAGCTAAGTAAACTTCGCTACGAGCGCTTCAAAAAAAAATTCAACGGAGCAATACTGCCAGCATGCTGGGCACGCTGCCAACAGGTAGTCGGTTGGAGCAATTGGACTGCCTATGAGTCTGCAATTACTTATAGGTTGTCTAATTGCTTTCATATTAGTAGCTGTACTGTTGTACTTATATAGTTCGTAGTATTTTTGTTAATAAAGTCATAACGCTTGGAAATAAAATAAAATAAATATATTAGGTAATATGTTAAAATTATGCTACGTCCAAATGGGCCGCATGTATCTATGTTCAGAAACTTTATCTGTACATAAGTAATATCTCCTTTTAGTCAACATTTTTGGATAGACCATAAATAGAAAACATACCTACACACTACGTGGGAATACATTTAAACTAAGGTTTTCTTTTTCCCTTTTTTTGTAGGTACATAAAAATAAAAAACAAATTAGCGGATTTGAGACGCCATATTTTATGTTTTTTTTTCTTCCCATAACCCATCGCGTGCGCTATCAAAATGAAGGCTTTAAAAACTCTTCGATAAATATTTTTTTGAAATAAATTGAAATATGTATAACTTGCAATTTTAATGTTATTGGAACGATTACATGTTTAACAAAAATGAATAATTTGCGGTTTTTTAACTTTTTAATTAGTTTATACTTACTTGATTTATTAGCAGTGAGTTTTTTGAATTTTTGGTTTGTAATATGTGTCGGTTTGTTTTCTTTGATTTAGTAACTTATTCCATTTTGAGCTATTTTAGAGCTTAGTTAGAGATAGACCACAGGTGAATAAATTGCGCGTTTGTTTTCGACAACCTTTATTTTTTTCTGCATAAGGTATTTTTTCCAAATTTAACCCACCCAATTTTTAAAGAATTCACAATTATTTATTAATTAAGATATGGTATTATTCTATATCTATAAACAGTAAACTATCAGCAACTATCAATATGATGATACTACTAATTCTATATATGTGAAGGTTACTACCTTGAAATATTCGTTACCATATCTAACTAATAAGAAGCAGTATAAAACTCACATCTACAAGTATGAGCTAAAAAATAAAAGAAACAAAACTTGAACCCAGCTACGGATAGGCCCTGCAAGTTTCTCGGGCCGTTTTTTAACAATTCCGCCAGTTTCTCACTTGTCAGACTTCCTCTGGAAATAATGAAAAAATAAATAAATTAACAAAACCCCAAAAGAAATTAGTTATATCATTTTGAAATGTATATACGAGAAAGCAAATGGTATATTTCTTTATTAACAAATTGCTACGAACTATATACAACACTGCAGCTACTACAATGAAAGCATTTAGACAACCTACAAGTCATTGCAGACTCACAGGTAGTCCAAATGCTCCAGCCCACTACCAGTTGGTAGAGTGCCCAGCATGCTGGCAGCATTGCCCCGTTGAATTGCAATGCTTATTCGTTGATTCAAATAGATGCCCGCATTTTGATCACGCGTCGCATAGACCAATCAAATGCTTGTTGTTAATGTCAACTCCTACACTCCTCTGTGCAGAGTCTGTGATGTATTTTTGGACATGTTTTGACTGGCTTTGAAACTGATTTTTTATTACTATAAAGACCTAAGTTTACTCTCCATCTTCGTTCTCATTATACCAACTTCTCCAATCTCATCTTTGAACAATAACGTGCAGTTTCAGACACAAGTTCAGCTAAAATTATATATATTAAAATTGCTATTTGTAAATAACTTTCTTATCTCTGTTTTTTAATGCATATAAAATACAGTACAACCTGTGCGAGCTCGCAGTTAGCGGCTAACTGGTACTCATAGTTGTTTTGTACATCATTATCATCAATAGCCATCGCATCCACCGTTTAACAAAGACCCATTGGGTGAAGTGGTTTACCATAACGCTACCATACGCTTGTCAGGCGTTTTGGGGATCGCAGTTAAAGATGACAGTTTTCAGAAGGCCCTGCTGCCCATCTTCTAGTTTTTTCCTTCGTCGCCGCACATGAGTATATGCGGGGGTGCAATGCTATCCCGAAATCCCACGAATAATTATTTGTTCAATAATAAATAATTATCTATTTTTGTACATAGTTATAGACAGAATAATGCATGTCATAATATGAATTAAACATATTGGGAATTATACTTTTTGATACTGAACGTTAAAAGAAACTGAAGTAGAAGGGAAACCGTTGTCGTGTCAGAAAAATAACACCGAATTTTTTGGCCTAACGAAAGTGTAATCTGACGCAAGTGAATCAATCGCTGAGCGCACACATTGAATTGGTATACATATACTTAGGTATGATTGTGTGCTCACACATTAACTTAGTTATACGTGGCTTAGTTGTACTAAGCTAAGCTAGTTATACTGAATGTTTTGCGTGACTCATTATATATAATACAATTAACATGTAATTTACTGCTTTTTCAAAGTATTCTCCATTACATTGTAAACATTGTTCCATTCGTTCAAAACATTTTTGAAACCATGATTGTTCTCAATGTTTTTCACGTGCTTGTTAAAAGCCACCATGGCCTCTTCTGGTCACGTGAATGTTTGGTTTTATGGGAAATCACATGGTGCATGGTTTCAGAAGCCTAAAATGGCTTTGTCTTATTCGCGGTGGACGACGAAGCAGTGCAAGCACAATGGTCCAACTTAATGCGTCTATTTTTACTTTTTCAAAAGGAGTGGCCTAACCCTATATTTCTCCCTATAATCTTTTCGCGTTAATTCCATGTTTTCTACGGACGACGAACTCCAACTTGTGATAAAAAGCAAATGACACGCGGTTCCTTCCTGCATTTTTTTAATTAAAAAAAAAACTTATTTATATAGAAGAAAATTAAAACATTAGTATAGTCGGCAAGGAGAGTAGAACTATCGATGTGCTCAAATAAAGCTACCTATTTCGCAAACGTGATACAACCGAGAGTAGATAGTGAAAATGGCTTCTTTAAAGGTCCCTTGTGTGACTTCTCATATTGATTTTATGGCAATATCTTTGTATTCGTTTTCTTCATTACTGAAGGTCATGCCCGTCTTGGAAGGCCTTAATTGAGCTGTTGACAAGCTGCTTCCACGCTAATCTATCTTCAGCTTAGGGCCGCAGAGACAGGGAGGAAGGAGCTCTTTCACTTGATCAGACCAGCGGCTAGATGGTCTGCAACGTGGTCTTTCCCCTTCACCCTTTCTCACTAATACAAGTTTATCCAGATTCTTTGGTTGTCTTCGACATATGGGCAATATGACTATACTCTTAGATGATTTTGAGGTTACGTTGGACCAGAATAGATCTGTTTGTCCTTTTCGTAGTCCACGGTATGCGCAGCATTCCCTCCAGCATCTCATCTCGAATGTGTTCATCTCTGTATTCTTTATTGCCATATAGAATACAGAGTTGTTCATATTCAACCGGTTCCACTGTTTAACACAGCACCCCATAATTAAGAAGGGCTTTGACATAATCCCCACGCTTGGTAGTTTAGGGATCCCCACGCTTGGCAGAAGGCGCTCCTGTCCACCTTCTGGTATTTTTCCCATAGTCACCTCTTACGACTCCCACAGCAAGATATGGGAGGGTGCAATTCCAGCCCGGCATCCCATGGGGTATTCGTGAACCGTACTCCAAAAGAAGTCTCAAGTTGGTTTATCAGCGGTAGGTAAGTTATATAGGCAGCAAACATAAGCTAACCTTTGTTTTCTTAAAAATAATAGAGGATAAGGATTGAGCGATTCAAATTAGAAGAATCAAATAGAAGATGCTCTTATTTATGGTTTATTTAAAGATGGGTGACTGTAGCTACGCTCTGTATAATGTTTTGCCAGCGTGAGTCTTCCAATGTCTTAATAATAATATCTTACTATAACGTAATATACACTCGAGAGCAATGAATCCGGGTCACTTAAAGAATCCTAAAAATCTCGGAAACTAAAAATGCTAGGTTAATGCAATAAATTGTATTTAATAGACAATGTAATACTCCTTAAATGAAGGTATTAAAACTTCTTAGTTATTGTAAAGTTATATCATAAAAAAATCAAATTTGAAAAAGGGCCACTTTCGAAGATGGAACTACGAAATTACAGCATTTGGTTTTGCTTTTGTTTGTAATCTGTCATTTATGTGGGTACATAAACCATGTTGATAGTGCTCTATATTCATTATTCAAGCTGAAATTATGTCGCTTACGCCTGAAGAATGCACCAGAATACTTACAATGCTGGAAACCGGCCGGAGTCAGCGCGATACAGCCAGGACTGTCGGTGTGTCGCTGTCAACAGTACAAAGAGTTCTCCGACGTTACGAAGAAACTGGTTCTAACCTACGCAGACCAGGAACGGGCAGAACCAGGTGTACCACAGCACGAGAAGACCGATACTTGGTGAACACCATGCTTCGAAATCGCTTTCTCACAGGAACTGAACTCACCAATCAGTTTCGACGCCTCGGAGGAAGTAACCCAAGTGCATGGACAGTAAGACGTCGGCTTGCTGAATCTAACTTAAAACCCCTTAGACCTGCAAACGGCCCTAAACTGGAGCGTGGGCATCGTATTTCGAGACTAAGATATGCGCAGAGCCACGTAAATTGGAGTATTGAAGATTGGTCAAAAGTTATGTTCTCCGACGAATCAAAATTTATGCTCTACAAGCACGATGGAAGACACAGAGTGTATCGAAGACCAGGGGAAAGATTCAAGCAAGCATGCATCGAAGAAAAAGTAGCCTACGGTGGTGGGTCTGTAGGTAGGTAGTAGGTCTCCTACTTGTGTGGGCCGGAATTTCTTCTGAAAGTCGCACAGAGCTGGTGATCATAGAAAACGGCTCTTTAACTAGCGTAAGATATGTGGAAGAAATCCTCAATGATCACGTTGGTCCATTTATGGTCAATTTAGGTGAGGATGCTATATTTATGCATGACAATGCCCGACCTCATACAGGTAGGATTGTGAATGACTACCTTCAAGAGATGAACATTACTCGTATGGAGTGGCCAGCGCGCAGCCCGGATATCAACCCGATCGAGCATGCTTGGGACGAGCTAGGCAGATGCGTAAAACAACGAAACCCTCCCCCAATCACGCTTCGTGAGCTCAAAATTGCTCTCACAGAGGAATGGGAGAATATTCCCCAAAATCGTATAAGGAACTTGGTGTACAGCATGCCAAACCGCGTAAACGCAGTAATGGAAGCACGAGGAGGCAATACGAAGTATTAAAATTCAAGAAAATCGTAATAAAGTTAAAAAATTTCATGTTTCCTATTTTTGTTTTAAGGAGAGATCAGCAGTTTTTTTCTTTATGTAATTTTGTGTTAATAAAATGTATGGTGACTCATATTTTTTTTACTTTCATTTAAGGAGTATTACATTGTCTATTAAATACAATTTATTGCATTAACCAATCATTTTTAGTTTCCGAGATTTTTAACATTCTTTAAGTGACCCGGATTCATTGCTCTCGAGTGTAGTTACAAAACTGAAGGCTACCTAGATGACTACCAGTTATTATCACGAATAAATAAGTAAGTATTATGATGATAATCACTTCGTGCTCTTAGAAAATAACGCTCGGCACAAATTGTAGTACAATTCTTGCTTGGTAGCAACCATTGTCTATCAATACAATGTTACATGTTCAAGGTGAAACTCCTTTTTTTGACTTGTCAGATATAATCTTTTCATAGGTTACAGATTCAGGCGTTATTTTGCGGAAAACCATATTTAATATAAAGAATTATCTTAAAAATATTTTAAGAAAAACATTATACTATTATTTAAGAAAAACACTTGAAACATATAAGAATATATCAAGTGACAATTACGCATAATTTTCAGAGACAACACATCTCGATGTAAAATTCGAAGAGATAACGATGTAAAACCTCCTGATGATGCTTCGTGTAGAATCGATACGCGTCGAAAATTCTTCCGGTTTGGCTTTCGCCTTATCGGGAAAATTAGGCGGAGTTGTCACTATACTCTGGTTTTTAATTCCAAGGTACAATATATAAACAAATAATATGTCACATAATTATCATCTAATGTCAAACTCGTCTCGTCAAACTGACAGGTCAGGGGTAATAAGCATTTTTCAAAATTATTCTGACGTAATCCGGAGCGGTGTTCTAATTTTCACTAAAGTGTAAGTATTAAATCATACCTACATAATTTAGGACCTTTTAAAATTAATAAAATTCTTCATTTTGCAGTCGCTTCACTCAATAACCTGTGGATGTTGTTTTTATAAAATATTAATTGTTTTTTTATATTTTTATAATATTTGTTATTATTATCTTTTAATATTCTTGGATTAGTAAGTATATTTTGACTTGCATCGTTTGTGAACGTTATGACATCGTTATGATACGTGCTTCATCTTGACCATGAAGAATGGACTTCATGGTCTTGCCTCCTGGTACCTGCTACTCTGGTACCTATATGAAAAAGGAAAGTACAATATAACGAGTATGATTATTTTAAGCATAACATAGACTCCAGCAGCTTACATTGTTAAAGAAAAACATATGTTGTGTTTTTTTTTTAACTTTCAATACTTATTCTTATTAATAGTTCCGTGAGTAGGAAGACTTGATTGCAATCAGATAATCTCACAAGTCCCAAATTAAATTCTTACCACATAGCCCCCCCCCCCCCCCCCCCACCCCTGCCCCATATTATAAGTAAAAATACGATATCCACACATCACTCACCACAACGCAAAAAGCCTGTCAATGAAGAGCGTCAGATCTATAAAGAGTTTCCTTCGATAACGCGCACAAACAATAGAAAGCTTTGCATGCCAACAAAAAAAAACGTAAAAATAAAACAAAAACACGTCGTCAATACACACACTCACAATTATACACCCACACATACGGTGCTAGTGAGCTGGAAGAGAAAAAGGAGAATATTATACAAAAAATAATAACGAGATACAAAAATAAATAATAAGATGCAAATGAGCAAAAAAATTAATGATTTTTTATTAAGGAAGTTATTTATACATAGGACATAGGTTTATACAACACATTGGAGTCATACCAGGTACTTAAGGTTTAACTGGCCGGTCACTTCTCCATACGAACGTCGTAGGGTGATCACTCCCTTATTTGAGATTATAAGTCCATACTCAAGCATAATACCGCTTGATATCGTCATTATCTAGGCTTGTATGATGCCAAAATTTTAAGAAGATAATTAAGATGTAAGTTATGACCCTCGAAAACTTTATATGAAAATGTTTCGAGGCTCATAATTCTCAAATTAACTAATTTATTAAAATTTCGGCATCATACAAGCCTAGATAATGACGAGATCAATCGGTATTATGCTTTATTTTGGACCTAAATCCTCAAATAAGGGAGTGATCACCCTACGACGTTTGTATGGAAAACGGGCCGGCCAGTTCACTCTTAAGAATCCATAATTAGTAGTAAGTATATACTAACATAAATAAATAATAATACAGTAGTTTTAGTAACTAGTACTTTTAGGGTTGGTGCCGTACGTGATAGGGGTATATTAACACAGAGTACAAAACAAATAAATATATTATATGTATATAGGCTGTTCTTTTACTAAACCTGTGTTGTCCATCCTCCATCAGTACTAGGAAAAAATCTTATGATACGTTTGAGCTAGTAACCGGTAGAAATTTTCACAGGATATAAAATAGTGATAAAACAAAAGTAAACAAGGAATTTCCTAGTATACTTAGATTAAAAATAATCTTAAACCACGTTTTTATGCGCCTTTTCTAATTTCAACAAACTAAGATAAAACTGTACAAGATTAACTTTAATCTCTGTAACCAACAAAATTTGATAGACCTTTGACATCATAGACGTTCAAAGATGTTGCAGTATTTTTAATTTGTCATGGTATTAACTTTTATGCAATTTAACAAAAGACATGGCCTGATGTTAAATTTGCATTGTGGAAGGGTATTATGCTAATGCTCGCCTGGTTAGCTTCCAAACTCAAGTAGAAAATCTGCCACCAAGCACCTAACAAGGTGTTCGAGTAGTAGTCCTTGAGAGCCAGCAAAATTAAAGGCACATGAGACTTAACAACTGTATGTCTCAGGGTGATATGTGCAGTGCAATTCTTCAATTGTGTCGAAATGCATGTGTTATAAGCAGCGCTTAGTCCGCTTAACATCAGGCGGGTCTCGTGCTTGTTTCGTCACAGTTAGATAAAAAAAAGCAAACGGCTGTAGTGGTCGAATTTGGCGGTATAGCTCCATAAACTAAAAAACTAATATGGCCACTTTGCTACCGATGATACGTAATATTTAGCAGGTACGTAATATTTATATATCTACGCTGCTGTCCATATTATAAAAGTCCATACCAAGGAGCATTACTTTTTTCACGACAGAAAGCCCACAAATTCATAAATTGCCACTAGGCTTGACGATCTCTGGTAGTAAAAGCCTATCACATATTACTGGTCTTTAATATAAAGAACGACAGACAGTCAAGCAAAGTGATTCAATAAAAACGTGGTAAAAAGAATACAAAATACGTGTTTTTTTTTTACGTTTTTGATATTTGTATTAAGGCTTTTAACAACTTATTTGTTGCTCCAGGGATTTGAGTTTTAATGAGACACAAGTAGTAATTAAACAAACTTTAAACGGTTTAAATCGCGTATTTCATTATTTTTGTCCCGACGATTCAAACACTTTGCAGTGAGACATACCTAATTGAAGACCACAGAAGATAAACAAGGAATGCCAGTTAAAATTTCAAACTTGACTAACTAGCCATCCAGAAGGTATTTGAATTATCTTTAACATAGCGCAAATACTGAAGCAAAAACAGTCTATGTCAAAGACTATGTCGCTTTATTTGGTTCATCAAGGTTGGCAAGAATCATTCGAGTCCGTGCGGATAAAGCAAAAACCAGCTTTGTCACATTTGATTGATTTTGTTTTGTGATATTTGAACCAGTGTAACATATTTATTTTTTTATATTCTTTCCTAGATATGTATATTATGTAAGTACTATATATTAAACATAAAAAAACACAAATTATAGACGAACTTATGTGACAAGAAAATAAAAAAAAGAAGTGACCGAGCTGGGATGTCCAATTATTGTAGATACTTGATGACGTATAGGTACAACTAATATAACACATTTTTAATTACATTTTGTTACGCGTGTACGTCATTTTTAATATGTTTGATGGTATTAGATAATCTATGGAATCACGTGCTTTGGTATTCAATACCTGTTCAGGATAATACGAGCAATATTATTTTAAACTCACGAGTAATGGCATTCGTGAGTTTAAAATATAATATTGCAATATACTGTTACGAAACATAGATACAGACTTGGAAAATCTGTTACAATTTTGATTTTCACGCCACACATGGTGGTTTCCTAATTTGAGTGTAACGACAATGAATGTCACTCTCATAAAATTTAGCATTCCAGTGTATTTGAGTTTCTACTGGATTGACATTTCTGGTTTTTTACCATGTAGCCTTCAATTGCATGTCTTTATGTCTTTCTCTTCGTCTGTTTCATTCTAGTAATCAATAACATATTTAAGGTCATCATAGAAATCACGATAGAGTTCTGTAACTTTAATATTTTGGTCGTTTGCTGTAATTTTATTTCGTTCATCTTTTAATTTTGGAGTAAATTATATATATTTTCTTTTAATTTTTTACATCAGTTGAGTTTCAACTTTCAACTTGTAATAAATTGTTCTTTTGCACTACATTTGAAATGATAACTTTTAATTAAAATTTGTGTTGAGATGTAATAACAAAACAAAAGATAATCTCCTCGTTATCACATTAAAATTGGGATCATCCAAACTTCATAAATTCAATTATCAAAGAACCTAGAATTATACTTTAGTCGGTGAAAGTGAAGCAGTTTTCTCCACTTCTTTTATACAAAGCGGCATAAATATCACCTCCTTCTACTACATGTAAGCGAACCTCTTTGACATGTAACTCGTTCATTGATATGATCTTCCTCTGCGTCACGATTCCTCTACGGTAGTATTTTATAGGAAGTACGAGGCGGGCGCGGATAATTGGCCTTGCACGCATTATCTCTTTGAATATAGATAAAAGAAATGTAAGTATTGACTATAATATTATTTACCTGACTTCTCGCTTTTCTGCCTCCTCTTGAGATATGTCTTCCTCCACGGAATAATCCAAAATGGACTTCACTCCGAACGAACGCAGTCTGGAACAAAATGATATATAAGTAGTCATTCAGAAGTCAAGTATTGTTACTTACCATATAAGTAGCTATCTACTGTACCTATATGTACTTGTGTATGTAGTTATATTCATCATTTGAACTGAATTGAAGTTGCAATATCCCTACATAAGTATTTAACCAGACTAGGTTCTGTGGTTAGGTTTGAAAGGCATTATAGCAAGTGATATTACAGGATCAGGATTGGTAGATGCCAGGGCTTATTAAATTTGTAATGTTTAGTACAGTTACTAATTAAGTGATGTCACTAAGTAACGTAGGGCAGCCGAAGACAGAAAAAGTTATGGATCGACTTCATGAACAATGATGAAGGTACTGTTCAATCACGTAGGCGTGCACCTCCACAGTAAACTATTGATACCAGTGGGCCTCCTTTGTACACGACGTTTTAGTGTAAATGAAAATATGGAGAGGCGCTCCTTCATGAGTGGAAACCTCTGTACGGAGACAAGACATTTTTTTTTTATGCCTGATAGGTTAGCCTTTGACCACTATCTCACCTGATGGTAAGTGATAATGTGGTCGAAGATGTTGTTCAGGCTAACCTAGAAGTACTGGCTCTCATGGACAGCTGCCGGAATACACCGTTAGGTGCTTGGCAACAGATTTTCTACTTGAGGGTGGTTGCTGGTTGGTGAGGCGGGCATTCGTAAAATGCCCTACCACCATGCTATAACGACTGCCATCCTAAGACAACAACCGGGACCGACGGCTTAACGTGCCCTCCGAAGCACGGAAACGCTCAGTAGTAATGTCACTCGCGGTCACCCATCCAACTCATGACCGCGCGCGACGTTGCTTATCTTTGCTGATCGACGGTTGAGAACAGCTAAGTAAACTTCGCTACGAGCGCTTCGAGACATGACAGAACAGAGTGGAAAAGAATACGTATTGAGCTGAATCCGCTGAATATATGGATGGCAAAAAAAAAATAACCTTATCAAACCTTCGATCTTGGCTTTACCTATGACGATAATGGATTTTTTACCTCTCAATGGTGGGTTTGATTTTGTTTTGGTCCTCTCCGGCCACGAACTGTCCATAGAAGGTCGCCTTCATGAAAACCTCGAAGAGTTTCTGGCCGACCACCTGGCGGAGTCTCTTCATCAACTGCAACAACATACAATCACCTTAACAATTGATGCTCAATAAACCCCGTGGGAGTTGGCCTAGAATGTCACCCCCGCTACTATTTCTTCCCGTGGATGTCGTAAGAGGCAACTACGGGTAAAATATCGGACGGTACCAGCAGCGCCTTCTGAGGAACTGATATTTTAATCTGCGATACCCAAGACGCCTGCCGATCTTGGGGATTATCGTAATTCCTCTCTTAGTGGCTGTATTCAGTGGTGGACAATCCGGCTGAGATAGTACAGTAGTGTATAGTGTATATATACACTAGCTACCTACTGCTTCAGCTACACTACAGCTGGCTTTCATCCAGTACTCCCAGTAGGTACACTGGATGAAAGCCAGCTGAAACCTGTTTAAAAAATCTGGAACAAAAAGCAGGCAGGACTGCTTCTAAGATCAGAAACTAATTGAACTAAAGCCAGCTCATTACTGTCCTTGTTGGCATCCGGTAGGTGCTGGTCATAAAACTGATGTCAAAGTTTTACATTATAATGTTTGGTTAGTGAAAGACATATTTTACGACATGGCCTCAGACGTGGGATACTGGTAGGAAGATTATTTTAATGCTAATAATAATAATGCCATCGTTATCGTACTTCTAAAGAATTTTAGCACAGAGTGTTAAAAGGAAGAGGAATTTCATATACCTTCTAAAATCTATACCTATCAACAGCTATTTTGTTCACCGTTGAAGAAATCCTCCCCTTTGTGGTACTAAAATACCACGCTTGACAGGCGCCTTAGGATCATAGTTTTTTGATGGCAGTTCTTCAGAAACTATCTTAAATTGTGGTCCCCACCTTCTTCGCTGCTGTCCACTTTGTGGTATTTTTATATATCTTCTCTTACGACTCCCACAGGAATGTCTAACAGGTAATAAAATAACCAAATTGTTGAGTCATTGTGATATTTTTTTTTTTTTTTTTTTTATGATATTGTGACGGGACAAGCTCGAGGCCCACCTGATGTTAAGCGGACTAACCTCTGCCTATAACAGATGCATTTCGTCACAAGTCACGAAATGCACTGCGCCCGTCACCTTGAGACAAAGGTGTTAAGTCTCATGTGCCTGAAATTTCACTGGCTCTCAAGGACTGCTGCCGGAACACACCGTTAGGTGCTTGGCGACAGATATTCTACTTGAGGGTGGTCGCTAGCCAGGCGGGCATTCGCAAAATGCCCTTCCACCATGCGAAATTGATATTGTTGATTTGTGATATTATTAATAATTATTACGAAAATAAGCAGTTTTATATTTTTCCTTAGTAGGTAGGTACCTACCTACCTACTAAGGAAAAATAGAGATATAGCTATATACAGTTACATTTTTCCCATACAAGTCCAAGTCTCATGTGGCTGTAATTTTACTGGCTCTCAAGGACTGCTGCCGAAACACACTATTAGGTACTTGTCGACAGATTTGAGGGATGTAGCTAACCAGGCGAGCATTTGCAAAATGCTCTTCCACCATGCGGTTATACTCAAGCCGGCGCCGATCGAACGATGAACAGTCCATAGCTATTACGGCTCGGTTATCATTGTTTCAGAGACTACATTATACAGGGTTATTGGTAAAATGCTAACAACCTCTTAGGGTCGACTTCTGCTAGTCTTAAGAGACATTTTGAAATTATTTTTTTTTGTTTTGTAAAAAGTGTTTAGAATAGTAATTAATTTTTTTGAAACTTTCTTTTTTGTTTGTTTTATATGTTTTTGACTGAATAAGCACGAGGACCACCTGATGTCAAAAGTAATCTTGTGCCTGTAATGTATTATTTCATATTTTTATTACTTTGCTCGATGTAAATATTCAAAGGGACCACGGCGCGGACCGGTGTTGCCGCGGCGGGAGCTCTAGGCTCGGAGTAGGCATTATAACTCAAAAAAATTTTAGAAAAATAAAAAAAATAGACAATTTTAAAACTAAAAAAAAAAACTCAAAATGTTTCATAGGACTAGCAGAAGTCAACCCTAAGAGGTTGTTAGCATTTTACCAATAACCCTGTATATTAAGACCATATAACCGCCAGCCAGCCCAAGCGCGGTAGGCATTTCACAGTACTATAGCTCTTTCTATCCGCCTGTCCTCTGGGCCGCGACGCGAGTTACGCGACGTCCTACTCATATCTACTCGGTAGTATAATTTAATGAAAATCTGATGCACCACAAACCTAGATAATAAAAAAATCATTGAGTAATATAAAGCTATATATTAGGTATAGCTCGATATATTTCAAACACATTTTCCATAGAAATAGACAAGTGACAACACACGGCAGCTATAATATATAGCTTTACATTGTCGTTTCTTCATACCGACAGTTATGCTATAATATAAGTATATTATAGCTGCCGTCTGTGAACTCCTTCAGTAGGATCTTTATCGATAAACTTGCGTCACCGCGTCGCTCGCCCTCCAAAACCATGTGTTCGTCTTTCGGATTCGCTGCCTTCCCTGTTTTTATAGCGTGCGCCACGCATTAGATAATAGTCAGCACGTCCCCCGCAAGCCATATCACAGCCAAAAAGAAAGCTTATCGGTATGTAAAATACCTGTCGTTTGGTCACTGCGTAGTGAGTACCTATCTAAAACGCAGTGTGTCTAAATCTCGCTGCACCTAAATGTCATTTCAAATAAACTTTTGGACTAAGTAGCTATTCGTCTATGTCGCTATTGCTCTACTTCTTACTTTCTCCATTTCGCTATAAGTTTTCGGTCTACTTCTTATACCGCCCTACGACTATGTCACGAATTGTCTACTCCTTCATATCATTTTGGTCGATTCGCGTTTTGTCAAACTATTCAAAATAATCTTCACTTAAGTTTAATATTCTGTGATTATCAAATACTACCAAATACCTATGCTAATAAATTCTATGAAAATCAACTGTATTTTATGAGCAATATTATGCTATATCTATATTTTAAACAAGTCGATGCATACAGGAAATTATTTATGCGCAATCTTGCAAAACCGCTTCGGCAAGTTTCGGCATTGACATTGAACTTGTGTAAGGACGCGTAGAGGTGAGTGTTAGGCGTATAGTATTTTCTGTATTTAGGGTTCTGTACCCAAAGGACAAAACCGAGTCATATATTATTCTGGTGTCTGTCTTATCGGTCTACCAGTCTTTGAATTTACTTGAGAAGTAAGGGCGTATTCCACTTGACGCCTATATCGTTATTTTCGATAATTTGGCCACATTTTTCGTCCATAACATTAAATATGAACCATAGACACAAAATGTGGTCAAAACTTTGTGATGATACGTTCCATAGGTCAATGGGTCAAAATTATCGAAAATAACGATAGTGGCGTTAAGTGGAATACGGCCAAAATTAAGTAGAAAATCTGTCGACTATGTGTTCCGGCAGCAGTCCTTGAGAGCCACAGCCATAACAGGCACATGAGACTTAATAACTTTGTCTCAAAGTGACAGGCGCAGTGCAATTCGTGACTTGGAATGGCATGCATCTGTTATAGGCAGAGGTTAGTCCGCTTAACAACAGGTAGGCCTTGAGTTTGTTCCTTCACAATAACATAAGAAAAGAAAAATAACTATCACACCAGAACAGCATTTTTTCACTGAACAGTCGTTTTAAACTAACCCAGTGTTTCCGTATTCGCGTTCACTATGTAGGTACCCCACAAATGTTTTGTAGGTTTCAATTGTATTATGGCACATAGTAGGTGTTCCCACGCTGTTGGCTCGTCTCTTGGTCCGTATGTACGTCCGTCATCGTAACGATTGATGGCTATTACTATTTGTTTCAATGAATGCTATTAATTTCAATTAAGTAGTAAACATGCACAATGCCAATGAAAAAAAAACAATGAGGAAGGAAGACTTCGTGACTAACTTGATTATTAATAATATCGATTTAAACTACACATTTACATGTAACCAAGCAACACCCTCCGTCAGACTGCTTATGAAACAAGACTAGGGGGGCCAACTACCATCTCTTAATTCAGTCATATTTTAACCTTATAACAACTTTGTTGCGCACTGTCAAATATCTCGAATTGGAACTTCACCGTGAGAGCGGCCTAACGCATTGTATCAATTTATTTATGCAACAGAGATAGCGCTTATTAACATTAATGAATCATGGAGGACGTGGTATGTATCAAGGTATTAATGTTTTGGGCTTGAAGTAAGCACATTGTTTTTTATAATAGTTTTTCTATAAGAGTTGGGATTGGGCACCAGTGTATTGGACTCGCACATCAGGGATTGGTACCAAAACAACACTCACACAACGTACCGTCATATCCAGCTATCATACTCCAAATTTGCCCCTCCGTCCTAAGGTAAGTGATGATGTTGTTCAGGTTAGCCTAGAATTACTATCTCTCAAGGATACATGCCCAAACACACCGTTGATGCTTGGCGACAGATCTCTAGGCGGACATTCGTAAAATGCTATACCACCATAAATAACGACAACCGGGACCGACGCGCGACGGCTTAACGTGCCCTCTGAAGCATGCTGGAAGCGTTCAGTAGTAATGCCACTAACCGTCACCCATCCAGGCCATGACCGTAGCCGATGTTGTTAAACTTAGTACCAGCAAACTTCGCTACGAGAGCTTCGACATCTATCTGCCCTGCTAGAGAAAGGAATATAACATAACTAATTGACTACATTTGATTTTCAACAGCCCCGTCCGCGAAAATATTTTTAAAATTAAGGTATGAAAAAATTTGTGCATGTGATACCTATTTGCTACGCAAGCCTGAGAATTATATTTAGGAACTTTACAGGGAACGTGCACCTAGACGCGCTGGAGGAACCGCACGCGCCGCAGTCATCGAATTGTGTAAATCTTTATAGGAAATTCTCAACGTGCATATCGGCGCCGAAAGCGTTTCACAGACGACACCTATAATATAAAGCTATATATATTATAACTCGATATATTCCAATACATCTCAACACATTTTCCACAGAAATTGACAAGTGACAACACACGGTAGCTATAATATATAGCTTTACATTGTCGTTTCTTCATACCGAGAGTTATGCTATATTATATTTTATAGCTGCCGTCTGTGAACTCCTTTACACGCATTTCAGTAAAATGTATGTATAGGATTCCATCAGCATGCGCGGATGCACGGACTAACCACCGCGGATGGCATCCAGTTCGTCACGTTCGATAACGTGGATGCGGCCGGCGTGGATGACGTCATACGCATTCCGTCGTAAGAAACCACTGTTCGATAAGACGCGGATTTCGCGAGAACTGTGCTATGCGATGAGTGATGACCGTGGTGCGTGCAGTTCCTGCGAAACGTCATATCAATTGCAAAAGCTTGTAACGGAAAATGCGAACACGCCCCGTGGAGCCGGGTTAGATTGCCATCCCCCTATTTCTTCACGAGATAGATAGATAGATAGATAGATAGATAAGGCATTTATTTGTCTCTCCAATACACACGCACAATCAAATAAAGTTTACAGACAACCATACTCTTAACTAATTCCTAATATAAAATAAATTATTTATACCTACAGTTTTGCATACATTATTATACAAAGGTGTTACAATACAATACAATACGAGGGTGTCGTAGGAGGTGAATCTGAAGAAAACTTCTACTGCGATTAGACACCTACTAAGCGTGGGGATTTTGCCGGATCCCCGCAATTGAGAATACCTTGTTCAACGGTGGACGTTCCTGTTGATGTGATGATAATGATGATGAACGAAAAATAAAAGAAAACTAGAATTAAACAAAGTTCAATCTCAATGCGCGCTGAGCCTGGCGTTTACGACCTTTACGTTTTTTCCTAAAAAGCGCTTAAATTTATCTCTTCACATGAAAACGATTATCCGATTATAAATTTTCGACAGTATAATGAATAGATTCAGGCGTTACTTTGCGGAAATCCATTTTTAATAATAACAAATGCTTTTAAAATATTTTAAGAAAACATCAAATTAATATTTACTCTTTACTCTTCGAGCGCACGATCGAGTATGATTCTCGATCGTGCGCTCGAAGAGTCAAGACCTCCTGAGGATGCTTCGTGTGGAAGCGAAACGCGTCGAAAATTCTTCCGGTTTGGTTGCGTGGCGTTTGTGACGTCACCTCGGCTTAGCAGGAAATAGCGGAATTGTCACTAGATATATTTTTATACAATAAAGATATTTGTATTTGTATATTTTTTAAGTGTTTTATTAAAATATTAATTTGATGTTTTCTTAAAATATTTTAAAAGTTTTTGTTATTATTTCGACAGTATTTTTTTAAGTATATGATTGGTCACATTTTTGCGTGAGTTAGATGTGAAAATTCATGCATTAGCTATTCCCAAGCATGCACAAAGAGTTTGTTTAAGGCCGAATCGAAACCGAATGGAAGACCATTCGGTTTCGATACAAACGTCATTTCGGCATATGTTATATACCAAGTAAGTAATCAAGCTCGATAAAATTTTAATGCATCCTTGAGCCTAATTAATATACATGCTTCTGATTTGGCATATTCCGTAAATTTGAGTATTTTCAAATGTATTCGAAAAAAATGTTTAATAAGGATTTTTTATATATATTTATAAGTAAATTAAATGATAAATCGAAAAGCTAGGAGACCAGAAGCATAGATATTAGTTAGGCTTATGGTATAAGTTCACGCAAAATTTCACCGAGTTTGAACATGCACTTGGTAAGTATTTAAAATATGACGAAACTATATTTGTATAGAAAGTGCTACGTGCAATACATAGCTCTAAAGAATAATTTGGTAGATTCTAAAATAATATAGATTTTATCATATGAAATAAGTATTATATAAAAAAATCTAAGTAGGTAATCAACCATTACGTGGCGCTAAAACTACGCTACGACCCAGTATGAGTTTTGGCCTCTTTCATGTAGTGTATATTTGTGTTACTAAACGTTCGTAGCATTGAAAATAGCACAAAACTGGTCTCTCTGACCTTGGTTTTTTACAATATATACCTACCTACACTGAAGACGAATGTCTGCATTTGCGTACGGAAGTCTGACTACGTGAATACCTACTAATAGTTATTTGGATTGGTCTGACTAAAGAATTATATACATATTTTTGCATGGTGGTAGAGGCTTTGCGAATGGCCGCTTGGATAGCTAGGTACTACTCTTAAGTAGAAAATATGTCGCTAAGCACATAACGTTGTGTTCCGGTAGCCGTCCTTGATTGTCAGTTTCAATTATTTGCTTATCACATGACTTACCATCAGGTGCGGTATTTGCCATAATTATATACGTCATACGACAATGTTGTGAGAGTCGCGTAAAGGCAAGGAAGTATAGGCGATAAATTCAGTGTTTACATTATCAAATTATTTTTAAATTTATCATAATAATTGTACTATAATTTAAGTGTCCACTTTTTGAGTGGTCTAGGTATATTACACATTGTTTTACTGCTCAAAACCTATACCATATGAACATACATATATTTTATATATAAATTGAATGTTGTCTTAACATTTTGAAATATTAGTTAATTTTTTGGTTACAATTTTCTTTTTTATGCTATACATAATATATATAAGAGTCAAGATGACTTCCAGAAGAAAAAAAGTCACAAAAAACCATCAACCGTGACATAATTATAACGCAGCAATCGATATAATCAAATGGGCTCCCACAAACTGGCAAACTTGTGTGGTATTTGTTTAAGAATTCATTATTCCAAAATGAACATCTACATACCTACGTAAAGTACGCATACTTACTAATAGTACGTCGCCACTCCTCGCCACATGGTATATAAGGCTATTAGTCGTGCCTACTACTACATTATCTGTGAACGTACACAAAATCCATCACATACCGAATGCCCACATCAGCTCTACGATTCGTGGAAAGGTTGAAATAAAACATTCGAGCTAGCAACGCCATAGGTAGGCGCTACGCATGAGCGAAAATCACCTGATACTTTAACAGTATGTTTTATTTTTATACTTTCGTATTTTGGCCAAGATGTGTTATACCTAAGTACTTACGGGATCAGTATACCGTTGCTGACTGTCCCTGATTATCCTATTTCAAGATTTTTAGACGCGACCAGGGGTACTAACTATAATACATGCATGCATTTGCATGGTGGTAGGGCATTTTGCGAATGCCCACCTGGTAGCTGCCACCCTCAAGTAGAAAATCTGTCGCCAACACCTGACGGTGTGTTCCGGCAGCTGTTCTTGAGAGACAGTAATTCTAGGTTAGCCTGAACAACATCTTCTACCGCATCGTCACTTGCCATCAGGTAAGATAGTGGTCAAAGACTAACCTATCAAGAATAAAAAAAAATAATAATAATACACGGATGTGCGGCATGCCGTTACGTTACTCACGTCGTCGAGCTATACCGCACTGCGCATTAGGCGCAACGCAACAGCAAATTGTGTCGATGTAGTACAGAGGAGAGTTTCCGGGCGAATGATCAATAAAAACAGGGCGTACCCGTACAAGAGTCATGGTCAAATCAGACCTGATAGTTGCCGGGGCGTACGAGCCCACCGTAAGACATAAGGCTACGTATATGTAATTAACAGGCATCTCTTTGCGGAAATCCATATACAATAATAACAATTACAACAATTATTAAAAATATTAAATGAATATTAAAAAAACACGTGATATAAGTATATAAAAAGATATCTACATAGTGACAACTCCGCCTATTTTTCCTAAATAGCCATACTCATAAATTTAGATCCTAAACGCCACTTTTTTAATATTGTTTTAGTGTTTTAATATTTTTTTAAATATATGTTAATTATATATTACTGACAATGTGAAGCAGTCATGACTCAGTGGCATTGGCTTTGGACTGCCGCGCAACAGGTCCAGGGTTCGAATCCCGCCGTGGGTTTGATGTTCACCGCATGGTGGAAGGGCATTTTGTGAATGCCCGATTATCTACTTGAGGTACGGTGTGTTCCGGCAACTGTCCTTGAGAGCCAGTAATTCTAGCTTAATCCTGTTAACATCTTCGAACACATCATCACTCACCGTCAGGTGAGATTGTGGTCAAAGGCTATCAGAAAAATAAAATATAAAATAAAATACGTATCATTTGACGTATATTTCACGAAAAAAATAATTATGTTCTTTATTTTCCTCTTTATATTTATATACCAAAAATATGTGTTTGAATATAAAGCGTACCTATATTTGGAGATCGCCTGATTCAATATTCGCCACCAATGACGTAATTATTCGTAGCGAAATGGGCTTTCTTTAGAACATGTGTGGCCACATGAGCGAAATCGCGAGCCTTACTCATTATACAAACCGTAGATAAATCCACTTTATATGATACTCGTTACAACCCATTGTCCTAAAGCCATTGTCTTTGTTGCTAACTCATTACGACCACAATTAAAACAAGTCATATAAGTCGAAGAGTTCTTAGCTGACTTATATAACGGCGACTGACACAACGTGTAGATTCATTGCTGCGAGATACTCTGTGCCTCTAGTCTTGAAAAAAGTATCATACCCAAGAGCAAAAACTATTTACAGAAAAAATGAAATAAAGATGTAGCTATAGCTTCATGTTCCAGGGGCCCGATTCTCTTACCTATTGAACGGCGTTAACGCAACTTAATTGCATGAAAATTGTAGTTTTAGACAGTATCCGTAGTCTGCCCGCTATTTAGTTTCGATCGCTTGCTATCAATAGTTTTTGACATATTTGGTATGCTGTAAGCTATTTTGTTGCGATTGCGTTGCTACGGTGGCATAGATAGCATAGCATAGATTTTATATAGGAAAAATGCTAAATGATTTAAATATATTTATTTAATGTATTGTTTGCTAGAAAACCACTGTATTTATATTTTGAGTGATCCTTGATTGATAGAAGCGCTGCGATTGCTATACAACTGCGATTAGGAGCTAGAATTAGCAGACTACCCACTTTGACATTAACAGCAGTTCGATCGCAGAAACATCGCAGTAGTGTGGCGTTTGGTCAATAGCTAAGAGAATTGGGGCCCAGGTAACTAACAATTGACATGTGCAGAATCTGTTGCAATGGAAATTATTCGTGGGTTTTTACGTCTTTTTTTTTATTCCTGATAGTATAGTCCTTTACCACTATCTCATCTGATTGTAAGTGACCTAGAACTTTTTTATATTGTTATGATTGCAATAACGCCTGCTATGCGGATTACATTACAAAATTACAAATATACGATAGGAAAAATTTAAGTCATGTGCGGGATTCGAACCCGCGTCCTTCCGTTCATTAACCATCCCAATACGATGGTTAATGAACGGTAGGAAAGATTCGAGTTATGACGTCATGTCATGTTAGCTCAATTGGTTATAGCATGCCCCGGCTAAAGGGGCGGATGGACGCGGGTTCGAATCCCGCACATGACTTAAATTTTTCCTACCGTATATTTGTAATATTGTAACCTAGAATTACTGGCTCTCAAGGAAAACTGCCGGAACACACCGTTAGGTGCTTGACGACAGAGTTTCTACTTGAGTGTGGTAGCTAGCCAAAATGCCCTACCACCATGCAGACGTCTAAGCCTGACAGCACATTCTATGAGAATTTCAGGAGTCTCAGGATCTAAATATAGAGGCCGCCCAAAGCGACGATGGCTTCATATAAAAATCAATATCATAGCATCTGCACATTGTTCAAAAACATAAAGTTTACCACTGATTTCACACTGCTCTTCTCTACAACCAATTTCATCACAAAGTTTTCAAAGGCGAGGCCTGTTTTGGCGTAAATCTTCGCCTCAATCAAATTTCTAATTAAGTCGATGCTTTGACGTTTCATGTTGTAATCGTATTACTTTAATCTCAAGGGCTATTTTCGTTTGGTGGAGATAAATTGTTAAATACTCATTCGACAGGTGAATAACCAGTTCCTTTCCTTAAAAAAAGTTTAATGACTGGGAGTATGGTATATTGCAGTGCAATATTTTAAAACTCATTAAGTTTACTAAGTTTAGAGTAAAGAACAATAAACTTAAAAACCGGCCAAGTGCGAGTGGGACTCGTGCACGAAGGGTTCCGTACCAAACGTATCATCATATTATGAAAACCTCTTTTATTGTATAGGAGCCCCTTAATTATTTATTTTACTTTATTTTAATTAATTATATTTAAAGAGAACATAAAACTAAATATTCTGTGAATAGTTAAAGCGTCTACCTGTCACCGTTATTAGTATCGAGCAAGAAACGGTAAAAAAAACAAGTTTGGTTGTATGGGAGCCACCCTTAAATATTTATTTTATTTGTAGTATTTGTTGTTATAGCGGCAATAGAAATACATCATCTGTGAAAATTTCAACTGTCTAGCTATCACCGTTCTTGAGATACAGCCTCATGACAGATGGACAGCGAAGTCTCAGTAATAGGGTCCCGTTTTTACCCCTTGGGTACGGAACCCTAAAAAAGAAGTTACTAAGTTTAGAGTAAAGCTTAAATATGCCAGATGTTGTTCCCAATTTTCTAAGTAAAACTAAAGTTACCTAGATTTTGCTCCCAGCTGTCAATGTCACAGTTGGTGACATATTTTCGAGTAATAATCTGAAAATCTACCTAAATATCTCAATAGACAAACGTTAAATCATGCTGTTCCACGAAAGCACACTTCCGGTGTGGATGAAGTTCTAGAGGCAGAGAAATAGTTTAAAATGAGACAGTAAACTGCTCGTTTCGTCATTGTAAACGTAGCAAGCAACACACGAGCACGATCCGCCAATTATGGCACATTTACACGACTTTTAGAATCAAGTGTTGCCATAAAAATACCCGACAATAACCGGTTTACAGCGGTTCCAGATACATCACAAGAACAAACGGAAAGCGGTCGGGTCGAGGCAAATGAAATTTTTGGCGAGTCCATCAACGTTAACGAAAACGCAACTATGATGCACTAATTAAATAAGGTTAAGATTTCCAAGGTCATTTAGTAGTTTTATTTAAATTTTATTAAATCAAGAGCGGGCTCCCCCGTGAGGTGCCGGGTTTGAATGTCACCTCCCCATTGCTAAGATGTGTGTGTGTAAGGGTGTCGTAAGAGGCGACTAAGGGAAAAGTGCGCCAAATGAGCAGCATGCTGCTTCTCACGTGAATATGACGTCCGCTATCTTTAGAACCGCAAGAGGTAGCCCGTTGAATATTTCACCGAATATGTGTTACTAGCGGCCCGCCCCAGCTGCACACGGATATATTTAACAAAAAAATCATTGTTTTTTTAATATTCTATAGCTTATATTCATCAGAGATAATATAGACTTCGATTGGTGAAAGAGTTTTTCATATCGGTCCAGTAGTTTTTGAGTTTATTCGTTGCATACCAAAATACAAACCTTTCCTCTTTATAATATTAGTGTAGATCTAGGTAATACGTTAATAATAAAAGTTGATCGCTTTTACATTATCTATGGACATCATAGTTGTACCAGAGACAAAGATTGAAATGTTCAAAAAATTTTAAAACATCATGTTTCTTGTACGGGCACTCCCTATTATTGATAAGTTTTTATTATTCAAGGTGCAAACTAACGTCTTTGTTTGGAAATTAAAAATTTAAAAGTATTATCGTGCTTACACGATGTTTAATCCAATATTCTTCTTTGGGTCAAACTTCTACACAAAATTTCAGGCTTGTAACTCAATCCTTTTACGAGCTAGAGAACCGTGACGTACGGACGGACGTATAGTCACAGAGGTCCGTACCGAAATGGCTCCGTTTTTCCCCAATGGGAACGGAACCGTAAAAATCATTTAATTGCAATTCAGCGAGACAATGCAATGAAGCTAGCATGCTGTAAGTAGGCACGTTGCCCACTAGTAGTGGGCTAGTGGCGCATAGGTCTGCAAGGCACAATATTACAATAATAAGCCCTATTACAATGAAAAAAAAACAGTATTACAATAAAATAATATAGTAGTTATGTTATAGTATCCCTTACTAACTCTTGAGGGTTTGATGTTACAACAAAAGAAATGTATAACAGTTTAAACATTGGATGGAAGATATATTGGTCCTTTAAAGAGATTATGAAAAATCCTGAGATACCACTCAACGCTAAGAGAAATGTATTCATTACTTGTATCTTATCGAGCATGACCTATGGATGTCAGACATGGAATGTGACCAAGCAGAATATACAAAGGTTAGAAAACTGCAGCATGCAATTGAACGAAGTATGCTCAACATCTGAAGAAAAGATAAAGTCAAAATAAACACAATTCGAAACAAACAACTTACTGATGTAAGATATCGTATGAAGAAGCTCAAATAGAAATTAGTTGGACATTTAATAACTCCTAGATATAACAAAAGAAAAAAAGGTAGACAACGACTAAGATAGAACAACATAAAATGAGAAGCGGGAATAATTTGGAAAAGGGAGGCGTTAGATATATCTTGGAAGGCTCTTGAGGAGGTGTATGCTAGAAAGCAAGACAATCTTCAATTAATGTATTTTATTGGTGTCAAAAAATCAACAAATTCTTACATTTTATAGTTTATAATTTTGTAAATGAAGTAAATAAAGACTATTATTATTGTAACATAACTACTATAACATAGATCAAATGTAACTGTAGTGCGCAATTGATGGTTCATAGTAATTGTGGAAATTATTTCGGATAGAAATAGATAACTTCCAGCGGGACTCGATCTTTAAGGGTAAACTGGCCAGCCCGTTCTCCATACAAATGCCGTAGGGTGATCACTCCCTTATTTGAGGATTTAGGTCCAAAATAAAGCATAATACCGATTGATCTCGTCATTATCTAGGCTTGTATGGTGCCGAAATATTAATAAAATAATTAACTTGAGAAGTAGCCTCAAAACATTTTCGTATAAAGTTTTCGAGGCTCATAACTTACAACTTAATTATCTTTTTAAAATTTTGGCATCATACAAGCCTAGATAATGACGATATCAATCGGTATTATGCTTAAGTCTGGACTTAAAATCCCAAATAAGGGAGTGATCACCCTACGACGTTTGTATGGAGAAGTGACCGGCCAGTTCAACCTTAAACTTTTAAAATGAAAAAGATTCAAGAATGCTTGTTAAGGAAAAACGACTGATTTCACTCAGCATGCGTCTAATTCTCTGTATGAGAGTGCATTCTCTGTAAATAATAGTAAACAACATAGAAAACATTTCTGGTGTAACGTGGGGTTTTCGACACCTCTGTGTACAGACGTGAAAATATTTCGAGCAGACGCATACACTGATAAGGTACGAGCATTTGGCGCCTGCAAGTCTGTGTTAAATGTAGTAATATGTAGACTTACGACAGACGATGATAACGTATCTATATTTATTCATTGCAAATACAATGAATACAGATATATGTGATAGATAGATCGTACCTCAAAATCGTAGATTTCACCATTCATTTACCGTGAAAACCTACGCTATTAGGGTGTTATGCAAACAATGTTTCATTTATTTATTTTTATTTTGATAGGTAGGTAAGCCTTTGACCATAATCTCACCTGATGGTAAGTGATGATGTGGTCAAAGGTACTAACAGGCTTAACCTAGAATTACGTGCTCTCAAGGACAGCAGGCGGAACACACCGTTAGGTGCTTGGCGACAGATTTTCTACTCGAGGGTGGTCGCTAGCCAGGCAGGCATTCGCAAAATTCCCTCCCACACTGCGGTGAAGCTGCGCGGCAGTCCATAACCTATGCCACTGAGCCATCACTGCTTAAATTAGTTAGTGGTGGAACTGCTGACTACATCGTCTTGGGTGTACAGTACAGCAGGCAATATACCTAGTATTTGGTTAAAATTAACGACAAAATTAGGAATATATGGATGAATATAGTTATACCGGTTAAGAGTTCTTTTGATTCCATGCTCAATGCACAGTAACATGTTTCCTTCAAAGTTGAAGCAATAAAAGACTGACGATACTCATCATCTTCCACATGTTAGTCTAAATAATAAAATAAAAAAAATTTGATTGCCTTGCTACTATAGTTATAACCAGTGTCGTTCGCAATGATGCGAAGATTCTAATGGTGCTCCATATATCCAAATATGTTCAGGCATTAAAGTTATGGTAGGATATAGAAACTTCCACACATAACATGATCCCAAAATCCATTACACTTTTTTTGGAAAAGCAAAATATGTGTTGAATGAACAAAATATATTTTTCATTTCTCATACTCGGAAAATAGTGTTTATTTGATCTGAGTAGCGGGTGGAAGACGCTGCTTCCCACCTAAGGGTGGGAAAAACTCATAGTAAATGCTTCCCTATTGCCCTTGTATAACAATCTACTATTTTATGCCTGGTAGGTTAACCTTTGACCACTATCTCACCTGACGGTAAGTGATGATGTGGTCGAAGATGTTGTTCAGGCTAACCTATAGAATTATATAACAATACTGGCTCTCAAGGCTGCTGCTGCTGCTCACAGCTGCAGGGACCGACTGTGTGACGTGCCCTCCGAAGCACGTACACGATCAGTAATGGCACTAGTGGTCACCCATCCAAGTCATGACCGCGGTGGACGTTGTTTAACTTATCTGAACGTCTAAGCGAACTTCGCTAAGAGCGCTTCAAAAACATTAAGTTAAGAATACATGACAAATATTTTTTTAACGAACAAAAACATTGTCATCTTTTTATTTTTGCAATAACGCCTGCTCTGCATCTCTTGAATCCCGCACCTAAATATAATTTTTCCTCGCGTGTTTTTAAAATTTCGTAATGTTATAATTTTGTGAGCTAAAACATTTTTAGGATAAGCGTTGGTGTGCAAAACTCACAATTGGCTATTTTTCCTGACTTACAAAAGCAGTAGACAAGATTTCAATGGATATATAATACTTACATTGTCTACAAGTAGTTTAGATACGTTTGTTCTGTAATCTGAGGTTTACACAAGTGGCTATAAAATTGACGTCGTGTCTGCAACAAGCGGTTTTGCTTGATTATCTGTGACCTTGAATATATTGAAAAAAACCCTGCACGGATCTAAATCGTGTAATATTTAACTAAGTATATTGACATGTTTTTTACCGCTGTCGGTCCAGTGGTAAAATACATGTCAATACCTAGCAATAAATTAAAAACTAGTTGGGGCCGTTGAACAATATCTAGTACTTACTATGTGGTAAGTAAAATAAGTATTTATGTACCTACCTACTTATGCTATGAGCCAGCTAAATATTTTAAAATTGAATTTTGAGTGTTCGTGACTTATCAATAACTTACGAAATGTATGCGAATGGCGATAATTGTATTCTAATTGGATCGGAGCCATGTCTACAATGTGCACACACATGTTACTCTTTTAACCTGCCCAGATAGAACTAATCTCACCTGAAAACTTGGGGCCCCTGTGCACAATCGTGACACGCGAAAAACTTCAAATTATGTCCGAAAGTCGAAACTGATTGCAGATATTTCTGATATATATATATATCACGGATACTAACCGGTTGCTTTATAATACTCGTAATTAGGTAGGTATTGACAAAACTCGTGATAGTTTTTACCTCAAGATTTACGCCCCTGATAGTGGGCGTCACCACCAGCCAGCCCAGGATCTAGCATCTAGCTTTTTCGAGCCGGGTCAGAAACGTGATAAAAAAACAAATAAATTAAACTTCTTTCCAGCGTTTGAAACAAATTACTAAAAAAGTCACAAATATATATTGGATTATTCGTGAATGGGAAGATAAGTCCTTTTAATAAATTTTCAGTAAATATACGTCAATTGTGGCTTAGGTGACAACTCACCCGACAAAAAATTCACCTATGGGTGAAATTCCACTTTCATAAATCGTTAGTGGTATATTCAGCCACTGGGCTTGGTGAGTATACGACTTCGAAAATTACGTGCCCGACCCGTGGTACAACTGCGATGTCCAACTGGTTGACTACAACAACGCGCCAGCCGAGCGAGCGTAGCGAGCGTGCCGCAGCAGCGGCCGGCGATGCGCCACATAAATTTAATTTCATATACTACTTTTGGTGATCATTTACTACTTTATCCCCTTAGTCCAACCAGTTGGACATAATTCCACCGTTGTACCATGGATCAAAATCATAAATATATAAAAAAAGAGTTGAACCATGGGTAACTTTACTTCTCCGTAGTACAACCAGTTGGACATCGCAGTTGTACCACGGGTCGGTCACTGAAAATTAGAGTGGCTAACTCACCCAAATGACATTTTGAATATTGTATTGCTTTATATTGCCTATATTTAACCCTTGTTTCTACCTGAGTTGACACGGCAGATCTTAAATCGGCATTTCTAGTCCATAAGATCACTTGTGGTGTGGACCTGTGTGGCGCATTTTTCTGATGAGTCGACGGTGAGCCAATATGCAAACGTAGTCAAGTCACTAGTTCATTTTCCGAGCACGTGCTTTTATCTCGCCATAATAACGACTATCTCCATCGAGTGTCAATTTTTACTTTACAATGTTTACCATCCCGATAGCTTAGGCCGTGTTTTCTGCGTCTGTAAAAATCTTTCCAAGAATTTAATGCCATCATTAAAACAAGACGTCCGTGTTTGTCGCCTTGGCACTGACTGATATCTGAAGGTCGTCTGTTTTAAATCCTCGGATAATCTTCAAGGTGTTCCGTCTGAAGTCTCGCTGTTTTATGGGCTCCTAATACCTTACTACGAAATTACATATATCTACTAAATACATAACTATAACTAAAGTCTAATTTTAGATACTAATCCAGTAGTGGAATAGTTAAGTTTGCTGTTGTACTAAACAGATTCGTCGTTTCGACGTTTACGATAATTGGCAGGAATTTTGGCAAACTCCAGAGTCGTGTAACTTGGCAGGTTTTGGTCGGTAGATTGTCCGTATGAGACCACACCCAATATAAGGTATTTGCTTCTTTGATTGGGGTTAGGCTAGCCTATCTTACGTAATATAAAATGCTTGATATTTTGCCTGTTATTTTGAATCACTTGGGGTTTCCACGATAAACAAATATAAAAAATCAAACTAAGTATCATCCGGCGAACACTCAAAAACGGAAGATGTTCCACGAGAGGTTTTTTACCCGTTGAACAACCAGTTGTGTAAGTTTTTCCACGGGTAAGTACCGATGAAGAGATGGTCCACAGATATTGTTCAGGCAGCCTAATTCGGGACTGCCTCAGACAGCTGCCGGTATCCACACGGCTATAGGCTAGGCGACAGCTTTTCTACAGGACTTGTATATTTCATCAAAATAATTTATACGTTTTGTTTTTCACTATGTAGGTGTTTCGTCCACTTCACACAATTTGAGATTGGACCCTGCTTGTGAGGTATCATCTATGGCTTATTGATTAGAATACAAGACAAGTATATTCTAACTTTTATCCAGTAATAACGAAATAGTTTGTGGCTGTGAAAGTTTCTATAGTTCTATATCAAAAACTAAACTAGGTAGCTAGAATTCTGAAACTTCGGTGTGTTACATTTCCATGCTTTCGGTATACTTCAAAGAAGTCAATCTAGGGTAAGTACTATTTAGGCTTTTGGATTTAGTCGAATTAAAAAAGAGTCAGTTTTACTTCATAGATGATTTGTTTTATTGCCAATGTGATCAAGAAACCTGTATTTGACAAACACATTCTGAAAACGACTATTTATTTTGTATTTTACTTTGACTATTGACTTTCTGAATTTTAAAGCGCTCGTAGCGAAGTTAGCTTAGCCGTGCTAAGTTAATCAACGATCGCCGCGGTCATGAAATGGATGGGTGACCGCTAGTGACATTACTACTGAGCTCTTCCGTGCTTCGGAGGGCACGTTAAGCCGTCGATCCCGGTTGTTGTCTTAGGATGGCTGTCATTACAGCATGGTGGTAGGGTATTTTGCGAATGTCCGTCTGGCTTGTTATCACCCTGAAGTAGAAAATCTGTCGCCAAGCACCTAACTGTGTGTTTAGGCAGCTGTCCTTGAGAGCCAGTAATTCTGGGTAGCCTGAACAACATCTTCGACCACATGATCACCTACCATCAGGTGAGATAGTGGTCTATAATTGGTATTATACTTAAGACTATTGTAATTGTTCAGCCCCACTTTTAGTTAAGGATACGAGGATGATTAATACGCAAAGTTTTACCAGCTCTCATCTGAATCAGTTCGACAGGTTAACCTTATAGAGCCTCTCTAAGGCCAACGCCAACGCATGTACATGTAAAACCACCATATCAAATACGTGTGCAAAATGGTGTATTGAACCTTTGAAGGCCGTGAACTGAAACGTAATCTCAACAATTACATTCGTATCGCTTCCACACCGACGCTCATGTGCTATTGTGACGATGCGGCACCGGCTAAGAAACTAAGACAAAATCACGGACTAGAGATAATGAATCTTCAGACTATGCTTTGACAAAAGACGTCGTGTTTTGAATATCCATTATACATCGCACCATGCCTTTAGCGCCGGTAGATTCACTCTTGAAACATTACCAAGAGCAGCTACGTAATATCGAACACAGGTACCTACTTATGTGAGTACAAGTTAATGGCTAAGATTGTAATCATACCAAAGCATTACCTACTGACTTAGCTTACAATATCAGACATTTTCTTATCTGTCTACATTGCCTGTCTTCGACTCTGACTGATCAACTGTTTGTCCATCGTCTGCTACTTTAGCTTCCTACTTTAGTTTCCACGCATGCGCTCTACAAACGAACAAAAACCCATTCCATTCATGCTCACATCCTATTAGGTAACCAGCTCCCCTCAATCGACCCCCCAGTATCGATCGCACGGGCCAACTTTCCACGAGAAAAAAAGGAAAATCTCAACGCGAAACCGGCTCGTCAATCGCCTACCTACATAAACTAGACTCGAAGGACACCAAGCGTACTTTTTAGAGCTATTTCTGAACGGTTGCCGGTGTGTAAACATTGTTATGCAGACGGATGAACTTACGTAAGATCAGCTGTGTTCACTCACCATGTCGTTGTTCTCGACAAGCCAGTTGACGGAGCATATTTGGTAGACGAAGTATGCCCGCACCAGTTCGCTGGTCTTCTTACTTTTGAAGGCATCCTGTGGGCTGCTGAAAGTGAGGTCAAGATCGTCGCGGTTGGGAGACGTTCCTGTCGCGAGGGAGCGCACGCCTCGGGGCGCGTTTACGGCCAGCCGCCTGAGCAGAGCCATCGTCGGAACTCCGCGGATTATACACACACACGACACGCGCCCGCCGCTGCCGGTTGACAACTGACACTGACGTTCGTTCAATACGGAGTAGAGTGCGCACGCAGCCGATCCAATTTTAAATACGGCCGAGTGTCGCGGAGGTGTGTCTTGGAGCCGATGCAATCATTGGACGTAGCGATAAGACGGAAGGCTTGAAACTCAGGTTGGACTGGAGCGGTAACCTCTCAGCACGCAGGGCAAGGGCAGATACGCAAGGGATGCGATGCACATTTGCATTTTGCTCGGCAAGTGAATGGCATAGCAACCTCCCATAATTGAATTAAATGTTTCAAAATCGTTTCGATTTTCCTCATGGGAAAGATGTGCGTACCAGGTACCACTTAGTAGCAAACAGTATTCTGAACAATCTGTACATGTATGGTTAGGGGCAATACCTGAACACCAGCCAGGCCGACGGCCGCTCAGCTCGTTTTGCTATACTTACTCCATTATAAAACCGTGACCGATGATGTGTGAGTGATAGCTTCGTGGTTTGGATGTGTGTTAACTTGTCTTGGCTGTACTATATCAGTTAGTCGCATGTTCGAATCCTACCGTTTGATAATAATATATCCTACGCTTCATAGCATGATGATATGCCTATATGCATGCTAGCCTGGCTTTTGTCAAAAATGGAACCCCACACAGTCCAATCGGACTAAAAATGAGATATTTTCTCTTAGCGCATTCTGGGGCAGATATAGTTATTATCTCCATAATATACCATATTACTTCAAAATGTTTACCAGTGGGTGATAGCTACCCAGGCTGGCAGTCGCAAAATGCTCTACCACCATGCCTAGAGTGCAAGCCGGAAACTGGATTTAAATCATGGATCTCTTGCGCAGCAATCCATAGCTATTGCCACTGGGCCATCTGTTTCTAAGATTCCATTTTATGTATAAATTTATACATATATGTATTATAATACCTATATTTTGTGTAAATTTATGACCTATATTATAAATAAGCTATTATTACGATATTTCATAAATCAATTCAAAACTCCACTGAAAAGTTTTCAAAGATATTCCCGAAAATATTAATCATAAGGTTGAAACTTCAATTCACAAGCTTTGCAGTTACGTAAGCCGTAACTGGCGCAGTTAGGGTTCAACAACCTGACTTGACCTACAAAGCCTGACCTGCAAGCACTACGTTATAGCTGTTCTCGACTAACGTTGCTGGCTTTCCTAAGGATGGACTTCAGAATCAAGTTGATAGACAATTTCAGTAACAGAATGAGTCTACTGTGTATTCCGCTGGGAAGTAAACAATGGGTTTAGTTTTAAGATCATTGTTTTTTTTTAAAGCTGATAGGCTATCTATTGACCGCTATTACATCTGATGGTAAGTGATATGGTCGAAGCTGTTGTTCAGGCTAACCAAGAATTACTGGATCTTAAGGACAGCATCCGAAATAAACTGTTAGCTGCTTGGCACCTGATTTTGTACTTGAGGGTGGTAGCTAGCCAAGCGGGCATTCGCAAAACGCTCAACCATCATGCTATAACGACTGTCATCCTAAGACAATAGAAAGAAGCTCAGTAGTAATGCCACTAGCGGTCACCCATCCAATCCATGACCGCAAGTTGCTTTACTTAGTTGATCGGTTTAGAACTACAAGCTAGCTACGCTACGAGCTCAAGACCTGTGACATACTGGACGGACGGACGAATAGCCGACAGAGATGGGCTCCGTTTTGCCCTTTGGTTACGGAATCCTATTGCTACACTTGTTTAATTAGCGGTGGCACAAAAAGCTGCAATTATTCCAGGACATGTTCAATTTTGTTAGAGTACAATTATTGCCATTAATTTCCTTCCACTGTCCGTATACGCGCTGAAGTAGGAAATTCGCGACTATCCTTGTTACTGGCAAAGCATCCAGCAATGAAATAAAAACATTACAAATAGCATCGTGTGACTCTGGAAGCCTATGGTTGACAAGGTGATATCTTCTTTCTAGCGTTCAAAATGGCAGGCGTAATGTTTTCTTGCAATATTGGCTGCCTTTAGACTGATTACGAATATTGTAAACGGGAAACTGATTTTCTTGTAACCAATCAAACTCTTTAGATTGTTCTAAATCTGCGAATATGAAAATGTGGCAAATATAACTAACTTCAAGGTTTCTTGTCCGTTTCCGGTTCGTCTCTGTTTCGCACTGCTCTCAACGCTGTACCGATTTTAATAAAACTTGGCAAAAAAAGTAGGAGTGATGTAATATAATTTCATCCACGGGAAATCTCGGAGAAAAACTAGTTAATTATATATAACAGTGACACTTTCAATCCACTGAAATTAGTTCCAAAATTAACTTACATATCATATGGATACCTTTATGAGATGTTTAACAATAACAAAAAAACTAATATGCAACCCTAAAAGTCCTATGAAGGTTGCCAGAGCATCAACAGAGCCTTATATATTGCAGACTATAAAACCCTACCATAATTGGAGCCATCAGATAGTTTTGCAGTCTTTGTCACCTACTCAAACCTTCTCATTGAGTCGGTCAAAGATTTTCTATTCCCTCCATCCTGGTCACGGCTGCAACAGGTACAGTCCTATTTACACCAAAATATATCAGAAGTGCTTAAAAAACTTGATGAGGGAAACCCCACATTATCATTAGTCACTTTTCTAAATATACTTTTCTGCTAAACGTCTAGTGAAATATCTATTAGACTCCTCAAGAGTGAACTCAATTTTCATTGTTATTATGTACTACTGCAAGTGAAATGCACTTATCTTTCAAGAGCCTCTTAGCACAGTATTTTAGAACACAAGCTATTTAACCCAACTCCACCTAACGCTGAACTACTACAAAAACTTTTATTAAAGTAAAATATACAGTGTTTAATAAACATTATTCTGTTACGGATTTATTACCACTACTAATGTACTGTACTGTATCAGCCGAATCGTCGACTGCTGAACACAGCCTCCCCTATTAAGGGGGTATTTGCCATAATCCCCACGCTTGGCAGGCTGCTTGGGGATCGCAGGGTAAGAAAGTTAGATAAGATAGTTCTTTAGAAGGCGCTGCTGCCCACCTTCCAGTATATTTCCCTTTTTCGCCTCTTACGACACCCATGGGATGATATGGGGAGGTGCAATTCTAACCCGGCACCCCACGGGGGAACCCGGTACCCAGGCTCTTCATTAATAAAATTAAAAATAAACGACTAAATGTCCTTGGAAATCTTGACCTTATTTAATTTGCGCATCATAGTTGCGTTTTCGTTAACGTAGTGTAGTAACTACTAATGTAGTGGTGATAAATCTCAGTTATATTACTGTATCAGCCGCATTGTCAACTGCTCTCCTGTTCAGAGGGGGGGTTGCCATAATCCCCACGCTTGGCAGGCGTCTTCGGGATCGTAGTTTAAGATATCAGTTCCTCAGAAGGCGCTGCTGCCCACCTTCCGGTATTTTACCATTAGTCACCCCCTTACGACACCCACAGGTAGCAATGGTAGGCCGACACCCCACGGGGCATAGTTATGCAATAAATTTAAACCAAAGTAGGTATGTCTATCTAATGTATCTTAGTAATAATTAAAAAATAAAAACTAAAACATGTTGATGAATATTTTAAAATATTAGTGAGTAATTACAATCTGACAAGCTGACTTGATTGACAGATATATTAATGTAGGATACATCAATGCATTAATATATCGTCACGGCTGTATTCCCCGAAGGGGTCGGCAGTGTCCAAAACACCGTTGAGACATAATATGTTTTGGCGCATGTAATATGGGATAAGCGTGCATAATTTTTTAATTTCATCAGTACGAAACTCGGACTTTTAGTAGTTACCAGACACAAATACTACTAAATGATACCAAATTTTCAGATATATTGGTCCATTACTTTCGGAGTTCCAGGTGGCTCCTCAATTCAGGTGTTTAGATTGAGGAGCCACTTTTAAATTGATATAACTTTTGATGCATTATACTACGAATTGTAGAATTTGTCCTACAAATTTTTTAGCTTTGACACTAAATAAGGGTGTGAGTTTCATTTTAAAATCTGGAGTACCACCAACCAACCACCAACCACCAACTCGAAGCTAGGATCTCGAGATTCCAAAGCTGTTTTAACTAGCTGTTTCCAGAAATACTTCTTGAAGAAATTCAGTCTATTTCATTATGTTTTATATATATAGAGATATACTCAGAGAATACTTTCAAGTAGGTAATGTAAAGGATGACTATAATATATGTACTGTGAATTACTAATTAGGAAATTTTGTTTACTGTTATTCAAAAATAAGGGGTAAACCCGAGCGATATGTAGGTAAAATTCCATTGTAAAATTTTCCCTATATCATTAATCACTTATTAACGTCATTTTATTAAAATGACACAAGGATACATATTTAAAATCATTTCACATTTCTGCATACATATATACCTACGTATATAGGTATATATGCGCATTCGGAAAAAGTCCGTTTTGGTTGGTAATACCGTAGTCATACTCAGACAACAAGCAGAAGTGTGTACACTGTGTTAAGGCAAGTAGAACTACGGAGCAAAGGAGGCAAACTTATTGATCATTAATTGGCGCTTACCATCGCAGGGCTCATGTTTCTGCCTCGTCACCCCATATCATAAAACCAGTTATTTTACAATCAGTGTTTTTTTAAGTTTCAAATTAAGCAAATTATTCAATAGAGCGGTAATAGCTATGGACTGCCGTGCCGCAGGTCCCTGGTTCGATCCCCACCGCCGGCTTGAGCTTCACCGCATGGTGGAAGGGCATTTTGCGATTGCCTGCTAGCGACCACCCTCGAGTAGAAAATCTGTCGCCAAGCACCTAACTGTGTTCCGGAAGCAGTCCTTGAAAGCCAGTGAAATTACAGGCACATGAGACTTAACAACTATGTCTCAAGGTGACGGGCGCAGTGCAATCCGTCACTTGTAATGAAGTGCATCTGTTCTAGGCAGAGGTTAGTCCGCTTTACATCAGGTGGGCCACCGACCCCCCGAAGGGTTCCCGCCTTGTCGTGGCGGTGGGGCTTAGTAGCCGTGGCTTCGTCACCCACGGTGAAGCGAAGAGGAACCAGGGGCCGTGCTGGCTTGGGCAGTCGGCCGGCCCCAGAGGGGCCGCTCCACTGGGCTTTGCCTCTAAGTCCAGACTGGAGCGGCAACGGGTAGGCTGCGGTGCTGTATGGGCAGCACCGCATCTGAGGCGGGCTGTGGTGTTGTATGGGCGACACCACAGCTGACGGTGAGGGGCCACGGCGGGAGAGGAGTGCCGGTATCACGGTGCGCCGCTCTCCCTACCTTCCGTGGCCACGGCGGGGCCGCCACCGTTGGATGGCGGACGCGGAGGGGCCGCAGGGGAGGAGGAGTGTTGGTATAGCGAGGCGCCGCTCTCCCTATCCTCTGCGGCCGAAGTAGCAGGCGACGGGGCTACTCATCTGACCCGTCGCAGGGGGACCTTGGGCGTCGGAAGCGGGGTCGTCTGACGCCCATTTGCGGGCTTGGTCCCCGGGTGGTAGCGACGTGCCATGTGTTCTGGTGCGTCGTGAGGGGTAGCACCCCAGGAGGGGTCCGGCAACGGACAACCGTGGCGGGTTCGTGGTTGAGTGCTAAAGCGACCCTGCGATCCCGCCGAGAAGCGGTATAGATGGAACACCGTGTGTTATTTAGTCGGTAGGGGCACTTGCTGCTGTGGGAGTAGTTGGTGTCGAGCCCGACATATCCCGGCCACCTTCCCCGGGGTGGACGGGAATGCGTAAATGCATTTTTCACACGTTAAAAAAAAAAAAAAAAAAAAAAAAAAAAAAAAAAAAAAAAAAAAAAGGTGGGCCACCGAGCTTATTCCGTCGTAACAACATTAACAAAAAAACATGTTCCTATCCCGCGATGCCTTATTCTTAACAAGACTACGGCCGCAACATAAATTATGTTGTCTTTGTACAAAGTTACTAAAAATATTTTTTAAAATTAGTGATAAAAACACATTACATAACCGATAATAAAAGGTGTTACAAAAAAAACCCATGAAGAAATTCTATTTATGCCTCATTTATTGGCAAGGAAAATAATGTTATACTTCTTTTCAAATAGAAATCAATATCGGCGAAAAGCATGATCACTAAGGCTAAATATTACATAGGTATTCTATTATATAGTTGACTAATATATAGCGCGATTGGTGCAAATAAACATATTATTGTACTCAGGGAAACAAAATACATCAAAACCATACTGCATTGTCCCCGCTTAAATAAACCTAAACTAAAGACATTATGATTATCTTTTATTGATAGCATTGTTAATGTTCGTATGTTCTTATGCCAAGAGTAAACAACTGGGGCAAATTAAGGCAAAAGACAAAAAATATGTTAAGCAGATAAAAGGTGGCATTGAGCTGGCTTCTTAAGGTCCGTAATATCACGGATACCGACCACAGATCAAATTATATACTACCCACAAAATTACCTCTACAACACAAAATTACAAATTTACGAGAGAAAAAATTATACTCATGTGCGGAGGATGGACACGAACCCGCGTCCATCCACCCCTATAGCTATATGCCGGGGTATGCTCTGACCGAATGAGCTAACATGACTTACTGCATTTTTTCCTCTCGTTCTCTATTGAACCATCGTATTGGGATGGAGCGACACCTATAGTTCAACTTGCGTTGTACCACAAACAAGACCAATTTTGCAATTGGTTTTAAACGTATAAATGATGACGCAACCTTATAATTTTAATATTGTTATGTTTGCAATACCGCCTGCTCTGCGGATTACATTACAAAATTACAAATTTACGTGAAAAAAAATATAATGTAATCCGCAAATCAGGCGTTAATGCAAACATTACAATATTAAAATCATCTCTACAATATTTGCCAATTTGTGGTGGTGTCCGGAGATTCACACACCAAGCGGACTCAGATTTAAGGTATATGTGATGTATTATGCGTAGTATCTGATAAATAACCTGTTCACTCACCAAGACGCGTCAAACTTCAAAGCAAATCATTAATGCGCATTTGTACACGTAGGTCTCGTCTGTACACGACGTCTTAGTGTGAGTGTAAAAGCTAATGCTACATACAATCAAACAATAAAATATAATCATGCACGCCTTCGTAAATGGAGGGGTTTGTATCAGATTCTAATAAACTCAAATATTTTGCTGCTATAATGTAACATATTTTTAGCGCCGAAATGCCCAGGCTTCCATACAACTGAATCATTTAGTTATGCCAAAAATGTACACTACAGTAAAATACTGATCATTTATTTTACTAAATAATCCATAAACTATCCTTAACCACAATGAAGTAGCTCATTTATGCCCGCAGCTATGGATATCAATGACAGTACACATTTAAGGGTTATAACGCACTCATTTACAACAATCGCGCACTATGTGGTATGGTAAAAAGAAAACACATCTAAATATTATCTTACAATACAAATGTCTATCTTAAAAATAATAATAAAAACTTAAATTATACTTGTTTTAACTCTAATATGTACAATTTAATTATATTTTTTGTTTAGTAAATGATATAATAATTAATTATTGTGATTCTTCGTTCACTTACAATATAAGGATAAGGTCTAGGCATAGGGGACAATTTTCTATTCAAATAAATATGTTTATATTTGAGGATAATTTTGGACATATGCATTATGACCAAATAAAAGCTCTGAGGACCTCTAAAATGTTCTTAACTATGAAAAAACTCTAATATCTTGAATTATTGAAACAATTTTCTTAAATCCTTAAAGCATCAACAGTGATCGGAAATTATAGACATTGCAAAGTATACATATTAAGACCTGCATGGTATGAAATAAATAGGTATTTCCTTCGATATGTGTATGGTTTTATGACTTGCAATGTTTAAAAATACTTTAGTTTTTTTGAGTTTTGATAAAAATTTAACTGATTTGAATTATTCAGAAGTTATTTCATGGACTATAAAAAAATAAAGTTTAGAAAATTATTTAATGGAATTTTGCCAACAAACATGTTTGGTACTTTAGTTTCAAAAGAGTTAAAAACTAATCAGGCAACAAATTAAGATTAAAATTTAAACAGTGGGAATCGTAAGAAATTTAGTGATTATCAACAAAAATGTTTGGTTAATCTACACCAAACATCTTAGTGCAAGCTCGGAACTTCTAATTACTGTTTCATCAACTGTTTTATATTTCACTAATTTTTAATGAAAAATAGAACCCTATGCATAGACCTTACATAGTACCCCAGTAGGTACATTTTCACTCTCATACAAAAAAAAGGTATAAAAAATTAATAAATAAAGTCACTCTCGATTATTTTATGAGTATATAATTAAACTTTAGCATGACCCTTATCAATACATTGCAGGACATGCTCAGGGAATGTCCAATTTGTTACATATAAACGCCAAATATATTGAAAAAAAAAACAATGATGATTGTTTTTTATTTTATTTAGAAAAGCGTACTTTGAAATATCTATGATACGGTTCACATCTAAACTATTTGATAAATTTATATCACAAGATAATATATGTGAGCGAACACGCACTAGGCTCAGATGTTAAGCAGTAACCTCTGCCTATAACAGATGCATTTCGTCACTAGTAACGACCTGGACTCTGCCATCACCATGAGATGTTGTTAAGTATAATATGCCTGTAATTTTATAATTACTCACTGGCTCTCAAAGACTACTGCCGGACACATTGTTAGGTGCTAGGAAACAAATTTTCTACTTTTTACTTGAAGGTATGTAGCTAACCAAACGAGCATAATGTCTCGCGTGATGCGGCTAAGCTCAAGACAGCGGTGGGGATCGAACCATGGTCCTGCTGCACGGCAGTCCATGGCTATTACCGCTCGGCTATCAAATCGCAGTCAGTTAATGACAAAAATATAAATGTTTATTTCCGTTCTAATTTTTAGATGTACTATGTTAAAAAACATAAAATAATTCTTATAGTCAAAACGTTTTCACAAAGACCCCCGTATAAAAACTGATATTTATGAAAATGATTTCATTACATATATAATAAAATCTTCTTCTAGAATAATACTATACTGATTAAATAAAATATATAATAACCTATACAATAGATATACCGATATGCATATGACTACATTCGACATACACGATTCTCAAAGTACGCTTTTCTGTTTCCACGACATGAGATTCCATGAACTTATACTGGCAAAAAAAAACTTGTAAATGAAAAAACAAATGTAGAAACACATACCTAAGTATATAATAAGTATCTATAAGTATATAAACTGTATATTTTACTAAAGTTACAAAGGCGATACCGTATTGCGATTCAGTTTATAATAATATTGCTATTAATGGAAAACATATTTCAAATTGCATTTGGGTGCAACTTCTTGCACCATTATATAGTAAAAAAGTTGTTCTACGTTGAATATAATACAAGTATTGTGGCGTGGTGCGTAGACGCCGATGGGGCCTATATATAGCCTGTAGAAACTTTTTACAGGTGGCGCCAGCATAGCATGTACCTTTTTTTTAATTCTAAACGATAAAATTCACATAGAAAATGTTGCAGGCTATGCTTACGCTACGTTGACAGTTGACAACCCTATTATCGTAGGTACATGCTGCACGCTCGAGGGGTGCATGTACGTTTCTCTAGACTAAAAAATATTCTTATACGCATAAACAAAGTCATAAACTAATACATCTACGGCTTCACGTTAATTTTAGCTGTCAATTGTTTAGATTTAAATATTCTCAAATAAGACAAGAATTCTTAGATATATATAAGCTTTGTAGAGAAAAAAGCAGTGAATCAGTATCAATAAGTGCTTTTTGCATATTCCGGTTGCCGGGTACCCGGTTTCATTGGGAGTTTTTATACAGCACGGCAGTAGCAGCCGTTCGACAACATGACTTGAATGCGCATATTTTCTAAGATGAGTTGTTAACAAATAATTTCTGTGTAAAACCGAACACTTTTCGCCGTGAAAAAAGGAAATCTCCACTTTATCGGATTCATTCAATGAATATGAAGAAATAAAAATGTGATATTGTCTTAGGTTTTCGCGATTATTACACATAGTAATTAAACAACTTTAAACGGTTTAAATCGCGTATATTTATCATTATTTTTGTCCCGACCACGTGACGTGACCACGATTACTGCAAAGTGTTTGAAACGTCGGGACAAAAATAATGATAAATATACGCGATTTAAACCGTTTAAAGTTGTTTAATTACTATATAATATAAATGTGGTTTATTCTATACCTTATTACCCAATTTGCGTGCTTGTAATATTCTTCATGTACTAGAATCTCAATATTTTATTTTGCCGAATTACACACACCCATGGTAAATATTTGGCTTTGATTTGACAATCATTAGCTCTAATCTCTATATGTGGTTATACTTCTCGAGACTGGCCATCCGGAGCATATGTATCTAGCAGCCGGCTACCGGACGTACTGACGGATCCAGCAAACACACAGCCACCCTATCCGGCCAATTTACACCGGCCATGTGCCTATACATTTCGCCGCCGGGTATTCGGCAACCGGAACGCGTAAAAGTCACTAATTCCTTAATAAAAACAGAATAATCACAAGCTAAACTTAAATATAAATAAATAAAAACATATATGAATACCGTTACATTTATTGACCAAATACTTTTCGTGTACAACGTGAAGTATAAAACTTAATTGTTATTTTAGTTTAGTGAACAAATTCAAGCTTCTGTACTCAAACGTACAGAAGCTTGTTTTAACAAAACGAAGTACAAGTAAATTTAAATTAATATGACATAAATTCTAATTTATTTTTCAAAGAAATAAGCAACTGTTTTTTTAATGACACGAAACAAAATTTTAAAAAATTTGTTCAACACAGATTAATTTAATCCTTTCTACGATGTACAGCGATATGACGGCACATCGCTGGGGCACGCTCTTATACGTACGAAGTGAAATATTGTCTAAAAAACTTATGGATGCCCATCGAATATTCGATATTAAAAAAGCCATTGGGAAAAAAATCTATTAAACGTTTGAATCATATTTTGTGATTGATTTCTTAACAATAACAAAAATATGCTAATTTCACTCAAGATAATAAAATATATATAATCATAGCTTACTAATAATCGTTACATAGCTCAATATTGCGCACAAGAGTTTTGTAATGTATATAAAGTAGTAAATATAAAGAACTGAATCAATACATCTCCCTTGCACACCATGGACAGTCTATAGTGTGCAAGTGAGAGCACCATCTTCGACTCGTTTCTTTACTAAACAGAGTTTACTAAATATCGTTTGCTTAAGTTATGCAATGGTCATTAATCAGGGCATTATGTTTTATAAGATAACTATGTCCTCGTTATATCTAGTAGCAGTTCAAATGGAGAGGCCTTAGTTTAAGAGCGCATGTCGACTGACGATATAGTGCTTGACAACCCTAAAAGTATACTTGTTGATCATGTAGATAGGTACATGTTATATGTATGCACACATTAACACACGCTAGGGTTCGCAATTACTACATTTAAAAAATCAATGTAATTAAATGTTTAATAAACTAATAAATTCGTGAACAACTCGTTATAAATAAATGCCACAAATTAAACTCATTATTGTAGAATTTTATTCAATTAATTTATTTTTGTTATTGTTTTCCTCTCAAGTCTATTTATATATATCTCGCCAAACTAAGTCAATATTTAGAGAAATACCTACTTTTATAGGGGGAAATTTTACATACAAATCGTACGTAGTCAATTTTATTTTATTACTAAGGTATCATAGGACCAATAACAATCATTCCTATCAGAAATATTTATGCAAAAATTTTAAAATAATAAGTTCTGATAAAATCACAAAATAATACGTCACCTTAAACGGTTATAGTAGGCCATCGTTCTTCAAAATATCTCGAAATAGTCTCAAAGACGCAAGACTCGAACCATAGTTTGAACCAACAGGAGTAATTGCATTGGTCTTTAATCCAAATTTTAAATGACACAATATTATGCATGATACTTATAAATAATACACGTTGACAAAAATTTGGACTTTACTCTCACCGATACGACTTTCCAAAATCTCCAAAAACACAATCATTCTCAACTCAAGCATATATACAAAGCCATATAAGTCTGTTATTCAACATCTCCAATCCTGTACAAAAATAACAAGAACACACAAATATTATATGTATTTTTTTCCATATATACAAGACTTAGATAAATAACGTCTTGGTGTTACCAATTTATTGATATTTCTATTAAATTCTAATACGATAACTTTCCACGATTACAAACTAGAGTATAAAATTTCACGACTCAACGTATTCGGCTATATTATATTATTAAATGTAAAATTATTATGTTAAAATTATATGTAGACATTTAAAGTACGCACACACATTATAATTAATTGTAATATAGGCACAAATGAACAATATTGAGTGCCATCACAAGCATCTATAACTACCTAAAAAGTAGGCGAGGGATATAGTCCTACAGAACGACGATTCTATATAGAATCAATTTTGGAACTTTCTCTTCAAATTATCAATACTCGATACCCTACGTCACTGTATCGATAGAAATATCGAACAGATTTTCCCATCATTTTAGCTTTGAGGCTGCAAATAGCTTCCAGAATAATTGTGTTCATAGCATAAACTTGTATGAATATTTCATTTATGAATTTTAACATTGTGTTGGTGGAGTTTAATCCAATTAAGGCTAATGATTAATGAACTCTGTTATAACTGGTCACAATGTTCAAACTCGTCATTGACATTAACTTGATGATATATAAACGTTTTAGTTCATCTCGCTAGAATTATCTCTTAAGTCATGAGGTACAGTCTGTGCTGGCATTGTCACACTGCAAATTACCTTTATTTATTTTATTCTCTAGTTTATTAATTTATTTAGCGTTATTTTTTATGCATTCTCATGAATCTGTTACATGCGGTCACTGAATTAAGACGGTGAAAAGTGCTATTTAGCACTTTTTAAGAAAATTATATGTTATTATTGATCACATTATCTAAGGCTAAGAAAAATCCGAAACACGTTTCTTTAAAAATTTCTCTATAGAGTAAAATTGCAAAGTTGACTCTAAATTACGCTTGTAACATAAATATCTTCATTATTGACGTGTGAATGTGTATTAAAATCTATACTTATAATAAAACTGCAACAGATCCAATTCCGTACATATTTTGAAAAAAAAATTGAGAGCAATCTGTAGCTGACACTGATGCCAAAACTGTTTTTACATATTTTTTATTTTTGTCTGTCTGCCTGTATTTTGCCGGATACATTTTGGAGACTGTGCAATAGAAGTGCACAATCTAATACATATTCATTCTACCGCCAAACAATGAGAACCTCAGCAAAAAGACGCCGTTTTGAAATCTAAATTCCAATGAAACGCACAAAGTACTTTGCTTTAACATTTATTGTGCGAACCGCGAAGGAACTCTCTGAGTAACTTAACTACTGTCTTCTGGAAAATACAACCCGGGAGTTTTCAAACGCAAAGTAAAAAGCTCCTTTCTGAACTATGCTTTACTAAGAGTGCTTCACCGAAGACCACTATATTTTCAATAATTTGAGATAAACAGCGCTCAAATGTGAATAATTAATCTGCAGGTTCGGCAATCGTTACTATTTTTGTGTTATTAAGCTTTCTTTCGGATTTTACCTAAACTGATTGCGATTTCACCATTGCAGCCTCTCTTTCACTCCTACGTAGTCCGATAATGACAAAATTTCAGCAATTGACAGCGTCTTAACCATTGGAGTGTCTTATGAACATACGTGCATCTGTAACGATTATAGACCTACAGCGCTCTACTAGCACACCGCGTCCGTAATAGTGGGCCCCATTTTAAATCGTTCATAATTCATATTTGACTATGATTGGTTTAGGAAAAATGAATAGCAGGATATCACTCATTAATTGGCTATTAACTGAACGTTAGATTACATGTATCTAATACCGGTAATCTGTTTAATCCGGTAGTCTATACAATACCTAGGTAGAATACCTAAAACGTGTAGGTAATGTATGAAATATTATTTATTTTATGATTTTTAAGTTTCCCGTTAATTTTATTGTGCTTTTACTGTAGTAATAGAAAGAAATTTTTAGGTATGTACCCTTTTAATAAAGATTATTTTTAAGGAGCGCCCGCTTTGTTAATTTTAATAAAGTTGATTTTAAGAAATAGTACATGTTTCATTCGCCCGTCATTTTGTAGGCTGGTTAACATTGATAAATATAGACCAAGATCTATTTATTTTACACATTGCCAGTGCAACAGCAGGTACTCTATACAATCCCTAGGAATTGTATCCACTAGCTAGGTAAAGTATTTTAGTAGTAGTAGTGGACAATAATATTCATAATATTTCGTACATCGCCTGGATGCCCCAGGTATTCTTTACATTGCCTAGGTATTTTATAGAATACCTGAATTATACAGATTTCCGGTAACATATCCAAAAGAAAATAAGAGATAATATTGTGGACAATAACAATAATAACGGTGGTGAATTCTCAAACTCCGCCATTTTTATGCTAAAACAAACTTACCGAGCAATTCGTAACGCTTCGTATACGAAAGGATATGTTAATATTAGAATAATACATCAATTTACTGAAATTTTTATGTTTAATATTATGCTTCAACGATTTCTTCATGAAATTTTTAACACTATCTAGGAAAAAAAGTGTGTTAAGTTTTAACAAAATGGCGGTGTCGGTACATGTTTTTTCTTCCGTAAATAAATTACTACTGAGATGTTATTAAAGGTTATTATAAGAAACCTATTTATGTTTTTGGCCCGTATTGATAAGGTATAATAAAATTTCATTAATTTATCCGAACAATTAATAGTTTTAGTATATTGTGTCAAAATGTTTAGGCTGTCTGCAAACATTGTGAGAAATCATAGAAAAAACCATGAAAATTTATGAACAACAAGATAGCGAATTTGCTAAGCTTTATCATAAGCATCCCGTCCGTCATTTTATCTTTCTAACGATGTATAGTTTACTATCATATAATATCGGTATTGAAAAAAATCACACGTTTCCTAACCTAAGTTATAATACAAATTCTGATCAAAAAATCCTTCAGCATCGTTTAGTATCTCTACCCCTTTCATTCGCTAAGAAGAACCACTTTTTATTGACCTTCATCAGCACCGATTCTTACAATCCATATTTCTCGCTCTAGTGAACAACTCTCCAGAGTGACAAAAGGGATAAAGATGCTGGGAAAAGCCGCTGCGTGCAGATTACATGACTTCATCCTAAAATAACCGAAAATGTCATCTCTCTCTCTAACAGATGGTGATCGAGTGAGCAAGCCAGAATTAAAGAACGATAAAGTGCATCTTGGGATGCATATCCACGAAGGCTGTGTGAGTAATTGAAGCGGTGAGAGAAAGAAATCTTTACTGGGGGATGGACGTCACAGTTTAAGATACAAAGCATACGAGTTGCCCCAAAGTCAGTAACCCTCAGTCCGTTTCCAGGCAACGAAGTTACGCCAAATGTTATTATGGAATTGGGTTAAATGGTGTTCAATGATTTTTGGGACGGTTATCGGTTTAACAGCTGTCATATATACATTTTTGGCCACCTACTCCTCTTTGAAAGAAATTCACGCCTGTCATTTTGGTACAAACATATAGGCAGTTTACTTTTAAATAGAATTAGATCATTATTTTTATATTACTGAGAATATTTACTGCTAATTAGTGTTGATTGGCGTCTCTGAGTACGGCTATTACACTCGCATATCGCATAAGCATCGTTGCGAGAGTGAGAGAGAAATAAGTTTGTTTGCAAAAGACACGAGGTCAATGAACTAAATTCTTACTGCTGTTTCGCGACGTACTTTAGTAAAATAATGCTTTAGTACAATCACGAGGAGCTCAAAATCAAGTATCGTGTAAAAGCAGCCTTTGTTGAAATGTATAGCTGCCATTATGGTTTTTTTTTCAACACTCGCATTTCAACTCCTATTTCATCTATCGCTATTGATATTTCGGAGTTATCTATTGCTCAAATTACCTGCCTAATAACTAAGTACATTAAACTACAGGGGTTGTCACAGATTACAACTTGATTCGTCTAAATTATACATCAAGGAGCACTTAACGTCTTACGTCGTGTATATTAAAATTTTCAAGTTCTTTGCGAATCAATTTTTAATCATATCATTTTAAAATAATACTCTTATTGAACTTGCAGTGCAGGATTTGTAGAACAAAAGCTTTCCTTGATCGATATTTTTAAATCAATACATTGAATTCAACGACACTCAAAGATTTTTCTGTCTTCTCTTCTCATATAAATAAAAGGCAATACGAAATAATTGATTTATGGAAGTCTGATAGTTCCAACTTGAGTTACAAAAATAGTATGGTACGAAATGTACAATTATGGATTAAAACAAATCCAAAATGTATATGTATCGAAATCCATTACACTGCACCACGTCCGCCATTACAATACCTAGCGATTTCACCTCAGTTTCTCAACAACTACTCCAACATTGAGTACGAATATCGTTTCAATATCACCGAAAACATTATACAATGGCCTTACGCAACCAATTTGAACACTACGAATTTCGAATAAGACCTAAATTAGTAGGAAATCACGTGGTACCTCACTCCGTTGGTACACAATTGTTTTATAAAGAGTTAGTTTTGCACCTCCGTCGAAGCACTTTCTAGAGGGCACCTTGTCGCACCGCAAGACTCGACGTCTGATGGTAGTCAAGCGAACAACTGGAGAATTACCTGAAATAGACAAAGGCGGTTATTTCAGGTTATTTCATCTCTAATGTTATACGACGATCGTGGATGCACTGACTTTGTCCTTCTTTGATGAAATGCGGACCAAACCAACGAAAGATGGAATATAGCTAGAAAAATCAGGAACTAAACTTATACTGTGTTCCAAATATCGTTGCCCATAAACAATAGCTCAGTACGATAATACTACGATGACTTAGGTCAGGGCGTGAGGGACAACAAAAGCAATGGTGAATGGAATGGAGACAGACGACAACATTTTTTGAGTTTATTATAAGACCAAGTTTATAGTCCTGGCCCAAACAAAGAGATAGACAAAGTCTTCATAACAAAGTCAGTATTTTTCTGTTACATATTTTATTTATTTATTTAGTCAATTAAGCTTACGCCAATTGCACTAATGATATTGACAAAATTAATAGAATTATAAAAGAAGTGTACAATTTAAAATGTTAAAAAGAATAACAGTTCAAAATTAATGTAAATAATAGTTAATAATAGTCAGTAATAATAAACAATAATTACTCATAGTTGAGCAAATACGTCACAATATAAAATGTACTATTTATAAACTACATATAACTGTTTGTTTGAAGTACGGTAGTACGCTGTCTCACAGTACTTCATGCATTCAGATAAAATCTCTATCTAGTCGTCGGCACTTTGAAATTACTCTGATATTCAAGAAATTACAAATTTACGAGAGAAAAAATTATAGGCAAGTGCGGGATTCGAACCCGCGTAATAATTTATTCTCTCGTAAATTTGTAATTCTCCAAGCTGGCGTTATTGCAAACATAATAAAATTAAAATTATAAGGCTGCGTCATCATTTACGAGTTACAAACCAATTGCAAAATTGGTCTTGTTTGTAGTACAACGTAAGTTGAACTATAGGTGTCGCTCCATCCCGATACGATGGTTGAAAGAACGAAAGCCAAAATTAGAGTTATGAGTCATTGTGTCATGTTAGCTCTATTCGTTAGAGCATACCCGGCTAAAGGGGTGAACGGACGCGGGTTCGAATCCCGCACATGACTATAATGATTTCTCTCGTAAATTTGTAATGTGATTCGCCAAGCTGGCGTTATTGCAAACATAACAATATTAAAAAAATACAAGAAATTCCTTGGATATATCGAATGCAACTTGAACGCAGCATACAGAAAAGGTGACGAATTACTGTGGTAGCGCTCATAGTTGAGGAATTGCTGTCATGTAAATGGACGCAAGGCATAATGTATAACACAAAAAGTCTCGAAGGGGACTTTCCCACATCTACACAGCAGTGGATGCAGCAAAGAAAAAGGTATTGAGATGGTAGAACAGTGGAAGGATAAGTAGTTTTTTTATTATTGCTGATATATTTGCCTTTGACCACAATATCTCCTTATGGTAAGCGATAATGTGGTCGAAGGTATGATGTAATAAATATTTATTTCGGGTAACTTTAGAAAAACTATATTTAGTAAATAAAACAAAAACCTTATAGACTAGCACACATAAAAATATAAAAACACTAGAAAACAATCACTCCCTGAATTGTCGGGCATAACTCCGGTCACGAACATTTTCGCACTAAAAGCTGGGCAAAAGTCCGCTTACGAACATTTTCGCTTGCGCAGCTGGAACCTGGAGTGCTTACGACTTATAGTCTGTAGCCCTGGTCTAATATATTATTAGTTATTAGTAAAATATATCATTAGACAATCATGCCATTATTTTACTTTAATAAAATATATTATAAGACGGTCATGCCAATTTAATTACTTTATGGTTACTACTATATTGTGCTATAGTAAAGTAGTAGAAGAGGTTATGTTGGATTACCTAGTCGGAGTCTGTGTCGTTGACACTGGAGCGCAGCTTGGAGAGCGTGCGCCGCGCGGCCGGCGTGTCGTCCTCCTCGTCCGACGAGATCACGATGCGTTGTCGCGGCTTCACGCCCGTCGCGCCGCGCGTCATGCGTCGGGCAGACCTGTCCACTTCCACTGCAACATACAAACAAATAGATCAGCCACAGAATTTTTTTTTTATTGACCAATAAAAAAATTTTGAAGCCTGTGGTCCTCGACGTAGCTTAAAACTGTGTTTCGAAGACCAGATCCTTCTCCAATGTAGGACTATATTTAACATAAATTATGCCATTATACAATAATTTTGATTTTCATTTTTTTCATATAAACTTTTATGGATGTTTTGTATGTGTGTGGATGAGGATTTGTGTGGGGTGTATGCGACGGGGTGTGAGGATTGTTATGTGGGTGTGGTGTGTTATGTGAGTGTGGAGTGTTGTGTATATGTGAGTGTGGTGTGTTATGTAAGTATGGTGAGTTATTATCGTTTAAAGATTAAAGACGTTCTGTCGCGACAGTTGACGTCACACACCTCCCATCTGTCAAGCGGCAGCTGGTTTTCGCCCAACTGTCGAACGGTCAGGTGCTGAAAGCTCGCACAACTTTTTTTGTATCGTCTCTGTTCATTGTGTTAAACCTATCAGACTGTTGATTAAATTTGCGGCCGGATTTATTTGTTCTGAAGTGCCGTGTAGTAGTCACCTTAAAATTCAGAAACGTTAAGACATTCTTGTCTGAGGATTCTTTTCAAGAAATTCATTATCTTTAGATAAACAAATACAGCAAAGTTTTAAAAGCTGGTGGTGTTAAATAAATGTATTGAAAGATACTATCTCAAAATTATGTTATGTAAGTACTATTTTATTATGTACATTAAAGTAATTTTTCATTAAAATAATGGTTATATATTTTTTTTATAACAATATATGTATGTACAAATGTAATTACCGATCGTTTAAGTAGTTTTCATAATTGCAACATCGATATAAACCGTATAAAAAGAATTTAGACAATTTATCGATCAAATTTAGCGATCGGTAACTACGGTACTCGCGCTACTGCACCGGTGCAGACTTTGGAAATTATCGCCCAAATAGAGAGCCATTGGGAGCAATTCTGTTGCCAAGTAAAATTAGATTTAGAAATGTCAAATGAACATTCCTTATTCTGTTGGGGCCATAGTTTAGTTAGTTCACTCTAATATTATTAAAGTTACTAAACTTTTTTTTTTATGGCGGTATGCCTTTATTAAACAATTACTACAAACTATATACAACACTACAGCTACTACAATACTACAGCTACTACAATACTACAGCTACTACAGTAAAAGCATTTGGACTCATAGGGAGTCCAAATGCTACTCATAGGGAGTCCAAATGCTAAAGTTAAGTGCTTAAGTTACTAAACTTAGTCAAATTTGCATATTTGCTATTCTGTTGTACAATAATTTAGTCAGATTAGGTGGAACCATAGATTAGATTAGAGTAGATTAGATCTTTGCACACCTGTAATATCCAGAGGGGTGGCAGATGTGTTTAAGTACCCACTTTTAATAGATAGACTTCGGACAGCTATGTTCTTTGTTATTTTTTTATATGTAATCACCATTAGATTCTGTTATTGAACCTAGGCTTTTGCGAAGCGACCAGTTGAAGCGGCTCTGCCAAGCACCATGGCAAAATCATTATTTTTGGGCTTTATCACGGGTTTCGATAGTTTCGAATATAAACAAAGTTCCATAATTCGTTATTTTCGATAATTTTATCATATTTTATGTCTATGGTTCATATTAAATGTGGCTCCATAGACGCAAAATGTAATCAAAATTATCGGAAATAACTCAAATGGAATACGGCCAGACTAAATATTTTTATAAAACAACTTGACGTGTGCGCCATCTAGCGTAGAGTAACGGCAAAGTGAATTATATTTAGTATTGATAATTTGCTGTATTAAATTTATTTCGAGGTAACAGCAGAATGACTTTTAGAAATCCCAAAACTAAAATTAGAACTTTTTAATTAGTTAGTATAGTTAGTGAGTGTACAACAGAATTGCTACCATTGTCAATTATGAGCTGTTTGGTTCGTCTTTGAACTAACTCAAGATCCTCAGTCGGGCCATCCCAAGCGTGTGAACAGTGTTCCACACAGAACCGACTGGGCTTGGCATAAGTTCAGCGCTTGTTATAATGTAAAGTCCCGCCTCACTTTTACGATAGTGCCCAGCTTCTCCAAGGCTATATGAGCCTTAGGTTCGATGTAAGAATTGAGTATCAACGTCAACGTGACACCCAAGAGTGCAGACAATTGAGAAAGAAAAAATTACCTAATTAGGTCTAGGACAGACAAACAGACACACAGATGATCCTTTAAAGGTTCCATCAGACGAACGGAACCTTAAAACAGGTTGTTACAACCGACATTGGTTTCACAAAGAAAAATAAGTTCACCAATATTGTTTCTGTACATCTTAAGCCTAAGTACATAGAGAAAGTACTCACCATCAGGTTTCTCTTCTTTATGTTTGGCCGTTGGTTTCTTTTTCGCCAACTTTTCTTGTTCTTTCTTTTCCATTTTTGCCTTTTTAATGGCTTGACATTTCTCTAAGGTGGGCTTGCCTTCGAGGCCAGCCTCGGTCAGCAAGTCCATCATCTTCTGTACACGCTCTTTGTTTTTCGTACAACCTGAACAAAAAGTTACACATATGATTTGCTCATAATAAAACTCGTTACCTTTGTCCCACTTCTATAGGACAGTTTCTTAATCAGATTTGAAGCAGTGATGGCTCAGTAGCATTGGCTATGGACTGCCGCGCAGCAGGTCCATGGTTCGAATCCCGCCCAGAGCTTGAGCTTCACCGTATGGTGGAAGGGCATTTTGCGAATGCCCGCCAGGCTAGAGACCACCCTCAAGTAGAAAATCTGTCGCCAAGCACCTAACGGTGTGTTCCGGCAGCAGTCCTTGAGAGCCAGTGAAATAACAGGCAAGATGAGACTTAGCAGGTATGTCTCAAGGTGATGGGCGCAGTGCAGTTCGTCACTTGTGATGAAATGCATCTGTTATAGGCAGAGGATACCGCTTAACATCAGGTGGGCCTCGCGCTTGTTCCATCACAATAACATAAAAAAAAATAAAAAAAAAAATCAATTACTGGACAAGCAATTGAATTGAGAACCCCCTGGATACATGATTAGTCTTTAATTCACATTACCAATTAATATCTCCTTTCGCTACTAGGTACCATGACACAGGGAAAAAATGGCGAAAATAACGTGGATGGCTACAATATTAACATTCTTCTTCATCTTGGCGATCAATAAGGGCAATTTTTGTATGTAGTCAGGGTCCAGTAGGAAATTCGCTTTTCCAAAATACTGACTTTACTGACCATTTTCAGAAAAAACTGACTTTTACTGACCGACGTTAAAAAAACTGACTTTTACTGACTTTACTGACCAGTTTCGACCCCTGCGCTTAACATCAGGTGGGTCTCGCGCTTGTTCCATTACAATAATCTAACATATATTAATGATCTGCCTTACATGGTCAAAGATTTCTGTGATATTGTTTTATTCGCAGATGATACCTCTCTGATTTTTAAAGTAGACAGGAAAGACAGTGAACTGACGCATGTAAATAATGTATTATCTAAGATTTGTAAATGGTTCGCCGCTAATAATCTTCTCCTAAATTCAAAAAAGACGAAATGTTTAAAGTTTTCTTTACCAAATGTTCCTTATGTTGAACCAAACATAAAGCTTGGCCCAGATAAACTCCCTATTGACAAAGCGACAGTCTTCCTGGGAATCAAAATGGATTCCACTTTACAATGGGATCCACATATACATGATCTCTCCGGAAGACTTAGTTCTGCAGCATATGCAGTTCTTAGGATAAGACAGTTAACAGACGTAGCTACTGCTCGCCTAGTTTATTTCGCGTACTTCCACAGTATTATGTCGTATGGCGTATTGCTGTGGGGAACTGCTGCTGAGATAGAGACAATCTTTATCATACAAAAGCGTGCAATTCGAGCCATATATAAAATGGGTCCTAGGGAATCTGTGAGGGATCTTTTTAAAGAAATTGATATTTTAACTTTACCAAGTCTGTATATATTTGAAAATATTATGTATGTTCGTAAAAATTTGAGTAAATTTAAATTAAACAGTGACAATCACGATTACAATACTAGGAATAAAGATAAAATAGCGGTGCCAGGTTTTAGATTAGCAAAGACAAATAAAAGGTCCTTCTTAGGTAATTGTGTGCGGTTTTATAATAAAGTTCCTAAACATATTACAACGCTCACAGAAGGGAAATTCAAGTTGCATGTGAAAAACATATTGATTAAAAAATCCTACTACACAGTTTCTGATTACATAAACGACAAAAATGCCTGGACAATTCCGCCTCCGCCAAGCTATTGCCAGTCACCTACATAATTTAAACAAATATTGTAATAACTCTATTATATAGTATGTATGTAACACATTGTTAAAAGATGTTTAAAAGAATGGCCCCGAGTTTCTTGCCCGTTCTTCTCGCAGTGGCTCTATACACTTTATTTGCTGAACGTGGCAGTACAATGTAGAATATTTCAATACTAAAATTTGTAATTGACCTTCATAAGAGCGTCATAGACGCCTAAATTGAATAAATGATTTTGACTTTGACTTTGAATAACATAAAAAAAAAAAAAAAAAAATAAGATTTCGTAATCATGTAAACTCTTATTCATAATCGCTTCATAACTTTATAATCAGTTAGTCAAAATTCATTAGTACTGCGCAAGAGTTTTCCAATGCGCAGTATTAACAAGGATACTTCATCTTCAACCAAATAATCACTGAGATTAAATAATGATATTGTGTAAAATAACTGTTTCTAACAATTAAACTAACATCTGCTATGCGAATAACTTTAATTACAATGAAAGAAGAGAAATTTGAACCACAAACAACAACCTGTGGTCAACTAATAAAAATAAACAAACATTTTTCTATTTTTGTTTTCTTTATCAGTAAGAATATACTTTGATACTAGTTAAGCAAATATCATACAAAAATAAAAAAAGACTGGTTGCACTCCGGGAGTGCCGGCAGAAGTGAAAACTTGATTATTAATTAACGTTGAGCATGTTTGATATTTTGGAATGGTTAGGGAATAATTTTGCATCAATTGCTTTATCAGTATAAAAGTACTATCATTTATGTGGTAGAATACAATATTCATTTATTGCGCTATCGTACACAAACATGACAATTTATATTACATTAAAAATTTAACACTTTAAAACTATTACAATTATTTTACATTAAAAAGTTTATCTCTCCGAAAAATCAACTTTCATCCATAATTTCAACGACTTTTTCACCATCATCATTACCAGAACTATCATCGCCAATCTCTAAAACTGATACGATAGGTTTATGGTAGCTGAAGTAAGAAACGAACAGTTTTGATTCGAACCTATTTAAATGTCTAATAAAGACCGCATCAATAGTAGTTTTGTATTTCGTTGTGCTAAGATTGCGATCATTCGACATAGTTAAACCAAATTCATTATTTAAAAATTCAATTAATAGTTGATTTTTATCGTCTGCGAAGTTTATGTTGAAATCTCCACTCAAAATCATTGGCAATTCATCAAAGCTTTTTCCAATTTTTTTTTAAGCAATGCATATGCTTCATGAGAATAAATGAATAAATTTTCATACAAGAAGTCTCGTATAGCACGCAATGACTTATCTGGAGAGATGTAAACGGCAACCATAATTATGAACTGATTATCACCAGAGTGGCAACGACTTATACAAATATCACCGATATCAGAAACAGTGGCATTAAACATGCTGTTATATTTCACATGCACATCCATATAATTTGTGCAATAATGAACTGTGTTCATATTTTGTTAAATAGCTACTCCTCCCGCGGGACGATTATTTCTTCTGAAACTCGCAACAAAGTTGAAATTCGGAATGTCAATTATTTCATTGTTACCCATATGAGTTTCTGATAAAATTAACACATTCATCTTTTTAACAAGAGCGTCAATTGCTAGATCATCTACATGCGCACGTAAACTCTGACAATTGAATGAAAAAATAGACAATCTATTATTCTTAGAAATAAAATCTACAAGTGTTTTGGTGATGGTTTGCAAAGGATTTTCACGTAAACGTTTCAATTCAATTGATAAATCTTCTCGATGAGTTGTTGATCTCTTTTGATTTTTGTTGCGTTTGAATCTTCCACCTGTGCGTTTCCTACTCTGCCATGATGAAATTTCCAGCTCGCCCTTGTGTCGTCTTCAGTGACTAAGAACAAACCTTCTATACTAGTTACTCTTGATAGCGCAACGTACACCAATTCTCTTGAATGAGAACGATTGTATTCATGTATTCATAAACGATAGCATCAAACGTACCTCCTTGGGATTTATGAATTGTCATCGCCAAAGCCGAAATCAGTGGAAAATGTTTTCTTTTTGCCACTATAGTTTTATTTCTGTTGAGTGGTATTGACGATGATTGTAAAGAAATTGGAACAGCGTCTTTGTCGATTTTCAAGCGTGCAATGTCGCTTCTAAATTTTGTTGCACGTTTTTGACCAATGGATTTTGAGAATTTGAACCAGTCTTGTGATTTCATCATTTTTATCAGATTCTATGAGTAGTAATTTTTCTACAGTGCCATTAGATAAACCATCAGCGACATCTATGTTTATGGTTATCATATAGGGTCGGTTAGGAACTAGAACTAGTTCATAAGGTAATCCACCAGTCTCGTCAGGTTTCATTTTATGTAACTTTTGCCTTACAAAATTTACTTGTTCTGCATTATGACAACCAACGAAAACATCCGATGCCAATGAAACAATTTTATTTTCAAAACTGTTCAAAATTGTACTGTTGTATTCATTAACCTTATTATTCGTGAACTAATTATTAATTTTATTTTAAACTATATCAAAACACCTTTTACATTAAAATAAAAATATTTCAAAACTCCAATAGAAGTAGGAAATCCCATATAAACTCTCAATACAATAAAGAACCATACTGTAGCCACAAAAGCAAATTCACCCTACTGCCATAAAAAGGTGGTACGGGCAGAATGGGACCAAGATTCTGAGTCACTTTTGTTTAGGAATCCCACTCGTAGGTGCTTCGGTTACCGCGGGCAGTTGCCATGGAGACCAGTCGGTGACGTGGAAAATACTCTTGAGTCGGAGCTCGGCCTTCGGCCTCGCAAATTACTAACATGGCTCGGCCTGCGGCCTCGCCAAGCGCTCGCCCTTCGGGCTCACGCACCATGCGCTCGGCCTTCGGCCTCGCGAGCCGAAAATTCGGCCTTTGGCCTCACCAGGAGCTCGCTCTTTGGGCTTGCTAAACACTATCATAGGACAATAATTCCAAATTCAGTCCAAAATCCCACAAAAACTCCTAATACGGTCGAAAAATGAGCACTTTGTATGGCGGCCATCTTGAAATCCGCCATTTTGGATTTTTGACAGATGCCATTCGACTGCTCTCCCGATTCCCTATGACATTTGGTCAAGCACACCCTACCTATCTCTTACCGTTTTCGAGATACGTGATTTATCTGCACTTGGCAGACGTCATCGAAAAAAAAATTTCATATTTGGAATAAGGACGTCCAGAACAACCTAGATATAAAATTTAAGCCAAATCGGAGTACTTTTTTTTACTTGGCAGACGTCATCGAAAAAAAATTAGATTTGTGATAAGGACACCCAGAACCACCTAAATATCGAGTTTCAGCCAAATCGGAGTATTTTTTTTTACTTGGCAGACGTCATCGAAACAAAAAATTTTGATTTAGAATAAGGACGTCCAGAACCACATAAATATCGAGTTTCAGCCAAATCGGAGTAACTTTTTTTACTTGGCAGACGTCATCGAAATAAAAATTTCGTATTTGGAATAAGGATGACGAGAACAACCTATATATCGATTTTCAGCCAAATCGGTGCAAGTCTGAGCTCGGCCTTCGGCCTCGCAAGTTACTAAGACGGCTCGACCTGCGGCCTCGCCTAGCGCTCGCCCTGCGGGCTCGCGCACCGTCCACTCGGCCTACGGCCTCGCGGCCCGAAAGTTCGGCCTTCGGCCTCACCAAAAGCTCGCCCTTCGGGCTCGCTACACTGACAGTAGGACAATTACTCTAAACTGAGTTGAAATTCCCACAAACACTCCTAATACAGTTGACATTGTAAGGTTAAATACTCCAAATAATGTATGAAGAATGAGAGTAGCACATTTGACAGGTGTCATGCGACTGCTCTCCCTATTCCCTATGACATTTGTTCAAACACCCCCAACATATCTCTTACCGTTTTCGAGATACGTAGTTCAGCTTTACTTGGCAGGCGTCATTTCTAGGGTTTTTAATTTTTCCCCTACTCAGCTAAGCCCCTTAGTCATTTTCGTAATAAATTACTATAACCGTACTCAACTCTTTCTGGTAGAACCAGCTACTTTTTTGAGGGATCGAAGGATTTTGTATGGCGGCCATTTTGAAATCCGCCATTTTGGATTTTTGACAAATGTCATCCGACTGCTCTCCCGATTCTCAATATTATAGGTAATTCCATCTGTTTTGTAATTGGATGTTTTACTATTTTTCCCGCACCATTTAATGGCGCATGTAGGCATTTTTATTGCACTCAATGGCCACGATCGTAAAAAAAATATTTTTTACAGAGACATACATACGGATCAAGCTTCTGGCCGCGTACTGTTTATGTGCGCTCATGCAATGACTTAAGTGTGTCCGCGCCGTAGAGGCAGGGATAGCTGTCTACTCTCCATCCGTCTTACGCTTTTTCGATCAGGTCACGTGTCCTGACGCGAGTTTAAGATTTTATACCCATTACAGAAAAAGTGCTCAACGCCGCTAAAGAAGTTTTCACTTCAAAAAGTGTGTTTTTTTTTCGTTATATTTTGTAGCAAATGTGCAATAGTACGCATTGAAGGGTTAATGAGCTGTCAAAGTAGAGATAGACATACCTTCAGTGAGCTTCTTGTAGTCAAACTTCAAGCCGGCGGCTTTGCAGAACTTCTTCATGTCTACGATCCCGGGCTCCCTCAGCTCGGGCGGCACGGGCGGCCGGCCGCGCTTGCCGGGCGTCGCGCCGGGCGGCCGCGGTCGGGGACTCGCCTTGCTGCCCTTCGGCCGGCCCGGCCCGCGCTTCAGGGGTGTGTCCTGGGGAATAATCATCATAATAATGATAATCTTGCTAACTGACATTATTTTCACACACATAACCAAGTAGCTAGGCCATCCAACGAGCGACTTGGTCTTCAATATGACCTTGTTCGAGTCTGTATTGCCATATTACAGGTACGCACCTGCAACAGTTGGGCTTTGCTCTATTAGGATCGATCTAATATCACAAACAGGACTATTGCCGCTAAAAAGCCTGTTATCATGATTGTAGATCCATCGCAACGCTGGACTTCGCTCGTATACATCCCCATTCCACATGACGAAAATCTCGTGAAAGCTGAGACAGACAAGCTCATGGAGGTAACCTTATAAACCTTGACTTGGTTCATAAGGTTACCGCCATGTGGGTTGTTGGCTCGACGATCATTGTGACAATTAGTCTCGGCAAACGGCCTGATAGAGAAAAACGTAGACCAACATCTCAAATATCTCTCTAGACAATTCAACCAATGGTAAGATACAAAAGGCAGTAATACTGGGCAGGGAACGCATTGTCAGGAAGTTCCTGAGTTTAAGGGTGACAAATCAACATCGAGTTATGCTGCGCTGTACTGTGTTGTGCTATGTTTGGTCAACTCGCTCGTCTAATATTTTAACGAGGATACAAACAAACCATGCTGTGGTGCGCTGTGTGAGGCTACGCTCTGTTTAAAAACGCAGCAGTCTCGAGCGAGGCGCGCTACCCGCCGTGCTGAGCCGCGCTGTGCCGAACTGTGCTATGTTTATTATGGAGCTCTGCTGCGCTGTGTCGAGCTGTGCTAGGTTTTTCAAACATGGAGCACGCTGCGTGCCTCTCCATCGCCCTCTGACGTCTCTCTCGCTCTCGTACTCCCATCTCTCGCTCTCAGCTCGATGTTGATTAGCTAAGCAAAGCGCAGCACAGCTTGATGTTGATTGTTAAAAAAACGTAGCTTAAAAAACACAGCACAGCACAGCGCAGCATAGCTCGATGTTGATTTGTCACCCTTAAACCCAGACTACCCATAACATAGCCTCCTGCCGGTGAGCAAGTGTGAGCCAACCAGATAAAACAATTCAAGTCGCGGAGAAATTTTTTTTATTGGTAAAATTTAAACAAGTATATTTTAATTAAAAAAGCAAAAAACTCGACTGATATATTTTTTTTTTATCGTCATATGGAAATTAAAACTGCTAGTTATATACAATTATGAAATTTTTATTAAAGCCCTTAATTTTGATACTCTAATCGATGGGTTTGGAAGAGTTTTTTTTTATTGTCGCTTGTGTTATCAAGACGCATCTAATGATATCTCATACATTAAAATCGGTTAAGCCGTTTAGAAGTTATGGTGGAATAACTCACAAACAAACATACATACATGAACCCTGAAAACATAACACTTCTATTTTGGACAGTAGTGTAAAAAAATACAATTTCGTCTTTGAATAGATTGGATAGGTACCAGACAAGCTTGCTCCATCATTGACTACATAGTCACTTTCGATCAGTTGAGATTGAACAAATGGTTATCTATTATCTGGTTAGTAAACAATTAATAATACTGAACAGTTTCATATAAACTTGTGGGCATAAAGCTCACGGAATCAGCATAGTAATTCCACAAATTGTGTTATGAAAACTAACAATGTGTTAGTTTTTATACACACATTTTAAAAGAAAAATTACTCACTTAGATAAATCCTACGAAAAAATATGTAAAAAACTGTAACTCAAGCTCAAAAACAGCAGAACGCCCACTTTACCGCGGCGGTCGTGTTTTGAAAAGTGTACCGTGCGGCGCGTAATCTATACTCGGATGTATCTGACTTATCTACTTGAGCAATCTCGTATATTTTCCTCCCCAAATTGTTTCACACTTTTTCAGCTTTGAAGTCAATGTCTTCTTTTTTTATATAACTCAAAAAATAATGACAGAAGTGACAGAAATTAAATAAGGACAACATTAAAATTTACTTTTTTCCAAAAAGTATCATGATTTCAATTCAGGTCATTTGTCAAATTACTTATATTTTTTTTTTAAATCTTACGTTAAAACCATGGAATGCTAAGTAATTCTTCTCCTCTCTCTAATTTTAGATATAGTCAATAAGAATATATTACCTCATCGCTGTCTTCTGAACCACTACCGGTGGATCCTGAGGAATCATCTGATGACGAAGAATCCACCGTTGTCACCTGCAATCATATTTTTATTATTTGTTACCTTGTTCTATATATTTGACCACATCAAACCCAAAAAATATATCAAAAGGTTTATATAATTGTGGTTTGAGAATGAATATGAAAAAAAAAACAATTATGCCATTGTCTATGTTAAGTTTTTTATAAATTCTGGAATAATTTCGAAGCTAAAAAGAAGATTACCCATAAAGTTAAAAGCAAGTTTTGCAAATTACTGATTTTGATTCATATAAACTTATATATTGAATAATAATAATAACATTATTGAATGCCTATTATTATAATAATTGTACTCCGACTAATAAATGATAGTGTTGGAATTGTACTCCACGGGGTTCCCCGTGGGGTGCCGGGTTAGAATTGCACCTCCCCATATCATCCCGTGGGTGTCATAAGAGGCGACTAAGGGAAAAATACTGGAAGGTGGGCAGCAACGCCTTCTAAAGAACTGCCATCTTACACTGCGATTCCCAAGCCGCCGGCCAAGCGTGGGAATTATGGCAAATACCCCCTTAATAGGGGAGGCTGTGTTCAGCAGTGGAAGATCCAGCTGATACAGTACAGTACACTACTCAACGGCCTTATCATACAAAAGTGTTTCGTCATATTTTAAATATCAACTGTTCAAACTCGGTGAAATTTCCTATGCATATCCCCTTGAGCATATATAAATATATATTCTTCCAGTTGGTTAGTTTTCCTTTTATTATTAATGTCTAAATGTGAAAATAAGTATTCTCAAATACAACATTTTTTCATTTGATTTCTCAAAACAATGTTATGAATAACTTACAAACCAGAAGCATAGATATTAGGCATGGACCAGAAGCATAGATATTAGGCATAGTTTTTTTTTTTTTTTATTATTATATAAATCTACACTCCACAGACTCCAGGGTCCGTGACTTTTTTTTAATTATGACCATATTTTATTTACAAACTAGATACTTACAATATATAGGAAACATGCAACATTCTAAAAGAGAACAGTGTTAAAAGAACAGTTTCTTTTTTTTTTCTCCGATAAATGTCTTTAGCACTTGCATCCAGAGCAGACCAGTGTCCTCTAGCAGCACCCGTTCACGAGTTGACGCATGTGCCAGCCATCGCCTTCCTCAACCATTTTTGAGGGAAGATGGCGACCCGACACACAACACCGCCGCTAGACAACACCTTTATGTGAGCTTGACCGCTCTGGATACCCGTGCCAACGATTACAATTTGGGATTACCCTACTTTTTGTGTCATTCCCCCACGTCACATTGTAACAGGGTCTCCATTACCACGCTGTTTCGATCTTTGATCGCCATTTTGAGATTGTAATTATGGATGGTTTTTGGTGTCGCAACCATCGCCTTCCTGACGAACCGTCCTATGGCGTCTTCTTCGTCATCTGCGTAGTATGTGAAGGTTCCAGTATGCCGTGAAACTGCAACGACTGCGTGCGGGACGCTCTCGTGCAGCTTCATGCTGCTCTTGGTCTTGATGGCGATGACCGACTCGTATGTCAGTCCCTGAGCTTCGTGGATGGTAAGGGTGCGTGATCCCCTTCCCTCTCCGTAGCCCTGGCTTGTCAGGGTCTCCTTTTCATCCTGGGTGTGAACCAGGAATTAGGTGTTGGGGAGAGATTTGAGAATTTTCACACCCGTGTACCTTTCAAGCTTCAGGGACTTAATACGGGGAGCTGAGGAATATATAGCAGAGTATATTTCCCTCAGTGCGTACGCGACATCCATTGGGGCATAGATATTAACATGCATGCAAAATGTCACCGTGTTTGGACACTTAGTATTTAAAATATGAAACTAAGTTTGTATTGTTTTTTATAGTATGTTTTGGATATGTTACCCTATATGAGAATGAGAATGTGCATACCTCAGCGGCGACCCTCTGGCCACTAGCCTGCAGGCGCGCGGCGTGCAGCTTGGCGGCGGCCGCCTTCTGCGCGGCGATGTGCGCCGCCTGCGCCGCGAGCCGCTCGCGCTCCGCGTTGGCGTCGTAGTAGTTGAACAGCACCTCCATGGACACGGGCACGTCGCCGAAGTACACCTCGTTCGGGATGTGGGACGACTCCAGGCACTCGTCGCTCCATCGCCTGACAACACAATGTCGTCACACAATATATAATAACCATCGATTTTGATGCCGATATAAATAGGGTTTTTGTAATGTAAAAACGAGCCGTGCGAGCTATGTTTGGAGTCCAAGACGATATCTCGGGTGTTGAGTTGTTCAAGGAACTCCAAATATTGCCACTGCCGTGCGAGCTAATATATCAGGTAGCAGTGTTTACGCACACCCACATAAATATGTTCCGACAGCGGGGCGAACATCAAAACGTAAATTTGCGAAGCAACAAAAAGAAAGAGCAGCTAGTTACTCCAGCCCACAGGCTCGCCAAGTCAAAGAGGTCGGTATATATCCTAGGACCAAATGTATACAATAGAATACCAGTCCCCATACGGAAAGCAGCTTCCGCCGCCTCGTTTAAATTCAAAATTAAGACGTGGCTGCACGAGAGACAATTTTATGAGATTGATGATTTTTTAAAATCACCGGAAAGGATTAATGAAACACTGTGACATAAACTATATTGATAATGCTCCATGAATTATAATTTTGTAACTATAATTGTGATGCATATATATTAATTTGACATATAATGACATTAAGAATTAAGTCTACAATATTGGTTGATGTATGAAATAATAAATTAAATAATAATTATTGATGAATATATAATATTGTAAAGAATAACCATAATTGACATTTTGAGATTATATACCTAATTATATATTATTTTTACAATACTATATTCAGTATAGTAACTACGACTTGTAACAATGGTGTTATTATTAAATAATTTGTATTTGTATTTGTAGATGACTGACGATTTTTAACTTGATTCGCAGTTTGCCATGGTGGTAGGGCATTATGCGAATGCTCGCCTGGCCAGCCACCAACCTCAAGTAGAAAATCTGTCGCTAAGCACCTAACGGTGTGTTCCGGTTGTCCTTGACAGCCAGTAATCTTCAACATCTTCGGCCACATCATCACTTACCATCAGGTGAGATAGTGGTCTAAGGCTAACCTATCAAGCATAAGAAAAATAAAGCGACATACACTGCGGTCATGACTTGCTTTGGTGACTGCTTGTGGCAATACTACTGATCGTGCACGTTCGAAGGGCACGTTAAGCCGTCGATCCCGGTGGTTGTCTTAGGGTGGTAGTTGTTATAGCATGGTGGTAAATCCTTTTGCGAATGGTTATTACCACCCCTTAAGTAGGAAATCTGTCGCCAGCACCTATCATTATGTTCAGGCAGCTGTCCTTGAGAGCCAGTACATATACAAATCATTTATTGATGACACCAACGTCATAAGTCAAACAGTATACATTAAGAGAAAGTATGCAATAAACATATGTTCATAATATGTCCAGTTTTATTTTTAGATCATGATACAGGACCTATTTAACTGATAATTTAAAAAATTGTCATAAATTAAATAAAACGATAATAATAATTTTAAACATTCAAATAATTATAATTAACATCTGATAAAATAAATAAAAGCTTTAAATTCCTTTAATTTAAACACAATTAAAGGTCAGGTAATTTTAGGAAGTCATTAATGTTATAAAATAATTTGTGCAATAGCCAGGACTTCAACTTGTCTTTAAAGGCCGCGACAGAAGGTGCATCTCTCACGCTTAGGGGTACTCTATTATAAATGGCGGGCCCTCCGACGTAGACTGACCTCTCGGACCTAGCCAGGCTGTGAGCCGGTGTCACAAGTTGCTTCTTTTTGGCGTTAGTAATTATAGGTTAGGGCTTAAACAACATTTTCGACCACATTATCATTTACCATCAGGTGGGATATCTAGCATATCAGTGATATAAAAAAAAAAAAGTAAAAAGAAAACGTGTTGTAATATGTAGTTATCATGCCACAAATAAAATGGATAAGCGTTTGCCAACCATAAATACATCTGCGTGGTCACTGTACCTTCTGAACTGTATCCCAGAGAAGTCCTTCCTGAAGGGTCTAACCGCGTACTGGTATCCCTGAGCACGCGGGCGGTGCAGCGGGGGCGCGGGGATGCGCGGCGAGGGGGCGGCGGGAGGCCCGCGGGGCGCCGGCGGGGGCGCAGGGGGCCGCGGGGGCGTCGCGCCCGGGGGCTTCGGCTTGTTTGTAGAGCCTTTGGGCCGCCCGCGCTTCTTAGGCTTGTGGGCGAATACAGCACAATGTACAAATATAATCCACTAGATATACGCTCGATTACTACTGACGCCGAATCCACGCTACAAATTCTCCAAAGAACATACCGATACGCAACGAGACTTCAACGAGAGAAATAAAATAAAGGCAAGTTTAGACCAGCAAAAATCCGATACAAGTTAACTAATTTTTAACGAGGTATTGAGCCTTGAGAGATTACACTATAAAAGATACTTGCAGAAATGCAAATTTTGCCATTTTACTTGCTAGCCTCAACATCACTTTATTAGCGCATAACAGTATGTTGCGCTCTCGTGTCAATTATTTTTAATCTATACATGGTATCCTTTACTATGTTGAAGTAATATTACAATGTAAATTTGTAGAATTTCCATTAAATTCGATGTCGGTAGGAGTAAAGCCGTATAATGTACATAAAACGACGTTAAACAGATTTTTTAAGCAGCGAGGGCTCAGTGGCTTTGTCTATGGACTTCCGCGCAGCAGGTCCATGGTTCGAAATAAATTAAATCTGTTGTAGATCTTATGACTAGATATATTATATAGATATATCTATATATTGCTAAACTCCATCACTATTGGACTTAGCTGGTAGGAGTTAAATAGAGGCAGCGATGGTCAAATCGCTATCAGTTTTGGTGAAAAACAAGAGAGAGAGCTTATTAACACAAAAGTAGGAACTTAAATCGATAGCTCGAATTCACTTGTCTTATCAAACGGGTTTGATAAGGTTTTGCAATTTTATTGTAATATTTCTATACACATACATACATAAATATATATGATATTTACGTCACAAGCGTAATTTAGAATCAACCTTGCAATTTTATTCTATTGAGAAACGTGATTTTGGAATCAACTTAACCTTAGAGAATATGATGTAGAACTAACAGTCTGTTCAAGTCGAGTTATTAAGCGCTTGTCGGCGCCTTAATCGGGCTCCGTTTTCTCTTTTACGCTTTAGACTCTTTTTGTATGTGTAAGTATGCTTTGTGTGTGTCAGAATAATCATTCTACGCGCATTGATTAATGTGCATTGGACTGAAATATACATTAAACAACTAAAGACCTAAATTTAAAAATTTGAAGGAATACATTATTATATACATTTTTACGTTTTATTAATAAAAAAACATATGTATTTGTATATTCTGGTATGTAAATGCTTCTGTTTCCTAATAATATAATACCGCTATTATTATAAAATCGAAATTATGCGTAAGGATGTTTGTTACTCCTTGACGCTGAAACAGTTAAACCGATTTGGATGAATCTTGGAATAAAGTTTAGGTCCTACATTAAGGCATAGAATTTCATTATCATCGTCATCATTTTTCACCATTGCATACGCGTATGAAACCGCGGGAAGAAATTACATGATCAATTCTAACAATATTGTCTTGCAAAACCCAACATAAATATGTAAATCATCCATAAATTATATTGTGACTAATAGGAATCAATCTATGTATGTATAAAATTATAACAAATAGACATACAGAACCCACCTCCAAGCCTGGAGGCGGCGTCTTCCCTGGCATGGTGCCGGACTTGGGCAGGTCTGGACTGCTGAACGGCTTCCTCTCTTCATCTCTGACAAACAACATAAATAATTATAATGAAACTGGTATAGTACGAGTGCGACACTGAAAGTTTTTAGAACTGGCCACTTGTAAACAATATAAAAAAATATAAGTTTACATTTTGAAAGTGGAACTCTTTGCCAATATTATTGAGGTTTTATTTTATTTATTTGTCATTTGTTTTACGTTTATACGGCAAATTTAAAATTGTCTGTTTCATGTCAGCATGAATCTAACGCGAGAAAATGTTCATGTTATTTTTTATAACTTTCGATGTCATTGAAGTCAACAAGAAAGTTATGATAGACTACGATTGGCCTTTCACGATGAAGCTCCATGTCGTGCCACTGTTTATAACTGGTTTAGTGAGATTAAAAGTTTTTTTAAATTTTCAAGTTCGCCCTTCTACGGCGACGACTGAAGAGAACATCAGTGTTGTGCGGCGCATGATAGAGACTGATACAAGGGTTACCTATCACCAGAATCGGACAAGCTTAGGCATTGGTATGAGTCAAGTGCACAAAATCCTCCATGAACATTTATCGGTTAGGAAAACTTGTGCCTGGTGGATACCTCATAATTTGACCTAGACCCAAAAACTCCGTCGTGTTGAATGATGCCATGAAATGGTTGAAAGATTTAAGAGGCCTTTTACATTATGCAGCCCTCTCACTCGCACTTTTAAAGATAATTTCAAATAGCAACAATATGGTTTGTATTTTTTTAAATGTGGTCAATCATTATTTCGCTGCATGCAACTATAGATGTTCTCTACTAATGTTAATTTTGATATCTGTAATGGGGGATCCAAAACGCGTAATTTAGTTATTTTAAATTTTGGGCCTCTAATTCTAATTGGACTCAACATGTAACAAAGTAAAAATATGTTGAGAACATCTATAGTTGCACGCAGCGAAATAATGATTGACCACATTTTAAAAATATAAACCATATTGTTGCTATTTGAAATTATCTTTGCGAGTGAGAGGGCTGCATAATGTAAAAGGCCTCTGAACGGCGGTGAATCAAATGCTGTGTTCGACATAGTTACGGGTGACGAACGCTGCATTTACTGTTATGATCCCGCAACCTAAAGACAGTCTGCTCAGTGGGCGTTTCCTTCCGCGGAGTTGCTAACTAAAGTGAAGAGAAGTCGAAGCGTGGAAAATGTGATGGTGGCCTCATTCATTGGAAGGACCGGTCATTACGCGACCATTGTTTTAGAAAATCGAAAAAAAGTTACTGCAGTGGTACACTAACAATTGTTTGCCGCTGGAAAAAGTTCGGTGTAAATGACCTCGCAGTAGGATCCTCCTTCACCACGACATCGCCTCGTGGCACACCGGCAGGCGAACGGTCGACTTTTTGGCTAAGTCTGACGTAAAATTACTGGGTCACCCGCCGTACAGCCCCGACCTCACACTTTGCGATTTATATTTATTCCCAAAAATATAATAAAAACTTCTAGGAAAACGTTTTCTAGACGGCGAGGAAGCCGTGGCTGCGTTTCAAAAGGCCGTCGAAGAGACCCCTAAGGACGAGTGGGCGAAGTGCTTTTCTCAGTGGTTCCATCGGATGCAGCGATGTATTGACGTGAATAGACACTATTTTGAAAAGATATAATAAAACTAATAACTTGCTTCAGTTTTTGATTTTCTAAGGACTTTGAGTTTGAATCTCGTATTCACGAGGTGGAAGACCAAGGCAGGCCTCTAGAGTAAGCGACCGGCTTGATGGGTAATGGCTATGAATAATGAGTTTCAATATCTACTTTTGTTTATGATAACTCAGGACTAACTTTTTGCTGCTTTAGTACCTGTCGTCCATAGTTTTGTGATGCCGTTGGATTAAAGCGTCATTTTTCTGGATTCCAGATGCCGTAGGATTCAGATGCGAAAATCTGTGCATCTTTACATTCACTTCATCTTAGCAGGAAAATTAGACGGAATTGTCACTAGATATATTTTTAAGTGCTTTGCTAAAATATTAATTTAATATTTTAGTAAAATATTTGTTATTATTAAAATTATAATCTTTTTCAATTTCGTTTTTAAAGTTTTATTATTGTCACTGGGTGCGGATATAATTGTTTATCTGAATCTGAGTGAAAAGGCGTAAGTATATAATTCAGTACTATTTCCTTCACGAAAAATTAAAATATTTGTAAAGGGTGAAAAAATCTTATTAGTAGATGGTAGACATCTAGCGTAAGTCTTGGGGACTACCGCCATAGTGCTAAATTACTTGAAGAGGTCTACAGTATACCATACCTTTTCTCAGGCGGTATCGCGTTCGGTTCAGCAGTTCTTTGCGCATCTGTCGTGCCTTCTGATGCTCCTTCGGGTTTGGATGCTTCTGTTACATAAAACATATTTATATATACTCTCATCTGCGTGGTTAGCAAAGAACACGCGGGATCAAAAACCACAATAACATTTTTTTATGTATTTGTAAATTGATACTATACAGCGTGTCCCAAAATTCAACGATAAGCCGGCATCGGAGCATGGACCTACTCATGACTCCTCGGAAAAAAAAAAAAAAAATTATAACTGTTTTTTTTATTAATTACAGAGACTTTTATAAATTTCATCGATATTCGATACCCATTATGCTATTTTCAACTACCATGACCACAATTTTTGACATATTTTTGATATTTTTTGTGCATTAGCAACCTAAGAAGGACGGCTATCTACCACAATCCTTTAAAATTACAGAAAGTCTGTAGTTATTTTACAAAAATCAGTAAAAAAAAAATTTTTTCTTATAATTTTCATAGATTTTAACATTCTATGCACTTTCTATAGTCTGGGTTAAAAAAAAAAGTATGGACACTACCATGGCAAGTTTTATTAAAAGTTGGCGCAACTTTATAAAAGTCTCTGTAATTAAAAAAATAAGAGTTATAATTTTTTTTTTTTTTCCCGAGTAGTCATGAGTAGGTCCATGCACCGATGCCGGCTTATCGTTGAATTTTGGGACACGGTGTATATTGATTATAATTTAAATTTTTTATTCTTATTGCAACTATCTTATTCCTTTAATTTTAACTTTATAAATACTAGTCCATGATAAAATATATAATGATAATTATTGTACAATTACTCTGTGGTCAATTTAATACTCAAGAGAAAAGGCTATATAGGCTTTGAAATCATTATTCGTTTTCAGAATAATGCCGTAGACTGAAAGTGGCACAACTTTTGTTATAGAAATGTTTCAAGCTAGGCTTGAAGTGACAATAATATATAGATATTCAATTTAGTCAATTTAGCTAAGCAGATTTTTGTTAAATAAGAAGTATTTACTTCAATTAGCCAACTAAAAATCTAAACTCAGATTAAAGTTGTATTTTGAAGTTAGGTTCTTCAGGTACAGACAATCCTAATCCAGTTAATGTAGCCGAAAAAGATAAATGATAATCCACTCATTAATTTAGTGAAGTGGTATTTATTTGCTTTTTGGTCGATTTTTTCATAATTTTGTTAAGAAGATTTTAGTCATGCCAATAAAAATTATATATTTATATATCTTTAACTGTGGTATATAAATTATAACCAAAATATTTGCTTTTGACGTAAATGTTCATTGAAAATGCCAGTGACGTTATGATTGACAGGTTTATGTTAATATGTATAATAATTATCATGCCATGACATATGCAACAGGTTACAACGCTAAAATGTGGTAATAACTTATTATTCCTTACCAGCTGGCTTGTCGCCGGGTTTTTCAGCACTGGCAATAGCTTGTCCATCAACTGAAAGAAAATAAAATTATGAACAAACTTCGACAAGTGTTTATGACATCTATGAATTATATACGACATAATATGCACTCCATACCACATAATATGCACTCCATACCACATAATATGCACTCCATACCACATATTTTTTTTTTTTTTCTAATGATGTACTTAGTACGTCATTATATTACAATCTAGTCAACAATACGGACTAATGAGAAACTTTAGCTTGACTTAAACTGCTAAATAGAGTAAAATTAAGAATGTGTCCATTAACACCTATCTTATTGTCTCTATTAAGGGGAAGACACTATGTGTTCTTGTGTTCCTTATATGTAGCACTCACTTCACTACTTATCACTGACACTCAACTACACTAACTCAAAAGGTTTTGTCCTTTTTAGCCTTCTCACTATGTCTGTGTTGTCAAGGAGCTGGATTGCCTCAACATTCACGTGGCGGTGAAGTCTATGTTCGTGAGCTTCTGCGTGTTTTTTTATTATATCGACAACGACATCCATTTTCAGGTCACGATGGAGGTCGACAGTTCTAATGTACCATGGTGCATTGACTATACCTTTGAGTACTTTATTCTGGAATCGTTGGATTATCTGGATGTTGCTTTGTTTGGTACAGCCCCATAGCTGAGCTCCATAAGTCCATACTGGCATAAGGACTTGCTTGTACAAGAGAATTTTATTTTGTACAGACAACGAGGAATGCTTCCCAAGTAGCCAGTACATCTTCTTGTAACGAAGTTCTAACTCTTCGCGTTTCTTTTTCACATGAGCTTTCCAGCGAAGCTTTGCATCAAGTGTTATTACCACATATTTATCCTACAAATAGTTTGAGTGCCAATGATTGTGAACAATATCTTTGTTAAATTTACAATAAAACCTTTTTTTTTTTCTTTTATACCTGATAGGTTAGCCTTTGACCACTATCTCACCTGATGGTAAGTGATGATTTGGTCGAAGATGTTGTTCAGACAAACCTGGAATTTACTAACCTAATTTCATTTAGAAACCTGTTTAAGTATCTACATAAATATTGTTTATAAAGTTATTTATATATAAAATTAAAAATCGTTTATAATAATGGCAAACAAATAAATCCAATAGTAATACTGTAATATTGTGGTTTTGTTACTTGCGTCTGTTTGTAACTACACCTATCCAGTTTGATATTGACTGTTAATAAAAAAAAAAATGTAAGAAAACGCGTTTATCAAGTCAGTTGTAATCGATATGTGAGCTACGGATCATAACAAGATTACCTTACAAAATAATGAATAGATTCAGACGTTACTTTGCGGAAATCTATATTTAATAATAACAAATATTTTTAAAATATTTTAAGACAACATCATATTAATATTTTAATAAAACACTTAAAAAATATAAAAACATATCTAGTGACAATTCCGCCTAATTTTCCTGTTAAGCCGACGTGACGTAACAAACGCCACGCAGCCAAACCGGAAGAATTTTCGACGCGTTTCGATTCTACACAAAGCATCCTGATTTATTATTACCTTACAAAATCTTACACATTTGCTTTGTTGAGTGATATTAATTAGTGTTATTGTTAGTAACAGAGATACAAAATAGGCCTGAAAGTATATATTAGCCTTTACTTTGTAAATTTTAAATAGAAAAAACAAGGTTTTGTTAAAAACATGTTGTTCCGGTGACTTTCCATCGAATCAGCGGTCAAGTGACTGCCGATGAGCTTAGGTATTTTGAATCGAGTCACAAAACTGTTTATTCGTTAAAAACCTCCAGAAGAGGCAAGTGATTGATAAATTACCTTTATTTTGTAGATCGGCAGGTTTTTGTGTGACGTCAACTACTTTTTGTGCAACGACATCTGTGAATGAAATACGTCATCAGATAAAATATTTATTAATAACAAAGAAAATATTAGGTTAGGGTTCAAATCCCTAACATGACGATATGTTTTCCTCCCTTCATAATTTTGTAAAGAAAATGTTATTCATATTTATTAATTGATTTTACTGATTACCTCATTAGTCGCATGGTGTAAAGCGCCGCTTTAGATTCTAATGGTCTTTGGTTTGATCCACAAATAAATTGTAGTATTACAAAATCACAAATATACGATAGGAAAAATTTAAGTCATGTGCGGGATTCGAACCCGCGTCCATCCACCCCTTGAGCCGGGTATGCTCTAACCAATTGAGCTAACATGACATGACGTCATAACAAACCTAACAATATTAAATAGTAGCAGTTTGCTCGGTAGATGAAAACGGGCTCCGCAATTTCATAAAACAGTAGCAGTAGAGCTGTTTACGGGTACGTTCGGGGAAGTACCATACCTCTTTCTACTGTCAAGCAGTAATCTGTGTTCCGGTTTAAAGGGTATGAATGCCGGTAAAATTACAGACACATGAAGCTTATCAACTTTAAGTCTCAGAGTGATAGGCGCGGTGCAATTCGTCAGTTGTGACGAAATGCACCTGTTATTGGCAGAGGTTACCGCTTAACATCATGTAGTCACAATTACATGAAAGACAGGACTGATTGCCTAGTTGGTCGCATTGTTGGTTAAAAGGGCCGCATTAAAGTCGTAAGGTCCTAGGTTAGATTCTCAGGTCGGTCAGCTACACTTCACCGTAATTATTTAAATATGCAAACAAAATACTTTTATTTTTTTATATACATTTCTAATGTTATAATCACCTAGAGGTTTGTCGAGAACGCCAGGTCTTTGTGCTAGGTCGTCAGGCTTGAATATGTCCGTTTTGATTTTTATTTTAGGCTGGTCTAGATCTCCTCCCTAAAAATAATAAAAAAACGTTATCATTTTTTGATATGCAATAATTATAAAGCCTGTTTCACATATTTACAAGAGACAATAACTAGGGTAATTACACAATTGCTATAAATGCGGAAATTAGTCAGCGAGGATGTGACTGTGTCTATTTGGTACTCCTTCACACTGATACACCTCAACTGATTTGGGTGAAACTAGTAACATAGGCAGCTTAATTTCCGGATTCACACATAGGCCACTTTTCACCATCATTATCAGCACTTTTCATTGCCTATATGGGTGAAACCAGGGGCGCGGCTAGTTAGGTGGGGTAATAAATAACACAATATCTATATATTTGTAAAGGATATATATAACACCACGTATATTCAGATTTTTTATCCATTCCTTATAAAATAAAAACATGAAGCTTGTTAGCGTTCGTTGTATACCATACCTAAGTTGGTAAAGTCTTTTCAGGGAGGGGACTTGGGATATGACTTTGGGACTGTACTACATTGATAATACTGAAAAATGTTGTCTAAAAATGCTTATATTATTCATTTACACATATAATATAACCATCGTTATCCTCAGACGTCACAAAGAACGGCTATTAGCCGCTTGTAACCATTGGCTGCTCTACTCTACTGACGCGTCTTTTACGATGTTGTCAGTCCATCTAGTGGGAGACCTACCAACTCTACATCTTCCGGAGTAATGAGGAAACCATTCAAAAACCTTTCTTCCCCAGCGGTTATCAGTTCGTCGAGCAATGTGGCCCGCCCATTGCCACTTCAACTAGTAAATTCTGAAAGCTATATCGGCGACTTTGGTTCTTTGACGAATATCCACGTTCCGGATTTTATCGCGCAAAGAAACTCTGTTCATATCTCTCACCATAGCTCGTTGTGCGACTCTGAGCTTGTCCATAAGGGGCACAGTTAAGGAACACATCCCAGTGCCATAAGTCATCAATGGCAACACACACTGGGCGAAGACTTTGCGCTTAGGCTCTGCGGGATGTTTGACGAGAAAATGCCGCTATAGTTTATTTAAATTTTAGTACACTCTAATTCTGAACATACTCTAAGTAGGCTATAGAGTCCCAAGTCGTGCGCGATCTACAGGGAAAGTCCAACTGGAGTGTAAGTCATCTAAGGGATCAAGTTAACCGCAGTAACTCACTCACCATTATTTCACTCTCTGGATGCGGCCGTTTATGTGCATCGGTAGGCTCTAGTTTGATCTCTGGCTTGGGTTGCTTCACATCGAGGGGTTTCTGAGCGTCGAGCGGTAACAAGTGTGGCTGCGGCGGCCAGCCCGCCTTGTGTACTACGTCGCCGTAGCCTTGCACTGGGAACAACCCTGTTCTTTACTGTTACGAGTCGGCTTTTCAGAACATTACAATGCACTCAGGGCAAACGGCATTAATATTATATTAGTCATGATCCAATTATTTACAAAGCGAAACGACAAGAAAGCGGTGGAGTAGTTAAACTATATTATTGAATAATTATGAGGGTAGGCGATATATTTATTTCTAACAACAGTACTGGTAAAAAAAATGTATATTTTGTTTTTTTTTTTTCAAATTTGGATGTATTTAAGGATGCAGAAAATGTAACATTTAAACATATTTTTATTTTCTAGTGTATAGAGTTTGCATACTTTATATTTTTAGTAGATTTATTCTTCACTATCGCGTGCTAAGCTTAAATCAATTTTTTACAAACTATTGGAGCACGATCCCTTATGACGGTTAAAGTATTTTGGAGCACGAAATTTCGGATAGAAATAGCGTGCACAGGTGGCCGAGTGATTTAGGCATCCAACGCAAAATCGGAGTACATGGGTTCGATTCCCGCCCGGGGCATAAAATTTTGTGCTACAAAAATTTGTAAAAAAAAATTAAAACCGGTTAAGACTATACACTTTTTACCATGATACTTGCTAACCCTCAGACCAATAAAGAAGTAAGAATTTCTGACAGAGCGCCGCGCGCGATTGAAGTGAGGGCAAAAATAACCATGCTTATTTCAACCTGTCTCTTTTACGTGCATACCTACATAGGCGAGCGTGAAAGGGACAGAGCATGCATAATTATTAGTGTAAGTGCTAACCATTGTGACTATATATAAAATTCCATACCCATATGACTCTGCGGCATGTGAAGTTGCTGTTGCTGCGGGAAAGGTTGATGGTGCGGGTAGTTTTGATGCGCTGGCGGGGCGTACGACAGGTTCTGCGGGTACGCCCCCCCGGGCGGGGGGCCGTACGCCGCGAACGCGTCCGGTGGGGGGTAATGAGTGTTGTACGCGCCCGCGTAAGGCTGGTACGGGATCTGGTGCCCATTGTCTGGAAGAACGCGATACGGGTGATCTGATGTGGTAAGGAGAAAGAACACAAACGTTATTTTGTAATTTTTTATTAATGTCACTGCGAGGCTGGCCTTTGACCACTATATCGCCACCAAGTGATCATGATGTTGAGGTTATTGGCAGGCCAAGGCAGAGAATTGACTCTCGAGGGCAGCTGTCAGAAAAGAGCAATAGCTCATTGGCATCATCGATAATGAAAACAATAGAATTTCCTTCATAAATAGACCCAAGTGGTCCTGATGTTGCCAATGGCTAGATGGTTGGCAACAGATTTTCTAATTGAAGGTAGTATTGCTACTTTCCTTTTCCCATTTAATTTATCATCTATTCTCAGCTTTATTTTGCATCTGCAATTAACTCTCCTTTAATTCTTTTGTCAATTATTTTACTCAAGGAGAGTAGTAATATTCTTCTTATTTTATAAATATTTTTTCTCCGATCACTTTCCGGTGAATAAAAATAAATAGTTTTAGGGTCACATCTGTCAACATGCTTTGTGTGCTGGAGATGGCCGACGCAAATCCGATATAAGGCTTTTTGAAGCCTTCATCAAAGGACATAATCCAAAGAAATGGGCGCCATAACATCTCCAGGTTTAGGTTGTCGGTGGAGTGCTTTAACAATGTTGTTCTCTTTGTGGATAGGTATTTAGTACTGTAGTTAAAGGTTGTTCATTATTCAAAAGGATGTTTAAATGCAAATTTATAAAAAAAATAATTATCTTGGAAGATCTCAAATTCATCACCTCCAGGATCTAGGGCTACCTCTGATTTTTTGTTAGTAGTTTCTTGACTCGAAAGACAATTGGCGACGGTAGAACCATATCGAAATGATGGCTAATATGTCAGACAAAATAAAAAAAATCATTAATAAAATATTTTTATTAAAAGTAGTCAAAATGTTGGTTTCTGAAGAAAAAAAAACAGATAAACAATAAAAATTAGATCAATATAGCAAGATATATTTTTGAAAGTAAGTATAATGCTAAAGTGAAAAATTGTCTTGGTTCTCTAGCAATTTAAGGCGCTTTTTTGTACATGGACCATGTGGCATCAATTGAATATTTTTTTTCCTTGCATTTGTTGCATATACCTCCAATATAGAAAAAATGTTACTTAGATCAGTATGGTTACCTTTGCCAATTATCAGGAAAATTTGTTTTCGGAACACCATAAAACTAGCAGGCTACAAGAAATTCCTACTTCCATTCCTCAACTTCTTACAGCGATACGAGTATGTCTTAGATGATGGTAGGGCACTTGCATGGCGGTAGGGCATTTTTCGCATGGTAGTTTGCATACCATGCCATTAGGCATTTTGCGAATGCCCGCCAGGCTAGCTACCACCCTCAGGTAGAAAATCTGTCGCCAAGCACCTAATGGTGTGTTCCTGCAGCAGTCCTTGAGAGCCAGTGAAATTACGGTCACATGAAACTTAACAATCATGTCTCAAAGTGACGGGCGCAGTGCAATTCGTGTCTTGTGATGAAATGAATCTGTTAGTTTCAGAGGTTAGTCCACTTAACATCAGGTGGGCCTCAAACTTATTCTGTCAAAACAACATTTAAATTAAGGGATGTTGTAAAGGTTTTTAAAGGAAATTAAATCAGACTACTACATTAAAAAGTGTATTTCTGTGAAATGAAACTTTTGTTAAAGTTATATAAACTTGGCCACTTCAACCTGAAATGTGTTAACGTTAGTTTGGATGGTATCCCTTAAACAAAGAACAAAGAAAAGGAAAAATAACACTTGTAATGAAAATAAAAACACTTTCAAAACAATTTTCATATACCATATGATGTACGTAAAAGACTAACCTAAAGAACAATATTTAAAAATCTCTATTCATATCTAGAAACAGACTATGGAGTCACTCAAGACAGTCAAAGCTTTGAAAATCTTGAAGTCATGCCACTAACTCTTGCTCATCATTCTAGTTTCATTTAAACATACCTTAGCTAAGGAGACTCACTGCGATTATAAACATAAAATTCTAACTTATCTCGACCGTAAATGATCTTTGACTCTATCTTAAATTGTAATAGGACAGTTAAAGCTTTGAAGAGCTTGAAGTGATGCCACAAACTCTTGTTCATCAATCTAATTTTATTTAAACGTAACATACCTTAGATAAGGTCATCAGTAATGCACCATACATCATAAACATAAAATTCTAAATTCTCTCAACTGTAAGTGATGTTTGACTATATCTTAAATTGTAATAGCTATAATAGTAATAGTGACGTACATAGTAAATCAATACATCACAACACATAATCTTTATCTCGTCTTTTTGTCTGTGTTTTAGTATTTTTTTCAGTAGTGAAACTATCTTTGAACTGTAGAAAAACACAAGCAAGAATCACCAAGCACCATGACATTATTAATTAAATAGCCCTATGTAGTACATTACTATTCTAGTAATATGGTCAACATCCACTTAATGTTTTATTTTATGGCATCTGTTGCATTACTCCACCCATTCTATACAAAAATGTTTTTTGCAAAAGGGAGGTTTCAACTCAATTAATAGACAAATAAAATCCTGAACCATCATAGACAGTCAGCCTTCTCTTTCTACGTGAACAACACTAAATATTTTGTGAGCACAAAAAAAATGGTTTTCATAGTTACTTCCTGCATTAGTTTATAGTTGCAAAGTACCCAGTAGTCAACCACCAAAGTATAGACACACTTTGCAGATTACTTCATGACCAACAGCTAATTAGATCATGATCACCAAAATGTAGTCAACTAATGAAAATTATTTCACAGACATGAAATAGTCTATATTTTTTATGTAAAATAATCGATGGTGGACAGGTGATCCTTTTCCGACCACCTTGTTTTTTATAAACGTTTAAATTTCTTGTTCTCGTCTATATTCTGCTGGTCACAGTTTGACATCTAAATAAACCATATAGAATTTAATGTCAAGGAACAATAAAATAAACACCCTTAAGATGCACTACATTAAAAAAAACTATAAAAAAATCTACAAAAATCACTCTTTCACAACACAGTTCATAAACTGAAAGAAGCTTAGTTTAATGGACCAATTAGCAACCTCCATGTATAAACACAAAATCTATCTGCAATCAATTCATAAAAAAAAAATAACATAGCTTTGAAATTTGACTGCTTACTAATATTTTTACAAAGTTTTTGCTTCTAAATTGACATAAGAGCACCAGCTCAGGTTCTTCGGCTCACTGAATCCACACTGATACATATTGGGTAGGCTAAATTTGACCTGACGGTAAGGGACATACAGATCTTGCTCTTCAAGAAGAAATTTACATTCACTTAGTAATGAAATAACTTTAAACAGTTTAAATCGCGTATATTTGAACTTGCTTAATATTTGAACAAACTTTTAACACTTTGCAGTAATCATGGTCACCCCGTGACCACAATCAGTGCGAAGTGTTTGAAACCTCGGGACAAAAATAATGATAAATATACGCAATTTAAACCGTTTAAAGTTGTTTAATTAATATGTGTAATAATCGCGAAAACCAAAGACAACATTACATTCACTTGCTTATATACAGCAAATTTTTTTTTTTCATATGGTGATCATAAACAGGCAATGGTTGGTGAAAGGGCTGAATCTTACTATGATTGAAGTCTTTCTTATTGAAAACATATGAACTGTTGGTTCATTTGCATACTTTTGCATGTCATAATTGTTGCGTTTTGATGGTGAGCATCAGTACTGTCAGTACACTTTTCATTTAGGAACAGCTACATCAACACATACAAATGTGTCAGTACAAAACTGAATACACCTTTACCATTACAATAAGACATAGTTAGATGCTCCAAGGTATTTGTTAATCAGAAATGTATCTATTTCCCAATTCATAGCTATTGTCACCGAATGGTAACTTGTTTTCAATTTGTTTCACATTTTAATTTACCTAGCCATATCTTTATTTTTTTACAAACTGAACTAAATTGTATACACACAATATAAGTCGCTCACATGTAGCTTCTGTGAGTATCATGGTTCAGTGAACCATATTGGGGTTGCTTTGTTTTGATTCCACTTTCATATGAGGCATCTAAAAGAAGGGGTATTAAAGCAACTTTCCTAATACATTTGTACCCAGTCTATGCAAGTTTTCCTTAAGTTCGAAGTCTGGAACACTTACCTATGTAATTGAGCGGCAACCCATTCCCTTGAACAACACCATGGCCCGGCTCTCCTTCCATACGTAAACGCTTCTGGTTCATCGCTCTTTCAGCCTCATAATTCATCTTGGTAACTAAAAATAAAATCCGATAACATATTCAAATGCACCACAACACTTTTCTACGCCGATATAGCAACGAAATAACACATAGAACACATCCTTTAGGATTACGACGGACGCCAACCGGACGCTAGCCTAGCACAAAACACAGGTTATGAGGAAAGCAAACACAAGCGTACCTTTGTTGGTCAATGATTGTTATTGATTTTAGTTTGTAGACGCACTTAGAGCGTTTCTTGCAATGATTTGGTACATAATAGGGCACAATGTTGAGTCAAATAAACTGTTGCTTGAAAAATATGCGTGAAATTAGCGGCCTAATGACAGAAAAATTAGAAAAAAACACAAGGGAAGCGGAGTTCTTGTATTTTTTTTCTCATTCTTTCAAATATTTTATACACAAGGGCAACACTGTTGCCATTATTTTATTTTTATTTTTTTGTTTTGTATTTTTTCTTTCCATTGGATGCGTATGATTTGCAATGCGTGCTGAACAAGTGCTGAATGAAGATGGGTTTTAGCCAGTGTTTGGATGCTGAATATTATCGCTTAACATGCATAAATATTAATTTATGATTATTAATTCCTTTGTTAGTAGTTTTAAAAGCGTTACCACATTCAATGGCCCAGTTTATGTTTTGACCAAGACAAGCCAGCTCTTAGGTCACCTACTGAATCTAATATGTAGCTTGACATCTATTTTAAATAATTACGTTCATTTTTACCCTAGTCACATGGTTTTAAACCCCAAACAGATAAAAAATATCTGTTATCTCTCACTAAGGCATGCTTATTTCTTCCGTTAAAGAATTTAGCTTTTGCTGCCGCATAAGCCGCCTATGAAGTGCTGTGTAACGTAAGAAAGAGCCACAGTGTTGATACATTCTTCGTCCTGAACCAACGCCCTCCATTGAACTACATGGGGAGTCAAATACTGTTAGTGCCTAAAACAGCCGGCATGTGAACAGTAGCAAGCGCCCGTGGGCAAGGTAGGGTAACGATGTCGCTTGCTGAGCAAATTACAATATTTCCAAATTGTTCATCAATGTAACTGCAAATTGGTGATTATTTGAAAGAAAAACGAACTTTCGTTAGTTATTTAAATTAGTTATTTTTTCAGTAGGTACACAATCATACGTGTTATGGTATTTTATAAACTGGAATCACATCCAACATTGCTACACATGTTGTATTTTCTGTAATTTTTTGACCACTCTGTGAGCAGTTACAAAACAGACAAGTTTGCTCGCGGTGGAGTATCAAAATCGTATAATCCCATGACTAGCATTTTTTCTTTCTAGATCAATATTTTGTTTATTATTAATTTATAAATGTTGTAGTTAGGTAATGAAGAATTTACTCAATTAACTTTTGAAAATACATCAGATATAATACAAGAAATTAGGTAACACAGCCATATTGCCACGTAGTAGGTGTACCTATATATACTATTACGACAATTAGGCAATGTTATCGTGTGCTTCCTAAAGCATATCTTACATTGCGTCATAAGAGGATGTAATACGGATTTAGTAGTTGGAGAGCGCCGTGCCCGCCTGGTCGGCGTCGTATCGTATGTCGGATTCGTATTTAAATAAATTATCACAATAGCTTACACTTGCTGGTTTAAACAAGAGTAAAAAACTCACAAATAAATATTTGCTATTAGACGCCACAATATGGAAACAAATTTTCCAGCCTAGACACAGAAGTCGTCGCAAAGAAGAACTTGATCATTAAAACATGACACTGGCAAATGCACAAGACGTGCGAGACCATATCCCGATGAAAGGGAAAAGTAAAAAAAAAAAACAAAGGAAACAAATGACAGTTTCCCATATTGAGAACTAACATATTATTTCCAGAGAGCTCCATTTTTGAATTCCGTATTAGCTTTTTAATTTTTTGTATTGTAAGTGGCCAGTTCTAGAAACATTCAGTGTGTCCCACTACGCAGTCACCTTGTAAATTCAATCTGTCCCTTTCCTACAAAATAATCTAGACAGGAGGGCAACAAAATAATCCGTATATTTATTCGTAGCCGTAACGGTATATACTCGAATAGCAATTCCAACTCGTTGTTTCTTCCTGAATTAAATACTTTTTATTGAAAAACTTGTTTTTTTTTTCGAAGGTGAAAAGCATTAAATTTTGACGTAAGTACCGTTCATTACTTTTGATAAACAAGCTCTGGCAACACTGCGCTTAACTGAAATCTGTTATGACATAAGCTATGTATCCAGTTGCCTAAAACATATAATAAAAAAAAACAACTCTGAAGTAGGTTAGGGACACGGTATTGAACAGAAAGTATCGATGAGTAGTATCGAAAAAAATGACGTTGTCAAAAAAGTATCGACACTTCAAGGTATCGAGTACTTTTCTTAGGGCCTTATGCGCATTGAGCACAGGTCAATATCAATCAGTAAATACCGTCAGTTTAACTTCAGTTAGGCAGGACATGAAAATACAAATGATATTGGTTACAAATTTAATACAATAATAGAAAAAGACAACTGTAACGACAATCAACTATGGAAGTTAATATAAATTGCAACAAAATTACATTATATTATAGTACTTAAGGCATATAAATGAAAGTTCCCATTCCTACTCCGTACAACCACTTAAAAATAGAAGTTTATTGATCTATTTTGGAGATAAGCGATTTTGGATTTTTGTGATTGTACTGCCTACTTTAGAAACTAATCGCTCTGAAAGCACTGACGTCGCAGAAATTTATAAATATTCTCGTGCCAATTTGCATAATTTTAATTTCAGCATTTTTCTATAGACACAAATATCAATAGGCAACACAGTTACACAGCAGATAATAATAGTAAGTACTCTAAGATTACACTTGACTTGAATAAATCAAATAATATTCAAGGAAAATAATGGTCAACCGTATTAATAGAGTAGAAAATCAAAGCGCGAAACGAACATATACGATTATATTAAACGACAACGGGTGAACGAGTAAGTAAGAGAATGAATAATGATTGATTAGTGTAGGTAGTAAATTAATGATGATGGGAATTTAAGTGTGATCGGAAGAAACGATTTGGATCAACGATCGATATAATGTTTTAGAAGGTACAGAGTGAGTGAACTAGATGGCGTTGCCATAACCCGTAAACGCAAGTTTTAAATGGGTAATTTCTAAGATAACCCATCTAAAACTTGATTTCTTATACGGTACGATATCTGCCAAAAAGTACTCATTGAGTAAAAGTATCGAATACAACGTATCGAGTACAAAAGTATCGGTATCGAATGGAAATGTACTTGATACCACAAAGTATCGATACTTTTTTCGTGTCCCTACACTGAAGAAGAGAAAAATACAAGAGAGGTTATGTTTTAAGAAATCAATTGAAATTTTAATTTAAAATTCTTAAATGAATTGCACAGAAGAGTTAAAATAACAAACTCAATACTTACATATTATTTAGAACATAAGGCACCAGAACTATTCACCATAACGACTTCAAAGAAAATGGAGTTTAATATCTCCTTTCTCTCTGGAGTAGGTTGCGGTATTTGCATTGGAATATCCCTTTTCGCTTTCAGAAGATTTTTCTCCTCAGCTTCAGAAGTTAAAAAAGCCGTCAAAAAGGTACCTTAGTCAATTATTTCTTGGACCGATTATTTGACTTAACCCAAAAATTTCTAAATAAACTAGCCCAAATCGATGATTGATGAACAGTGAAAAAAGTGGTAGCATTCAAATATCATGTCACTTAACGACAGTTATTCATGATCAGCAAACAATAAAAATGTAATATTTCTTGGTGCTGATTAAAGTTTGTACGTACCTCAGCCACTATATTTGAAGCAGTGATGGTTCAGTGGCATTGGCTATGGACTGCCGCGCAGTAGGTCCATGGTTCGAATCCCGCTGCGGGCTTCACCGCATGGTAGAAGGGCGTTTTGCGAGTGCCGTCTGGCTAGCGACCACCCTCATGTAGAAAATCTGCCGCCAAGCACCTAACGGTGTGTTCCGGCAGCTGTCCTTGAGAGCCAGTGAAATTACAGGCACATGAGACTTAACAACTATGTCTAAAAGTGATGGGAGCAGTTTAATTCATGACTTGTGATGAAATGTATCTGTTATAGGCAGAGGTAAGCCGTACATCAGGTGGGCCTCAAGCTGGATCCGTCACAATAACATGAAAAAAAATGTTATAAATTGTCCCATTTACATTCTTGCTTAACTGTGCCTAAATATATCATTTACCAGGTTGTGGATTTCTGTACCAGAGTTGGTCTTGGAAGGTATCACTGTATATTCAGATATTCAGCTGCCTTGAAATAGTAGTGTTCCAAACCCAAACACTGCTGTGTTTATGCATCAAGGGCATTTTAGTGAGGCAAGTGAAACAAGACATTGGAAAGAATGTCTTGGAGTGATCCGCTGAGTGCAGTGTCAAGCAGAAAGAAAATGGTGACACTGCATCTATAATGGTCAGGCATGATACAAACTTACCATCAGGCAGACTTTCTTTTCTAATCTTTGACAGTTAAAGTAATACAATTGGACCACAAATTTTTGACTCATAAGAGTAAAGTGAGAGCCAGTAATATTATAGGCACATAAGACTTAACAACTGTATGTCTCAAGGGTGACGGTTGCAGTGCAATTCATCACAAGTGATGAATGCATCTGTTAAAGGCAAAGGTTAGTCGGCTTAACATTAGGTGGAACTCATGCTTATTTTATCACAATCAGCTAAAAAAAAAACATTAATTTTACTTATTATTGTGTAAAATAGGCATTATCTTTTTTGTTTTAGTTCTCCTCAAACCAAGAACACAAAATGGTACTAGTAGTTAGAACAGACTTACAAATGAGCAAAGGCAAAATAGCAGCGCAGTGCAGTCATGCAGCTGTTGGTGCTTTTGAAAAAGCGCAGAAAAAAGATCCTGAAGGCTTAAAAGCTTGGCAGTATGCAGGCCAAGCCAAAGTTGCTGTCAAAACAGACTCACTTGAAGAAATGAAACAAATTGCTGATAATGCCAAAAAACTAGGAATCATTACGTCTATGATTAGAGATGCGGGTAGAACACAAATAGCACCTAATACAATAACCGTATTGGGCGTTGGACCTGCACCAAAAGATATTGTTGACCAAGTGACTGGCCATTTAAAGTTATTGTAATAAATAAGCTTGTAATGTTTATATAATATGTGTTTTATCATTGTGTTTACATAATTTAAACCTGATAGGATTGAAAACTGTTGTTTCGTAGGTTTCTTTTGGAAGACACCAGATCCTGTCATAAGGGTGACTTGGGTATTTTATACCTCATTGTGTCAAATTATTCTAATGACAGGTCACAATATTTATTAAAAGTAAACACCTATCCCTTAATGGAAAGTGGTACTAGAAATCTAGAAATGGGTTCCATTTGTGCTAATAATGCTTGGTTTTCTAGTCACATTTGTTGATCTATTGATTCAATTATTATATTATTAATTTCCATATTCTGCATAGGTAATAGATAGACACTCTTACTTAAGTATGTACCTAATAGGTGATCTCAAATTACGTAAATTCTACTTTTCTAGGAGTTGTAGTACTCTCAAAAGTCGGCTTATTCCAGATGTCCCCTTAGCGAATTCCCTGCGAGGGGATACTCGGGATTACTGGACTTTTTGCCCATAAATCCCCTGCGCGTCGTCATTGAGTGTTGGAAGGGGATAATTGGACAATAAGTCTGAAAATCCCCTTAACCATTTAACTGGACAAAAAGACCAGCCATCCTCTGAACTAATTATTTGCGTTAATATTAAATAAAAACATTGATTAGGTAATCGGTCTTTATTGTTCAATCTTTATTTAGTGTTAAAATATCACAGAAAATCCCCTTTTACAGTAATTCCTATACAAAGAAGGTATCACAGATTATTTTTGTGATGGTGGTTCCTCATTTACATTCGCAAAATATTATATTCGGAAAATATTACATTCGCTGAATTTTCCGTACTTACCTATGTTTACTAACCCGAAAATATGATTGCCAATCTTTAAAACAAGATTTGTATTGTATTATTTGCCATATTTTTCCTTACCGATGTTTCGAAAGTCCGCCTAACCTTATTCCGAACTAGCGAAATTAAGAGTATATAAGTAAATACCTGCTACAGTCCATTGAAATAATATATTTTGTGGTAGTACCTATTTATTTTCAAAGATTTGTTTTCCGTACTTACCAATACCGTGGGGTGCTGGGCTAGAATGTCAACCCCATCCCTACCCGTGGGTCTCGTAAGAGGCGACTAAGGATAACACACCAGAAGGCGACAGCAGCGCTCTCCGAAGAACTGATATCTCACACTGATCCCCAAAACGCCTGCCAAGCGTGGGGATTATGGGACCAATTTAATAGGGGAGGTTGTGTTCAGCAGTGGAAAATCCGGCTGATACATTACAGTACTTACCTATATATTTTTATCAAAAATATGATATGTAGGTAATTATAATTAAATTAAACAGGTATTCTAAATTGTGTTATACTTAATCTGTTCAAAGTTTCAAACTAAAATCTAAATTCGTCTGTACTTAGACTTAGATCGCTTGTGAATGCGACTAAAAGATAAGATAAAGATTTAAAAGATAGCTTAAATATTTTAGAATGTGCGCCTGATAGCAATTCAAAATTGTATACCTCTTTGAAAAATGTACAGGCGTTGATTATATCCCAGCCTAAGCCTAGGGGGACACGAGGAGTGGACTGATACAATCCTGACTTCTTCTCTAGGGGAGAAACGAGTCCTTCACCTGTAAACGGAAAAAAACTCATGCCTATGGATGATAAAACAAAAAGAAATGCGTCGCCAAGCACCTAAGAGTATGTTTCGGCAGCAGTCCATGAGAGCCAATGAAATTACAGGCACATGAAACTTAAACAACTGTATGGTATACTAGTACCACTAGTATATATCTCAGGGTGATGAGATACAGTGCAGTTCGGCACTTGTGACATAATGCATCTGATAAAGGCAGAGGTTAGCGCTTAACATCGGGTGGGTCTCGTATTTGTTCCATCACAGTCTCATAAAATAAAAACCTAACAACAAAACTAAAAAATATACCTACGTTTATTGTTAAGTTCCTGGCATATAACTTTAGGTATAAGTACCCCCTTAATAGGGGAGGCTGTGTTCAGCAGTGGACGATCCGGCTAATACAGTACCTACATAGCGTTCGTTTTTTTTATGCTTTATAGATTAGCCTTTGACCACTATCTCACCTGATGGTAAGTGATGATTTGGGCGAAGATGTTGTTCAGGCTAACCTAGAAATATACAGGCTCTCAAGGACAGCTGCCGGAACACACCGTTAGGTGCTTAGCGAAAATCTACTTGAGGGTGGTAGCTAGCCAGGCGGGCATTCGCAAAATGCCCTACCACCATGCTATAACGACTGCCATCCTAAGACAGCAACCGGGACCGACGGCTTAACGTGCTTCCGATGCACGGAAGCGCTCAGTAGTAATGTCGCTAGCGGTCACCCATCCAAGTCATGACCGCGGGGGACGTTGCTTAACTTTGCTGATCGATTCAGAACGGCTAAGCAAACTTCGCCACGAGCGCTTCAAGATTTAATCCTTGTGTATCATGATAACAATTAGTGATGTGAAAAGGGATTATGAGCATCGATGCCAGTATACAATCCCGGTATCTAATTTATATGGATCGAAAAATGGATGCCCACAACACCGAATGCGAACATCACCACCGAATCACCACTCGGTGATGTTGAAGTGAATGATTCGAGCGAGTGACATCCGGTAGTTATATTACTTTTCTCTATGGTGACACTAAATGACAGCGCAACGGAAATACGCAGCGTGGCCCCCGGTGAATAGGTTTCAATTGACGATTCTGCTAGTTGCATCTTTTGGAAAAGATGCTAAAATGCTTTTATTAAGTATATACCTAGTAATATTTATGCGTGCGGTTGGTGCCAAATTTATAATATGATTTACATAAGGATGATTTTTGATTAACGCAAGTGTAAAATAAGATTCTAGAGCGTAGTCTAGTTGTATACATAAAAAAAAGTCTATCAGTTCGTCTCGTATGTCAGACGAGTCAGCACTGTCAGTTTCCGTAGTTATAAATAATAATCAAACAATAAATACAGCTTTATCATATCTTAACGATTGGCTTTTTGAACATGGTCTTGCCTTATCCGCTTCAAAAAGTTCAGTGGTTGTTTTTACCAAAAGAAGAGTTATCCCTCCAGTTGAGTTGTACATATGTAAAGAAATCATTCCCCAGGTTAATAATACTACATTTTTAGGCATAAAACTTGATGTGAGAATGTCTGGCACCCCCCATTTTGAATACATTTCACAAAAAGCTGAAAAAAATGTTAATATTCTAAGGTCTTTTTCAGGGGTATGGTGGGGTTCTCATCCATACTCCCAAAAACTTTTATACAACGCCATAATTAGAAGCCATTTTGATTATGGCTCATTTCTCTTGAACACTTGTAACAAATCTAATCAAGCAAAAATTTTCAAGATTCAATCAAAATGCCTGCGTATTATCCTAGGAGCTATGAAATCTTCACCTATCAACGCAATGCAAGTAGAATGTGGCGAGCCACCCTTAAACATTCGTAGGCAATTTCTTTCAGATACATTTATTTTCAAATTGATTCAACATTGCAATCACCCTCTCATTCCAAAATTAAAGTTTCTTCTTGACCTTTATGATTCTCTGAACATGGATAGTCTCCCATGCCTTGTCATTAGCTATATTAAATATACAAAACTACCAGATCCTCTTTGTCAGTTCCCCATAAATCCCCTTTTTGCAACTTCTTACGAGGTACTTATTTCTGAGCCTAACATTTTACTTCATTTTGGTATTGATAAGGACTGTCCTAAAGCCCGTGTCTTATTCAGTGAACGGATTAATACCCAATATAGAGGTTGGCATTATTTGTTCACAGATGCATCCAAACTATCATCTAATAGTGTGGTTGGTGCAGCAGTATGGTTTCCCTCTTCCAAAATTTCTTTAAGCTTCAAATGCCCTTCATACTCTTCCATATTTTCTGGTCAAGCCCTGGCTTTATTGGAAGCCGTCCTGTTTGTCAAATCACATAATTTAAATAATTCTATAATCTTCTCTGATTCCAAAAGTTGTCTTCAAAGTATATTGTCCAATCCATTTCGTTCAAAATCTCGTTTCCCATTGATTTTAAAAATTAGAGAGTCTCTTTTTGATTGTCATACCCTTGGCATCAACATTGTGCTTGCTTGGATTCCAGGTCATTCTGGAATTCCTGGGAATGAAACAGCTGATTCTTGCGCAAAAACTGCTTCACAAATAGGTTCCCTTGAGCACTTCAAAATATACTCCCATCACTTGTGTCTTCTACCAAAATTGCAGCTATTTGAATCTTGGTCCAAATATTGGGAAAATTCCATTAAGTATAGAGGTAGACATTATGGAGATATCCAACCCATGATTCCAAAAACTCCTTGGTTCTTCAAATTTCGTAAGTCCAATAAAGTAACCACATCAACACTATGCCGTCTGCGACTGGGTCATGCCTGTACTCCAGTTCATTTAATGAAAATTAGGATTAGGGACCACTCATTATGTGAGTGTGGTCTCGACGAAGGAAACATGGACCATATTTTCTTTGAATGTCCAAATCGTTGCTATTCACTGTATGATATCCTCCCTCCTGAAGTCTCTCGTCCAACATCATTTAAATATCTTCTTTCTCTTATGTTTTCCCCATTAATCAACCATTTATTGTGTAAATTTGTAAATATAAACAAAATTAAATTGTAAATATTGTTTGTAACATATTGTATGTATATATATAGCTGTATGTACTGTAAAATTTATGTAGGTTAATGTTAGTAATAAGTATTTTAGAGATTATTTTAGTTATGTAGTTGTGTCATTTCTTTGTTTTAGATAAATCATCATGGTCTTCAAAAGTCTGGTCGTATCTTCATTCTAAATACCGATCATATTCTAAATTAAAGTACCTAATAACTCCACGTGACTTATGAAACTAGCATGAACGGACATTGGCAGAATTGTGGTAACATTAAACTGCAGAAGCCATTAACAAAGAAATAATAATAATAATAATCAAACAATACAATATGTCAGCGGTCGCTAAGCAACAATATAACAAAAGTTACACATATTTTGGTGTTGTGAATTTGTAATTTTTTTCATAGTTCTTTGTAAAGTTGTTTACAATGAAGAAACATACGAAAGATTTGGCTCCAATAGCCATTCCACATGGGCCACCCGTGTCATCCACATCGGAATATTTTAAATCGCTGATGGAAAGCACTTCTATGGTGAAGTAGGTATACCCTATTGTATGTATATTTATGGACACTTTGTCTTACTACAAAATCACAAATTTATTATACAATATTTTTTATTTATATTAAAACTCTTCGTCTTTTTTCTTACCTTAAAGGCAGGTACCTACAATACGTAACCTATAATAGGTCCAGCAGCATCCTGCATAGGGGAGATGGGGGCACTTTTGAACACTATTTGAATTAACTTTATCTTCACGCCTGGCCTGGGTGGTTTGACATTTGAATAAGGTCCCGTGCTTCACCTAGTTTCTTCACCTGGGTAGAGCAGGGGTCCATCGGGAAGAACCTGTGCTCCACCAAATGAAAAATAAGTAATTGTGGTAATCATTATACAGGGTTATTGGTATTATGCTTACAACTTAATAGGGTTGACTTCTGCTAGTCTTAACAAACATTTTAAGATTAATTATTTTGAAATATTTTTTTTCTTTTGTATTTTTATTTAAAATTTTGTTTTGTGTTTGTTAATGTGTATTTGACGGAATAAACTCGAGGACAAAATGAAATATACCTTTATTATATTCAAAACAAAAATCATATCAAAATGTTTGTTAGGACTAGCAGAAGTCAACCCTAAGAGGTTGTTAGCATTTTTTCAATAACCCTGTATAATACCTACATTTAAAATAAAATATAGGAAAAATTATAATATAGGTAATTTATTTTAAGTAAAATGAAATATAAAATGTAATGGGAATAATTTTCTAACTAGAGAAATTATGATTTAAATATTATTAATCATTCTGTAACTAGGAACAGAAAATCAGAAGTTATTACCAAAAACTCAGAGATAATTTTACCTAGATAAGTATAGCTCTTACATGTGACAGCAGTCAAAGGAACAGTTAATGCAGTATTTTACAGTTTTGATTTCATATTTGGGATACTTTTATTTAAGATATAAACTAGTATTAGGTATTATTATAGTATAAAGGACTACGATGTGACAGCTGTCAAAGTGACAGTCAATGTCGTATTTAGGTTTATTTTTTTAATAGCGGTATGCCTAATACTATTCGAACTACACATATCAAAAGTGCCTAGGGATCAAGTACGTTTCCGAGTATTGTCGCAAAAGAGGATTTTATTCGTGTGTTTTTCTGACGAGTCTCGTTTCGATATGCGGCCTGATACAAAACGTATAATCGAGTTTGGAGGAGCTCTGGACGTCAAGAACGTTTAAAATTCTGCCAAGAAGTTCACCCATATGGAGGGGGAACAATGATTTAGGCCGGTATTTGGATCGATAGAAGAACAGATCTCATTTGGATCAGGGGCAACCTCAATGCTCAGATTTATGCGGAGAGTATTGTTTCAGAAGTGATCACTCCTTTGCGAAGCCGTTTGGGTAATTCATTTCGTCTAATGCTCGTCCACATACGGCTAGAGTCGTTACTCACACTCTTGTCGATGCTCGCATCAACGTTCTGCAGTGGCCTGCTCAATCGCAAGACCTCAACCCCATTGAATATGCATGGGATATGCTACAAAGAAGAGCTCTGCCAAGTATGGATGACGTGCATACCCCACAACAGCTTTTTGACTTGTTACAAAGAACGTGGGCGGCCATTCCTCAAAGTGATTTTGATGAACTGATTTTTAGCATGCCAAATCACTGTGCTGGTATGTTCAAATCAGTGTAAATGGTAGAAACACAGATTGTCAATTAATATAATTTTACTATAACCATAGTAAAATCTTATTTTTTTTCGTTTTTAAGTTAATGTCGTCAATCAAATGGCAAGGATTGACGACATTAACTTAGGTTACATTTCTTCAAATTGCTAAAAAAACTTTTTTTTCTTTATTCATACATAATTTGATTCGTTGTTAACTTAAACATAGGAATTAAATTAATAATCCAGTTTGCATAATTAGATTTAGTAAATATTAATTGAATATTTTTTTATAGTTCAAAATATACATGATCCCTAGATACCTTTTATGTTTGTATAATTATACAACACTACAGCTACTACAAGGAAAGCATTGAGAGAACCTACAAGCCATTGCAGACTCATATGCACTCCAAATGCCCACTACCAGTTGGCAGCATGCATATATAGCAGGCTGGCAGCATTGCCCCGCTGGATTGCAATGCTTATTCGTTGTGCCAAATAGGTCCTAGCATTTAGGTCACGTGTTGCAACGACCAACCGCTGTAATAAGTTTTAGAAAATACGATGAGCTCTCGGTCCCCATGGACCCAACGTATCCACACCATACAGGTCAAATATGTTACCTCTGACGAGATTAGCATACATACGCCACTTGAGTTGTTCCGTCGCGGCACCAGCCTTCACGTTGATTGCAGAAGTGTCAACGTCCCTCACTAAGGGCCGCCCTAACTTCCACGGAACCGGAGTCATGCCGTCAGGTCTTTTATATCGTCACACATTCGGTTCGAGAATAGCTGCAACACTGGCGCAAGTAAAAGTCCGGCGGATGATATCGTTAAGGCTGGTGAGGCGGGAATTTCAACCAGCGCTTCGAGAACAGGAAAGGCCATGGTGACCGCTTTGATCATCTGCAGTACTACACTGGCAGTGATGTGCAACACAACACCTTGCACCCAAGCGTAAGCTAATAGCGAGACGAAAAGCGGATGGATCTATAAGGTTATCCGTATTAAAAGTTCGGATGGCCTGTAACCAAAGACCAGATTCTCGCATAGGGGCGCCACTGTCTATGAGATGTTAATGTTTAAGGGAATCCAGTATTTTGACAAGACAGTGTCCATATGTTTTTGTCATCAGCCAGTTATGCTACATCAAAAGAACCTAAAGAAGCAAGAATTTCTTACACTAATTTGTGTGGACTGTGTACAGAAGATAAAATAGCTGGTAATGCCATAGAATTTTGCGTATCCATATGCCCCTCAATCTTAAAGGGACAGAAACGTGCACCACCCCACCATATCATCCATCCCAACATTCAAAACCAACACTAACGTATCTTCTATTAAGTTGTCTAAACATAACAGAAGCTGAATGTGTTTAAGGAAACACATTCAGCTTGGAAGGCCATAGCTGACAACATCTCAAATTATTTTAAATTTAGGAATGAAAGGCAAAAGCTACTTATTAATAGTGAAAGCCATATGGACGATATTTTTGAATCATCTGCTAGTGGCATTTCTAAACTTTTAAATTTGTTATGGGACTAATTCTATCTTTAAGCACCTATAAGTGTGTGTTCCGATATATTATCTATAAGGGTGTGTTAAGTTGAGAGTTATTCTAGGTTAGCTTGAACAAAATTTTCGGCCACATCATCACTTACCATGTCAGCCCTTAACTACTATCTCACCTGACTATCAGTTCATTTAGCACCAGGGAGAAACGCTACAAAACTGCCCTGAAGGGTATTATAAATATGTTTAGCTCCTACTTGGTTGAGGGGCTTACAAACCATAAAAAAAAAAACGTCTCCAACATGACTACCATTCCAAACGTACTAGTAGTAAACATATTTTCTTTGTTCCCCACAATGAAGAAAATATCCAGTATGGGACATCGCACGACCGACCCCACAAGTGTTGATGGAGCAGGCGCGACGTGACCTGATGCACGCTGATGAGAAACTGGCTCTGAAACGCATCGAGGAGGCCGAGAACCGCCGTGTCATGGACGCCAAGTGGGAGGACTTGAGGAACAAGGAGATACTCTTAAAGGAGTCTTTCATCAGCTTCAATAAGGTGTGATAGCGTATGAAGTTACTTTTTGCATTTTTTAATGTATATACAAAACCGTGGGTTGGGAGGAGTCTTAAGAGAGATGGTGAAGGGGAAAAATACCAGAAGATGGGCTGTAGTGCCTTCTGAGGAACTGCTATCTTATCTTATACTGCGATCACCGAGACGCACGCCAAGGGTGGTTATTATAATCGCTCTGGGAGGGTAGCTTGCCATATAATCTTTTTTACATGGTGCGAATGCCCGCATGGCTAACCACCCTCAAGAAGAAAATCTATCACCAAGCACATAGCGGTGTGTTCCAGCAGCTGTCCTTTAGAGCCAGTAATTAGAATTACTACCTAGAGGTTAGCCTGAACAACATCTTCGACCACACTTTCTATCAGGTGAGATAGTGGTCAATGGCGAGCCTATCAGCTATAAACAATAAAAAAAACTCCACTAATGGTATCATTTCAAAGCTGTTGATGCTAATATATGTACGTACTTAGGTAGGTATAGGTATATGAATAAGTGATGCTGCATATTACACGTATTACTTTGTAAATTGGCTGTAAGTTTTCTTGAAATATGAGTTATGAACTGTGTGAACAAGTTCGTTCGGGGAGGTACTGCAACCATATATTTATTTCTACCGCCAAGCAGAAATGTTCGTATTATTGTGTTCCGATTAACGTGTATGTGAATTCTATAATAATGTCCCTATAGTTTATTAATAATGAATATGTAAGAAGATAATGTCATAAACTGATAAATGTTGAGGTAAGTAGCTAATAACTACTTTCGTAATTTAGAAAGCCAATTGTTCGATCAGTTCATTAGAGAAAATCAAGAAAAGCGTGATCGCGCTGAACGCAAAATGATAGCAGACACCGAGGTCCTGGAGCGGAAGACGAGAGAGACCGAGGCCATGCGGCAGCGCGTCGCCGAAATGGAAGAAGTCAAGAAGATGATGGAGAAGCAGGTCAAGGATTACACAGTTTATGAGGTAGGCTAACCTATTAAGTACCTAACTATGTATTACATTTTTTTCATGAATATTTTTCATACTCCTACAAAAACCAACTTATTTTCATGTCCAGATTGTCCAGTCATCCAAGTTCTCGAATTTTCTTTTATTTTTGCTTTTTCCGTCCTAGAGTACGGGACTCTGTTTCAAAGTCTACGTTGTCCGTCCGTCTGTTGTCTTGTGAACCGCGATAGGCAGCAAGATGAAATTTAAACAGCTTTTATTTTTATGATATAGGAGGGCAAACTAGCATGTGGTCACAGGTGGTGGTTGATAACTGTCGCCTACGAACATCCACAACACCAGAGTCAGTGGTCTCGAGGAAGTTATTATCTATTATCACAGACATTTCTTTTTTCAGGACTATTTGATGGCAGTCGTCCAAAACTACCCTGAGTTTAAGCAACCTTTGGATGTACTCAACAGATACGAAGCTCTAGGTAATGACTACAAACTACTTGCGAAGCTCCTTCTGGCCTAAATTCTGTGCCTTACTCATCGCGAAAGTTGGTATAGAATGAGTAGGCACAGAAGTTCTGGCACCTATAGATTTGTGAAGCAGCGGCAGTAGCAAATATGGACTCCATGGTTTGAACCCTGCTACATAATTGATCCTCAACACATGATGGTAGATCATTTTGCGAATAATCGCCTGGCTAGCTACCACCCTGAAGTAAAACTCTGCAAACTTCTATCGGTGTGTTCCAGCTGCTGGTTTTTCTTAAGCTTTCGCGAACTAAATTCAAGGTCAAAAGGAAAAAGAACATAAAGCGCCTTTAGACATCCTCCTATTCAGTTAGCTCGTGACCATGATCTATGGAACTCGATTGAAACGTCGAGGTTCTATAAAAATGCTATAAAAAAAGAAAGTGTAAGTTAAACATGTTCCACCTGCTGTTCTTGAGAGCAATCTCTGTTTACCAACATCAACCACATCACCACTGACCAACTGTCGAGATGATGTTCAAAGGCTTTATGTTATTGCAGATAAGCTAGCTTTTGATCACTACATCTCCTGATCGTTATTGTAGTCGATAATGTTGTTCAGGCTAACTTAGAATTAACAAGCGACGGACTTTCTATTCAACGTGAGGTTGTTAGCTAGCCGCCTGGCAATCGCAGAATATCTTCACCATTCACCATGCGCTTATATCATAAAAGGTTTAAAAATATATGAGAATACAATCCATTATAACTTTTATTTTCATCTTACATATAACAATATAAAATAAAACTACCTATGAGTTTAATTTCACCAAAAAGTATGTATATTATTCACATAGGATTTACCTACATAAAGCATAAATTAAAAACCCTAACAATTATTTAGGTATAAAAAGTAACAAAAAAAATTATAGACTCGCAAAAACAAATTAATTCAAAATTATAACCTTCAACTACACCACAGATCACAGTACCTACACCTTAGTTTTAGTATTTATAAGCGTGAATGAAACACATGCGTAGTACCCCACCACTTTTACTCACGATTAGACGATAGTGACAGAGACGCCTTGTAGGTGAATATAAATATTAGGTATCTAGTCCGTGCTTTGCAAGCGGCACTGCACTTTATTGCTTCGTATTTAGAGTCGATTATTTATTGGAATAGCTTTGCAGAGTCATCTTTCTGGTCCTTTTTATTCTGTGGTGGTACCTACCCACCACGACGGAATTTTGCTAAAGGGAACAACTGCCTTTTAAAAGCTTTAAAAAGTGATTATGTTTACAATATCAGTGAAATTAAAAATAACACTGTATTCTAGCGGCAGCAAAAAGCACCCTCGCCGAGCGCCAGGAGAGAGACTTGGAGATGCTTGAGAACGCTCGCCAGGAGATCGCTGATCTCACCGAAGAGAAGAAGCTGTTCATTATGGGACTTAACAACACGCTCGCAAATCTGAGGGTGAGGAGAAACAGATCGTGTTTTTTTTGTTTTGTTTGAGGCACTTATAAAGTTACTATACTGTATCAGCCGAATCGTCCACTGCCGAACAACATTTTTTTTTACTATAATGTCCGCTCTTCTCATGTGTTTTGGGGATCGCAGTGTAAGATGATAGTTCTCCCGAAGGTGCTGTTGCACGCCTTCTGATAATTCTCTTTAGTCGTCTCTCACGAATCCCACAGTACCATTTAGCCCTTATAAAGTCTAATTATGTCAGTAGGTAACGTAAATGTGATCTTAACTATTGGCTAAGTTGTGAGTATCACTGAGAATGTGGCTGGCTCGTATTTTTAAAAGCATCTCAAAGTTTACATCGATCTTAACATGCAATCTTGACGTTAATGTATGAAACATCTGTCAAAAACAGTCTTTACAATCAATCTCGACTTTGATATGCGTACGAGCCTAGGTACATTGAATAATGATTCTAATTCCTTTAATTTATTTATCAATTGTTTTACTGAAATATTTTCAGTGGCGGTATGATAAAGTCCGTAACCGCGTGATCAAGTGGGAGCTAGCCCTGAACCGGCTGAAGGAGACGGCGGCGAAGCGGCACGTGGAGCTGTGCCACGTGAGGTCTGCCATCTGGAGCCTCTACGTCAAGATCTGCCGCCAGAAGGGGCTCGCCATCGACATCGATTCTAACGACTTCGAGCAGCAGCTTGTTGTCATAATGCGCGCTCTGCTTGAACTCAGGAGGATTTATAGAATTGCGCAGAAGAGATCCAAAGAAAAGTATGTTCTTTATGTAATTCTACTAATATGTATATTATTAATCACGTTGATCTAACCGGCACGGTTATGTATGGTATCACATCAATGCAAGAGTTTCAGAACTCTTTCATATATGTATAACATCAACGCCGCCGCATCGACAAGTTCGCGAGTATAGGTAATAAGCTATCTGTCCTGGTCCCGTCATTGTCCTCACTACCTACTAGCTGAAGAGTAACAGATAGTTTAGTAACACGACAGAATAAACTTTAATAGAGTACGGCAGGAGGACGTGTTGCCACGTGTGTTTTTGTAAGAGCCATTTAGGCTATGATAAACATCGCCTGGGTATAGGTACTTTGTTCTTACATAAAGTCCGTAATCGTAATAGCGAAAAGAAATAGACCGAAGATAAGATTACTACTGTAATGTTTGTAAATGAACATTTCAACCACTGATATTTGTGGGTCGTCTGAAATGTGTAAATTTAAAATAAAAGACAAGGCAAACTGTATACACCGCCATTAGATAAATAATGATCATACGACATTATGTATAATAATTTTAAGTAGGTACAGCTTATTATTGCATACTTCCCAACGTTACTGGTCCGTCCTGGCACTGACACAACTCCCACCCTTTAAAAACTATTATAGAAAACCAACATCATTATTTCAAACTTAAAATATTGATACTAAGATCCTACCACGGTCGTCACGAAACAATAATGTTCATATAGCGCTATCGCACAAATGTCTTGGTTCAATGCATGCAGCCCGCTCTCACGTTGAAGTTCCAATGTAAGTTTACTATAGTGACATTTGGTAGTGCAAATTAAAATTGTTAATGTAAGGTTAATATTAGACTGAATTAAGGGATGGGAGTTAGCTGGACGATGTGTAAACGATCACTCACAAGGCAATAAATCACTCTATTAAAGTTTTAAGGTAGGTGTGCGTTCGCCCAGCAAAAATAGAGATACCTACTAATACCTACCGTGCTGGCACGGACCGCGCGCCTAGGCGATACTTAGGGTTGCCAGATCATGGTATATCAATTCCTGGACATTTCTGGGATCAGAAAGGGTCGAGTTGGTACTTTGACTAATCTCCAGTAGAACTTACAAACTAATAATATAGACTTATTAGATTACTAATATTATAGATTAATATAGATTAAGTAGTACCTAGGAAAAAAGAATCGGCAATTAAACACACGTCCGGCATGCGCCGTGTACCTATAGCATAGTATTGGTGTCTGTATGATTGAAAAAACCTAAAGTCGAGGATTCCGGGACAGTAGAGCGAAATTACTGGACACGGGACAAGACACCCCATTCCGGGACAATCCCGGATTTCCCGGACATCTGGCAACCCTAGCGATACTACATCTGGAAATTATAGTGAATTTAGTAGTTCGAAGCGCTCTCGTAGTAAAACCTGCTTTGTCGTCGTTAACTGATCAACAATGTTCGCTGCGGCCAGTTACGGTTGCGGCCTATTTACCACAACAAAACGAGATTTCTAACAAATAATCTGGAAGCTCTATAGAGAGTTATTCACTATTCACTATTCTCAGGGTGTTCCCTTTATCCAAAATTCCCTTCCCTACCGTAATATTTCGTTATATAGATACCTTTACATAACTCATTTTCCTTTCTTTTCAGAGACCACGAATCTATGGTGACTCAATTATAACTGCGGCTTTGATATTCTACGAAAATAGAAATCACGTGTTGGATGCCAAGTGTTATGAATTTATTTTGTTTTATTATTGTAACATTGTATTAACGAACTAGAATATTAAATAGTCATACATTTTAAATCCCGTTCGTTTATTTTATATCACTACATATATATTATTTTATTTTCCTATCCTATATCTCCAGTTCTGAATATTAAGTCTGACCTTTACTTATGTTCTAAGGTAACTCTTTAAAAATAATATTGTGTAATTTTCAAACAATTGATCTTATATCTTTTATATACATACTTCAAAATTTGTACGCCGCGCCGCAAGGCAGAACATGTTGGAACTTAAAAACCACTTTATAACATTTTATAAATTGTGTACCCATGTTTTTGACAAATAAACTATCATTTCATTTCATTTCATTTGTAATCCGCAGTGCAAGTACCGTAGTATATGGCTCGTTAAATTTTAGCGTCGAGTCGATAAGATCGATAAATTTTAACGAATCGTCGCGTTCCTTTTGTTGGTCCAAAAATCGTGAAAATTAGAGATAATAATACGTTTCACACGGATGGCTATGTACGATTTTAAAATTGTCAACACATATTTTGGACAACAAGGATATAATTGGTCACATTTTAGCAAAAGTGAAAATTCATCATCGTCGAGATCTAAAAAATAATTAGAGAGCAAGTGAATATTTTTTTATCTGTTAATCAAGCTGTTATTTAAAAAGTTTCAGCACGGTTTTTTTGCGAAAACGTCCGTAGGTACAAAGTATATATTTACCTTTAAAATTATCAATATCAGGGAAACGTCCCTTTAAGGAAAAAAATACAATAACTACGCCTAAAACAAACTACATGTGCCGACCCCTCTTAGCATGGGATATGGGCACGAAGAAGAGGGAATTTAGTTGCCTAGGTAAAATGATCTTGTAGTCCTACCTACTTAATTTAGTTCGTAAACAGTTGTTTTCGACAAAATAATTTTTATTTCGATAGAACAGAAAATTTCAAATTTCTTCTGAAACTTATTTTGGATGATATAAATTTTTTTTTTTTTTTTATGCCTATAGGTTAGCCTTTGACCACTATCTCACGATGTGGTCGAAGATGTTGTTCAGACTAACCTAGAATTACTGGCTCTCAAGGACAGCTGCCGGAACACACCGTTAGGTGTTTGGCGACAGATTTTCTACTTGAGGGTGGTAGCTAGCCAGGCGGGCATTCGCAAATTGCCCTACCACCATGCTATAACGACTGCCATCCTAAGATAACAACCGGGACCGACGGCTTAACGTGCCCTCCGAAGCACGGAAGCGCTCAGTAGTAATGTCACTAGCGGTCACCCATCCAACTCATGACCGCGGGCGACGTTGCTTAACTTTGCTGATCGGTTAAGAACAGCTAAGTAAAATTCGCTACGAGCGCTTCAAAAAAAAATATTCGCTAAGGGTGCTACTCGGTGGACCTTACCTCAAACACTCCCAAATTTCCCGCAATTACAAAAAAAATATACAGTCCAAGTCCACAGAGTTTTGACGCAAATGTTTAAATGAGCTTACTATCAGATGGCACATGTATAAACGAGGATTCTTTGACGAAATAAATGTACTTAGATGTTTTAGGTATCTTCTCCAAAAAACAATTTATTAGGTACGAAACGGCAATTTCATACTTTTAACTCTGATTTGTATAATTCTTCTTAATAAGGCAAAGTTCAATAATTACAGTAAAATTAAAGGGTTAATTAGAAAGCCGACTTTAAACTTGTTAATAGTGATCGCGTGTTGTTCCTCCATAATTAATTAGAAATTATTAGATTGGCAAAGTTTCTAACTTTGCTTGTTAATCTTCCGTTAGGGACCCTTTACACCATGACATCCTTGTACGCTTATGTTATGAGTCATGTCCCGGAAATAATGTTGTGTTAATGTAAATTTATATAGGTATATATCTTACCTAACCGACCAACAGTTCAACTTTAGCAAACATACTTAGCTTAGTAGCGCACAAGGACAACTTATTGTTAATAGATTGCTATCTAAGATATTTCAAGCTAAGATAAGAGTTTTGTCAGGCCTGGCGCACTCCGCACGTACATCAGCGCATTGAAATCTCGCCATAATGTAAATTTCAATTCTTTTGAGAGTACCATTGTCGGTTGCGATCGGACTTTTCTAAAAACGACTCCTTTTGTCCAAAATATAACCTTATGTCAGAGCATTTTTGGACGATAGGAGTCGTTTTTAGAAAAGTACGAGGTAGACGAAACGACTACAAGTCCAACTTCAAGTGCTACATGCAGTCTTACGTGTTTAATAGTTGCTGTTTTATTTTTATAAATACCTAGGTATCTATATCCATGTTAGTCTATAAGGTATAATTATATCAAAATAACATTATTCAGTATTATTATTATTGAAGAATAATTTAAGCGTCGGAAATCAAGTGTGCAGGGACCTTTTCACATAAAGATCTATTTAACAAGTGTCATCCACAAAATTTAAGTTAATAACAAACGAAGTATGAAGACGAAAGGAGAGCCCACGTCTACGGTCAATACCGACAAAATACCAAATTACACCCACTTCATGCAGCTGCCTCTGAAGCTGGTCGCTTGCTGGGATTGGTTCCCCAACCCAACAAAAGAATACCAAGTCATCATTAACCACGTCTACCTCTGCTTCGTTCTCTTCTTGATGTCCAAAACCGCTGTGGATCTAACCGTCCATCTTTACACAGAATGGGTGGATATTATGTCGAGCTTGGACAAAGTCGCCGATTTCTTCCCACTCCTGGTATCCTTGGCTATAGTTGCTTACTACGCAGTTTACAGGGAGGATCTCTACGAGATGATAGAGTATATGAATGAGAATTTCAAGTATCATTCGGCGCGGGGATTGACTAATATGACGATGTTACAGAGCTACAATACTGCGAAGAACTTCGCGGTGATCTATACAGCCTGTACAATGTTTAGCGTGACTATGTACGCAACGATGCCAGTTTTGGTCCATTGTAAGTTTGTTAAGTATTATCTCTTTCATCATCATCTTTCCCTTGTCCTACCCTATGTGAAATCAGTAGATTCTGTTTTCTGCAACGACGCAGACACAACATAATAACAGATTAATATGTTTTATCTAACACCATATAAAACAGTGACACAAGAATTCAAGGCACACTAGTTCATATCATCACCACCAACATCCATCACGTATACCCTGAACGAATTCCTCCCCCCATGAGTCCACTGCTGCACATAGCCTCCCCCATTAAGAGAGGGGTTTGCCATAACCCCACGCTTGGCAGGCGTTTTGGGGATCGCAGTTTAAGATATCAGTTCATCAGAAGGCGCTGCTGCCCACCTTCCGGTTTTTTACCGTTAGTCGCCTCTTACGACACCCACAGGTAGCGCTGGGGGGTTGACATTCTAGCCCGGCACCCCACGGGGCATCATCATTAATGTTGCCACTGGCCAAACAGTTTTTAAAGGAAAATAGCTTTTTCTTTTGCTTTTAGTATGGACTAAGGAGCCCATTCAGAGCTGGGTTTACATGGACATTACCCAATCTCCATTCTATATACTTGTGTTCCTGCTTTCGCTGGTCGTACAATGGATGGTCGGGCTTGCCTTGGGACAACTAGGTAATAACGTATTGTGTAATTAACAACTAATTAATGGTAGTTCCTCGGTCTGGATAAAAGGATTTGAGGTACTTAGGTATATACAAAATTTCATCAAAATCGCGCTTTACGGGGCAGAGAAAAAAGTCACGCTCGCACTTGCGCGCACACACAACCCTTTCGCATTCAATTTACATAATCCTCACCTGTCGTTGGTAAGTGACGATGTGGTCCAATATGATAGCAGGCCAGGCGTCGAACGGGAACTGCTTCTCAAGAAAGCTGCCGGAATACGTTGCCTGGCAGCACATTTTCTATTCGAGGCTGGTAGCATTTTTTGTACCCACAGTTCCATCTGATGATGCTAACTATTACTGGATGATGTGGTCGAAGATGGCAATGGCTTAAATTTAGAATGACACGCACTCGAATTTTTTCTATGATCATTGACATGATTCCATTGTTTTACCCTAGAATTTTGAAATGGGTGCCAAAGACAACTGTCTGAACACATAGTGACACATATTCTACTTGAGGGTGGTACCTAGGCAGGAAAACAAAAGCCCTTCTACCATTCGATATGAGCCTCGAAGCCATGGTGGGATTCGAATCCAGAACCTCCTCATTGCCACAGGGCCATTACTGCTTCAAGATTAGGATTGCATAAGTGACGGAAAGACTTAGTCAAACACAAGCTGCGACCGAATAGTTAAGCAATAATATTATCTATGACCTACACATTTTACCTACCGTGCACCTTAATTTCAGGAGTATTTTTCGCCGTAAACTCCATTCTTATCTGCGGACAGCTGGACTTACTCTGCTGCAGCCTTCGGAACGTGCGCTTCACAGCCCTTCTCAAGAACGGCGTCCGGCACTCCGCGCTGAAGACTTCCCCCGGAGATATTCAACTAGACGAGCTGCATAGCTTCGTCTATAGCAACGCAGAGATGCTGGATTCTAAATATCATTATGATAACATGGTAAAAGTATGGAATAATATTTATTTGCGAATATTGCGACTGAAACTAATTTGGTGAAATTCGAGACTTCCCTCCAGTCTTAACTGGAGAGTCTCGAATTTTCATACAAAATGAGAAAACGTTTCTACCCCCTAAACAATCACCGATTTTGATGATTTTTGGAAATGTTGTAGATTTTATCAATATTCAGGTATATAGGATTTGATTTTATTAAATTGGGTCTTCTTTTTGGTTGCAGGTTAACAATTTTGGAGACACAAATATGAACTTTGGTAAGTTTACCGCATTTGGGCAAATATATAAACTAATATAAACTGTTCCACTTATGGGAAAAAGGTAGAAATATGGTAGGTATAGCTAGCTCACAAAAATTAGATTAGAATATTCTGTGTTCTTAATTGGTCACTTTTGAAGCGCTCGTACCATAGCTATAGTCGTTCTTAATCGATCAAGTATAGGATACGCAATGTAAAGCTGCCTCCAAGACTTGGATGGGTAAATGCTGGTGGCATTAATAAAGCCTTCGCCCTCGGTTGCTATCTTAGGAAGGCAATCGAGGTATGCATATATATGCTGGGTGGTAGGGCATATTGCGGATGCCCACTTGGCTAGTTTCCACCCTCAAGTAGAAAATCTATCGACAACCTCCTAACGGTGTGTTCCGGCGGTTGTCCTTGAGAGCGAATAGCCAATAATTCTAGGTAATCTTCAACAACATCTTCGGTCAAATCATCACTTACCAACGACTGAGACAGTGGGCAAAGGCTAGCTTATCAGTTACACAAAAAATAATATTGCATCTACGAGTATTACGAGACTCCGTTGAGGATTGAAACGCAGTTTTTCCGAGTCATTAGTTTATCTGATGTTACGCTGCAGCAAATAGCAAGCTGGTGCAGCTTAGGCCTTAGGTTATTCAAAGATAACGATAATGATGCGTTCTCCACAGATATTTACTCATCAGAGTATGACGATGCGACGGTGTTGGCTCTCCGAGACTGCGCCAGTCTGTGCCAGATCATCAAGCGGTACAAGGACATGTTTGAGGCCTTCTTTTCTCCCTTGCTGGTGCTGAGAGTTATTCAGGTCACTCTGTACCTTTGCATGTTGCTGTATGCTGCTACTTTGGTAAGACCTAGTAACATCGTTGGTGAACGGTGAGTGGTGACTACCAAGCTACCACACATTATCTGTTTTACTTATGAATTACATTATTAAACTAAAGATTACTTACTTACTGCCCCAACGATGTCCTTTCTCGGAAGATTCGGATAATGTTCAGGTTCATCACTAGTTCAGGTTTAAGCCTTGACTGTGGACCTCTGAACAAACGTAAACGTGTTGTTTCAAGGACTGAAAAACTGTCGCCAACCTAACAATGTGTTCCGGCAGCAGGAACACATTGTTAGGTTGGCGACAGTTTTAGGCGAATATTCGTAGAATAGTTATAGCACGGGGTCCCCCTTAGCTTAGATTACCTACATAATAAGTATTTTATAAGATAGGTAATTAATAATACATAAGCTTTTAGAGCCCTAGTTCATTATGTATATTATACATAATTCAATAATGCGCGGACTATAATTTATCGTTCCGAGTTGGTAAAATTAAGAATGTAATATTAAACTTTTATTAGTACATTATCACAAGGAATATCTTTCTTATTCTTCAACACCTCTGTTCACATTTTCGTTTTCCAAAACAAAAAAAAAAATGATTAATTTACTTTATAAGTACCTACTTATATATGGATTTGTTTCAGAAATTTGATATGATTACAGTTGAATATTTAGCTGCCGTTGCTTTAGACATCTTCGTGTATTGCTACTATGGAAATCAGATCATCTTACAGGTAGATGTACACCTTTTTATGAAAATGTATTAACTAAGTAAATCGTTTGGGTGTTATACTAACCTATAATCGCTTTTGTTTTTAATGTGTTTTTGATGGAATAAGCCCGAGGACCATCTTACCTTAGAAGTCTCTTGTGCCGGTCACTAATTGTTTCATATTTTTTTATAAAATATTCAAAAAACTTTTATAAAACTATTCAAGGAGAGCATTCATAGTTCGGAGTAGGCATTGTCTTTTAGTTACATCGAGCTAAGTAATAAAAAAAAAATAAAAAAAATTACAGGCACAAGAGACTTAACATCAAGTGGTCATCATGCTTATTCCGTCAAAAACACATACTTTTAAAAATATTAAAAAAAAATATATCTCATAATGTTTGTTAGGACTAGCAGAAGTCAACCCTAAGAGGTTGTTAGCATTTATCCAATAACCCTGTATAATAATTAAAGTTACCGTTGGCTGTGGATCAGGAGGTTCGCTCTTGTAGTATTGTATGCCCGCAGGCGGATCGCGTATCGTCAGCGGCGTACCAAAGCGGATGGCCGTCGATGGGCGTAAGGCCGCGCCGCGTGCTGCTCAACCTCCAGCTGGCCAATCGGCGTGCTGTCGTCGTACGCGCCGGACGGTTCCTACCCATGGATCTCCACACCTTTGTCGTTGTAAGGACGAAACCACCAACCACACACTTTTCTACTTTGCATATTGGTGGACATTTCGCGTATACCTGGCAGCCACCACCAGTAGAAAAGTGGAATCCGTTTAATATGACTCCGCCTATATTGACCAACCGCTTATTTTGACGTAATTATACAGCAAAGTTTGGTTTTCACAAAAACATCTTTATAACTAAGTCGGATATAATGACTTCGCTTATAGTGTCCCATTTTAAATAAATTGCGTCCGGTAAATAAATAGTGACCGACACGATTTCTAACACTTTCGGCAGTGTTCGGGAGACGTAATATCGTATGATGCTCGGCGCATGCATGGCTTTTTTGTTGTCTCAGTGGGTAATTAATAATTGAAGGTCACGCATTGTTTGTTCATTAGTGATTTGAGATATAATTACATCACAATTTACATAATATGTATATGCATGTACTTAATACTTATAATTTAATTTTTGATTTATCTCTATTTTGTTCCTCTCTATTAAAATAAATAAAAACATACTAACAAAAACAGTCGATTGTTTATTGTCTACAAAATGCTTTGTATTACGTTACGTCAGCTTAGTATAACGTGTTTATTATTTGATTTGCCTGCGATGTCATTATAAACGCATTCCACTGTATGGCGCCAAACACCTTACGAAGTGTTCTTAAGAGCAAGCCTGTTTACCAACTTCGACCTTCTCATCACTTACCAAGCTAGACGTTTACCAACACTTCGTATGAAGTAGTGATGGGGTAAATCGTTCCACACTAAAGGACCGTTGTCGTATTCAATTTAATTTTTGGTTATTTTTTTTTATTGTTATTGGACTTCACCACTATCTTAACTGATGATTTATGAACAAGTGATGGTGTGGGCCAAGAAACGGGAAACTAGCTCTCAAGGATGGTTTCGGCGGGTACCGAAACACACCAATAATTAGATGCCAGTCAAGGTTATAATATAATATACACCGCATAAATTCTGAATATAATATCAAAACTACCCACTTTTTTTTCAGATTATCAAAACATCGTTCTCCTACTACACTCTTCTCGTCAACGTCAATGAACAATAAATTGCACAGAATTTTAGCAAATAATAGGCTTATTTTGTAAATCGGAGCAGAAAGAATTTCGGTCATTGACCTGGTCATTCAGCTTTGTGTTTTGGCAATAAAAACTTATTATGTTATAACTCGCGCAACGACGGTCATTGCCTAATGTGCGAGTGGGAGAGCAGTATTATGTAGTCAAATGACAGCGGAAATGACCGCTGGCAGTTAATAGGGACTGTGCACGTAAACGAAAAAAAATATAGCTCAAATATTAGGTTTTCTTTAACCTTTAATAAATAATTATACGTAAATGGTAGTTAATGAAACGGTTGTATTACAATCACTAGTGTGAGTTTAAAACATGAGCTTGGAAGAGAGGTATAAATAGGTACCCTCCATTATTCAATTGCTCAACAACGATAACAACATAATATATAGGTAGTTTTATATCAGTTAGCATGGTGGTAGGGCATTTTGCGAATGCCCGCCTGGCTAGCTACCACCCTCAAGTAGAAAATCTGTGGCCAAGCACCTAACGGTGTGTTCCGGCAGCTGTCCTTGAGAGCCAGTACTTCTAGGTTAGCCTGAACAACATCTTCGACCACATCATCACTTACTATCAAGTAAGATAGTGGTCAAAGGCTAACCTACCAGGCATAAAAAATAAATAAAAAAAATAGTCAATTATATAGCCGGATTATTGGACTGGTGAGTATTTCGTCTCAGCAGTTCTCGCTATTCTAATCTCAGCATATGTATTTTTTATAATAACATCTTATGTTAATGAAATGACGAATATAGAGTACAAAAATGTTGGACTCATATTAACCCATTGGCATCGGCGATAATGATAACAATATAATTTCATTCAAAACTAGGATAGTGGTCCAGTACGATGCCAACTTATTAATCACATGCATATAGTCCATTGCCGACATTCTCTCTGCTCGGCGATCATACCTGAGTATATCATCTGTAGTAAAAATAGCCGATAATGTTTTCAATAAAGGCGAACGGCCTATCACATTAGGTCTAGGGTTATTAATTCACAAAATAAAAGGTCCAAATTGTAAGAAGTATTTTATTTAAGAAATTAATATACAATTCTCATACATCAGTAGAACATTGATTCATTATTGTTCGGCAGTTGCCGAGGTTCAGTCTAACACATTAAATTGCAATAAAGAAAACTGGCTAGTGCGCTTGTCTTACACAACCCTTTGGATGATTTTGTCTACAAACAGACCTTAGTAACAAATTTTTAGTTTTTAGATCTTATATTCCGCAATTTATGTAATTTTTAATGTTAGTTTCAACTGTAGGTTTCCTTACGAAAATGAATATATGAGGGTAAAGTTTGAACAATTTTAATATTTATCCGTTGGATAGTCCGTTATAAGAGATCGGAGTTCTCACAGTTTCTAGTCCTAATTGTTATAGTTTTTGAGATCAAATTCACTCAAAGTTAATACAAATACGGCAAAACTATGCTTTAGTCAAACGGAGCGCCAGCGCGTCGCTATCTACATTGGATAATATTAAAATCGTTAATTGTTCCATGAATCGGAATATCTTTTAAATCAGTCATCTGATTGGGACAAGCATGGGTTTTCGGTTATTTTTGACAAAGTTATCTATCCTATAGGGTGCGTAAGACACAAGAACACACATAAAGCAATCTGTCTCGCTATTAAATCCGACCACATTAAAAGGGGGACGGTACAAGTTTATTACTATTTGTTTCATTTTGTTCATACATCATCTACGCGCTGTTTACATTATTTTTATGCTTACTACTTACAATAATTATAGACGAGTTTATTCATTTTTACCGAATTATTTATGTCAGCGTTTCTGCGACTTGTGCGATCTGTCACGCTCGGTTTCAACGATCGTTATTATTATACGTTATTCTTTAAAAATATAGCGTTATAAATGGTTCGTGAGTATTTTAATGCTGGATAATTCCACAGCAATAAGGCTATTATAATGGCATACAGCCGTTCCTCAAGTTTTAATCTATTTTAAAGCCAAAGTATCATATTTTATCTGTATATTATTTATGCTGTAGTTGATAAGTAAATGCGAGAAAAGTCATTTGTGATTAACCTATCAAACGAACGTTGAAACCTTGCGGCACCATACACAATAAGATAGCGTGCTGCACTTGACAAACGGTTTGATGCTCAACCCATTGATATCGGCAATAATGATAACAATAGAATTTCATTCATAAATTGGCCATAGTGGGTCAGCCAATGCCAAGGGATTAATCGACCGTAAGCGAGCTCATCCAAGCTGAGTCACATCCAGTACACCACTGAGTTGCTATTTAAAATTGTATAACATAAACTATCGGCATCAAACACCAAATAGTTTGTCCAGCGAAGCCCACGTCCAAAACGTCGAATATCAATTACAACAAGCACGCAGTAACATCATACAAACATCCAACTTATATTGACCCTTTAGCATATTAGCTGATGCGTTGGTAACTGCGAGACAAGGCAATCGGTTTACAAAGAGTTTCCATACAACGTCACAACCTACCAAAATCACGGAGTACGCTCTCAAGTGTTAAGAACATGATGGGAATGTACAAATTGTAAGTGTCATGCAAATTTCTTTTTGTATGGTTTGCATGGTACTTTTGCCACCTGTCGTATAAGATGTGTACTCCAGCTAGGACCACTAATTTGTATGTTATGTAACGGTCACAGACAGGTTGTGCTTGCAGGAAGTACCTACCTAAGTAAACCTGACCTTGTCTTTAGAATTATGTTACCATAGATATATAAGTTTATACAATAAATTGCTAATCATATTGATGAGTTTTCCTCAATGTTGTTTCAACACCTTGTCTCGCAAAGTTACCAGTATCACGCCCGCAAGGATTGCTCACAGCTAAATCCAAAACTGCCACATTGGATTCAAAATAATAAATTACTATTTGCAACACTGGCAGTTTAAATCTAAGTTCAGGAAATTAAATGATCACCTGATATTATAGATGTTTTGCTAAAAGTATGATTGCTGATTGAAATATAATTTTTAGTTTATAATTGCGTATGTTAATTCTCAAATGCAAAACAATGTTTAAGTGGCTGCCGTAGCAGCTCCCTTATACATCTGATACGTAAAATATTTATGGTCACGCAGAAAGTGACTAAGTATTTGTCTCATTTAGAATTCCATACATTAAAAAATAAAATAGATACAAGAACCCGTCCATTTCTTGCACAAATTTCTGTGACGGATCAGAAAAGTTACAGAGAGCGAAACGCTGCGTAAACATAATACTTGATTGTTACAATTTCATTAAAAATAAAACCATATATAAAACCATGGATGCATCCCATAATTAAACACAAGTTTTTGAACGAAGCGTTCTACAGGGCAGCTGGCAACAATGTCAACTTTTTAAAATTTGGAAGCGTCGTCGGTAGCTTCTTTTACAGCCTAATAATTAATTACGATTATAATGGAGATTGGTATTTATCCGGCTAATCGTTACAAAACTCTATTTTATTTAATTACTATTAAAAGAACTGTCAAAAAGTACACTTCGTTTCCAGAGAGGTTGATCGAATGCACATCTTTTCTCGAGCGAAATAAGTTTAATGCTAAATATGATAGCTATAAATTGTACAACGTTATTCAAATCTTTTAATGTAGCTTATTAAATTGTAAGTACATTCTTCGTCAACAGGGCCCGTTTGTGTATTTATCCACATTAAGAGACCCCTAGTAGGTTAGTTTGAATTCAACAACATACCCTTCGGACTACGTCCTAGCCCGCATTCGCTCAAGAGTATTTTACATTCGATCAGCCTAACATTAAACATGAAAAGGTACGTAGGTAGGTGTTGGGAATCCGTCGGCGCGTCGACACTGCGACAGTGGCGGTTAACTGTAGGACAGGGAACAAACGGTCAGTTACTGGTCAAAAAAAGGCTGCGAATTTTGAGCGTTATTGAAACCATATAAGTGCTTATGATTATAAAAAAACAGTTTTTAAAAAATAATTTTTAAAAGTCTTTTTATGACTTGAGTAGAGTAATTTTTATTTCCTTGGGAAGTTTATTTAATGCTAATATATTGTGACATGAACACGGTTATGTTTTTGCTCCAGGAGCTGAACTGAGATATGATAATCGAAATAGATAATTAGTTGGTTAATTTTAATATCACTCAAAGTTCGCAGAAACACAATATATTGCACACCACATGTGACGTAAGTCAACTCGGGGTCTACATGCGTGGAATTTTCCAGTGGAGTTTACACACTGAAGGAATGGTTTCATTCACAAAATAAAAAATAAATATGCAATAATCAACCAAGACGTAAAAGTATGTTAAATTATTATTAGGTACTAAGGTGAGACTGGTGTTTCAGATAATGTAGCCAATAAGCAAATTTTATATCAACTAATTTCACAACAGCCCTGCCAAAAAATGTATAGCCAGTGTAATGGATGATATAAAGGTTCCAACAATGCCCCATACATCCAAAACTGTTCAGGCATTTAAAAGTTATGGTAGAATTCCCATATATACATGAAATATTACATGAATGAGAGGTTATAATAAGGTTGCTTGCAGAACAGTTCATAGGCTAATGATTGGGAATCAGCACGAGAATTTCATTGTTCACAGACCATATTTTAAGTTTTCTATAAGATCAGGAGCTTGAATGTTGTGAATTGACAGGAAAGTCAGTACCTAAATAAGTCAGATCCTATAGAATTGGTCAATAGAGAGAATCGTTTAAGAATTGAACGTGAACTAATGAGAAAGCGTTGTTGTTGTTGTTAAGGAAGTGTATAACAATCACAATTAGTATTTAAACAATATCACACGCCAAGCGGATACCTTTTTCTTTCGCCGGGATCATATATCTCTGCAGTGCAAAACTAACGTTTAATTACATCGAATATAATCAGTTTAATTCTTTGTAATATTGATTACTTACTTGATTACATTTGACACAAACTAGACAGAGGCCAAACTTATTTTAAGCACAATTTTTTTTACTAACACTAATTCACTTGGTCACGTAATTTTTTTAGAATACCACCTAAAATTTTTTTTTTTTGTAATTTAAGAAGTGTTCAGATGTACACCCATTTCTGTCAGTTAAACTTAAAATTTTGATATTCTGGCTGATGGTCCTAAGCTCGCTACCCGTGCATAGGAATTTATATTATTAATTTACATAATTTGCATATGTGAGAGGTAGATAATTAGATAGGCATGAGAGTAGTGAGCGACTCACTTCTTTTTGTTCTTAGGTTGCGCGCGCGGCGGTGTGTTGGGACGGCCCATGTTGAGGCCCGAGTAGAGTTTGCGCTTGTCGGCCGGCTTTAGAATCTGGAACGAACACATCAGCGTCTCGTCCACGGACATCAGCGCGCCTGGAACATTACACAATATTTACTTATTGACTGAATTAAATAATATTTACTGTCACTATAATTTTATTACAAATATATATACAAATAAAGTAATTAGATGCCAGTAGGGGAAGCTCGCCCGTGGGCTTGAATGTCAACCCCCATTGCTTCCCATGGGAATCAAGTAAGTCACGTGTCGACTATGGGTAAAATACTGGAAAGTGCACCTTCTGAGGTACTGCTATCTTGCACTGCGATCCCCTAGACGCCTGCCAAAGATGGGCAACCCCTTAAGGCTGCGGTTCCACCCGAATAGGATCGTAGCACTTAGCAAGGCTAGGTAAAAAAAAAAAAAAAAAAAAAAAAAAAAAAAAAAAAAGGATCCTATTGGCGCTTTTCCATTTACACCACTCATTTTCCGCACACATCTCTGGTTGAAGCAGCCTAAGGCTGTGTTCAGCAGTGGAAAATACGGCCGATATTGTACAGGGGTGGCTCAGCACTGTACTGCACAGACTTTGTGGTCCATGCAGGCACACCCCCTGCTCAAGCTCGTGGTACAGGAGTATAATTCTTGACTTATTTAACCAATACCTCGGGTGGCGAACACAAAGCCGTTTTGTACGGTCTGGTAATTATTGTTATGGGTGTGGACAGCAGTAGACATCAGACAGGTGACTTTCTCGTTTCGCCACTGTTAAACATCAAGAACACCTGTACTAGGTTTTCTTGAAGCTTTTTATCTACTGATTCACTCGATTGTAAGAAAACAAATAACTGCTCATCTCCTCACCGCGCCGCAGTTCAAGTGCAGGCAGTTTAAAACGGTTCTATACAGAAGCGAAAAGTGGGTTGTAGCGTTCGACATCATTACAAAATTAAATAGGAAAATTTGTGGCAGAAGAGTTGATATAGTTGATTTCGAGTCATCTGCAACTCGACGGTGTCCAGTAAAATATTGGCAAATCATGTCAAACTCACGGCAAATCAATTTGAGATAGTGGCAAACCAAGCAGAATAAGCGGCAGATCAACTAGAATACGCAGCAGATCAATTTAATTTCGCAACAGTTCAAATATCGGCATATACTAATGGTATTAATTTTGAAGCAGTGATGGCTCAGTGGCATTGGCTATGGATTGCCGCGCAGCAGGTCCATGGTTCGAATCCCACCGCGGGTTTGAGCTTCGCCGCATGGTGGAAGGGCATTTTGCGAAAGCCCGCCTGGCTAGCGACCACTATCAAGTAGAACATCTGTCGCGAAGCACCTAACAGTGTGTTCCGGCAGCAGTCCTTGTGAGCCAGTAAAATTACAGACACATGAGACCTAACAACTGTACGTCTCACTGTGACGGGCGCAGTGCAATTCGTTGACGAAATGCATCTGTTATAGGCAGAGGTTAGTCCACTTAACACCAGGTGGGCCTCGAGCTTGTTCCTTGACAATGACATAAAAAAAAGATAAAGTATAACTACAGTCGGACTAAGTACATTCATAATCTCACCTGCATTGTCGAACTCCCCGCAGTAGTTGGGCGCAGAGAAGAGAGTGACGAGCTGCCGCTTGGCGAAGAACTCGTACCCATCCTCCACTACTTGGTGAGCGCGACAGATCAGGTCGAACTCATGTTTCGACAGGAACTTGCCGACCACCTGCGAATAGAGGAATATTTCCATATAATGCAGCTACAAAGGGCATTTGATTCATAAAAATATTTCCATTCGTTCTCTAGACCAATAGGCATAAAGCAATGCGACATAGTTACACAAAGAAAACTACACTATCCGAATAAAGTGTCGTGCTCTTACATTTAGCATGCGTATATTTAAATAACATCGGGCTCGTGAGATCTAGATCGTAACGTGTACCTAAGAAGAACTCTAATATTATAAGAACCAAAGAAAGTAAGTCAATTTTAATGTTTTGTAAACAAAGTGACACGTGGCTTACATAACGAGTTATTACTGTATCAGCAGGATTGTCCACTGCTGAACACAGCCGGTCATTAAGGAGGGTTTGCCATAATCCCCACGATTGGAGACGTCTTGGGGATCGCAGTGTGTGATATCAGATCCTCAGAAAGCGCTCTGCCCATCTTCTGGTGTGTTACCCTTACCCTTAGTCGCCTCTTACGACACCCACGGGTAGAGATGGGGAGGTGACATTCTAGCACAGCACCCCACGGGCTTTTAACGAGTTATTAGAATTATGTAATTCATATCAGATAATGGTAGCAATTCTGTTGTACACTCACTAACTATACTAACTAATTAAAAAGTTCTAATTTTAATTTTAGGATTTCTAAAAGTCATTCTGCTGTTACCTCGAACTAAATTTAATACACCAAATTATCAATACTAAATATAATTCACTTTGCCGCTACTCTACGCTAGATGGTGCACAAGTCAAGTTGTTTTATAAAAATGTTTAGTCTGGCCGTATTCCATTTGAGTTATTTTCCATAATTTTGATTACATTATGGAAAATAACTAAATGTGGATCCATAGACGCATCCACATTTAATATGAACCATAGACATAAAATGTGATCAAAATTATCGAAAATAACGAATTTAGGGTCAAATGGTATACGCCCTATTTACCTATGGAACTTTGTTTATATTCGAAACCTGTGATAAAGTCCAAAAATAATGATTTTGCCACAGTGCTTGGCAGAGCAGCTTCAACTGGTCGCTTCGCAATCTCGAAAGCCTAGGTTCAGTTTTACATAGACGTTTTGATTTCTAGGCAACATGATCAAAGAACATACATCTGCTACCCCTCTGGGTATTACAGGTGTATAAAGATTTTATTAATCCAAGATTGCCTACAAGCTTTCGTCACTAGTTATGCTTTTGAATTACCGATAATTACAATCCTTTCCGGAAAACCCACAAGTCTAGCAACCATATACTACCATGCTCCATTGTTTATCCGACTAAGAAAGCCGTGATTATGATAAAATACGCCAAAATAAATTAAATGGAAAAACATGACAGCATTAGTCAACACCAATTTACTTGTTGATTAATTTTAGGTTTAATTATCTATGGTTCCACCTAATCTGACTAAATTATGGTACAACAGAATAGCAAATATGCAAATTTTACTAAGTTTAGTAACTTTAATAATTTTAGAGTGAATTAACTAAACTATGGCCCCAACAGAATAAGGATTGTTCATTTGACATTTCTAAATCTAATTTTACTAAATTTTAGTTAGTTTTTTGGCAACAGAATTGCTACCAATATCAACTTTTAGTTAGTTTTTTGGCAACAGAATTGCTACCAATATCAACTTTTAAGGCAAGAGATTTTATTTTTTAACAGATAGACATATTTTCAAATTCAAATTCAAATAATTAAACATATGCAATGTGTTCATTAAATCAGCCGTACGGATAATGAATGTAGAGCTCTGTGTGTATTTTTGGGATATCGACAACAAACAGTATACGAGAGACGCGGTAATATGTAATATAAGCAGATATGTAATTATAGGTACCAAGACGAGGTCGACATCAAAAACAACAACACAATATCTGCCTATGATGTACTATCTAGTAGTAGACGGTAAATAGAACAGACGGTGTCTAGGGACGAAACGCTGAGTATCGGAGAGTTCGGGCGTCTTCACATCAGGCGATCAATTTTGATTTCAAAAATTGCGCGTTGTTTAACGAGCTAACTGGTGTAGTACGATATCGTGTTGTTAGCAATTTGTTTTAATGATATTAAAGTGGCTAAACGAGCGTTTTTTCAGAACGCTAAAAACACGTATTTAAACTGCTCGGTACATTTCTTGTCTTATATAGCTGATGGTTAGCTTTTGGCCAATATCTCACAGGTTGGTAAGTGATAATGTGGTCAAGAATTGTAAATAGACTTAAACTTTAAATAATAACAGCAAAGACAGCTACCGGAACAAACCATTAGGTGTTTGGAGGCAGTTTTAGTACTCGAGACCGACCACCATGCAATGAAGCTCTCTTGAACAACGGAAACCTTGTGCTGGACGGCAATACATGCTATTGCTATATTGCAGATTCACTGGGCCATCACTGCTTTAAAATCTTCTTTTCATCGATTTTGATGTTACCATATACCATCCGTAATCATGCATCCAAGATAACTTGTGCCAAATCACACGAGCTTGTAATTAGAGCGGCACGTGAAATGTAAAAGTACCCTATGCAATGATCGATAAACAGAAACATCCGCAAGCTTGACCTTTGAAGTCGCTATCTCGGCGAGACGGCGCCCCGACTCGGCCGAGTGCAAGGGCTACGAAGTAGATATCTAGAAAATACCGGAGCTAGAAACAATTAGTTTCGTGTTGAATTAGTGTTTTAGTATTCAACAGCAGTGTCAGACATTCTGCCGCTATTGGTTGTACGCAAGGGCTCGTTCGGTAGGGACGTCCTTGAGGGCCAGTAATTCTAGATTAGTCTAAACAACATCTTAGAACGCATCATCAATTTCCATCAGACAAGATAGTGGTCAAAGAAAGGCTTGAAATAAATAAAAATATATTAAGGCCTGTTTTTGATTGGCAAATACAATATTATATTTCGCCATCATTTCAGTGCAAAATGTAAAGCACACATCGCGATAATTCTCTCTCCCAATCGGCCTTACCAGTAGTAGATAGTAGGCCTGTCATTGTTGGCAGAACAATAATATATCGTACTGTCTCCTTACCTCAGTGCCGAACGTAAAGCTCACACCACGATCGTTCTCGCCCCAACCAGCCGTGTCTTTATCGGGGTCGGACCAGAGGAGGTCGCAGAGCAGACCCTGGTCTGGGACGTCGGTGGGCCGCATGATCCGCCGGATCTGTTCCATGGCCTGCAAATCGGGCGAGAGTCCACCATGGCAGCAAAATATCTTCTCGTCCACTGTAACAGTGATAAACGTGGATTAAATTCTAGATCCTTGGTAAAGTTATATTTCTTAAGTGTACAAGACCACGATTTTTTACATTATACTGGTTAACATACTGGACAAATCGTATAGTTTTTAACGTATTTTCTGTTCTTAAATTCGGTTATTACTTGTTTACTGGCAGTTAACTAATTGCTGGGACTGTCAAATAATGAAAGACAGAGCGTTAGTCAATGTAGAAAGAAAGTCAATTTCCAGTATTTTCCAAAAGTAAGATACTTTTACCCGTAAAGCTATCACCGGGAGACAAGGGCTTTCAAGGACAGTTGTAGGAAAAAACCGTAAGAGGCTTGGGGTGTTGACAGATTTTCTACTTGAGTGTCATATTCCATCTGATAATATAATGAATTTGAGTTCAATGGCGGTTGTTTTTTTCGAGTATAGCCACCATTGATAGATATAGAAACTGACGACAGATGTCACTAGTCCAGGCACAATTAATGGGAAACTTTGCGTCATATGTTACCCATTCATCATTCAAGTTTCCGAACGGGAACCCCAGTTCAACCTTGACTGATTACAATTAATTGAGCGTTTTAGAGCCCTTTCTCTTAATGGTAGGCAACGTAATGCCGCGGGTAACGCAGGGGTTCATAGGCGGCGGTGACCACTTACCATTATATGGACCGTTTGATAGTTTGTCACCTCTCTTATAAAAAACTATAGTATTAGAGATATTTAAAACAAGTTTCGTGTTTATTCCCTTCCTAAAATGCTTGCGTATGAAGGAAGTAGATAACGTTATCTAGGAAATGTCCATTGAAGGTATGTCACTACAACACATGATTTGTGATAACATTATTGTACCTCTGATTATAACTTAAATAATGATAATACATTGCTGGGTCAAAAAGGCAAATGTATGTTCCCTCAGGCCGGATGTGAAAATGATGCGAATAATTTACGACATCTTTGATTATTTAATTTTGATGACAAACCATCTTTATTTACTCGGCGCAGGACAGAGTATTTTTGCTTTCAAAGTGAGCTCACTTTGAAATCAAAACCTATTTTAATATGTACAGTACTTTTTCCTTGTCCTTTGATGGGGAAATTCAAGACAGAAATAGAAAATCGATGTTTACATTCCTACCGTCGTCGCCGCCGCGTCGTCGTAATACCCTCGTACCCAATTGAAATAACTGTTATTCGAGATATGGGTAACCGAAACCAAACCATCTAATATAATTAATATTTTTTCTTAAAATTTTCACCACATGTTCTTAGGGCCTGTTTCAGAATGCTCCAGTAAGTTCCGGTTATACAACCCAGAACATAAAATAACTGAATGATAAAAATGACAGTTAACATGCAGCGGGTTTTAAGCTTTAACCGATGGATAGGCTAAATCGATGACTGTGAAACGCAAAGATAGTGTTTTATTTATTAAATATGTTCTGGAAAGTATAACCGGAAATTACATGAACATTCTGAAACAGGCCCTTAAAGGAATACATTACTAAAATAATTCCATCAAGATATAATAAATCATTTAATTCGCCTGAATTAAATGATCAACGGTCCAAAACATAAAAACGTTATAAACTAACATACTTCTTTATTAGAAAAAATAGCTGACAAGATTAAAGTAACATTTTATTATTTTCCAAGATGTTTCAATTGTTTTCACTAACACAATCTTATATAATTATTTTTTTTTCTTAAAATTTTCACCACATGTTCTTAGGGCCTGTTTCAGAATGCTCCAGTAAGTTCGGGTTATACAACCCAGAACACAAAATAACTGAATGATAAAAATGACAGTTAACATGCAGAGCGTTTCAAGCTTTAACCGATGGATAGGCAAAATCGATGACTGTGAAACGCAAAGATAGTGTTTTATTTATTAAATATGTTCTGGGAAGTATAACCGGAACTTACTCGAACATTCTGAAACAGGCCCTTAAAAGAATACATTATTAAAATAATTCCATCAAGATATAATAAATCATTTAATTCACTTGAATTAAATGATCAACCGTCCAAAACATAAAAACGTTATAAACTAACATACTTCTTTATTAGAAAAAATAGGTAACAAGATTAAAGTAAGATTTTATTATTTTCCAAGATGTTTCAATTGTTTTCACTAACACAGTCTTATATCATCTTGGAGCACTTGTGGTAATTGGTAACCATGTAGACTAGAAAATTGATACCGCGAATCCTCTTCAAGAGCAATAACGTTGGAAATATACGTCTTACGCCATATCCGTTTGAGAATCAATTTTCTCGAGATGATTGCTTTTGATTGTCTACTAAGATAAATAGACACGATATAGTAAGATTGCAAGAGACAATGTCATTTTGTAATGAATGACGCACATCGTAGTTTTGTGAAACGGTTCTTAAGCCGTGGATTATATGTTCTTAGCAGTTAGATTTAATATTAATCAGGCCAATATATATACACGTATTTTAAACTAATTTAAAATGTCCCTAATCAATTATTCGAATATAATTCAATTTTATTGTGGATTCAATTCATTCAGTCAAAAAACAAAAAGACTTGGGACATTCCACCTCTGCCAAGCCACCGTCAGTAATCAATGTAATAAATATTGTAATATTAGACAAATTTTATGATTTTGACTTTAACGAAACTAAATGACACAAATAGCGAACAAGTTGAGGAGCAACGTAGCTAATATTAACTTTAATCAGGAAAAACTGAATTTGCGACTTAGTTAAATATGAAACGGTTCTTCGCTTCCACTAGGCTACCGTGGATTTCATGTTCTAAAGGATAATCAAGCTTTATGCAGAATAAATATACAATGGACTATGTACTGCCACTACTATTCGGTCTATCGCAGAATCGTAAAAGACCAGCGAATTCCCGCCTGGCTAGCGACCACCCTCAAGTAGAAAATCTGTCGCCAAGCCTAACGGTGTGTTCCGGCAGCTGTCCTTGAGAGCCAGTAATTCTAGGTTAAGCCTGTTAACACCTTCGACCACATCGTCACTTACCATCAGGTGAGATTTTGGTCAAAGTGTGCAATAAAAAAAATATATATAAGAGAGCTCAAAAGGCGTAAAGACAACAACATTTTGGAATTAAGTCGACGAGAAGCAGCGGTCCGAATTTGGCATCACGCCAATGGACGCTGTTGGCTACAGTCCCGAAACTCGACTTACAAATGAACAACTTTGGTAACTTCTACCTGAAATGACATGTTGGCGCTCGGCTCTGTCTGGCTAGAGATTAATTTGTGGTTTTAATTTAAAAAATTAATACGAATTATTATTTTGTATCTTTTAGATGCGAAGGCGCACCACAGGCAAGTAAAACGGAAGGGATCGTGTCAATTTTATAAAATGTTTGTATGGCTTCTGTAATATAAAGAAAGAATCAGCTTGCCAAAAATATATAGGGTTATTGGTAATATGCTAACAACCTCTTAGGGTTGACTTCTGCTAGTCCTATGAAACATTTTGAGATAAATTTTTTTCTGTTTTTAAAATGTTTCTTAGGACTAGCAGAAGTCAACCCTAAGAGGTTGTTAGCATTTTACCAATAACCCTGTTATACGTGTTAGGTCGGAGAATATAAGTTTGATTGGAAGGAAATCTTCGCGAACTTCCAGTCTAGTGAATCAATACTTCCAAATAACAATTTTCCAGTAACGAAGTAGACGGGGCGGATGGGAGCAGTTCGTGCCAGTTTCCACTTCCGACGAGTGATGCCAATCACGCACGATCTAAACAAGTTTGTATCCTCTATCCTCCCCGGAGAGCTTAACTTTTTGGCAGACATACGTAAGCATACTAGTGTGAAAGTTTTGTATAATTCAGATTTACCTTATGTATGTATGGTAATCAATGAATGAACACTAGGTAGTACAATATCCAACTATAATTTTGTCCACAAAACCAGAGTAAAATGTTGAATTTATTGATTTTATATTGCAATGTATTTGCAAAAGAAAGACCGAACAACACTTCCAATCCTGTCCTTATATTGCAGTTTCTTTACTTTTGACATACGGTTCTTCCTCTTTGATTTTTCTTTTAATGTTGAGGGCCGTTACCCACGGTCACCTTCTATATTCGGCATTTAACCTATCATAATTTCTAAGTAACTCCAAATAGCTTCATAACCTATTGAACCATGACCCTTTAAAACAACTTCTGTAACATTTCAACGAAACAATCGCTATGTCTGCCTTCCCGGTGTCGGCACTGAAATGTGTTCTTGACATTCAAAGTGAAATATTAAACGGACTGAGTTGGGTACATTACAAACTCGACTTCTTTTTTAATTGATGACACGGCAATGGTAGATTTTTATGATTTCGTTACGATTAAATATCTCAACGCGAACAGACACATGGTACAATACGATTCAGCAAATTAAGGATTTCAATCGCAAATTCAGCCTAGTTTGGATAATATGTTTGATTATTAGTGCCAATGTTTAAATTATTTTTTGCTGAATTTCATCGCCCTTGGACGTCGCTGACACAAGGAAAATATCAACGCGACAGTAAATTAAACCAAAAATACACAATCAGGCACGCCTTTAGAGGGTGGAGTAATCTAAACACATCTATAAACACTCTTATTTCGCCATCTACCGGGCCCATCATCCGTGATATGGATCACCATCCACTTCTACTACTAAGAATATCTTACCAAATTCATTCGGCCAACGATCAGAAAATAAAAAAACAATGGTAATAAAATATACCACTTTCTTCTGATCTTTTTCATATAATGCTTATAATATAGCACACAGTAAAGGTATGGAACGTTTCTTATGTATGCTATATCACGACTATTTCATTGCTTAACTTCAATTCAAACAAGCTATCTATCGGTTTGTTTGAATTTTGAGCGGACTGTTATGTTTGTTTTCTCATGCGAAATTCAATCGAATCTGTTTAGTTTAGATCAGTTGAGCATGTGATCAAAAATGTGCGCTGCGGTGCAGACTCCGCGGACCGGTCGCGGTGGTGCCGGCCGTCCACGTGCTCTCTAGAATGGAACACGTGAGTGGAACGTGTTTATTATTATCGATAGCCAATGCAGTGTTTACTGTTTTTAGCGGTAGGTAACTAAAGTATATTGAGTCCAAAGGAAAGCATAATACACATAAGTTTTAATATAAGAACACCGTTGAGGTTTGCGTTAATTTTTTCACGAGATTACTATCCATAATATCGATTTAAAGCAAAAAAAACGGGCATCCATAAAACGTGATAACAATACATAAAAAAAACACTATAGGAGAAATGAATCCCGTCTCAGCATTATGCGTTCACTGTGCATTATGTTCGGTGAATACGTTTAATCTTCGCCTACTGACGAAACATGACATGCGTTTTTGATTATTGACCTGTGATTGTCAACCTATCATTCGTTCCTGGGCATGTTGAGCACTATGATTTTTCCCTGTCCTTTGCGGAATTCAACCAGTTTTGCGGAGTAGTAAAGTACTTATGATTTGAGACGCGTTGTGACAGTAATTTTAGGTAACCGATGATTGAATAACTATTAGGTGAATATACAAATGATTACTGATATAAGTATATAATAGATTTGATTTTTGGTTATTTCTATACCTCAATAAATAGGAAAATTTTCAATTATAAACATGCTGTCGTGCAGGCTATCATTCATTCCCTGCGTGAACTTATCACTGGCGTCGATGACGTCAAAGTTATAAAAGAAAGTTGCGAGATACGGACGAAGATCATACATATGACACGGTCGCTTATAAAATAATACAGCATTGACGACATATTTTTAATTATTACTGAGATTGCCGATTTGTATTCTGTCATGCTACAAAACATTTCCAAACATTTCAAAATCTTTTTGACTCGACAGACAATGTTAAGGCCTGTTAAAGTTATTTTCGACGAATTATAAAAATCAAATATCTTCTTTATAAGACTTTTAATTCACATAGGCGCGTTGTACGATTCTGAATTTGTCCTACCTACGTCCAATTTGTCGACTTAAATGCTACTTATATTTAGTGCTACTTTCTTTATTGAGCATTAAGAGCATTAAGATTGAATCAGTGATGGCTCAGTCGCATTGGCTATGGACTGCCGCGCAGCAGGTTCCATGGTTCTAATCCAGCCGCGGGCTTTAGGTTCACCGCATGGTGGAAGGGCATTTTGCGAATGCCCGCCTGGCTAGCGATCACCCTCAAGTAAAAAATCTGAAGCCAAGCACCTAACGGTGTGTTCCGGCAGCTGTCCTTGAGAGCCAGTGAAATTACAGGCACATGAGACTTAACAACTATGTCTCAAGGTGACCGGCGCAGTGAAATTCGTGACTTGTGACGAAATGCATCTGTTATAGGCAGAGGATAGTCCACTTAACATCAGGTGGGCCTCAAGCTTCTTCCGTCACAATAACAAAAAAAAAGAGAAAAAAAAATCGCAGTGCGTATGCTGTCTACGTCATCACAGTTACGGGTACATTCATTTCTGTTTTGAACGAGTACACACTGCTTCAAACTTTTCGACCCATTGAATTCGTAACAGTTTATTTTCGGGATCGACTTTGGGGATTTGTAGGGCATTTGGATTTCCACACCCAATGACGTCATCGCTTATGTTTTAATGCCGCACATTCCAGTTGCATAAGATATTGATCAGACCGTAATAGAGTTAACGGTTTCTTTTCATGAATCATAATAGAGCAAATAAATGTAGCAGTTACAACGGGCACTATACTACTAGAAGTTTATTGAAGCTGTACATTTTCGTTGTGCTTTCAAAGGTGTTTATAACAATTATTAAATCGCCAAAAGAATGAAAAGTGAGCATTTAATACCACATGCAGTGAAGCAGTGATGGCTCAGTGGCATTGGCTATGGACTGCAGCGTAGCAGGTTCGAATCCCGCCGCGGGCTTGAGCTTCACGGCATGGTGGAAAGGCATTTTGCAAATGCCCGCCTGGCTAGCGACGACCCTCAAGTAGAAAATCTGTCGCCAAGCACCTTACGGTGTGTTCCGGTAGCTGTCTTTGAGAGCCAGTGATTCTAGGTTAAGCCTGTTAACACCTTCGACCACACCATCACTTATCATCAAGTGAGATTGTGGTCAAAGGCTTACCTTATCCACACATTTATCTTATTTAAACCACATTTCAGGCTGTCTATAATCGCCAAATCAAATGGTTAAGAAAACTATCAACTTTACTCCAAAGGTTAACCGCATTCCGTAGACAATAGGTATTTTATATTCGAATACCAACATAGTAAAAACACAGTATGTAGATATGTTATAGGATGGAGGGTGCCCACCTCCACCTTACCCCCATACTGCGCTGACACTCACGAAGGTAGCGTCAAGGGAGTTGGAACGAAAATATGGGTCCCGGATAAATTGGGCTAGAATTTTAAAGTAAGCCAAGGGTTTTCGACATGGCTTAGAACTCTTGAAAAGGTAATGTTACTTGGTCGTTACTGTATCTGATTGCAATGTAATAACAAATTGGAATGGAAATCCAGTACCTGACATTTTATGGTTTAACTTAGGTGTGGAGTTAATAAATTAAACGTTACATTATGGAAAAAATCAATGTATATAAAAAACACAGAAGTTAGGATTTCAAAAATGAGTGATCCTCCAATCAACGCAACATCTGCTGAACGATTCATCATAAAGACGAGAATCGTGACATATATTGTTCCGACTGGGTTACGAGGTATTTCTGACGTCACGTACTTGCAAGTAAATTGGAAATTTTGCCGGATTACATAATATTTCTTACTGATTTTTCCTTTCTAGTTTTTAGGGAATGTTTCGTTCATGGGTTTGAGTGACTAGTAATATATGTAGATGACCTATATTCTTTTATTTACTTTTATTTTTGTTAAGCCCTTGAATATTTGAAAATATTAAATGTCAGGTTAACGTTTCTAAAGTAAAAAATAACATCACAAACGAAAATAATGTACTATAACAATAAAAGCATTTAGCTTTTTTATTATATGTAATTGATTAGACGGTTAAAGCTAATTTTTAAATAATATAAAAGTATAAATTATATTGCGAACATACTTTAAATTGAGGCACTGAGTGCCACTGTAGCCTATCTTTTTGAGTCACAATGAAAATTAATTGTCTGCAGATAGACCACAATATCTTTTTTTATTAAGGAGTGCTATGCTACCTTGTCACTTTTTGCTGTAATTTTGTCCATTATTGTAAAGTTTAAAATCTTTTTAGAAAGGAAGAACGCTCTCTATTGGGATATATAGAAATGTGAGGCGCTGCTTTCGTATCCTAACCGGGATTATGAGTGATATGAATTGGAGATTATGAATTACACGAGCTTGTTTCAAAGGCGAACAGGTGAAAAAAGCGATGATTACAAAAAAAATACGTATGAATTAAGGGATCTATTTTTGTACTATACTGTAATTGATTTTTGAAGCGCTCGTAGCGAAGTTTGTTTAGCTGTTCTTAATCGATCAGCAAAGTTAAGCAACGTCCACCGCGGTCTATGAGTTGGATGGGTGACCGCTAGTGATATTACTACTGAGCGCTTCCGTGCATCGGAGGGTACGATAACACGTCGGTCCCGGTTGTCGTCTTAGGATGGCAGCCGTTATAACATGGTGCTAGGGCATTTTGCGAATGCCCGCCTGGCTAGCTACCACCCTTAAGTAGAAAATCTGTCGCCAAGACCCTAACGGTGTGTTCCGGCAGCTGTCCTTGAGAGCCAGTAATTCTAGGTTAGCCTGAACAACATTTTCGACCACATCAGCACTTTAGGTGAGATATTGGTCAAAAGCTAACATATCAAGCATACAAAAAAAACCTACTCGAGGGATGATTGAAATTTTTTAGTAAAATATTTTTTTTCTAAATTTCTATATTTTATGTATGTAGGTGGTATAATCGCCATGAATGTGATATAAGAAGTTTTAATTCTTGTGTAATCGTAATAGGTAACTAGAACGTGTAACTGATAAAACAAAGATACGACGCTCGTTCAAAACAAATTAATTGATAAACACCACGTTGTATATCGCCAAAATTATATTTAATTAGCGACCCACTCCAGCTTCGCACGGGTATTTAATTTTAAAACTCCCATAAACATTTCGTTTTAAAAACTCCTTAGCCTATGTTCATCAGGGATAATGTAGCATTCTAATGGTAAAAGAATTTTTCAAAACGGTCCAGTAGTTTTTAAGTTTATTCACATACAAAAATACAAATCTTTCCTCGTTATAATATTAGTGTAGATAAGTGCTTTCAGACATAAAACAATCTACATACAAAGGAAATCGCCTTACATTATCTATCACATGATAGCGTGTGCCGAGATAACGAAGGGTAACAAATAAATATATAAGCAGTTCGTCGACCTTGTGCTAACGGCAGCTAAACAAATGTTGACAATGTACAATCGAACAAACAAATGCTGTGCCATATAATGTGTAAAATATCTATGTATTAATAGACCATAGATGTGCTCCTCTGACTCTGAGAAGACTAGCTATCAAGATACGCATATGAAATATTATTTTTTAATTTGGCGACGAGCATCTCGACGACTATGTCTTTTTTACAAAATATCCGAAAACAAATATACCTAGGTAGGTAATATTTTCATGTTTCTCAAACCGGTCGGCATTATGGCAGTGGTAACCTATACGTATTCAATATAATGACGCATTGACATTAGTTTTAGAAACCGTATTTTTATATGATATAAAATTTTAATATATCAAAACGTTCATTTTTATCTCCTCGTGAATAAAATATGATGATTATATCATCTTCATATCCTACTTTGTGCGAGTCGGTACAATATGCCTTTTGCTAACAATAAAACTTATGCACATCTCCATCTTAAAAATATAATAAGACTGTTTCAATGGCATAACACTTTATTTAGTGACGGTACACAACATTATTTATGTATAACTCTTCAGAGGGTACCCACCCTTTAGCCATTTAATACCTTCGTAATAACGTTGTGTATAAAAATGTAACATCACTACAGGGAATTCCCGTGTTAGCTTTTTGACTGGTTTAAGGGTAGGTATACTTACATATCGTACTTTTATATTTTATACTTGTATGTGACAGGGAAACACTACACTATAATATAAGGTAGGTATATATAAAACGGTAAGGTAGGTATATATAAAAATGTATGGTGTTAAGTGTATCACATACCACCACAATTTTTAGGCCCTGTTACCTATTGGAGGGTAAACATAGTGCCATCAACCGCGTTTATTTCAGTATTCGGGACTTCTATTGACAACCTCTTATCAGAAACAACGAATGTGTTTCTCGGTCCTACTGGTATAACGTTCCCACGGAAACTAAACTTGGTGTATAAACAGCATCCTGATGGGTTATTCCCGGACCAATAGAATCTGTGTCCCAATACATGTTTGGTGAAAACAAGGGAGGAGAATAGAAACCAGTCTTCTCTCACACCAAACAACAGATACAAGCGTACATAATTTATATACAATATTCGTAGTATAGTATAGTACAGGGGATCAATTTCAAGATTCTTTATTTACGTACCAGATATTATTAACTACAATATAATGATAGGAGACACTAGTGTATACTTGTAAGTAGGAAAAATTATGATGACGATGACTGATTTCGTATCATTTTCACCGTTAAGAAAATTACTCTGACAGAGACCACCAAAGACATGGGTAATAGGCACGTGCGACGTCGTAGTATTGTTATGACTTGTAAATGCGTCTATGAGACGGCAATAAGTGATAGACTATTAAATTAAACACGTTTATTGTAAATAACAAGTCGTATATACGAGTACATAATTCAATAGTTCGGTCTAAGTTTCTGATATAAAACTTTATACCTAAGTAGAGATGTTACTGAACGGAAGAGATCTTTATACTGTTTATATGGTACAGTCCGTGAGATGTATAGGGATCACGATAGTGTTAGATGAAATAGTAAGAATTGTAAGATGAAATTAGTTATCCGATATAATGTCTAAGGAACTGTGCCTGAGATTGTATTAAGCTCGTCAATATACGAAGAAAAATTTAACGCATAAGGCGTTGTCTTTTAAAAGCAAGATATAAACAATTTTGTGAAAATAGTTACTAAGAGCATTATATTATCGAGCAAAGCGAGATTTGATAGCATTCAATTAATTTTCACGGATTACTGGAATTCAGAAAAGAAAGTGTCTGCAAGATGGTTAGCACGAATGTTGACTGACGAAAATAAATGTAGTCCCTAGTATTTAATTAGTATGCACTGATCGCTAAGACAACATGACATCCTGATTCTAATCATCCTGACTCTAATTATTTATTTTGTTCTTAACCATCGCATCGTTTGGGGATGGAGCGACATCTATAGTTCAACTTACGTTGTACTACAAACAAGACTAATTTTCTCAATTACCTTTTAAACAATGACGCAACTACAATTTAAATAATAAAAAAAAGTATATATCGTTATCAAAGCAGAGTTAGTAGTGTTGAGAAGTATGATCCTTCTCCTTCATACCCAGTGGCCCATTAATTACAGTTTTAATGTATATTTCCCCTCATACCTAAAGCAGGTTCAAGATTGAACTTTCCCAAGTCAGTAAAAATGATAAATTCGCCATTAAACCGCGCATGCGGAGACATAAAAATTTATATTAATAGGAAGCACAATTTCTTGGCCTACTTTTAGACACGGGAGTGCCTCAAGGTTGTTTCGTGAGCTTTCTCAAGAACACATGTGATAACCATAAGCATCAGCACATCATTAAAAGCTCGACCAATTAGTGCAGGCGAAAGCTTAAAAATAGCTTTTGGTAAACATCCTTTGACGTCATATGCCTCCGGAAGGACATTGTTTTTACTGTCGTAATTCATGTCACCAGAGAATTTATAGCTTGTTACGTAAATATTTTCTCAGTTCTCTTTTTTTAGCCTGTGTGATGTGTTCGATGATAGTGTACAGACTTAGCCTTCAATATAAGCTGCTATGATAATAATTTTAAGCTGGCTCTCAAGGACAGCAGCTGCCGGAACTGTGGTGCGAAAATACGGATAACTGCTTGGCGGCAGAATTTCTCATTTAGGATGGCAGCTAAGACATTCGAAAAATGTCCAATTATCATGCGAAGTGTTGGAGGGCCACCCGAAGGCCTCTCAGATATAGCCTAACAACTGGCGCCCTAAGACCGACGCGGCGGCGAAGTACGGAAGGGCTCCAGTCACAGAACCATATCTAAATAGATTCCATAAATCGACTAATCTTGCGTGTCATAATTTGTGTCATAACATAACTGCGATTATTTGTCGAAGGAGAGTCCGTCGGTACGCGTCGTCGACAGTGGAGGCACGAACCAAGGCCTTTGTATTAAACTCACGCGGTATGTATTTGTCATCAATTATCACTAAACTGTTCTCGTGACGTCATAGTATGTAGTGTACATACGAAAAAATTGACACGTCACTTTTTCATACAGTACGAAGCGCTTGTGTTATCTTTTTGGACTCGTAGTTCAGTGGGCGCAGTAGTAAGTGCCACTATAGCGTTCACACATCCAAGTAATAAGAACATTACTTAACCTAGTTAATTGGTTAATAATGACTAGGCAAGCTATACTACGAGTGCTTCATGTTTGTGTTATTTGTTGACTAGTATACGGCGGACAGTTTTGGAACTCCTTATGTACATAAGATTCAATTAGCATTATTTTAAGATAAGGACAGTTTTATAATTTTTTGTAACAGATCTCTCGCCCTACGACGACGGTTCATTGGTAGTAAGTACTTATATTTTCTTTATCAACACAATGATATATTAAATAAATTTTAAATTTACATATTATAGCGCCTCCTGACGCTAACCCTCCATTGGTTTTCCCAACAAATTCATCTTTATATAATAAATAAAAACAACAATGCATGGCATTGACAAGGCTGGACTTGTCGTGGGTATGAACAGTGACTACCTGCACCCGCCGCAACAATATTATACGCTACTCTCTATCTAGGTCCAAACCTTCAGAAATATTTTCACAACAAACATATCACGAGTACATACACCCTCCTACTGTATGTATTCGTGACGTGTTACATCAGTCAAGTCGTTACATAAGAAACTCCTACGAACATGTGGTGTTGAAGAGTTTCAAGTGGGAGACTTCGCCACCCCCTTGTTATGAATGTGGGGTGTGCACGCTGCACGACCTAGTTCGAATGCAAACATTACCTAGTTCTACCTGTGTAGTTTCTGTTTGTGTCTATATAATGGCGTCTCTGACTCAATGGCATGTTTGTTTTTAACGTAGGGCTGAATTCTTTGCATGTGCAGAGCTAGAGTGTCCTAATTCCAGTTTATGTTCTAAATTTTAACCGACTTAAAAATGGAAGAGGTTCTCAATTGAACTGTATTTCAATTGAGAAACTGTATTTTTTTGAACTTGTCGATGTAAAATTAACAAAAAAATATTTTTACGATGGTTTGGTCTATTTACTTTTTAGTGTATTTTTTTTTTATGCCTGTGTAATTGGGTTCGACTACATTGATGAATTGATAATGTTCTCACTTGAACTTGTCGATGTAAAATGAACAAAAAGAAACTGTATACGATGGTTTGGTTTATTTAATTATTAGTGTATTTTGAGTATTCAAATATTTTCATTTTGTAGTCGTTTTTTTGTTGTTTTTTTATATGCCTGTTTAATTGGCTTCGACTACAGTGATAATGTTCTCACTTGAACTTGTCGATGTAAAAATGAACAAAAATGAATCTATACTATGGTTTGATCTATTTATTTTTAGTGCATTTTTGTTTATATTTCTTGTTTGTAGCTGGGTTTTTATGCTGTTCTGATGGAACAAGCACGAGTCCCATCTAGTGGTAAGCGGTAACCTCTGCCTATTACAGACCCAGTTAGTCACAAATGGCGAACTGCACTGCAATCATCACCCAAAGACATAAAGTCTCATGTGTCTGTATTTCCACCGGCCCCATAAAACAGTAATGCGAACATTCCTACTTGGCGGCAGAAATAGGTATGGTGGCAGTACTTCACCGGACGAACTCGCACAAAGAGTTTACTGCTACAACATTACCTTCATGGTGTTCTGTTAAGTATCCCATATAAAAAGCGCGAGGGTCGCGAATTGACTCGCCCTAATTAAACTCATGAGTGAACCGATCAGCTGTTAAGAACCCATTACCACGCGAACGAAAACGAGCATTGCTTGAAACCAATAGACGTTTTGACTATCAATGTAATTCAAGTGATGATGTACTGGACACTTGTACTTTTTAAAAGCTCAAGACTTGAATTTTACTGAAGTAACTCTCGACAGGTTCTTGATACTTGTCTGTAACGACTCTTATTTTTGCCTGGGTTGCTTGACATCGAGATACGGCATCAATACCGTCTAGACACGGCGCTACTGTACGTAGTTACTTTCAACGTATAGACGACCTTCTTCACGCAAAGGTTAGGCTCTTGTAAGTTTTAATTAGTTACTTTCGCTAAAATTTCTCATGTTCCAAACCGAGTAACTCTTAGGTGTTGGTTTCTTACCAGGATTTTTAATTAATTACAAGTGCGTTTGATGTACTATAGTAGAAATTGTAATTGGTTCATTGTACAACTTTTGGAACATTAGGTCCAATGAGGTTTTTTTTACTAATAGACTGACTGATTCGATGGTTAGTCGAAGAAATTTTCAGGCTAAGCCAACAGGATACCAGCTGCTGGAACAAACTGTTAGGCCAGATTTAAACTTAAGGTTGATAAAAGTGTTGATAGCGGGCGAGTACTCGCAGATTGACCTGCAACCATGCGCTGAAGCTCAAGCCCGCGGCGTCATTCAAACCATGGACATCCTGCGCGGGAGTCCATAGGTATTGCCACTGGACCATCATTGAGGCTTCTAAATGAAGGAGATTTCTGGATCCACTGCCTTGTTTATTTCTCAATCGCCAACCTGTACTTAATACCAAGTGAAAGTAATCGTACTTTTATTGCTATATTAAATCCATAACATTTCAAAATTATTAAAAATATTTTTAATTTATGATAATTTATTCTTTTCGCAATTTTTCCTTTATCTATGCTATATATATATATATATATATATATATATATATATATATATATATATGTATATATATTAGACGTTGCTTCGTACCAAATTTCAAGATTCCCAGTTCACGGGAAGTACCCTGTAGGTTTTGATTCCCCTGCGAGTGTGGATAATTTGCGGCATAAACGGCTGTATCTTTTGATTGTGTTGGCTAAGAAGTTTTTTTTTTTTCACAGCTCCAAGGGACAATAGACCTGAATTTTTTATATGAATTTAAGCTTGATACCTCCACGCGTTCCCGAGAAAAAGGGTCTTGACAGACCGACAGCCGGACAACAGTGATCCTATAAGGGTTCCGTTTTTCCTTTTGAGGTACGGAACCCAAAAAGTTATATAGAACCTCTACGACCAGTGACTAGCTCAGCAATACATCAACCTGCTGCGATTAGGCTAGGAAAATGAAGCGATCGTATTGGTGTTTTTTATTCTTGCACGCTCATGTTCCTCGCATATCTCTGGTAAATACGCAGCATAAGAGCATCGTTGTCACGAAATTCTTGCGTGAACTTGAGTCACGTTTCTTAAAGGATGTTCTTTATCGTTCATATCATAATTCATAACATAACAGTAGAGGAGAGTGTTCGTGACAATCTCGTGCTCATTGTGTAGTTTGAAGCATGTTATTTGTCTTAAGATTTGCCCGTCACTCTATCAACAAACTGTGATGTGCACACTGCACAGCTTCCGACGATATCAGAGTTAGCACACAACACGTGTCGTTTGTTGAACCAAACAATAGTACGTCGTGTGCGGACTTTGGTCTGTCGATAGTTTTGGAACTTTTAGAACTAGATCTATTGTTATGAATCGTAAAGTAAGCATTCGCCGTTGTCGGAATAACTTCTAAAATATCAAAGGTGCTTGGAGATTTCTTTGAAAGAAGCAGTGTATTCAATATGGCTTCAATTTGAAATTGTAACAAGATTGAATCTAGTAGTAATAATAATACCTTATCGCTACCAACATATAAGTTAATAGACCTTACTTTGGTGCCTTTTTAGTTGGAGAAAACAAGCAGAGTTCTCGGCTTAAAAATGACACAACCGCCAAAGTAAATATTAAGTTCAGAAATCTCTCTCCTACAAACGAATTGTTACATAAATATATTATATTATATTTGTGGAAAAATTTAACTTCAAGAGTTTCAAATCCCCGATTAAAGATAGTAATTAAATTTACCTACTTTCGTTTGTTCTTGTAGGATGTCGTAAAACCCGACTTAGGGAAGAAGTACGCCTTATGAGGTGGATCCAAGTCGCCGCCCCTCACGTCGATTTGAGTAGTTGTAGTGTTTGTGTAGTAGTAGCTGCACATAACAGATTTCCTAACCCGTTCTGACTAACCCGAAGGATACCGTGTGTATAACCAAAGAGAGCATTCTCAAGGAGGTTACCCGTCAGAGAGGCGGCCGGCCATAAAACCGAAGCCAAAACTTTTTACAAGGCGTACGTAGACCTGTGTTGTTAGAAAACAGCTATTTTCTCTTTGTTGTTATTACTTTATCACTATAAATATCTAGTAACCTAGTTTCGAAGCGCTCGTAGCGAATTTTACTTAGCTGTTCTTAACCGATCAGCAAAGTTAAGCAACGTCGCGCGCGGTCATGAGTTGGATGGGTGGCCGCTAGTGACATTACTACTGAGCGTTTCCGTGCTTCGGAGGGCACGTTAAGCCGTCGGTCCCGGTTGTTGTCTTAGGATGGCAGTCGTTATAGCATGGTGGTAGGGCATTTTGCGAATGCCCGCCTGGCTAGCTACCACCCTCAAGTAGAAAATCTATCGCCAAGCACCTGACGGTGTGTTCCGGCAGCTGTCCTTGAGAGCCAGTACTTCTAGGTTAGCCTGAACAACATCTTGGACCACATCATCACTTACCATCAGGTGAGATAGTGGTCAAAGAGTAACCTAGCAGGCATAAAAAAAAAGTAGGATGTTAAAATCCTACTAAAATCTACGAGAAATGTGGCACACTGTGTGAATATTGTACATAGAACTTAGGCTTAAAATACGCACAACGTACCCACCCACCCTTGTACCTAAAGTATCATTAGGGAACGTATAACACTATCCATTTGACTCCCGAGTAGCTTCCGAAAACGATTACCATAAAAGTTTAAAGCTTTTTACCATTACGGGGAACATTTCAGTCGCGCCCAGCAAAATCTGCTAAGTTAACTACAGCATATTAAGACTTTATTATACTTCAATGCAATCGGGGAAAAATATGTAAAGATTGCTTTGAGGAAATGTTAATTCGACATCGCCAATATTTGAAATAGTTGACATGCAACCAAAGAAGAATAACCAGGATGGTGGTAGGAATAGGCATGGTGGCATTAGGTACTTCCCCGGTGGAACTAGTTCTAAGATTAGAACTAAGAATTGCTGGTTTACATAGACTACAAGGCTACAAAGATCCAATTTTGATTTCGTCTGCATGAGGAACTCAATTGGCTAACAGCCAGAAATCAGGAGCCTGCAACGAATATTTACGCTTTGCTAGAACTCGATACACGTGCGCATATGAAACTGCTGGATTTCAATCAGTCCCCTGGTTCTACCCGGATGTAGCTGTATATGCTATTGGTGATCAAAAAGAGTAATTTATACTACTCATATCGCTTGCTGCACTTTGTTATCAACTGGCATCAGATTCAGCAGATGATTCTATCAGACATCCCTGAACTCGATCGGACAGGCAATCATCATGTGGGTGTTGTCACCAAGACCAAGAATTCCACGGAGATGAGGATCTACTTGTACTGACCAAAGAACAATCGCCGCGTGATATTGGGTTGTGTTGACCGGATGTATTCAGACGTAATAAAACTAACTGCATCCCACCTTCACTGTTCAGTTCTGTGACTGTAAAGAATACTGGTTTCCAGCATTTAATGAGATAATATCAAGTAAAGCTGAAACTGAACTGTTGTTTAAAATAATATAGCTTTCAAAAGGAGTTCCGACAGAAGTGAGAAAGTGAAAAGCAATATCAACGGTATTATTTTCGTGCAACCAATAATGAACCCAATTTAAATTCAATAGGTGTCGCGTCTTCGCCATTTGGGGTTGACAGAAAGTAATTTCATTTATCTACTATAATATTGCTCGAAAGCCTAAGTGTTGGTTTAAGTCAGTATTTGGAATACCCTATGAATGCTCTTGCACCTAAGCGGAAAATCATCCAGCTGTGAACTGATGTGATGATGGTCGAACGGTAACCTAGTTTCTCAATAAAACTCCAATCAATATTGCCCTCAACCTATTACATTTATTTCTACACAATAGACTGTTCACACTCCAACGAGCAAACATAGCCGCCGAAACTTGGGTCACAAAAAGTTTCAACACAGTATAATTTCCAAACAAACCTTTAATAATACAAAATACATGACTCTAATACAGAAATTCAAAACAATTAACTACTTTCCTTACAAATATCAGAATCCCGCTCATATGATAGATGTAAAAAATTAAATGATATGAAAAGACCGCACTGCAATAAACAGTCGACAATAAAATCATACTTGTTACTGACACAAGGATTTTTTCCTTGGACTAGCACGGCAGCCAGTCAACAGCCCGTCACTGCTATTGGTTCATCAGAATATCAAAGTCAGTTTTATATGCAAAGCGAAAGTCTAACAAAATGTCTGTAATAATTATTCACAGATCATTTAAGTAGCTATTCCATTAAAATATACCTAGCACAACCTCTAAACCTCTGAACCTCTGAACATAAAGCAATGCAGAGGCAATAAAACACAAAGTCTACATACCACCTGCGCCCTTGTGCTTGACGCAGGGTTATATAAATGCTTCTAACACGTAATCGTTGGCTGTCACTCTTTGCTCCGAAATATACAAACAAACCCTATCAATTCAGATTTTGTCATAATGGAAAAACTAAGAGAACTGTGAGCTTAAGATAGCTATAGGCTCGCCTCTGGCTTCCTCTTCGTGGAAATATAAGTGAGGATATGCTTATAATCTGTATGCATACAGATTTGAAGCAAGAAGCAACATGGATGGGTGACCGTTAGTGGCTTTTGTTACTGAGCGTGCACGTGTTTTTAAGCCGTCGTTCCCGGTCGTTATAGCATGGTGATAGGGCATTATACGAATGCCTGCCAGGCTAAACTTCCAACCCCAAGCAGAAAACATGTCGCCAAGCAACCTTAAATATATAAATAAATCATCTTCGACTGTATCATTACTCACCATCAGGTGAGAAAGTGGTCAAATACTAGCGTACTGGCCATAAAAAATATATACATCTGTAGTGATTTTCAAAAAAGGGTGGTTCCATCTGTATGGATAACAAAACATCTCTATCAAATTATGCCATCTCAAGTTTGACAACAATGATAAAATATAATGAAAGTCATGTTACATATGTTTTATCTTCATAATTATTTATTATATTTTTTTATTGAAAACGACGACGAAATTCAAGTGAGTAAAAATGTCGTACGAACGCCCTTTGCCCTTCATGGTCACGTGACGTCACATAAAAGTTAGCTTCGACTCAAACGTCCTTGGCTCAAAACGCCCGTAACAAAACTACTCCTTTGACTATCTGAACTTGCAACAGCCTCAATTATGAATAGCAACGAATGTTGAAGATAACATTGTTTGTGAAGAAATCGGGAAAGCATTCAGGAAAGACTGCGGGGATGTAAATCGACCGTGTCTAGTAATTCAGATGTATAGCATTTACTCATTTGCAGTAACATCGGCTGAATTCCAGAGTGCAATAATCGTTCCGTTTTATTAAGCAATCACTAAAAAGCTCTAAAAGGGCCTCAAATTGTGCAGAAAATTTACTATTGTTTATATAAAAGCAGATCAAACTCGTTATATAAAAGCAGATCAAACTCGTATTCTGTTTAACTTGACAAGGTAAATATATGAAGAAAGTCCTCTAAAATAAAGGGTATCTCAACGAGTCCTTTGAAATAAAGTAGAGTACATTTCGTCGAGACGGCTTTGTGACTTTGAAACTTGGGACATAGTGCCCAAAGCACTGAAACGTAATTTCAACAAGTGGTGTTTAGTTTGGAATTCACATGGTATTTAAGTATGTTAATAATGCCAACGTCCACTTCTATGGTAACCGGATTCTTAACTAGGATAATGTATGCATTAAAACATTGTCATATCTGTATATCAGTGGACATTACTTAACTTAATTGATCGATTAAGAACGACTACGTAAACCAAGATACGAGCGATTCACACTTTTACTACAAGCTTAAAAATTTGTTAAATCATATTATATTAGTGAGAAATCACGTCAAATAGATGTAGTATGTGGTATTTTAAATCCACTTTAAAAGAAAGGCTTTCATTAAGTTAACTGTAGGTTATTTTTTAATTGATGGGATTACTGGCAGCCGACTTGCAATCCTAGTCAGGCAGTGTATAAGTATTTTGAAAGAGTGCAATACGGTCACTTGATGGTCTGCCAATCTATTGATGGCAATAGACTAAGGGCTTGTTGCAGAAAGTTCAAGTAAGTTCCGGTTATACTACCCAGAACATAAAATAACTGAATGATAAAAATGACAGTTAACATGCAGCGTGTTTCAAGCATTAACCGATGGATAGGCTAAATCGATGACTGTAAAACGCAAAGATAGTGTTTTATTTATTAAATATGTTCTGGGTAGTATAACCGGAACTTACTCGAACATTACTGAAACAGCCCCTTAGGATGCAATCTGGATACAGACCACCTAAAAACTACTAGATTTTTTTTATATTCCTTACAAGTTAATATTTGAATTCAGGTGCAAAAGATACTCCTACACTTAATATATTTAAATTCTTACAAGAGGAGTCAGGACAACATGGGGAGGTTTTAGTGCCATTCGTCCTAAAGGCGGGTATAATAATAACGCCTCTGCACGGCAGTTCATAGCGGCTCACAAGCGATTATTAGTATACTTAATTTAAAAACGATGATAAGGGCATTCCTCTCGAAGAAAATAATATCGTCACAAGCTCGTTGGATAGTAAAAAAAACGGATAAATACCAAATAATAAAAAAAGAATAACGTTAGTTAAATCTCAAAATGCCCACATCAAGTTCATTGTAGCACAACCTACATACAATTAATTGTTGAAATAACGATATCGTCATGTCACCTGTGACAGTGAAAATAAACAGTGACACCTGTCCACACCTGGCCGCTGCTGGCAGATGTGGGCAGACTGAGTGCCGGCTAATCAATGACAATTCAGAAAAAGAGCATTATTAGGAGGGGGCTAAGAAGTGAGAAATTACGTCAATAGGTATTAGTATATGATACACACTTGAAAAAGTTAAGCTTCCATTAAGTTCAAGGCAGCTTTATTATTACATGAACCCAGAATTTAACAAATAAAATTCTTGAGACTGACTGACAGACAACGCACAGCCCAAACCAGTGCGTATAGAAATATGAAATTTTGCACAGTAGTTCTATATGTAGAGTATTTATCAAAACAGTATTTTTGTAAACTCATCCTCTGAGAAATAAGTCGTAGATTAAAGTTTGAAACCAAAATTTAAAAAATTACTCATTATAGAAATTGTTAAATTGGATTCTGTTTACAAATAAACAGAATTTTAGGGGTAATACGCCAAGTAGGATGGTAAAAGTAGGGGTTAGTTTAGGGGACAGCATTAATATGTTTTCGGGTAGGAGTAACGGAAAGTGCAAGTCGAGATAGAAGTCCAGATTGAGGTATAAGTAAAAGTTAAATTACTTTTTGTGAATGTCATATTAAATAAAGAGGCAAAGTAAGAGACCGCAGACTAAACGCTACAATTTAATTAAGAGACGAAGTTAAAATAATGTTGACAAGGTCAATATCAAAGGGTAAATTCACGTTTAGGCCGGCCACATACATCGGAATCCGGTTTTAGAATTCCTTCGAAATTGCGAACGCAGCAAAAGAAAATGAATTCAGCGGTTTAATTTTTTTTGCGCATAAATCTAGGTACAAAATATTTTTTTTTACTAACAACGTGGTTTCGATCAAGTTGCATCGAGTCACGAGGTCAAAGTGGTAAAACCTCATCATGAATATCAAACAAGCATATTAATTAAAAATACGTGGTCCTTTCAAATAAACCATACTCAGTATCACTCGGGATGATATAAGGATTCTAACGATACCCCATACATACAAATCTGTTCAGGCATATACAAGTTATGGTGGTATAAAGTCACTCACATACATACAGCAACCTTAAGAACATTACACTTTTTGGCCCAGTCAGTAAAAAGGACTCATTCATTCCATATTTAGTACCTACGTCTAATTTAATTTTCAAGTAAATTACCTCACTATTTATATAATAATATCACATCAAAAACATTCCACGGCGAAATTAGAGAATTTAATTATATTTTCTCCCACGCGAAAAGAAAATATGTTTTCATTCCTCTGTAAGGACATGACCTTTTTATTGTTTTTAGCGTTCGCGTTATTGGGTCGAGATGAAAATTCGCTTGTTTATATCAAAGTTTCCCAGCAAACAATAAACGGTACCTAAAATTTAACCAAAACAGTTTTGGTTTTGCTTATCTTTCGAAAGGTAACATTGTTGTTTATGCTTTCAGAGCATTCGTTAAAAACGTTTTATAAGATAAGATGGAAACGAAAAATGATAGAGCATTAGAACATGACGAAAAATAAACCAAAGGATTACACGGAGAAATGAACATCAATGTCATAAAAGGAAAAAAAAGGAAACATGTGACAATAGCTCATATAAAATAAAGGCAGAATTGAAAATTTGTAGAAAAATTTAAAAACCTCCCAAATAAAATTAAGGTAAAGTGTTCTCCGGATACAGTAGTGTACCTACTGCAGGAAAGGTATTAAAAATACTGTATTGGTTAATACCAAAACACTTTAAAAATTTACATTAGACATCTGGTTTCCTGTTAGAACATTAAACAGAATGTATCTTTCAAATATCATTAGTCTCTCGTTCTTAAATCGAACATGGCATCAAAAATAACTTCGTAGATTCTCCAATTGCTAGTTTTAAAATATAAACATCTATCTATATTACATGTTAGCCTAACTAACATATATTGTATAACTATCCTGTCAGTCTCAATGGCCAAGCGGTTAAGGCACCTGGTGCGTAAAGCAAGGGTACAATCTTTATGAAGAAAAAAAATTGTGTTTTAGAAATTTAATCGTGTGATGTTTGCTTACCATGCATGGAACCATATATTAAGAAAATAAAAAATAAAAATCGATCTGGTTCTTGTTAGAAGTGAAGTATGACGACATTAAATATGAAAATTTTATTATTTCTAACAAAAATTTGACGACGTTAATAATAACACCAAATTCCGTGGTAAAAAGATACTTTGCATTATTATAAAGCAGTTACCTAAGCAGCTTTAAGAGATAAGTAATATCCATCACAGATCTTATCTATGTATACAATTAACACCGAGCTATAGCCATTGTTTGTTAGCAGTCCATCACGTGTTCTAAACACGTGTTCCAGAATTGTACTGAAGACCTCCGCCATCATTAATGACGGAGACCAGGATGCCAATTAATAGCGGTTTCGCGGTTACGTATGCACATTTCATACTATCTAAAGCTATTATTAATAGTTGGACTTCAGTTAATAACAGCTTTCTTTGTAACAGGTGTGAATACGTTATTGCGAAACCGCAATTTTTCTATGATTTTAATCAGCACAAAATTAAAAAAACTCATGTTTATTTGTTTAAACCCAACATGTTTAAAACCAATTGCAAAATTGGCGCAAGTTGAACTATTTGTGTCGCTCCATCCCGATACGATGGTTGAAGAACGAGAGCAAGTATTACAGTTATGAGTCATTGTGTCATGTTAGCTCAATTGGTTAGAGCACACCCCGTCTAAAGGGGTGGATGGGTGCGGGTTCGAATCCCGCACATGTCTATATTTTTTACTCTCGTAAATTTGTAATATTGTAATGTAATTCGCCAAGCAGGCGTTATTGCAAACATAACAATATCAAGATTTCAATCAGTATTAGTTAGTAACCAATTGCATAATTGGCCAGCAGAAGAAAACAAAAGTTATTGATATCTAACATGGGTAAGAATTATTGTCGTCAAGTTACATTTGAGCAGTTACACTCGGAGCATAGACGATGCGGTTTGTATTAAAGAATAAATGAGACATGTTTCTTGATGAACTCGTATAATAGTGAAAGGGAGATACTAAAATATAAAAGTATGCACCAAAATTGATTGTCATGCATATATTTCTTATATTATACCCCGTTCATCACGGAAAGTGTTATAGCCACTGCGAGAAAGTACTGCAAGAAACTCTGGGCCATTATTTTTATGTCTAAACAAATGTGTTAATGTGTTACAAAAATAAGCTATACTATAACTCTGAACACAACTGTTAAAACAAATCATAATCATTTTGTGTTTCACTTATCACTTCCTACTTATTCACTATTTCACAATTTGTCGACCGTTCGAATCGACTTCCGAGGCAAGGCAATACTGACAATACAGAACGCCTCCGCCACGTTTGTGGTAGAGTGCATGTGACTAGGCAAAGTCAGTATAAATACTTTTATCTTTGTGAATATTCTTAAAACATTTAGTATTTCCTTATAATTCCTAACAATAGATAGCACTTTGATATCCGCGTTTATTTCGTTTGGATGCGATAGAACAGTTTTTAAGGAACACGTCCGGATTACGAACGCCTTATCCAAGGCATGGGCGCGAAGCAACAATGCTATGATCTGGATTGAGCGATAGAAACATCCCCGGCATATTTTAACATTCAATAACTCAGGTGCACCTAATAGAGAAAGTAAAAACTAGTAGTTTTTCTAAATTATTCATAAATAATAATAACGTGAATAGGCAACTACAGTGCGGCCGCTCAGAGAATGCGTTTGACAGTTCGTTTTATTGATATTGTTTTCCCCGTGCGACATAGACAGTCTGATTACATAATGCTGTATGAGTCAGGCATTTAAACGCTTAAAAATTTTTGCTCATAAGTATATATTTTACTCCATTTACAAGCCACAACGACGATAAAAACACGTACTGTCAAACGCAGTCTCTCAGCGGCCGGACTGTAGTTATTTAAAATTAAGTAACTGCGATATTAGAAATATTTGTGAAATTTAAAATTAAATTTTGCTTGCAATATTTACGGACGGCTATCGTCCGAATAGGAATTTATGACTTTCATCCTTGTTAAACACTCTACTCTTCACTACGAATATGAGTAGTATAAAAAATGTTTTTCTATAATATTTATTGATAACACGAACATGAGTAGAACTAGAAACTATTTAAAATGAATGCACTTATAGTCAAAAAGTATAACTTACATCCATGTTAAACACTCTAATTTTCAATAAAAATATGAAAAAAGTAAAAATTTTTAGTTTTACAAAAACACTACAAAAAATCTAAAATATTTACTGAACACCATAACATGAGTAGAAAAAACATTTATATAATTGAGGGATAAGAACAATTTGTAAAATTAAGTAAATTGTTTGTTAGATTTTTTATAATTTTACTTACCATCCTGCCAATTTATATATATATATATATATACAAGGTTACTGCTAATTAACTGGCGATACGCGACAGGCGTGATGGGTATCGATAACAAAACCTAAAAAAAATGAAAAAAAAATTTTTTTTTTTGAAGAATTTTTCAACTTGTCATTGCCTTTTCAATGAGATATAAGTGATACACAATACTGTATGGTGCTTAGAATCACTAACAAAACAATAAAAAAGAATAATCACTAAGTAAAAGCATCAGCTGTTTTGAATTAAAGACGCTCGCGCAACCCATCCGCTCCGTTGCGATCGCTTAGTAATTGAAACGGCGGCCGCCGCTTGATATCGCTGGTTCGAAGTGCAGCGCGCCGCGGAGCAGCGGCGGCGGTGTCGCATGTCGGTGTGCTCCGACGTCCATCCATCTTTTGTTTTAGCTACCTAATCCATCCACGAAATTTCATGTCCATCACTCTAAGTAAACGTTACATCATCGAAATCCCGACATGTAGGTATCTACCTAACTTATGCATCATTAAACTTCTGTTGCCGCCAATAAATAATTTAATCACACCTTTTGTCAAAAAACGACCACATTTACACTAAAAATAAAACAATTTTAAAAGCGTCATATTCAAAATGTGGAATAACAATGTTAATTATTCATTTATTAGGTGAGTAGGTACCTACGTTACTCGTGCGCAGATAGCGTTTAAGTAGGTACTAAGATCAATACGTTCATAGTAGGTAATAAATAAGTATAACATGCGTGGTTTTGTATGGAAATGTAATCCATGCAAGTTAGTAACCAACTAGAAACTCTTTTTTTACATGTTTAATGTTTTTCGTACGCTTGAGTTCGAATCGCCGATAGGTCATTTTGCACCTTCTACTGGGTACCTACGTGCTAGAATAGTTTTTCTTGTGAAGATGTGATGTACAACTAATTGAAATTAATTAGGTAGGTAGGTAAGTAAGTAGTTACCTACTACTTACTCAAGTTTCCTGAAAATGTATCTTAACAAATTGATGTGAGTAGGTAGTACCTAAAAAGTATTCTACCTATCCACAAAAAGCAGCTGATTTTAATTACCTATCTATGGTATAATAATATGGTAGGTAATCATTGACCTGTGTATCGTAGCTCAATGTAGGTAATGAATGAATAATTAACATTGTTATTCCACATTTTGAATATCACGCTTTTAAAATTGTTTTATTTTTAGTGTAAATGTGGTCGTTTTTTGACAAAAGGTGTGATTAAATTATTTATTGGCGGCAACAGAAGTTTAATGATGCATAAGTTAGGTAGATACCTACATGTCGGGATTTCGATGATGTAACGTTTACTTAGAGTGATGGACATGAAATTTCGTGGATGGATTAGGTAGCTAAAACAAAAGATGGATGGACGTCGGAGCACACCGACATGCGACACCGCCGCCGCTGCTCCGCGGCGCGCTGCACTTCGAACCAGCGATATCAAGCGGCGGCCGCCGTTTCAATTACTAAGCGATCGCAACGGAGCGGATGGGTTGCGCGAGCGTCTTTAATTCAAAACAGCTGATGCTTTTACTTAGTGATTATTCTTTTTTATTGTTTTGTTAGTGATTCTAAGCACCATACAGTATTGTGTATCACTTATATCTCATTGAAAAGGCAATGACAAGTTGAAAAATTCTTCAAAAAAAAAATTTTTTTTTTTTTCATTTTTTTTTAGGTTTTGTTATCGATACCCATCACGCCTGTCGCGTATCGCCAGTTAATTAGCAGTAACCTTGTATATATCTAGTCTTTTTTTAAATTTTATACACGGCACACAAAGCGTCTGCCGTACCATAGCACTTAGAAGGTATTTCATTAAAGTTGTTTTTAAATTTACTCTTATAAACATAATTAGTGACTAAAATATTTATATAAGATACACTAACTTCAGAGAGTCACATTAATTCTGTTATAAACTAGTTCTTTTAGCTTTTACATAAACACAAATGTAGTCGTAATTAGTTTTTATAATACAGCAAAGTATTATAGAACGAAAAAATATAGACGTCTAATTTTGTTTACAACCATGGTTGCCATGGTTACAGTTACAGCAGAGTACCTTAGAACGAAAAAACATGTTGTTACCATGGCAACCATTTTTTACAACAATGGTTGCCATGGTTACAAGTCATTCCGGCCCAAGAGAGGGAAGCATTTACTATGAGTTTTTCCCACTCTTAGGTGGGAAGCAGCGTCTTCCACCCGCTACTCAGATCAAATAAACACTATTTTCCGAGTATGAGAAATGAAAAGTTATTTCCTTATATTCGAAATGAAAAGTAGAGTGCTTAACACGGGTGAAAGTAATCAATTCCTACTCGGACTATAGGCCACCCTCGCTATGCTGCGGATGAGAGCGCGAGTGACCCCGCGGCCCTTGCCACTTGTCGAGGACGACGGAACAACATGAGGTTTTTAGTCGGTAGTGGGGTCCCTATTGACTCTGAGCCCGACATAACCACCTGCTCCCCGGCGGGTGTGCATGCGTAAATGCATTTTCCTCATGCAAATAAAAAGGCCACCCTCGCTACGCTCGGGCGTCTAAATACCTCGTATGGGAATTGATTCCTTTCGACCCTTGTATAACAATCTACTATTGTACAAAAATCTGTATTTACGTTTTGTACTGTTATGAGCGAGGGTTTAAACTTTGCTACATCCATCCGCATAAATAAGAGTAAAGTTCAAAAACTGGTAAGACCTATATCCGCATAGATAAGAGGCCAAGGCCTGGTATCAGCTTTGTATTGCCACCTTATATCGTCAAAAGGGCTATACTAGCAGTGGTATCATATTAATTCCAATAAAGGTCAGTTTAATTTTAAAAACAAAATATTCTCCTGTACTTTTCTATAGTTAGTTTGAACAGTGTAAATTCATCGCAAAAAGATCAAAAAAGAGACGAACGTGATATCCATCTATTTAACATTTTGATAACAGAAACACGATTCAACGAGGAACTGCTTTACATATTTGAAGAATATAAAACGTGTATTGTAATTTGTTCTAGACCGGAAGGTATAAATGCCAATTTAAAAATCTTTGAAAGATACATGAACGTGAACGCATCTTTAACAAAGTGCTTCGTTTAGTTTTACACATAATAATTCAGTATCTTAGTAAAATTGTTAAGCTTAGCAGTTTTCAGTACATTGACTCTCTTATTTTAAAGCTAGATTACCTAATGAACGGTTATCGGTGATAGCCTTTATTGTGCTCTTGTTTATCTGGTCACGTCAAGAGACATGAAATCTATAGTAAGGTATTTCAGGATAGCAGCTATTAATACATGATACGCAAACATTTCCCTGCCATTGTCCCACTTTATGTGGGATCGGTAGCATATTTTTTATCTACCAAACACAGAAGAATACTGTATCAAAATTTGGCTTTGGCTGTTGGACGCCTGATCCATCCCTCTTTAGGAATGCTCTCGGTTAACCACCACTTTTCGTTTAATAGGGCGTAAATCTATAGTAAAGAGCACTGTATGCGCCTAATAGGCAGCACACACGTAGTGGCACGCCGATAATTCGGTACCTTATTCCTTTACTCGGTTCTTACGAAATTTAAGGAAGACAAAGACAAGGAAAATTCTCATTACGTAGCCACCGGGACAATTAGAAACCTAGAGCTCGGGCTCACAAAATTTAATTACAACGAAAACAGCAACATTCAATGTAAATAGATCAGAGCATTAATGACACCTCTAACGGCATCAATAACTTTGATTCCACAAGCAACTAATGGATTTTATACAGTACAGTATATATACGGTACAGATCATAAACAATGTGCCCTTGGCCTTCACTTGATGGTCTAACACACCCCGTGTCAATCTCCAGTACACTTATGTATTCGCCATTATCCTGATTAAATGATTACGAGCACTTGCGTCACTGTGTTGTATTTTTAATGGTATTGGTTGGACACCAGGTGAGTTTGCAAAATGGACAAATTAGGTTTACGGATTGAGTGGACTTGATAATAGCATGTGGGCACATCAAATTTGTTTAATATTAGGCTGTTGATAATATTCCTAAAAGCTTCTATTTTTGGAATATGACATCCGCAATAAGTGTTCATCAAATAAGGATATAGATACTTACTTTACATTATGAAGAAGAACCTTTCCACTTACGAAGGCGAAGGCTTATTTTTGAGTGTAGTTGTTAGCTACTACGGCCTTCCAAGGCGACTATATTTTATTGTTTTACTGTATCTACCCATCAGCATTTACACTCACACTAAGACGTCGTGTACAAACGAGGCCTACCTGTACATGCGCATCGATTATTTATAGTGTAGAGACGCGCCTTCGTGACTTAACAGGTCTTTAGGTACCTAGACGAAGGGTAGTGTTTGAATATTATAAATACCGCAGTTAGCTTTATAATGTATGAGACTAAGAGCATATTATATAGCACTGAGACATGACACTTGAAGAATGATTCATGGTGTATGGACACGGCTTGGCTCGGACATGGACGGCGCGGGCGGCCCCAGGTGCAGCATGTATCATACTTCGCTTTTTCCTTATGGTTATCCCCAGACTCACAACCAAGGAGAAAGCTATTGCTTAGAATTTATCCGCGTGATAAAACATAAGCTCGCTTGCGAACCAATCATAATTTATGAAACGCTCGTAGCGGAGAGGATGTTACATCCCGGTTATCGTCTTGGATAGCAATTGGAATAACATTATTCAAGCTTTTTAGTAGTTATCAGGGATGACTAATTACTATGGTTTTCCGTCTACATATAGAGCAAAGATCTCAGGCTGTTGTGGTGAGCAATTATGTATCTAGCTTTGCAATCGTCCCTAGTGGGGTGCTCATAAGGCTCGTTGCCAGGCCCGTTGCTTTTTGCAATTATACCACTTTTTTTAAGTAATTTTCCTGTATTTATCGATTAGTTTTATGAATATAATTACGTGTTTTTTAGATTACTTTTTAAAGCACTTTAATTCTTTTTTATTAATAATATTGATAATTCACGTCTTCTATGTTTTGAAGATAATCGACATGATAATATTTATAGCAATAAAAACACGAGAACATGCTATCAAACTACAGGCTGACCTAATTTCTAAATCGTCTTGACCACTACAGCCAATTGAATAAACGGGATCTTAATCCGGCCAACATCCGACCCAATGGGTACATTAGGTCGGATGTTGGCAAGGGGTACCTTGTTACGTTCTCCCGCAAACAATTTGAAATCCCTACAATATACCTTATACCCTCAAAAAGCAAGCTTTGGTAAGAATTGCTATGGTAAGGATCATTGCTTCAAAAATATTACCTAACGGCGTGTTCCGGCAGCTGCCCTTGAGAATCCCAGTTTAGGTAAAGCTTGTTTATCACCTTCGACCACATCATCACTCGCCATCATGTGAGATTATAGTCAAAGGTTATCCTCTTGGAACAAAAAACTCGCAAGACACGTCTACTCGAAGAGCTGAGTGACGATCATGAACCGGAAGAAAGAGCGCAGGTATGCCTTCCAATATAATCAGATGAAATTGAAATTGCAAATACACAGCGAGGTCTCCCGCTGATGAAGACCCAACTGATCATAGTGAGAAAGCATTTAGAACTTGACATTTCACGTTCTTGTAAATAGGAAGATATGATAAGGCTATTTTCTCAGTGTCACAAATATTTGACAATTAGTTAAGACATCATCAAACACGCTATCTCCAAGTATCAAGGCTGCCTTGTTTTCGCAATAAAATTAAATTTCTCCTCACGATCTGCTAATCCGTCGGAAGGAAGGGGGCTTGGCAATATAAACATTCCGAGGTTGATGTTCTTCCTTACTATGACTTCCTTATCGTAATAACCGAGGACCGAAAATGGTCAAATATATAAGGTACTTTATAAATGGTAGAAATAGCGATAAAATATTTAGTAGATATCACTGCTTATCAAAAAGGTATATTAAAAAATATTTAATTATAATTAAAGTATTTATGAAAGTAAGTTGCACGTAAATATTTGACTATCCCGGTTTCCAGAGTTTCTCGATATTTGCGAAAAGCATAACAAATCCGCAATAGAAACCCCATGCGTGATTCATCGTATCTAAAATCAATTTTAACTGTGACAGATGGAAGATCAGAGAGCAGTTCTTGAGAAAGCGCTGCTGCCCATCATTTGGTACTCTTTCCATTTTCGCCGCCTCTTACGACTCCCACAGGAAGATATAGGGGGCGTAATTCAAGCCCGCCACTCCATAGAGGACGACTTATTTGTATATTATGATTTATGTCAATTGCAAAATGCAATATGAAGGTACAGAGCGGCCACGCATGTTATTTTATACTACTAACCTTGTTGAGTTTGGATAATATACGAGTATATAAAACTTTTTAAGTTAGCCGGTCCTCTTTTACAATAGCTTTATTATGGATGCGCATGAGAAGCCGGTTGAAATATTCTTTAAGTACAGTATTGCGTAAAATGAGTCTGCATTTGTGATAGTGTTATGTAATGTATGCTTTCACTGTGTCTTGTGTAACATTATAAAGGATTTTTAAGCATGGCTTCTTTCTAATTGATTATGTTGCTGTTTACGTCAATTAAGATTTCTTCAGAAATTGCCAGTCAACTAATGATAACATTTTATGATATTTTGCAACCAAACTAAAGAAAGCGGTATAATGTGCTGTTTACCATTGATGTGAGTAATAAGGGTATGAAATTCAATGACGATAGTAATATATAAATTAGCTGTGAAACGAAAAGCTTGAGAATTTTTCATCATCCGACTCAGGAGTAAACTATAACAAGCAAATTTTCTTTACAAATTATGTATCTGGCGTTTCTGATTGAATATTTGTAGCCAATTCAAGCGTGCCAACAGGATTATGTTCCTCGTTACTCGAGTGAGAAAGTTGGAAGTGTGAATTAGTTTTTTTTTTATTTGGAGCACGACATTATATCATCTAATTCATATTTTTAGGATACTCATCCAAAATATAAACGATAGATTTTATTTATTACAATGCATATATCAATAGTCATAACGTCTACCGTTGAACAAAGCCCTCATATTACCATAATCCCCACGCTTGGTAGGCGTCTTGGGTCGCAGTGTAAGGCTTCTCAAGCTGCTGCTGCTCAACATTTGATGTTTTTTTTCTACCACACTTCTTATGGTTCTCACAGGAAGAAATAAGAGAGGGGTGCAGTTCTACCCCGGCATCCAACGGGGAAATGTCCGTGTCAGTTTTATTTATATATATACAAATTAAAATAAAATGTATGGTAGTACCGAAGCAAAACATGTCGAAATTGATAAGCTACTTTCCAGAGAACAGTCGTCAGTTTGGTACAATTGTAAAACCGTCTGGGTTCAATGATCCTGTATATAATATCCCCGCACTGACTGCGATCAATTTTCAGCACTGCATAATAGTTTCGCCTCGGTTACCATGGAAACTATGAATAGTACCGTAATTTGCGGTACTGCTGTACAGCCGCTATTGTTTGTATGACGCATTGTCAAGCCTCCTTTTAAAATAATTGATTATACGACCAAATTAGGTGTACGCAGCTTGGTGAAAGGATATGCTCCACATTGGTTATACACAGTTATAGTAACAAATATCAAATTATGAGATTCATCAATCAGTGTATTGAGTTTTTAAAAGAGAAGATATTCGTTATTATGGTAGCAGTATTTATAGTAGTTGTTAGTATTAACAAATACTTCTCAGAGTTGATCTTGAGATGCAATTTTGGCGTTTAACGTGAGGAACACCTGTCAAAAACTGAATCTTAAGACGCTGACAAGTGCTAAATAACTTTACTTGAACATATTTTTAGCAAATATTTTTATTTGGTAGCAGTAAGAAAATTATAAGTTAATCTTGATCACATTATCCAAGACCAAAAAGTCCGAAACACGTTTTCTTAAAATTTTCTCAATAGATTTAAATTGCAAAGTTGACTCTAAATTACGCTTTTAACGTAAACATCTTAATTATTTACGTATGAATAATAGTGTATAAAAATGTAAAATAGAAAAACCTTATCAAGATGGACAAGAAATGATAACATTTCGATTTATGTTACTAGTTTTGTGTTATGAAGCTAACTATCGGATTTAACCTAAAGGTATCAGTTTACTGATCGCGATTTCACCATTTGCCTCTCTTTCATTTCTACGCAGTCTGATAGTGACAAAATTCCAGCACTTGACAGCGTCTGAACATTGATATAATTCTTAAGATGAAATTATTTAATACGAGCCTAAGTCTTTTGAGTTCTGTTGGGTTATGAGTATTTTTATTTGTTTGTGGGGTCCAGGGTGTCTTGAAATAATTCTCAAGAAGAATACAAAGTTGGATCAAATTTTCAATCGAATTTATGTAGGTAAGTAAATAAGTTTATTGCACAAATACCCTTTTTAACGTTTGTAACCGTACTGAAAATTGTGTCATTTTCGACTATGTTTCTATCATTAATCATTACAATGCACATGCAGTAACGGTAGAAAAAATTTCATAAGTCGCGCGGCCATTCAAGTTTTACATCCTATAGTATACATTATAGTGACACAGATAAAGTAGAAAATGGTGTGGCAGTAAAATAGAGCTGCGGGCCGCTCCGCATCCATGAGGTGTAAATTGAGCCTTACAATGATGTTCGATCAACTTGATTCGAACCAATCAACCAAGTAGATCTGTCTTTACTAATTGGTAAGCACCCTAATTGTAGGTGATCGCAATAGGTATATTTTTATTTTAGTTCTTGACCAGATTTTATGTGGGTGCTTGTATTTCTATGCCTATTAAGGTGTGTTGACTTTTGGTTTAGCTACCTTTTGCTATCTTTACTAATTATCAAGTATTGTGTCAAGAGAAAACTAATCAATATTCACACATCACCTGGTTGATCAGTCTACGGACTCGTCTAGATTTCTATTGAATATGAATTAGCTTAGTCTTTAAGACATTTCGGAAGAAAGTCAAGACTTAGACATCTTTGTTAGTTTACCTAATCGGTAACAAAGATACAGAATATAATTCATACAATAATATTATCATTAAGCCGATATTTCCACGAATGGGTGGCAAAAGTGTCTAAACACCAAAACGTTACGTGAGATGTTACATACCTTTATGGTTTTCATATAAACTTATATATAATTAGAAGCCTGCAAGGGTTTTTAAAATATATATATATATATATATATTGAAACACATAAAAAGTAGCTATTGTGACATAAATGTAATAGTTAGACATGGATTGCGGACTTCTTTGTAAAGTCAAAGTCACGTCAAAATATTTTTTTCAATTTAGGGGTCTGCGACGCTCTTATGAAGGTCAATTACAAATTTTAATATTGAAATTTTCTTCATTGTACTGCCACGTACAGCAAAAAATATGTACAATATGTCCTTTATAAAATTGTAGTACATCACTTTGCTCTATTGTCAACAACTTCCGCAGCGTACGCGATATAACGATTTTTTATATTTTTTTCACACGTTGGGATACATTATCGAATATTTCATACGGATCTCTAAGTTTTTGAAAATATTCTATAGCCTATGTTCATTAGGGATAGTGTAGAATTGTAATGGTGAAAGAATTTTTCAAAGCGGTCAAATCAATATATCTGTAAGATAATTTATTTTTTCTTCTAATAATTTGATTGTTATTATATAAACATGTTTCTGTGAAAAAGCACCTCTAATTTACGCAGTTGGAATCAAATTCAAATTCAAAATTATTTATTTGCTAGATATAGGTACATTAAACAGGTCTTATGTTAAAATTATGTGTTGCTCAATATCTGAACCTGCAAGGCGTGCAAATTATGGTATCAATACCTATATAAATTACAAAATTATTTTATTAGTCTTAAACTATACAATTACATTAATATTATTTAAACCCATTACTTAATTTTATACAATATTTGAATCACATAGTATCATTCATGTCCATACAATGTCCTATATTTTATCATTTAAAAACTCATCTATACTATAATATGCCTTATCTATGAGAAACTTTTTTAAAAATTTAAAAATGTCAGTTATATTTGTTTCTTTTACGATTAGTGGTAGTTTATTATATATTTTGACACTCTTTATAAAAACACTTTTGGTATACAGACTCTTTTTGCTTTTTGGAATACATAGCACGTTTTTATGTCGGCTACTTTTCAAGGTACTAAATTCTTTTAAATTGTCTTCTACAAATATAGCCGATTCGAAGATGTATAGTGAAGGTAAAGTTAAAATATTCAATTTTTGGAAATGTGGCTTACATGTATCTGTTGGTTTTAGTCGACATATTGCCCGAATGCATTTTTTCTGTGACTTGAACGCAGTTTCTTTTTTAGTAGAATTTCCCCAAACAAGAATGCCATATCTTAGCTTAGACCCGACATATGCATGGTAGGCTTGTAGAAGCGCTCTGTCATTAGCTACCTTTCGTAACATATACAATGCATATGAAAACTGATTTAGCTTTGTACATACATGGTTTATATGTGACTTCCATGATAAATCTGAGTCTATGTGAATACCTAGAAATTTTGTATTATCTATTTCGTCAATTATCTTACCATTATAATTAATATTTAAATTGTCAAATCTAGAATTAATATTTTTAAATGTCATTATGTGTGTTTTGTCCAAGTTTATAATGAGGTTATTATGTCTTAGCCATTCAATTATTAATGCTAAAGAATTGTTTATGACATTTTCATGTTCAGAGTTCTTATGATCTGTGAAAATAGCAGTGCTATCATCGGCAAACATGACCAATGGATGACTGATAGACTGGGGAAAATCATTTATGTAAATTAGAAATAACAATGGCCCCAATATACTCCCCTGGGGCACTCCATATTTTACAGTTCTGCAGTTTGAACAGTATTTAATTTCTTGTTTAGCATTTGTATTTATCCTGGTTATTTCAGTGTATTGTTGTCTATTCGCCAGATATGACTTAATTAAGTTTAGTACATTTCCTCTTATTCCATAAAACTCTAGTTTTGTACTTAAAATCTTGTGGTCTACTCGATCAAAAGCCTTGGACATGTCCATATAAAGTGCTGTAACCCTTTTTTTTGAGTCCAGACCGGTATAGACTTTCTCGAGAAAATTTAGAATAGACGTGTTTATTGACTTTTTCTTTCTAAAACCAGCTTGCTCTGGTGCAAAAATGTTATTACATTCGAAATAATTGCTGAGGCGCTTTTATGTATCACCTTTTCGAATATTTTGGAAAACGTGGGTATGAGCGCTATCGGTCTGTAAAATTGCATATCTTCTTTATCTTGCTTTTTAAATACAGGGATTACGACGGAAGTCTTTAGTTTTTTTGGGAAATATACCATTTTCAATGCAGCTATTAATGATATGGCTAAGAACGGGCGAAATTATTTTGTTACTTAATTTTACTATTCTAGTACATATGTCATCATAACCTGTACTGTTTGTGTTTTTAAGAGACATTATGATATTATCAATTTCATTCTCATTTGTGGGATTCATAAAGCAAGAATTAGATTTAGTGTGTTTTAATGTGTCCATTGCACAAATATCACTGAATGCGGTTTTTTCTACTTCATTTATGAAAAAGTCATTGAAACATTCAGAAATTTCTTGTGGATCAGAAATAATTTTGCCATTTACTTTAATAAAACTAATTTCTTCTTTTAAATTATACTGTTTGTATTTATTTATTGTATCCCAAACAGCTTTCGATTTATTTCTCGCATTTTTTATATAATAATTATTTTGTGCTCTTTGTGTCTGTTTTATAACTCTTTTGAGCCTAGCCGAGTAAACTTTGAAATTATTTTTGTCAGTTTTTAATGAAGAATGTCTATATTTCCATAGCAAGTAACGTTTTTGTTTTGTGCAGACTTTAATGCCCTTGCTCAGCCATTTCGGACGTTTGTTAACGCAGATTTTTACCTTTACTGTTGGAAAACATAATTGATAGAAAAGCGAAAAAATTTCAGAGAACTCGTTATATGCTATTTCAGCATTTTTTGCATTGTATACGTCATTGAAACATAAATTGCTAAGACATTTAATAAATTTATTGATGTTCTCGGCGCTATAATCGCGTTTCCATCTGAAAAAGTGTGTCAAAAAATAACTCTTCTTTACGGGACATTTCAAAACTTGGGCAGTGTGGTCTGATAAAGCATATTCCATGACAGTTGTTTGACAACCTCTTATATTATGGGCAATGTTATCAATACAAGTCTTACTGCTAAGTCTAGTTGGTTGATCTACGCTAAATTTTAGATTAAAATCCGATATTATTCCTTCTAACCGTCTAGCAGCTGGGTCTTTTTTCAATAAATCTATGTTAAAGTCGCCACAGATAACAACTTTTTTATTTTGGTAACAAATTTTATCCAAGGCATTCTCAAGTTTGGTAAAAAACAGTTCTCGTATCGCGTTCTTCTTTATTGGAGATCTGTATATGCAAACTATTATAATTTTATGGTCTACCAATTCAACAGCACTACACTCAAAGATATTTATCAGGCTTAAAGAATTTATTTCAGGTAAAACTTTATATTTATGTTGTTTGTAAATTAATATGCAAGAGCCACCTGATCTATTGTGTCGGCAATATTTAGTAGCTAAAGTGTAATTCGGTATGTTGAGTATTTCAGAGTCATTTTCGATCATATTGTGTTCGGTTATGCAAATCACATTAACAAAGGTATAATTTTTTTTTAAATTATCGATACATACGGTTAGATCGTCCATTTTGCTTACCAGACCGTCTATATTTTGATGAATGATATGTATAAAGTTATATCCGAAAAAACTGCCTGGGCACTGCAACCCGGTTATGCTCATCGTTTAGTCTTGGTATGTCATTAGCAGTTGTGTTGATGTCCCATACTGTCTGTGTACCCTTATTAATCATAACCAGGTTTTTATCAATACGGGGCCTAAGTGTTTCGCTATTAAGTTTGAATTTATAGTCTAATCGAATTATCTCTCTTAGGATATGTCTAGCTGTATATATAATTACATTTTCGTTTTTTGGTGTATATTTACTAAAATTCATGTCTATAAAATTCACATTTTTGTATTTGTCACATATTATTTTTAGATCATTATTCAGCTTACTGACTCGCAGTAAGTGGTTATATAGAATTTCACAAACAATTATGTTTGGTTTTTCAATTTTCATTAAAAAACTGTTCAAATGACTTTGAAATTCATAAGGATTCTTTTCATTTGTACCACCTAACAGAACAATGTGGTCATTTTTATTTAAATTTTTCATTCTCTCCTTTTCGCTTTCTAAGATATGGTTGAATTTTGCACCTGGTTTTAGAATACATTCAACTGAGTATTCAGAACCGACTAATTTCTCAAGGGTTGATCTTAGTCGTCGTCCTTGTTGATCACCTATGATAATAATTCTTCTTTTTTCTTTGGTTACTTCAGGCTCCTGTTTTTTAGTAGATTGATTTATCTCCACTGTGTCAATTTTGTGTGGTAAGGTTTCACGAAAGATCTTAGCACCTTTTTCATGCCCATTTTCTTGTATAGTTGGTGTGGAATTTGCACAGTTGTGATATTGCTGACTATTCAATGGTCTTGAACATTTTTTCGGGGTGTCAAAAGGGGTGTTTACAGTGCTGGTAGTCTTTTTAGATTTAGATTTTTGCTTTCTAAGTGATAATGGCGTAATACAGTTTGGCTCTGAGGATGATGTCCCAATTCTTTTATATAGCTCTATTATCTTGGCTGATTTTTCTAGATTTTTTAATAAATTGGTGTTTTCTAAATTTAGATTCTCAATTTCGTGATTTGCAGACCGTAATTCTTGTTCCAACTTATATATTTTATCCTGTAATTCTCTAGTGGTGTGGCTTTCATCCATTGAGGAGTTTGGCAGGCTAAGAGCGGTCGTGTCAAACAGCGTCGAGCTATGGGTACATGTGGTTATGTCATTTAGGGAACTTGTTCTTTGTAGCGGCTTCCTTACTGTAACATTTTCTGCATTAAATTTGTCCATTGTGTATATAATTAAATGTATTCAATAAAAAATTAGTATTCAATTTGATCAATAACAATGTCTGATTTTTGAACGAAACTTTTATTTCTTCTAATAATCTGACTTTTTTGTTATGGTAACTTTATTTAGTAATCATGCGAATGCTTCATTGAAAGCAACTACTATTTTGTTGCTGTGCGGACGGGTGGTTTGTTTGTGATTTTCATACACTCTCCTCCCCCTGGGACTCCTGGGTCATCACAATAAAAAAAAGAACAAAGAGACAGTGCTGCTAATGAAGAAGAGGCTGAAAGGTCCTCAAAGGCTTCGGAGTGTCTACACATCATTGTAATTTCCGGTCATATACAGTGATGTTATATTATAACCTAATTAATCTGGGATAAAAATTACGAATAAATAGGTACCTACTAAGACTACAATGCTGCTACTTTTATGGATGTATATCTACTACAGATAATTCTTACTAAGCCAACGCATTCCCGACCTTCGTTTGCGGTTACACCAAACAGATATTTATTTGTGATATCGTTATCTCACATCAAAGATACCTGCCAGATGTACGAGTTTGTTTATTCCGAGGATTACGCGGAATATCTCGCCGATACTTTCATGTTACGACTGGAATGATAAACGTGTGTTGGGCAAAGTTTTCAAACAACCTAAGTGGTTTGGAGAAAAATGTTTTATGGGCTGTCATTCATGGTTCCTTTTGTATGCGTTCTATGGCTTTTGGATTGTGTTGTAATTAGCTTTTGGTTCTCTCAAGTTCTCCAGCAATTTAGGTATCTGGCTAGACGAACTATGTCACGTTCTATTTAGAATTCTTTTAGGTAAAACAGTTTGTGGGAAGGCTCAGGTTTTCTGGTTGTGATACCTTGAATAATAACATATCTTGTATCCTGTGCCATGTCAGACATGGTAAATAAGATGTTGTCTTTAGAATTAAATAATAAGTAAGTAATAAATATATATATACCTATACAATTACCTAAAATATCTTTCATATTTGAGTCACAGTTTTATGAAACCGTGACTGCAGTGAAATATACCTTAGGATTACAAAAAAAAAGATTATTTAGTTACTTGCTTTGAGTTGGATTATTTTAATGATAGATGACAAACGAAAATTTAATTAAAATATAGTGAAACTTGTGAAACATTAAACTTACTTTAATTAAACATAGTGAAACTTGTGAAACATTAAACTAGCTTTAATTATGTATAGTGAAACTTGTGAAATATTAACAAACATTAATTAAATATAGTGAAACTTAAGAAACATTAAACTAGCCTTAAAAGTGAACTTATAGTATCTGAGAGATCATAATTAATAAAGCATCAAGGTCAAACTATGGGTAAACTTCTAGTATCTGAGAGATCATAATTAATGCAGCATCAAAATAAAATATGGGTCATAGCGTCACATCACAATATAATATCCGTTTTGTGCCACGTGCCAAAACCACAATTTTCCCACAAACACGAGTTGAAGAGCAGTGCATAGTTGGTCAACTGAATGATTCGTTGAGCACATAATCGCATCAGAGCGCTGAACAAACCGCGAGTGGACAAAATTGAACAAAAATGCTATAAATATGCCTGGATGTATATGGATGGAGATGACCTCAATTGAAAACACTGAAGATGGCATGTGGCCTTTAAAATTCAAGGCAAATTTGGCATTGGTACAAACTAATAACACGACTGCGCAAGATGACTGTTTTAGGGTACGTGTATGTATAGGGTCTTTATTCCACCATCATTTTTAAATTCCTGAACAGATTTGGATGTATGGAGTTACGTTTAGAATATTTTCATCAACCCGAGCGACACTGAATATACATTAGATGGAAGGATAGTCGTGTTTTTACATTTTAATAACTTTGCTAGTTATACTACCTTTGAACATAATTATTACATTATCAAATTATCATAATTATCTAAACAGTTCACAGTCGGCGAATAGTATAGGTATCATCGAACAATGAAATCAATCTACAATATTTTTTTGCTAAAGTGTTTGCCTATGTTTTTTCTCAACGAAACCACTACCTACGTCGATTTTATTTTGGCACAGGGAGAAGTTGTAACCGCGTGACGGGCATTGGAAATGGGTACTTTTATACTGTTTTAAAAAAGAGATTGTAGAGATTTTTTTCGAAAAAGTCATTTACAACACATGTTAGAGAAATTTCAACCTAAGAGACAGATCAAGGTACGTTTAACCAACAAGTTCGGTCCGCTTTCTCTATGGCCGTTAAGCTATACACTAGTCTGCGGAGTTATACTAGCTCTTAGTTGGTCTAGACGAGAAATTATTCTGTTTATGGCTGCAAAGATCCAGACATATCTACTCTCGAGTCACATGGAATATCATGCACTGTTTTGTTCAATCCCTACCCAAATAAGTTTGATACTTTGTTACTTATTTAACTCAAAATTGTTTCTCTAATGTCGTGTTTTTTTTACTGATATTGAAGCCATTACGACCACTCTCTTCTGTTTGTCAGGGATGATGTTATTAAGATAATGCCAGTTGTATTATTGAAGCGCCCGTAGCGAAGTTTGCTTAACTGTTCTTAACCGATCAGCAAAGTTAAGCAACGTCCGCTGCGGTTTTGAGTTCGATGGGTGACCGCTAGTGACATTACTACTGAGCGTGCACGTGCTTCGGAGGGCACGTAATGAACTCATCATTACTTTTTCAAATAGAGGCATCGATATAAAACCGGTACATATTTAACAAGAAATAAGATTACGGCGATAATGGATAACCATCCATCGTTACATAATCCAATGAAGGTTGAGACTTCTGCTAAGGATAAAAGCTTTTGAGGGTGAACGACCTAGAGATACGCAGTTTATTGTTGCGTGAAGAGTATACGTAATATCGTGAACCGGTAGCTGTATTCTTAAGCACGAATATTTTATATATTCGTATTGTTTACGTAAACACTTCAAAAATATAAAATATTTTATCACTTATCAGTAGGCGGATATGTGTCTAAGCACCCAAAATTCACCAAACTGCTTTTAGTACCATGTAAAATGAGGCGAGCCTTTGCTATGCCACCTACCACGCAGTTCCAGTCTACGCACTGATACAAAAATTACCTTGTCAGGAAAACCCGATAACTTGTCCGACCCGGGGATCGAACCCAACAACAAAGCGGGCATTTTCTACACGCACACCAGAGAGGACATCAGACATTAAAAATAGTATATATCATAATTTATCTCGTACAACTGTCAGAGATAATCTGAGAAGAAATCTCAAATTTATAGAAAAAAAAAATTCAAACTATTGTAAGTATTATCTGTCTTTGTTATTAGATATCAACAGCCGGAAGAAATCCACCGGTGAGAATAAATCCCCCCCCACATTACATCATCCAGATACGCAAATATATTTTTTAGTTAATTGACCGTAACCTTAAACCTACTAAACCAATGTTGATGACATTCAAATTGGGCCAACTTGGAGATATACTCTACCCAACAAATAAGAATCATCAGCTTCATAACAGGCCGAGTAATCGAATAACAATAAACATATAGCCAAATTACTACATTTTTGAAAACTATTAAAAATCTCCCAAAGCTGAAGATAATCAGGCTTCGGAAAAAAATATCGACAATAGAAAGCTTCTGTTTTTATGAACACTGTTCTTTGTAATCTTGAAAGGTGTAAAAACAATCCTAAATTATAAAAAAAAATTGTTAAGGAAACTTTAAAAAAAAAAAGTTCTTGTTAAATCTTTGATCAATCAAAAGCAACTAAGAATCGTTTTTAGTAACATTTATCATATGCAATACTAAAACACAAATAAAAATAACAATTTTTCTAACAATTTTGGTTCAGTTTTGACAAATGAATAGTCCTAGTATTGTAGAATCATAGTAAAAAAAAAAACAAAGAAAGATTAAGATGCCACTCACCTATCGCAGCCACCGGCAAGCAGTTAAAGCAATCTGTGAATGTTTTCCATAGTTTGATGTTGTACCTCCGTTTACACTCGTCGTAGAATCTGTGGACAAAACAAACAAAATATAAATACATGTATGCTGATATGTACGTATTAGTACCTACAGTCATTAAGTAAATTTTACCCTATAATATAACTGCCCGTGGGTTGCCTGGCTAGAATGTCACCAACCTCATTGCTACCTGTGGGTGTCGTAAGAGGCGACTAAAGGTAAAATGCCCGGAAGGTGGACAGCAGCGCTTTCTGAGGAACTGATATCTTAAACTGCGATCCCCAAGACGACTGGCAAGCGTGGAGATTATGGCAAACCCTCACTAAATGGGGGAGGCTGTGTTCAGCAGTGGACAATCCGGCCTTTTACAGATGTGCTGATATGTACGTATTAATACCTATAGTAATTAAATAACCTTTAACCATTTGCCGATATTTTAAAGCTGAAGACGGAATCACTCGACTGTGCATATTAGGCCCTTTTAGGGTATACATAAACGAGCGCGCCTAATAGAGAACGATGTCGAATCGGTGCTCATGTCGCGCATCAATTCTGTATCTAGGATATTGAAAATATTTGCTGGCACAATGAACGTTTGTTCACACGCCCACGTAATAGTACCACGCCAAATTAGTAAAAAAAACAGATATTTTTTTTTGCTTAGTTGGGTACTCTGTCAGCGATGTTCAATTTTCTCGCAAAAACACGGAACGATATTCAAAACAAGGTATATTGTGCAATTCTTCAATTTTGTCTCCACAAGAACAAGCGTTACCGTTGTTATATTTTACTGTTTTTTTTATCTCATCTTATTATCCAAAACTTATCAGAGTGCTCTAGCACTTAGATGCGACGCGTGATCAAAATTCTGGAACTTTTGGCACAACGAATAAGCATTCTAATCCAATGGAGCCAGCATGCTGGGCACGCTGGCAATCGATAGAGGGCTGGAGCATTTGGACAACCTGCGGGCCTGCCTTAGATTGCTTTGCTTGTTTAAGGTTGAACTGGCCGGTCACTTCTCCATACAAACGTCGTAGGGTGATTACTCCCTTATTTGAGATTTTAAGTCCAGACTCAAGCATAATACTGATTGATATCGTCATTATCTAGGCTTGTATGATGCCAAAATATTAAAAAGATAATTAAAGTGCAAGTTATGATCCTCGAAAACTTTATATGAAAATGTTTCGAGGCCCATAATTCTCAAGTTATTTTATTAAAATTTCGGCATCATACAAGCCTAGATAATGACGATATCAATCGGTATTATGCTTTATTTTGGACCTAAATCTTCAAATAAGGGAGTGATCACCCTACGACGTTTGTATGGAAAACGGGTCGGCCAGTTCACCCTTAATAAAGGAACTCAACCGGTAAAAAAAATATACCAATCTTATTACGCTCTGTCACATTTCTTTTTTGCCACTCAGCCCCAGATGCAAAGGCAAAAAGGTCCATAATTTCTCCAGTGATTTAAAGGCAACATAGACGTATCGCTTCGGGACCGTTCGTCGTCGCCTCGCCTCATTCTCACAATGAAACTCGCGAGATTGTCCGAAATCGAGGTGATGACGTTACAGTGTTAATTATTGTGCAATGTAATACGGAATATCAAAAAATAATGTACGTCTATGACTAGTTGAGATGTCGACTACTACTTCTGTATCATACTGCAAAATAAAAATTAAGGTGGAATCTCCCGTCTAAGCTTTTTGACGTATTTGGCTAAATTAGGTACTCATTCTACATAATCATGGTATTCGTGAGTTTAAAATAATGTTTGTCGTTTAGAAGCGAAACGCATCGAATACTCTTCCGGTTTGGCCGCGTGGCGTTTGTGACGTCACGTCGGCTTAACAGGAAATTAGGCGGAATTGTCACTAGATATATATAATTTTTATAAAGATTTGTTAAGTGTATTGTTAAATAATTAAATTGATGTTTTCTTAAAATACTTTTAAAATATTTGTTAGTATTAAATATGAATTTTCCGCAAAGTAACGCCTTAATCTATTCATTACCTTAATGTTTCTCGTATTTTGTTGCAAAGTTATTGAACACCAATTCACAGAATTCCATAAATTACCTTATTTGAACCTTAGATATTCATGTATTCAATTCAATAAATAATCTTAAAAATATATCGAGACGAATTTCTTAGCATTCCATGGATTCACAGTGCGGGTGCCGGGTCCATAGCGTTGTAGAGGAAGAGACCAGAGGAGCCCCCTTTACGTTGTCATTAATGCTACCCTACGCCACTTGAGCCTCCTCCCCTGCCTAACCAAGTTTTAAAAAATATCTCCAAATCTAACATATTACGTGATCAATTACAGTAGTAAGACAACCTAGCAACAAAACAAATAAAAATGTTAAAATTTTGAATATCATGCTATAAACTCAGCACTTAAGGCATGTATAATATTTACCACATAATAATCTACACTATATGCCATCATAATACTCCTTGTTAAAGCACTCCAGCCCCAGGCAATCTGACAAACAAAAAAACCAACTAAGTAGGCCCGACAAGTCCCTGAAACTTTTCTATTACATACAACTTAGTCAACCCACGCATTACGATTTCATACGTAAATAGAAATAGCTACTTTTCCCGGGTTTCACCTCGGCCTTGAAGCCTACGCAAGGACTTTCTCAAAAGAATGCCATGACCCAATTATGGTTGGGGTATTTGAAATGGCGAAAGGTCAATTTCAGGGGTATGATAAGGGCTATATGGTCGTGGCGTCAAGACTCTTTGCCAATTAGTCTGGAAAGCTTGGCTTTTAATTGGTGAGTTAGTGAACTATTATGGAATTATATTGTAGGGTGGGGTATCTTTTCTCATGTAAAACCTTTTAGAAAGGGATTGCACGGTTTTTGCCTAATGGTTAAGTTATATGTAATAAGAGCTAAAGAACACTACATGTGACATACATAACTACATAAATGGCTGAGTACGCAATGAATTTAATAAAAAATGCTGTTCCATGCAATCTGTTATTATTCTGAATTCATACGGTATGACAACGTGGCTATTATTTTTGACGTGAAACCTACGTGCATCATTTCAAAAGTACATCTGTTTACTGTTTGGTTTGGATCTTAGTTTTCATTGCGTTATCGATTAACATATAACGACTGATTTTTGTGATTGCTCAACTTAGCCTTTCAAAATATATAGTAAAATTACTTTAAGGAAGATATGGGATGGAGCAAAGAGATACATACTACAACTTAAATGATAGCCTGAGGTACTAGTAGGTTTGTGTAAGGAAATAGATGACGCAGCGAAATCCTCAACTTCCCTGCACCCTTTTACATCAGATCCCTGGTGAGAACCTGTCTTTTTAGCTGTACATGACTAACATGATACCCGTAAGGGCACATGAACATATGGCCACAAATAAAAAAAGCACAGAAAGTGCATTGTAGACTCTATACACAGTGTACACCTACGAAGGGCTAACGACCTGGACGACCGTAAGTGTCGGTGGGGATGGATACAGAAACAAGCAAGGAGTATCAGCGCGAGAAATAATCATGCAATAGCGGTTTTGTAATGGATACAAAAGCACCTATAAAATAAGGCAAATATTATAATGGTCTAGCTAGGAATAGTTAGACCTACGAAAACCTCGTACTGGGAAATGTCCCCTACACAACTAATAATTAACATCGGCATTTTTGGAAAGCCAATAACGAAATGCTTACTATGGAAGGTGGATGATGCAGAGTGGAAATAAACTGAAATTAACCTTACATTTTAATGATAGTGAGTCACCGGTGCTGCCAGCAAAAACTCAATTGGCTCCACTCCAAATTAGCTTTTATGGTAATGCCAGTAGATAACAGAAATGTATATAGGGTAAAAACGTTTTATGAATTAATGGGGATACATAGATGTATAGATATACACTTGCTTATAATAAATAAACGACAGAAGGGAAGAAGTCTGTACGTGTAATAACATACAACTTTACAACCAAATTACCTAATTTGTAAAAAGTGTGGATGATTCATTTAAGGCAAAACTAAAGGAATATTTTATATCAGACTGCTTTTAGTCATATAATGAACTAATCATATCGGTGATATGTTTTCTTCTTGAGGATCTAGTACTTATTTACCTAGGTAAGTTTTATTTTTTATGCTGGTTAAGTTAGCTTTTGACCAGAATCTCACCGGATGGTAAGTGATGATGTGGTCGGAGATATTGTTCAAGCTAATCTAGAAATACTGGCTCTCAAGTACAGCTGCCGGAACACAACGTTCAGTGCTTGGCAACAGATTTTCTACTTGAGGGTAGGTAGCTAGCCAGGTGGGCATTCGCAATATGCCCTACCATCATGCTAAAACGACTGCCATCCTAAGACTATAACCGGGACCGACGGCTCAACGTGCCCTTCGAAGCACGGAAGCACTCAGTAGTAATGTCACTAGCGGTCACCCATCCAACTCATGAACGTGGCGGAAGTTTCTAAACTTTGCTGATCGGTTAAAAACAGCTTAGCAAACTTCGCTACGAGCGCTTCAAAATTCAGTTTGCCTGACTACAAAATTCGTATAAACCATGTGAGTTTTATATGATAAAGCTGTCTAAGTATATTCCTATACAAAGAAACATACCTACCTCCAATGCTAAGTATACTTGCAATGCTCGCTAATTTACGTCAGAACACAGGAATCGATACATTTGCGGTTAGCAGGCAACCGAAGGCCGACCTATCACATCATTACTAATCAATAATATGTGAGATAGTAGTTATAGGCTTTAAAAAAAATTTGACTATCTGGTAGAAGTAGCTGCCTACGCACTGCACTGCCATATTGGCAATCATAAAATTAAATGGTGAATTGTTATTGACTAATTGCTCACCGGTTTGAGTTAGGCAGCATAAACTTTATTAAGTATTTAATAATAACAATGTATATTAAGAAAACATCAAATCTATATTTATGCCTTGTAGGTTAGCCTTTGACCACTATCTCACCTGATGGTAAGTGATGATGTGGTCGAAGATGTTGTTCAGGCTAACCTAGAATTACTGCTCTCAAGGACAGCTGCCGGAACACACCGTTAGGTGCTTGGCGACAGCTTTTCTACTTGAGGGTGGTAGCTAGCCAGGCGGGCATTCGCAAAATGCCCTACCACCATGCTATAACGACTGCCATCCTAAGACAACAACCGGGACCGACGGCTTAACGTGCCCTCCGAAGCACGGAAACGCTCAGTAGTAATGTCACTAGCGGTCACCCATCCAACTCATGACCGCGCGCGACGTTGCTTAACTTTGCTGATCGGTTGAGAACAGCTAAGTAAACTTCGCTACGAGCGCTTCAAAAAGTCTCTTCGACGAGTCAAGACCCCCGAGGATGCTTCGTGTAGAAGCGAAACGCGTAAACAATTCTTCCGGTTTGGATGCGTGGCGTTTGTGATGTCACGTCGGTTTAACAGGAAAATGAGGCGGAATTGTCACTAGATATATTTATAAAGTATTTTACTAAAATATTGATTTGATGTTTTCTTTTCTTTTTCTTTTACAATGTTAGTTATTATAAAATATGGATTTCAGTAACGCATGAATCTATTCATTGAGTATTTATGTTCCCCGTGTGGAGCTGGGCTAGATTTTTCCACCCCCTGCTAAAGGAAAAATACCAGGTGTGCAGAAGCGGCTTCTGAAGAATTGCCGTTTTGTACTGCGAATACTGCGATTCCCAAGACGCCTGCCAAGCGTGAGTATTGTGGCAAATCCCACCATTTGTTCAAAGATGTACGTTCCAGCTAATATGGTGATGATGATTTTTGTATAATGAAGTCAGTTATTGTAAATATTCGTCTGGCTAGCTACCACCCTCAAGCAGAAATCTGTCGCGAACCTAATAAGCTAATAACGGTGTGCTACGGGAGCTATCGTTCAAAGCTCTTACAAAGGAATGGGATATATAAAATAGTTTATAATTTATACCAGCTTAATCTATGTGATTTTTCCTGTCTGACTGAGCTTTACTTTCAGACGGAGATAAGTTGCCTCTGTAATTATAATAACTAAAAAGCAATGTTACAATACTCTTATAGAGAACTGAGCATGCTATGAAAACTTATATTTCTTACTAGCTGTGCCCCGCGGTTTCACCCGCGTGGTGCCCAGCTGCAGTGGATGATAATGATAAAAAGTATGATATGTGTTAATCCAGCATCCTTATCTACCTCTATGCCATATATTTGTGTATAAGATTTATACATAGCTTACGCAAATATGATCATATCTCCGGTTTTCGTAATAAGCTCAAGTGGCTCCCTTTTCGTCGTCACCGGAATGCTCATATAATATTATCTCTCCTTTACAGTATTCTGTTCAACCCTTTATCCCCGCGCTTCATCAAGAAACAATTTAAATTTCTTCTTTCTATCCATTCTCTGTCGTTACGGTCATTAGAAATTTAACGCTACAACAACCTGCTACTGAAATTACTTTCTACCACTATTAATTTGCATTGAAATCTTTTAAGGATCAAGTCAAAAACTATTATGTCTTGCTCTAAATTTCTATAATAATGGACACTGTGGTACAAACATCCTTTTTTAATTCAATTGTGTTTAATATGTATAAAATTGTATATGTGTATATATTCCATTATATCTATATGTTTTTATAATATATGTGGTTTTTGTCTATTTATTATAATAATATTAGTATTTATATTAAAATCGAATTTCTATATATGTGTATTAATCTATTAACATATTAGTTTTTGGCCAATTCGTTAATAGTTTGGTGACATCAGTTATAATTATGTATAGAATTATTAAAAATACTTTGACTATATCTCTTATTGATGGGTTGTCTGGAAGAGATCGCTCTAAACGATAAGACCGCCCTTTTTGATTCGACTGATACACTTGGTTTTAAGTTATTTTTGATTGATACACTTGGTTTTAAGTTATTTTTTAGTAATAAGTTTATTGTTGTTATTATGGTATCTTCAATAAAGAGTTATCGATCTATCTATCTCTCATACCCAATTTCATCAAAATCGATCCAGCCGTTTGAGCTTGAAGAAGTAATAAACATACAAACACACTCACATACGTTCGAATTTTTAGTTTGAAAAGGGTCGGAAATTTGTTACACCGAATATGCATAAGTTTTTTTTTTTTTTAATGTATTTATGGTTTACTATTTTGGCGATAATGGCTTACACATAAAAGATAGATATATGCTATCGCAGGCTTTTTTGTAGGAAAATTTAAGATAAACATTTCCGTTATACATTATGTTCGTGTGACACTAAAGGTTTTTGCAGCGCACGCCAGAATAGGTCGCATATAGCTGAATTTTTTCTTACTTACTTGACACTTATCGTTATATTTTCGATAATTCACACAATATCTTTATAAATTATAGCCTATGTGTTATTCTGATGTATAAGCTATATTACTGTAAAGTTTCATTAAAATCCATTCAGCAGTTTTTGCGTGAAAGAGTAACAAACATCCATCCATACTTACAAACTTTCGCGTTTATAATATTAGTAGGACTATACGATCCTCGCCTAATTATCTATCTTCGTTCACATTAATAAGATAAAGTTTATTGCTTAAATATTAATAAGTAAGTACAACTGTTGAATCAAATTCTAGTGCCATTTAAACTTTTATCAAAGCTACATTATCTACTAGTAAAAGGTTGAGAGCGAGCCCCTAACTAAGCACTAGGCCTGCGTCTTGGGATCGAGTGCTATTTTCTAATATACCTTAATTGTATCACAAATATAATGATCTATTACATTCTTCATACACGCTCATTGATATTTTTGTCTACTTCTAAATGTACGACGAAAATAATCTAAAACAGGAAGCAGGTTTCACAGAGCCACTTGAAACTAAAAATAAACCGTAATGACATCACAATAGAGATGAATTTTATGTCAAGATTAATCATAATCAATCAATATATCTTATCTCTAGATTACAGGGATGATGTCATGCTTGAAGCATTGTAAACACAAACGGAAGTAAAGCTTACATTTTATGATCAGAAGTAAGTATGCATTTATTTTAAGAAGAAAATCTGACGCCAAATAGTTAATGATTTTAATGTTGTATTAGGTTTACGCGTTTATTACACATAGTAATTATACAACTTCAAACATTTGTTTTGATTTGATTGAGGATAGTAGCAGGTCAGATGTAGGATGTAGAATGGTACCTGGTTCTCAAGGACATCTGTAGAATAAAATCATTAGCCTAGTAATTAAACAACTTTACCTTAACCTAATAATTAATCATCTGACCTGCTACCATCCTCAATCAAATCAAAACAAATGTGATAGTGGTACCAAAGTGCAGGCTAAGCTTCAACCATAACCTTAATAACCATTACTACAGCTTGCCGACAAACCTCAAACAAACTAAAATATCATCAAATCAATCTCATCTTTACCATAAAAAGTACAAATAAAATACTTACCCATAAATCCTATTAATACTCGCACACTCATGGTTACCACGTAAAAGGAAGAAGTTTTCTGGGTATTTGATCTTGTACGCTAAAAGCAGACATATTGTCTCGAGGGACTGCTTCCCGCGATCTACATAGTCTCCGAGGAACAGGTAGTTTGACTCCGGGGGGAAGCCTCCATACTCAAACAGCCTCAGCAAGTCATAGTACTGTCCATGGATATCACCTGAAAAGAAATTGATAATGTAAAATTTATGTTTCAAGCCACAACGTTAGCGATATTGTCTTGGGCAGATATCAGTATATATCGTAAGCATAATTCTTTGGCTCATGAATTTTAATGTTGATAGTTTAACTTTGCAATGGTAATTCAGAGCTTGCTGTACTCACTAGTACTGTTAAGGTGAATTTCACCAATAGTTCTCAAACAGCTTAAGAACAACACGGTTAAGCACCGATTCAACCAATCAGCAAGGTTAAGCAACGTCACCCGCGGTCATGAGTTGGATGGGTGACCGCTAGTGACATTACTACTGAGCGTTTCCATTCTTCGGAGGGCACGTTAAGCCGTCAGTCCCGGTTGTTGTCTTAGGATGGCAGTCGTTATAGCATGGTGGTAGGGCATTTTGCCAATGCCCGCCTGGCTAGCTACCACCCTCAAGTAGAAAATCTGTCGCCAAGCACCTAACGGTGTGTTCCCGCAGCTGTCCTTGAGAGCCAGTACTTCTAGGTTAGCCTGAACAACATCTTCACTTACCATCAGGTGAGATAGTGGTCAAAGACTAACCTATCAGGCATAAAAAAAAAAAAAAAAGGTTAAAGTTTTTATAGAACAATAATTTTGTATTAGGTGATGACAGAATCACAACAAGCAGAAGAGTAGTGGATCTGTTCTACAAAAAGGGTGATAAGACCTTGTGAACTACAGGCCCATCTCGATTCTGAGCAATGTTTATAAGCTGTTCACAAGAGTTATTACAAATTGTCTTGCTCATAGGTTTGATGACATCTAGCAGCCTAAACAAGCTTGTTTCTATATAGGCTTTAGCACCATACACCACATCTATATGCTCGACCAGATTATACAGAAGACTGACGAGTGTAATAGGCCATTATTATCATCTATCCTATCATATTTATACTGTAGAGACACAAGCATTTTTTCAGTGAGAAAATGATAATAGACTATCTCTAGATATAGTATGGGCCACCAATTAAGCACCAAGCAAGCAACAATTAAGCATACAGTCTATGTGCAATCCTGCAAGTTAGAGGAAATTGTGCACTTGATTGTTTTTAATCTTGGATCTACATTTCTTAATATTTTTATTTAGCATTATTATTGTAAGACGTCTTGTATTAATAAATGCATCTCAGAATTGAGACTGCTCATATGATGCAGTTTTAAAATTTTATACATAAAATTATTTAAATACAGCATTTTAAGGTCAATCTCATCATTTATAAATGCAAGCCTCAGTCACAGTGGCATGAATAGGCATGGCAACTGTTAATTTCTTTATTAATATCAATTATACCCTAAGTGGAACATAAGTGTTAGTTCCATAGGTAATTAGTTAGGTCCAATTTGAACATAATGCACATGGCTATCTCACAACCTCTACTGACAAAAATGCTAAAATGTTATCAGTTAACATTTACATACATTGTCTCTAATAAACTATCAAATAATATTATTTACAATAATTAATTATGAATGACAATGCCATACATATTTTGTCTCAACTGACTCGCAAAATGTTGTTTTATGGAGCAACATTACTTTTACGCTGGGTGCATAATCTCTTTATAAATAATAAGACTTAGTGGTAAGAGGCCAGGAACCAAGAGATAGGTGGTCAGAAAGACTAGTGTCTGACACAAGCTGCACCTCTATTTAGGATGTTGGAGGAAACCAATGGGACACCATTCCTGAGTTTAACATTGTTTCAAATGCTCTAGAGTACCACAAGACAACAGTTGTGTCGCCAATTACAAGAAATTGTTTGAATCATATATGTAGGTGTCGGCTAGTCATATCTTTTGATAAAGATATTATTTTGATAACTTTGATACAAAAATATAAACAAGTATAATGGGCTTAGCTTCTTATGTCCTGTAATCGAAGACATCAAAACTTTTGTATGCCATAAGGAAAGCAATTAGAAAAAGCACATCCATATATCTATAGATGAAGGCTTGGAATTTAACAAATAAGTTGCTTACTACAAATCAAGGCTTATATGCTAAAATTTAAAAAATAATAAAGAGATGCCCAAAAAATTATTCATATCAAATTTTGGGCTGAAAGAAAATCAGATTTATTAAAGAAGCCTTTCTAAATTATTTAGGTATGAGTTTTGGAGTTTGCAGATTATTGGATTCTGTTAAGTTATGCAAATAAAAGAAAAGAGCCAAAAACATAGATACATTTTACTGATTAATTTGTGAGCTTGTTTATTGACAAACAAATGTAATTTGTCCCTATTGTCGTCTACTATTGTCCTCGTTATGATCATGTAGATAATGCTGAGAGTAATTGCAGTCTAAAGCAAGTTTTTATATTAACAGAAGTAGATACAACATTATTTTTATTTCAATAAACTGTGACTTGTTGTGAAAAGCATTTTTTGGTAATATTTTGGCTGATATCGAAAGAAACACATGCTTAACAAAATACGGAGGTACATTTAACTTCTACATGAATATGAAAGTCACAAGAAAGCGTCCATGAATCGGTAGAAACGGTCAACTTTTGAAACATATATCAAGATATTGTTTTGATACGTACCGCATATTTTTAACGGGGCTTCAAGTTCCAGTAATATCGGCTGTGACAAGAATATTTCTCGCGATTTCAGACATAGCCCTTTGATTTCTATTTCTGTTAACTGGACATTCATGCCAGGCTTCTCGCCCCGCACTGAAAACAAACGTAAACATATCACCGACACATCAAAAACACAACTTTAACACTATTTTTAAACTTCATTACAATAATACACAGAATTTCACAACAACACTGTGATATTGTTTATTTCCATCAAAATCAACAATTACCTTTTAGTAATTTTTTTATTACATTATCAATGTTTAATTCATCTGTATCTCTGTCGGCCATCGGATATAATGTTTGTGCACGATATATGTCTAAATAGAACAGTTAAAAGAAGAGAGATTGTTAGGATTTTTGCCGATTTATGAAAGGTAGCAACCTAATTCAATTCTCGGCTAAAATGAAACTTTCAATGGCGGAGACATCACTCACACACACAAACAAGGAAAGGAAAACACATCATCAAGCAGTGTTACCACCTAAAAAATTTATTTCCCGCACATGACTTAAACTTTTCCTATCGTATGTTTGTGATTTTGTAATTTTATTTCCCTTTGACTTTCTACTAAAACAACTCATATGGTATCAATTACATTTTTCTTCTCTGAGTAATTGGTGTGTATTAAGATCTTTATAATCCCTACTATAACCTTTATATCATATTCATAAATATTATGAAAGAAAGAAAGAAATTGTTTTATTACCAAAAATAATACAAACTTATCCTTGGTATATAAGCCAAACAAGATGTAACAAAAGTCTTAAAACTACAAAAAGACTGTATGTGTTAGAAAATTATCTGTTTAGGAAGGTTAACAGAGTGCTTGAAAGTCTACTACACTATGCGAACCTGTGTCGCAGGACCCGCGATGATTGCGATGAAATGGTGATAAAATATTAATTATGGTGCAGTTAAAACATTGAGCGTGCATCTCATAAGAGAATAATAATTGAATAACTGAATGATCGAGAGAGAATTGGAACAGTGATTGTGTGATCATTAATCGTGTATAGAGTATGAGAGAGTGTATGGTGTGAGTGAGTGAAATAGATTTGTCAAGGTGCAGTGAATAGTGTGTATAATGTAGGTAATTATGCAGCATAATAATTGTCTACACAAACAAAGGCCTGTCAGTTTACTCTATTCAAATGTGTTAGTGTATATTTTGTGATTATTTAGATAATGCTATGGTCGGGTGTAGCACTAAAGGCCAATAATTTTTATGATTTTAATTTTCATTCAGAAACTGGACCAACGTAGCGACGACGCACAACGTAAAAATATCCGTATAATACTGTATGAGTATATTACTTTGCAATATACTCATACAGTATTAAGCTACAGTGACGGCTTAATTTATAAAACTGTCTGAACTTTGCTATTTGTAACTGTGCTATTATGTTAAAATAATAATATATTAATGTAACGAACGAATATGAAAGCATAATTGCTTATTATGTTAGGACGTACTGTCATAGTAAAACCACACAATTAGTTTGCCTTATTAACCCAGAGTGGGCGCGCTATGTGTATTTTGCCGCTCTAGTAAAAAAACGTAAATAATTCGTGAAAAAGTTGCCCTCGAAGCATGCGCTTTTTAGTAGCTATTATTGTAGGCTACACGTGCCGATAGGCGGGATGCCATCACTGCGCGGGGAGTCGCTAGAAGAGGTAGTTGTTACTGTCTTCGCCTTCTCATGTAAGTAAAAATTGTGTCAAATATTAAGAACAGCTAAGCAAACTTCGCTACGAACGCTTTTTTTTTTATGCATGATCAGCAAAGTTATGCAACGTTCGCCGTGGTCATCAGTTAGATGGGTGACCGCTAGTGACATTACTACTGAGCGCTTCCGTGCTTCGGAGGGCACGTTAAAAAAAACTATATACCTTCTTCCTATATTAGCAAGTTATAACTTATTATATTGTTATATTTTTACGCAAACAATAGTAGTGAGTCTCTGTATCTGAGTAACGCTGTTTGAGTAACAAAGTCGTCATCTTGTAATTAATTTCAGCTCATATGCCTAGTTATAGTGCTACAGAAACTAGTATCCTAGGTTAGATTTATAAAATTTTACAGTATATTTTTTGTAGTGCATTTAATACTTAGATCTTTTATCGGGTCAGGCTGTAAATGTTGGTTATTTAGAGACGTAGAATATTATTAATAACTATAATAATCTTCAGGTATTGATTACTTATAGTATTTACATATTACATAGGTAAACACTTATTGAACTTAGATATATACAAAATCTATCAGAGCGCTTGGTCGATGCGACGCGTGATCAAAATGCTGGCACCTATTTGGCTCAAAGAATAAGCATTGCAATTCAACGGGGCAATGCTGCCAGCATGCTGGGCACGCTGCCAACTGATAGTGGGCTAGAGCATTTGGACTCCCTATGAGTCCAAATGCTTTTATTGTAGTGTTGTATATAGTTTGTAGTATATAGTATATAGCAATAGCTGTAGTGTTGTATATAGTTTGTAGTATTTGGTTAATAAAGGCATAACGCCATTAAAAAAAAAAAAAAACAAGACAATCCTGCGTATCCAGACTAAAGTAGGCATTTGAATCTCCTACGGGCCTTCAGTCAGACTGCTTTTCTGGTTTTACTATGGTATTTTCTTCATATCATACAATTTTACCATAAATATCAGGAATTTTCTTATAGAGTCACCCTGAACATTTTAAAAGTGATGCAATCTAAAAATATTAAAATAGTACCATTTTGTATTAATTTTGGTAGGACCTTTCAAAGACTCGTATGATTTGTACATTTGCGATGTTTTCATATGCCAAACACCCCTCGTATGTACAAATCTGTCAATGGGGTACGACCGAGTTGTCCTGAAATGTCCACGTTTTTTTATCCCGCGACCCCCGTAACGTTTTTTTGTCACCCTACCATCCCCATACCCTAATATATTACCTATACTATACAAAAATAACATTTTCATCCATTTAGTTTGAGTGGATCAAACAGCGAATAAAAATATATTTTTCCAGATTTTGAGGTATTTTGTTTTTTAATCGAGTTTATTTGTGGCAGTCTCCAATCAACATATAAACTTCTTGGTACCAATGCAATCCTCATCATATTCGCTTTACGGGAAAATAAATGAAAATAGACCTTTTCATGGAAAATTTTACAGGAAAAGGGGTTTGAACAGACGACGAAAATGGCGGGTAACAGCATTTTTTATGTATTTTTAAAAAAAAAAAATCTGAAACTATTCCACCTACAACTTTGTTTTTTTTTAATGTGAGTATTTATTATGGTTCTTTACCCATGAATTATACCAGATTGTAAGGATAAATATTTTATAAGTAGTAACGAGATTAAAACAACGCGATTTTTTTTTAAGAATTTTGGCGGGAAAACTGTACATAAGCGCATTTTATTTTTTTTCTCAAAAACTATACCACCTACGAATTGGTGGTTTTTCTTTTGATATGATTATTTACATGTAATCTATACACCTGAATTATTTCAGATGTTTAGGTTTATAGGTTTAAAAGTAGTTACGAGATTATTTATTACGTAAGTTTCGATCGGTGAGTGTTTGTGCGGCAAAATGCATCGAGTGAAAGTTATTTTTTTTCATTTCATTATTTGAGTAACTTCTCGTTACTATAGAGTAATGCGGTTTTTTTTTGTTGTATAGCCAATGATAGTAGCTTACTAACAACGTTTAAATAATAATGATCGGATAAATACAAGCTTCACACTAAACCTTTTTTTTAGACCACCGGAATTCCGGCCGGGACAAAAACGGGGGTCAAATAACAAAATATATATAAAAAAAAAAGTTATCAATCCTTATCCTTTTAATTTCTTTTAACATCGTTATTGACTTGTTGCCTATACAAATGCAAAATTACAGCTTTCTAGGTTAATTACTTTAGAAGTAGTTAGGAGATTATTTTTAAATGACATAAATATAAACAATATTTTGGCGCCAAAATGTAATTTGAGCTGGTTTCAGATTTCATATCAATTTTAAACATACTTTCTGTTATATCAGAATATTATGGATTTTTTCTCGTATAGCCAAGGATCCATCCTCACGAAAACCGTTTGAATTATGAAAATCGAACTTACGCAGATTTTATGGTGAATATGTAAACACGACTATTGACCGCTCTCCGGCAGGCCGGATGGGACAGATAACGTAAATCCGGCAGGCCGGAGGATACTTTTTAGGAGTTGAAAACTTGACTATAATTGTTTATCGGATTCGTATGTTTTGCACTTTTTCCAAATATGAAATTATAATTTATTCGTTTGCTTATATGTAGCCAAAGTCGCGTTCTAAATATGTAGAAAGAACATAAATACTAATGGAGCTCAGCGAGAGGTGTCGCTACTGTTCTAGGAAATACTGGTAAGATATATAGAATTTACGTTAATGTCTTTGTTCTCCATAGGTAATTTTTTTTTTTTTTATGCTTGATAGGTTAGCCTTTGACCAATATCTCACCTGATGGTAAGTGATGATGTGGTCGAAGATGTTGTTCAGGCTAACCTAGAAGTACTGGCTCTCAAGCACTGCTGCAGGAACACACCGTAATGTGCTTGGCGACAGATTTTCTACTTGAGGGTAGTTGCTAGCCAGGCGGGCATTTGCAAAATGCCCTACCATTCTACAACGACTGCAATCCTTAGACAACAACCAGGACCGACGCTTTAACGTGCCCTGCGAGCACGGAAGTGCTCAGTAGTAATGTCACTAGCGGTCACCCATCCAACTTATGACCACAGGCGACGGTGCTAAACTTTGCTGATCGGTTAAGGACAGCTATGTAAACTTTGCTACGAGTGCTTCAAAAAGCTTAGAGATTTTGAAATCAATACGACATTCAAGAACGGCTAGCCAAACACATCATTAGGTTAATTTTTGACGGCTTAGCTATTCTATTTTTGTGATTCTTTCTTACAATCTGCCAAATTTGTTAATACTAAAATTCAAATATGTCATCTACCGGAGCTCGGTATAATTGCATTCTCCTCCTAAATTATTCATGGTTTCAATCGTGCCAAAAATATCATAGTGATTAATTTGCGTTTTCTTATACATATATTAATATACCAATAAGATATAATTTGATATACAAAAGTTTTATTTTTATACTCTTATAGAAATATAAAGAATTAGAACAGTAAAAGACAATATTATGCCTGTTTTGTACTGTTTTATTGTAATTTTATTTCTAGCGAACCAAGTAGCAACATCTTACAACATTTTGTGAACTATTGATAGGTACAGTCCGCGAGGCATAAGCTGAGCTTTGCATTAGTGTGAGTGATCACCAATCGGCAGGAGCGCGGCGAGACAGAATGGCGCCGCGCCTCAGGCCGGTTACCCAAAATCAGGTTTTTACCGGGCGAAAATGGCGCCGCGCCTAAGGCCGGTTGTCACACCTACACTATCCATGTACACTCACACAAATGCAAAGCTCAGCTTATACCTCGCGGACTGTACAGAGTTAGCAATCTTGTTCTATTCATTTATATATGTCAATACCTACGTGTATCATACGACGTTGTTCAACACAATTGTGAAGAAAATAATACTAAAATAAATTAATTTCAACAGTGAAAACGAGTTGTTAAAATGCTTCGCAATGGCAGGAAAAAATAATTAGTGTTCCTAAGCGCGCGCATGGCGATCGGCCATAGACTTATCCTGGAGGGAAGTCTCGAATATTCATACAAAAAGAGAAAACGTTTTTAACCCCCTAAACAATCACCGATTTTGATGATTTTTGGAAATGTTATAGATGTTATCAATATCCAGGTTTATAGGTTTTGATTTTTATCATTAAATTAAATAAATTTTAATTAATGGGTATTTAAATACCGATATTTTCTCAAAACTTTTATCTCTATAGTAATTAAACAACTTTAAACGGTTTAAATCGCGTATATTTATCATTATTTTTGTCCCGACGTTTCAAACACTTTGCAGTGATCGTGGTCACGGGGTGACTGTTACTGTGTAATTCACAAACTTTTATCTCTAGTTTGTGAATTATTTATAGGAAATATAATGATAAATAAAGAAAAAGGAAAAGCTATAACCTAGTTTATTCTGTCAGTTATAAAATAAGTAAAGTAATTTTTTTTGATTTAATTAATGTTTACTATAGGAGAAAAGTTTTCTCCCAGAACGCAAATTATGGGCAAATTCTAAGTCAAAACTTGAAGAAGCTGCAATTATTGTCCTTATCGCACTCTTCTGTTCAGGCGTTTAGCGGCGAGACAGCATCACTTTGTTAAAATACCTATTTTTCTGTAGGAGCTTCTCTTCCAGTACCTCTTAAGAATGAGTTTTCTTTGTTTTGGCTTTTCGCAGATAGCGTTTTAGTCACGTACAAAATGGGGAATTTACCGTTTTATTTATAACAGAGATAATAAAAGTTATATTTGAGTAAAAGTTTTATCATCTATTTCATTTAATCACGAAGTTGTGTGAAATGAGCAAACAAATAGGTACATTAATTTATTTGTACTACTGATAACAATCTTTTTTGTATCGAAACTTTTTTAAGAACAAAGGAACTCAACCAATTATATAAAAAATAATAACTCACTTGTGAATTTTTGGATGAAATCAATGGAAAAGTCACAGTTTGGTTACAGGTGTCACTAGGTGCCTAATTGCGGTGAAATTAGAGCCACTTTATGGAGACCGACCCGTGGTACAACTGCGATGTCCAACTGGTTGTACTTCGGAGAAAAAAGTTACCCATGGTTCAACTCTTTTTTTATATATTTATTATAATGATCCATGGTACAACTGTCCAACTGGTTGGACTAAGGGGAAATGAATTTATCTATGGACTAGTTATTTATTTATCTATAGTCTAGGGCAAAGTCATATTTAGGTGCGACGACGAGCGAAGCGAGGAGGAGCGTTAGGTTACTTGTGACTACAACATCGCGCGAGCCGAGCGAGCGAAGCGAGCGTGCCGCGGCAGCGGCCGGCGATGCGCCACATAAATTTAATTTCATATACTACTTTTGGTGATCATTTACTACTTTATCCCCTTAGTCCAACCAGTTGGACAGTTGTACCATGGATCATAATAATAAATATATAAAAAAAGAGTTGAACCATGGGTAACTTTTTTCTCCGTAGTACAACCAGTTGGACATCGCAGTTGTACCACGGGTCAGTCTCGCACTTTATAAGCATGTGTGTTGTTACATATACATAATATTATAAGGGATAATACGACAAATACCATGCCTGATCCAAAAACACGATTTCATATATTGCTCTTGATAGAAAAATATCATGAAAACTGGTTGAAAATGTAGCTTAATTAGGTTTTGTAGCTATAAAGTAAATCGTATCAGTAGACATTTTTATTTCTCTAAGATATTATGTAGCAACCATGTGATACAGTATATGAAAGATTATTTCATATTTATAAAGCTCACTTTTACATGAATTTTGTATAAATCCTCTCATGCCATTTAAAAATTTCGTAGTTCTCTGGCCTCTATGTCCTACGCCTTCAATTTGAAATTATTTAAAGACCACTTCTCCTTAAAGTTTTCTACAGAGCCCACGTGCTAAGCGAACCGTGGGCAGATTTAACCACAGAACCAATTTTAGTTTAATTTTAGTCACTCAGGGTTACCACAACGATCAAACAACCATAGAAACAAGTTAACACGTTTATTATACTAAAATATTGTCATAAAAAGAAATAAAGTAAACAGCAGAATAAAATCACGGTACAGTCTTCAATCCAGTTCATCAGTCTTTTTTGGGCCCACCACGGTATGGATGACGTTTCCTGTGAGTCACAAATTACTATTTATTAATATTATTAGTTTTATCATACATAAAACATTTTCTAACCATGGAGATTTAATTATCTAGGATTTAGACGTAACAGACAGGATTTAGAAAACTAGACGACAAGGTACACTAGACGTAGTGAACCTTCTGATGGGTATATGGGCTAGTGACCGAGCAGTTCTGATGTTAAACTAGTTTTTTCTAGAAATGAGACTACTGATTTTAATGGATTTAGAAAAATTTTAATAAAGGGCGTATTGCACTTGACGCCAACTTTGTTAATTTCTAAATTAAAGTACGTTCTAAATTATCGAAAATAAAAAAATGATCCGCTGCTGAACACAGCCTCCCCTATTCAGGGTGGGTTTGCCATAATCCCCACGCTTGTCAGGCGTCTTGTGGATCGCAGTTTAAGATATTTGTTCCTCTAAATGCGCTCCTGCCCACCTTCCGGTATTTTACCTTCAGTCGCCTCTTATAACATCCACAGGTAGAAATGGGGGTTATTTAAGTTTAGGTAATAAGTTGTACATTTAAGTTTAATTGGACACTAAAAATTCTTCAATAAAATAATTAATTAAAATATTAAAAAACTTATCTGCACTAAAAGGTTGAAGATTAAGAATCCCTCACAAAGGTTAGTAGCAGACAGGAACCAATTGAAAATTAATTATAAATTAACCAATAATTTTATCGAAAGAAAATTAATGGATTCCGTTTGCAACTAAACTAAATGCGGAATCCTCAATATTCTTTCGGTCTATTTAGTGCAGTCGGTTTTTTTTTAAATTATTTATTTTATACGTCTTTATATACTCATATACATAAATTATTGTAATTTAACAAGATTGGGATAACACTAATCCTGGGTAGCAAATGAAGGTAATTTAAAAAATGACATATCCTGTCGCCGACTAGATCTTCAAATTAATCTACGTAATAATCAAAATAGGCAAAATTTACCGACGCGACGGTAAACATAAACTCATCCCTATAACAAGTCAAAGTCAAAATCATTTATTCAATTTAGGCGTCTACGACGCTCTTATGAAGGTCAATTACAAATTTTAGTATTGAAACATTCTACATTGTACTGCCACGTTCAGCAAATAAATTGTATAGAGCCACTGCGAGAAGAACGGGCAAGAAACTCGGGGCCATTCTTTTAAACATCTTTTAACAATGTGTTACATACTTACTATATAATAGAGTTATTACAATATTTGTTTAAATTATGTAGGTGACAGGCAATAGCTTGGCGGAGGCGGAATTGTCCAGGCATTTTTGTCGTTTATGTAATCAGAAACTGTGTAGTAGGATTTTTTAATCAGTATGTTTTTCACATGCAACTTGAATTTACCTTCTGTGAGCGTTGTAATATGCTTGGGAACTTTATTATAAAACCGCACACAATTACCTAAGAAGGACCTTTTATTTGTCTTTGCTAATCTTAAACCTGTAACGGTTCTAGACAATTCAAAGGCTACCCACGCAGAGACCTAAAGTATCTACGGGTTTACTTTCAGCACACGTAAACATATGGCAAATGTTAGATCATTTTGTATTCTCTAAAAACTTTTTTTTTATTTGATTGGCTAGCCTGTGACTACTATCTCACCTGATCGTAAGTGATGACGTCGACGAACATATTGTTCAGGCTTACCTAGAATTACTGGCTCTCAAGGATATCTGCCGTAACACACTGTTAGGTGCTTGGTGACTGGTTTCCTCGTTGAGGGTGGTAGCTAACCAGACGGGCTATGCCATAATGCACTACCGCCATGCTATATATAATATATATAACCACTGCCATCCTAAGACAACAACCGGGACCGACAACGGCTTAACGTGCCCTCCAAATCCCAGAAGCGTTCAGTAGTAAAGCCACTAGCGGTCACCCAACCAAGTCATGACAGCAACGGATATTGCTTGATCCGTTAAGAACGACTAAAAGAGCTAAGCTACGAGCGCTTCAAAATGCGACTGAAACTCATAATAAAGTTATTACTTTTACAATACTTATGTTCAAGTGAAATCACATACGCAGGTATGGTTAACGTGTAAATTCCAAATTTGGTGTTGATGTCTTCTAAATGGAAGATACCCTCAATGTAATCCTTATCAGCCGGAACTGCTGCGGTTTCAAACACTAGGTTCATAATATAGTCTTCAACGCAGCTGTAAAAAAAAGGATAGGTCAAATATATGTGAAGTTAGCACCCAGCTATGTACAACTATGACCCATCTAATATATAACACAGCTATGACCTAGCTAATCTACAAATTGATATAAAGCTAACGCCACACCTGCGTAATAGCCTAATAATGCCCATCAAAGCTATAACTACAAAATTAAAACTTTAACTCGGGAGGCCACACCTGCAATAGCGTCAGGAACAACCGCTACTGTACTTTTATTGAAATAAACTGACAATTTATTGTTTTCAACATAGAGATTGCAGCAGCGATAACATTTTCTATTTTAAATAATATTTTATGGAACTTGCATTTACATAAAACTGCATATTTTGAATTATTTTATTGAAAACACTTCATCAAGGCTATTGGTGAAACTAATCAGACCGCAAACATGACATTAATGAATTCCTATGTGGGTTTTTATATCCTATAAGGGGTTATTAACATATGTATATCGTATAATTGAAAAAAGTTCCACAACCCGAATGAACTAAAAATTTGAGAGCAAACCCTAGGTTGCGAATAACCTAAACTGAATATACGAAGGAATGTCAGATGTAATTAAACCCTTTGAGCGTTTAAGCCCCGTTTTATACCAATAAATCCCCGTATTCCCGACATATTGCGTTTTTGGCATCTATTATTTGCTTCACTTGATTGCTACACGATCAATAATCGCGATATTGAAGATATTTTTATAATCATATTAAATAAGTACCTGTTAGCAAATAGAAATGTATTTTTGGATTTCAAGAAACGATGTACGCTCTGGAGTATGGACTATACATAATCTGTATTGCAATCTATCAATACGTTGCTACTCATATTAAGCCTACCATATGCAACGTGTTGCCGTACAGTTCAGTTAACACATGTAACCGCTTACGTGTGGACGGCAAGACGGTAGCTCGTGCAAACCTTGGATTGATTGAAATTTTGCTGGCACGTTTGCACGGGCTTTTGAGCCGCAATTCAGTCAAGTGAAATTATTGTACAGGCAACACATTCGATTCGAAAAGCAAATCTTTATAAGTAGTAATTTAAATATTTGCGAAACGAAAACTTTGGAGTAATAATTTAATAGTAATATTATTCTAATTAAACTTAAATATTTAATAGAGTATAAGTTGTATCAACTATCACTCACTGAATTTCTCTTGACAGTTTTGCCATAATCGCCACGCTTGGCAGGTGTCTTGGGGATAGCAGTAGCAGAAATAAGAGTCCTCATTGCCGAAAAGAGAATACAAAGACGAAAATGGCAACAAACCCGGTACCGAAAATATAGAAATAGGTTTAAAAAATCTTACGAACATTATTATTAAAAGAAAAAAAATCAAGCATTCAAGGACAAATCAGAAGCCTAATAATAAGACTTCATTCATTAGAGAACCCGATGATACTTGCGCCAAATATATTAACAAAAAGCTGTTATGTTTGCACAATACAGAAAAAATTCAGCCATGCCAAGTGAATTCAAGTCAAGTTTTATCAAACAATATATCACCTTAGAATTAGAAATATAACTTGTAACTCCGTAAAAAGAAATCCATCTTATCAGTCTTATCACAGGATAAGTCCTTCACAATTTTCCCCGAAAAGCTAGTGAAACTTACTTGATCAGAAGGCGTTGCTTGCCATCTTTTGATATTAGCAAATGGGACCTACATTCCAGCCTGGCACGCCACGGGGTATCGCTCAACTTATTGAACTATATTTATCCTAACCACGGCGTCTATGAAGCCAGAGACAAGTAAGATTGAGGCTTGCAAGGATTTGCAGTAAGCTCGCATGCTTACATGTATGGACGGTTGTGTGATAAGACGGTACGGTATACGGTACCACGTGCATCCAAGACGCAGTCACGGTATTCCGTTCCGAGACGTTGCGTGTAAACGGAGCATTCGGTCGCAATCCAAATTGAGACGTGTAGCATTCCCCAATCTGCAGTCGCAAGTTTGTACTACTCGCACTTTTTTAATTTATTGGCAACTGGATACATAGTTTATGCCTAAACTCGTGCTTTTCTTGATTGGTATGACCAGTATATTCATATAGTAGAATTAGTAGATTTATTTGTTTTGGAATTTATCACGTATGGCCTAGACTATACACACCACAGGATTTTGAAATGCAAACAATCCGTTGAAGAAATTAAATGGAGCGTTGAAAAACGTCATACTTTATCTACCTCTTTCTTTAGATAACCACGTTAGATCTTATGTTTCAGATACTTACGTACATACAGTTTTTGTCATAAGAAAATTTACATGTGAGTGGAATAGAAATATGACCAAAAGTTTTTGGACCCTTGACCACTAGCTCACCTGTGGGTAAGTGATATGTTGTCGAGGATGATAAGCGGACGAGGCCTAGAACCACTGGATTAAGTAGGTACTGCACATTGTTAGGTGTTTGGCGAGAGATTTTCTAATTTAGTGTGCTAGCTAGCCAGACGATAATGCGCTAAATGTCCTTCCACCATGTGGTGAAGAGTATATTGACCTACTTTTTCTTGGTGAAGTTTTGATATCGCTGTTCAATACTTACGCCCATTAAGCATATCAGCTGGTGCCCTATCGGTGGAACTGATACTGTTTTAAGGTGTAACAGAATTTTTGCTATTTTGCTTTGGCGTCTATTTAACTTTCCAGATTTAAATTTCTTTTTCGTTCTTAAAATTGGTCCAAAAACGCGAAAACGATCGTTGTTTTTGTCACATTGTGACATTGTGACAAAAACGATCGTGTTTTATCCCTATTAGGCTGATATCATCGTATCCCACAGCATGCGAGAGCACACCAGAACGATTATTGGATAGACATTAGGAAGCTATCATATATTATTATATATTGTGACGGTCAGCCGCACATATATACTATACCTAGCTAGCTAGCACGCGGTTCTTCCATGTACGAGTGGAATCTTCCAAGCTCGCGATAAAAACCGGGTGCACATAGATATATATATACGGCGCGCGCCTGCGCATCGCTAGTCATTTAAGGATATTCTAAAGGAGCACATCCTATCAATAAATAAATTCAAAATAGTAAACTACTGGCTAAAACCTAAGAAGAAGCTCTCAAGCTTACCCCAGCGGTAAGCTACCATAATCTACCATAGTAAGCTGTCAAAATAATCTACCATAGTAAGCTATCATAAAAAGCTATCATAGTAAGCTATAATAATAATCTCTCTTAATATCTTCTTCAACTGTTACTATGTGTCTTCTATAGGAACTCTTATATCATCATGTAAGAGCTGTTCTGCCTTGCTGGCTGATGAGACCATCTATCACTTGAGAGTCAGGTCTAACTGGGGAGCTCGGGCATGCGGCCACCAAGAGATTCTCTCAAAAGCACAGCAAGCCATAACAAGTACTTTCGGATAAATCCTAATGCTGGGGTTTGTTCCAGGATCTTCTATCTTCATCTTCTGTCTTCTATCTTCGATCTTCTCTCTTCTAATATCTTCGGGCATCACTATCTCCTACACCTCCTAGCACCACGCCACTCTACCAGCGTGAAGCGCAGCCAGGCGGTCTACCCCGTTTGGTGCTGCTCATTAGGCGGCCCCTATGCTAGGGCACGCTGCCGTTACCGCACATGTTGTGTGATACAACTATGTCTACGAGTTAACCACCTACGTTCTACCCACGTAGTGTGCTGCGAGGGACGTCTGAATGGCTACCACCGCACCAACGTCTCAGCGCCCGGGACAAGGCCAGTGACGTTTAAGTAATAGCTCTTAAGGCGGCTGTTCGTGAGATCGTATATCATAATTAGGCTTTGAAAATAACGCGGAACAACATTAGTGCATCCAAGTCTGTAGTACAGAATTAAATGTGATATTGTAACGTTCTTAATTGTTTTCATAACCCACCTATATAATAAGCCTACCCTTAGCTCTAAACTATAGGTAGGTCTGTGGCACTATAGATTCCTAAAATCTAACTAAAACCCTAATGCCACAATATTATTGTTTCAATTTACACCCACACTAAGACGTCATATACACCGTGTCCCAAAACTCAACGATAAGCCGGCATCGGTGCATGGACCAACTCATGACTACTCGGGAAAAAATAAAAAATAAAATATAACTGTTTTTTTATTAATTACAGAGACTTTTATAAATTTCATCGATATTCGATACCCATTATGCTATTTTCAACTACCATGACCACAATTTTTGACATATTTTTTGTGCATTAGCAACCTAAGAAGGACGGCTATCTACCACAATCCTTTAAAATTACAGAAAGTCTGTAGTTATTTTACAAAAATCAGTAAAAAAAAATTTTACTGATTTTTGTAAAATTTTCTTATAATTTTCATAGATTTTAACATTCTATGCACTTTCTATAGTCTGGGTTAAAAAAAAAAGTATGGACACTACCATGGCAAGTTTTATTAAAAGTTGGCGCAACTTTATAAAAGTCTCTGTAATTAAAAAAAAAAAAGAGTTATAATTTTTTTTTTATTTTTTCCCGAGTAGTCATGAGCAGGTCCATGCACCGATGCCGGCTTATCGTTGAATTTTGGGACACGGTGTATAAATGAAGCCTATACCTATCCGTGCAAATGCGTATCGATAATTTACTGTTGAGCGCGCCTTCGTAATTGAACAAAATTGTACCTATTAATTAATTTTACTTGTATGTCTAGGGAGGGAAGTAATAGATATGTATCTACCATATCTAATACTGATTTACGAAATACCTGATTGGCAAATGAACAAACAGCACGAATCTAGTTACAAACATAAAGAAGCTATTTTACTCTTACGATCTTTGTTCTAGACTTACTAAGCACAAGGTTGGTAAGGCACGAGCTTTTCAATCCTGTTGGGTCTGAGAGTCTCCACGTAGGGATCGGCCACAAGTTTGGTTGCTGGTGGAGCAGCGGGACCTTTACGAACCTTCGGAGTTGGTGCTGGTGGCTGTAATGTTATACATTTGTTCAGTATCAGATTTTCTTAATTCTTTGGATCGGTCGTAAGATAGCCGAGACATCCCGTCTGAAGGACAGGGATGCTGTTTGCTGCTAGCCGGTCACTACACTTTACCGGTCGTTGATCGAATACTTGTCAGGCACTCAATAACCTATTGAGGAGAGTGCTACAGGTTCTATACCTGAGTCAGGCACAGAAGGCGCATGGCCTCTGCTTACAGCTGCTGAAAACGCACTGCTGCGATGATACGAGTTTGCGACTGGATTAAGGGCACCACTGTGGTACAAAACTTGGTAATCGCCAGGGCTATAGGAGGAACTATGTAACTGCCCCAGTACATATAGATAACAGTGCTGTTGAGATTGCCCTCCACCCTATGGATTTTTTATTTATTTATAGTTGAGGCTAGCCATTGATCTCACCCGATGATAAGTGATGAGGTTGAAGATGTTTTTCAGACAAACTTATAATTACCAAGATATGGTAGAGTTCATTCCGGCACCCCACAGGGGTATCCAGGTACAAGAAATTAAGCAACTCACCTTTCTTCAAATTATATATTTATTTATTTGATTCCCCTCCGAACCCTGTTTACTGCTTTATTAATTAATTCCAGGTTATAGCAAAAGCTGACTGATGGTGAAGAATTCTAATATTATTAATCAAGGGAGTTTTCAAGGTAGCGGCCAACTATTATTGGTCTCTACTATAAAAAGGTCGTAGGAACAGCCCCTCAAGGAAATGTCTGTTGTAGATTGGCAATACATTCGCCTTCTACAATCGATAATCTGGCTGAGACTTTCTATAGAATATAAAATTAATTATTTTTATAGCTAGGTCAACCCGTCACCATTATCTCACCCGGAGGTAAGTGATGAGGTGGTCGAAGATCACTCAAAGACTGCTGCCGTAACACACTGTTAGGTATTTTCCCAAAGATTCTCTACTTGAGGTTGGTAGCTAGTCAGGCGAGCATTCGTAAATGTCCTTCCACCATACTCAAGTAGTTAATCACAAGCTGGCGCTGGGGATAGAACCATGAATCTGAGCATTGCAGTCCGTATCCTATTACCGTTCGGTTATATTAGGTATATACTTATTTGGCGATATACAGGCTAGCCTATAGAGGATATTTGATGCAAACCTTGACAGAACCGTATGCCACTTCGATGAGACTCTTTACTTCTGTCTCCAGGATCTTGAGGAACTTGGATACGTTCCACTTGGTCACGTCCTTGTGGTTGCCGAGTAGCGACAGCAGCGGAGTGATATCACATCTAGCTAATCTGCAAAGTCCAAATATGTGCGATTAAAAACTAAGCCGCTGTTGGAACTGGTCGCTAATCTTAAGCGGAGCGTCAAACCAAAGAGAATTAAAGCTTTTTGCATGGGGTAGGGCATTTTGCGAATGCCCGCCTGGCTAGCTACCACCCTCAAGTAGAAAATCTGTCGCCAAGCAACTAACGGTGTGTTCCGGCAGCTGTCCTTGAGATCAAGTAATTCTATTCTAGGTTAGACTGAACATCATCTTCGACCACATCATCACTTACTATCAGGTCAGATAGCGGTCAAAGACTAACCTACCAGGCCTAAAAAAAATATTAATCAGATACAATTTTGTAATCGAAGAATGGCGTCCATTTAAAAAGTATTATTGTCCATATATTTTTTTTTTATTTCATGCAGACGGAGATCACAGTTACTGTAACGTCTCGCTAATATGAGCTTTGTTTCAATATTCACGGAATTTCCGGCCATAATTTCAATATGGCCGGAAATTCTGTGGGGTGCCAGGCTATAAATTGCACCCCACATTTCTGCCTCTGGGAATCGTAAGAGGTGAAGAAAAATACAAGAATTTTGGCAGCGTCTTCTTAAGAATTACCATCTTATACTGCGATCCAAGAGCTAGCTGCCTGCCAAGCATGTCCATTATAGCTAAACTCCTTGATGGGAGAGGTCCTCCTCCAACAGTGGACGATCCGGCTGATACAGTACAGATAGGCTGTGGTACCTTCCTAAATTCTGACGTCTTTCTCACCAGGAATTCTACCACTAAGTGCGACAATTTAGCAAACTGTGATAGCTGAGCAAATTACCTAGTACAAACATACATCCAATCACGCCTCTTTCCCGTAGGGTTAGGCAGAGACCACAGATTTCCACTTGCTGCGATCCTTACACACCTCTATCGCTTCATCTACACTCATCAATTCTTTCATACAAAGCGTCGGTTTAGAGTACTCTTGACCTGGCCTCTTTTCAGAACGTCTTCCTCTGATCTGATTTCAGAACGTTCGCCTAGGTTCGCCCTTTCAACATTTCCGTTCACTTGTCCCATGTATACCTGTTTAGTAAGTATAGTTTCATTCATTTTCTCTACCATTTGTCCAAACCATCTTAACCTAGATACCTTTCTAGATTTTAGTCACTACATCTTCATTCACACCACATCGTGACCTTATCACACTATTCTTTATCCTGTCACTCCGTCCGACTCCAATCATGCTTCTCAATGCTCTTGTACCGAAGTGCTTACCTAGTACTGAAGTGAAAGGAATATGCTGACTAATATTGAATTATCTCTTGTATTGACAGACCTGATCAGTTCATCGATTCCTTTGAGCACTTTCAGTATGGTGGCATCAGCCTGGATGTTCACCTCAAGCTTGTTCTGTGTCCTTGCTCTTTGCTCCTCAAGCGCACGTGTCAGCTCTGCGATGCGCTTGAACTGCCTCTCCTCACGGGCTTCGTTCATGTCCAATTGGTCCACTGGGGCATTGAGAAATTGGGAAACCTCATAATGATTAGTAAAAGACTCTTGAATATCTTTGTGCGAACAGAAGTCCTGGAGCGCGCTGAAACTTAACCTATTCTGAACAGCTACAAGCTATGGGCATAAGCAATTTTTTATTACAATTACTAACATTTGACCACTGTCTCACCTTTTGGTAAGAGGTTATGTAATCAATGATTAAACTAGACAGGGAATCGGTTCTGAAGCTGTCAAAGTAGACTCACCTGAGTACCTATCAGGTGGTAGCTATCCAGCCACAGTCATTTGCAAAATAGCGGTAGCACCATGCAAAACTTAAAAAGTTATTCGTTTTGATCTTTTTATTAATTTATTTAATTGCTCAATACAAATAACAATCGAAACATCAACTAAGTGTACAATATGTATATATAATAAATATATTTAGTTTTGAACTGGATTGTGATTTAAACAGATGTGCATTCAGCAAAAACAAAAAGTATCGAACGGGCACTTTTGTGCTCTAATAAAATAAAGAGATTTCATATATTTTCAAAAAGGTAATTTATAAACCTGCAACTTAATCTAATGATGCTTATCTGGGCACACGTGCACGAGCGAGCAAACAAGCTAAGCGATATTCTGCAGAAATCAGCACCAATTCAATCACCACGTACATACATGCCCACTCACGTCACTTATATAATATTATTATTCATAATTAACTAGGATCATACGGACACGCCGCGCCAGACGTGCCCGAAATTTCTGTTTCGGGATAGAGGATATCTTTCACAATTTTAATGTAACCGCTGAGTTTAGGATAGAAAATATCTAATTCTCGATATTTTTTGATATTTCATTATATTGACGGAACATTCTAACTAGAGGGTTGAAGTACGAGATGTTGTTTGTGTAAACATTGAGAACAATCAAAAAAGTGATCAAATAGGTATACCTAATGTTAATAAAATAATTTAGTAAGTGTTGCACTGTATGGTGGGCTTTTTGCGAATGCCCGCCTGGCGCCTAGCTAGCTACCACCTTCGAGTTATTCTGTGCCTCCTGCACAAAAACTGTCGCCAAGCACCTAGCGATGTGTGAGCAGTTGTCCTTGAGAACCAGGTGAGATCGTGGTATAGGTCAGCCCTATTAGTAAAAAAGTTTGATTTCCTTACAAATCCTCTGTCTAAGCTCTTCAAGCTCCCTCCTGAGGAAGATAGACTCCTGCAATACTTCGCACAGCAGCACGAAGTACGAGAAGTTCTCGATCTCCGTCACCTTGAAATGCTGCATAATGTTCACTATTCTGTCCGTGCCTGCGTAAGCCTGCAGAGCAGACACAGATTTTAACTAACTTCCAAAAAGTTCGCAAATCGTATGCGTATTTTCTGTAAGTACTATCTATTTACCGTTTGTAAAATATTATTCTGTACTATTATAATGTAGTATGACCAAGCATATGAAGCATATGTTTACTGGATCATCCGATCTTGTTAATGTATTTTTTAATGGGTACTTCCAGAGTTTTTCTCTACCTTATACCTTGATGATCTGATGATTTCAACCTTTCCGACCTTTATTGTTGGCGTAGGACGCAATCGAACCTGTATTCAGCAAACATCACTGAAAGGAATGATTTAAAAAATACCCAAGCTTTTATTTACATTCATTCTTGATTGAAGCAGTGATGGCTCAGTGGCATTGGCCATGGACTGCCGTGCAGCAGGTCCATGGTTCGAATCCCGCCGCGGGCTTGAGCTTAAACGCATGGTGGAAGGGCATTTTGCGAATGCCCGCCTGGCTAGCGACCACCCTCAAGTATAACATCTGTCGCCAAATACCTTACGGTGTTATCCGGCAGCAGTCCATTAGAGCCAGTGAAATTACAGGCACATGAGACTTAACAACTATAATGTCTCAAGGAGACGGGCGCAGTGCAATTCGTGACTTGTGACGAAATGCATGCACCTATAACAGTATAGGCCGAGGTTAGTCTGCTTAACATCAGGTGGGCCTCAAGCTTGCTCCGTCACAATAACATAAAAAAAACTAGTTTCACAAAGTCAGTTTAGTAATACCAATTCCAGATAATGTTCTAGCACGCAGCCTAGAGTCAAGTGGCCTCCTAATCAGTAACAACACAAAAAAACCGGTCCTTACAAAAATCTCATCAAGCAGCGCATCATGTCTGGCGATCTCACTCTCGCATCTCTGAATCTCCTCTTGGCGTTTGATCTCTTCCTTTTCATCAGCCTCACAGATCCTTCTAGAGCCCTTGACCCGGAGGAACTCCTCCAGCTTAGCTAGGTGGTTTAGCTCGCCTTCGTACGATTGCATTTCCTGAAAATTTTACATTCAAATTCAGGCAGGCAGATTCTAGTAACGAACACACACAACACGTGTAACTATTTACCTGACAGGGCTGTGTGCCCTGTCTTCAGCTGAGAAAATAAAGTACATATCTAGACGTAGTTCACAAGACGTGAATTAGAGTGTCAAAAATTAATTTGGTGATGTACCGCAATATCTCTATTAAGCTGGAACAGCCCCTTCCACTTGAGTGCCTCCAACTTCCTGCAGCATTCATCCCGGTTCCCGAACGCAACGGAAGCTATCTCGAAGATGTCCATCAGGTACTCTTTGCCCTTCAGCAGCTTGCCGATGGTGCGGTTCCATTGAATATTGAAGCCATCTCTAAAATAAACTGTCACAATTATTTGAGTTTGGGAATCGTGAAGTTGAACATTGTTAGCAATTCTAATCCTGGGTGAACTCTCTTTTAGATGGACATGTAATATGCGTGAAAGTAAGCGTCAAGCTTTCCCATGATAAGTCTCACTCAGAGATTCTAACTTTCCATTCAACCCCTTGAACGATAAGACTAAAGCATGCGTACAACAGGTGCCGGAACCAAATTGCACTGCGCTCGATATCTCGACGCTTTAGTGATTTCACACAACCACTTGGTGGAACATCAAGCAAAACTTTTGGTACTTACTACCTGCGGCTTACGCCCTCGTGAAATCATCTACCTTGATTTCTGGTTCTATACGTGTACCAAGTTCTTCTTCAGGATACGCCAAAGCCATTGAAGGGAACGTCGTGAGTGACATGATTTTAAAACTTGAAATAGTATCTAACAAATGTTTTTTTATTTAGAACCGTATATGGCCAATAGGCAGTTCTTATTTAATGGAGTTAGCAAGAACTCATAATACCTTTCGACGAGGAGACGGTGTATTTCCTCTCGGACCATCCTGTTATCGGCGTTGACGATGCAGAACCGCTTGGTGGCCAGGTCGAGACGGTTCTCCATGCGTCGGAGTCGTTTGTTAGCGTTCTCTATCATAACAAGCTCCTGTAATGAGAATTGTGAAGAACAAAGTCAGCTGTTATGTTGCCTGTATTATTTTGGACAAGAACAGTTCAACGATTTGAGTTATGGTTTTAACAGGTATCATCTGATAAGAACCTTTGGAAAATATTACTAAAAACACATTCGTGTAAAAAATCTTGGCTAGCTTCTCGAGATAATATCGGATGTATATCTTAGAAATAAATATAATAAATTAATACGCAGTTGAATTATAATAGTTTTTTTATGCCTTAGGTTAGCCTTTGACCACTATCTCACCTGATGGTAAGTGATGACGTGGTCGAAGATGTTGCTCAGGCTAACCTAGAAGTACTGGCTCTCAAGGAGAGCTGCCGGAACACACCGTTAGGTGCTTGGCGACAGATTTCCTACTTGAGTGTGGTAGCTAGCCAGGCGGGCATTCGTGAAATGCCCTACCACCATGCTATAACGACTGCCATCCTTAGACAACAACCGGGACCGACGGCTTAACGTGCCATCCGAAGCACGGAAGCGCTCAGTAGTAATGTCACTAGCGGTCACCCATCCAAGTCATGACCCCGAGCGACGTTGCTTAACTTTGCTGATCGGTTAAGAACAGCTGTTCTTAAAAGTAAACTTCGCTACGAGTGCCTCGTTTCCAGCAACACCTTGATAAAAGTACTGAGACGAGACAAATTTACTTAGCATTCCATGGATTCACCGTGCGGGTGCCGGGTCCATAGCGTTGCAGAGGAAGAGGCCCAAGTCAAGGTGCCTGCATGGGACTTGCAACCTAGTGAGTAAGGTTAAGGGGCCCCTTTATGATGCATCAATGCTCCCTTTCACAGCTCGAGCCTCACCCCCGCCCAACCAAATTTGGTAAGTCCTACTAATGCCGCCTTGGATACACGTTCTAGGATGGAAGTTACGGTTGTTCTTTACAGGCCAAGGTCTTTTAGAAGGCTGTATAGGGATTTTGCTGGTATACCCCTTGCTCCGACTTCGACAGCATATAAATTAACCACATAACCGTTTTTGTTTAATTCATTTGTTAAGTCATAATATTTGTTAGTTTTTATCGAGTGGTCTTTAGGTATGTTTGTTTCCCACGGCACAGTAAGCTCTATAAGTACTATGCATTTTAGATGTTTTGTGTATAGAAATATATCTGGTCTGGATGACGAAACACCAACATCCTCAGAAATTCTGTAGTGTTTTTCATACGTGTCCGTCAAAAGAGTCCAATCGGGAGCTGCACCTAAGATGGAGTAAAGCTTGCATTTAGATTTTGTAGATGACCGTTCTTTTACAGAAGCAACGTGTCTTTTGTTCGTGGTCAAACGTTTTTTTGCTCTAGCTACCGAGAGACTCGCCGCTTCTCGTATGATTTCGAGGACACTATCGTGACGACGGGAAGAATGACCCTTATCAAATGAGCACCTTGCATCCTACCCATAAGTGCCTTGCTGTACCTATGTCCTCCCGACAAATACCGCAAGACTTTTCGTTGGTTTTCCCCCATCTTACTAAATTACTTTGGTCTGGAAAGGTCATCTGAAAGGCGTTAAGATAGAATTTTAATAAGGCAGGTGACCAATCGTTTATCAAGGTGCGCCACTTTAATGCCAGAGGGATACAAAACTCCCCTATGGTTAGCCAATCGCTTTGCATTTCTAAGCTCATTGCATGCACTATGTAGCTATCATTTTCGTCTTTTTGTAGAAAAGATTTTACAACGTCTTTATCCTCAATTTTCTTCCTCGACCCAAAACCCGTTTTGCTGGGCTGTGCACCTATCATAAATTGTTTACGGAATACGAAAGTTGTTTACGGAAAGTGCGTTAATTGAAAAGGAATCTTTACTTTTTTATAGCTGATAGGCAAGCCACTGTCTCACCTGATGGTACGTGATTAAAGTCATAGAGCATATGAGAGAGCAAAGCATTCTGTAACAAAAATTGGTATCTGGTCCTGTTACGTTTTCAGGGCCATCATTGGTTTCAATGATGGTACTACTGACAAACATATACGTGACTAGTACCATTCATGGTACTTAATCGGCAAGAAGAGCGGCACGCTCTATAGGGCCCTGAAAACGTAACAGGCGTAACCTTTGATCAGCAGATCAAACGTATAATATAAACGACTTGTGCATAAGCGTACCTAATAGCAGCTAGGTTCAAAAGTTGCTAGTCTGATCGTTTATAACTAATCTTCTAAATTTTAAAATCTAACATTCAACATCATTGTGTCATGTTCTATGTTCTTGACTAACAGACAAAACAAACAAAAAAGCTACTTACATCAGCTTCAGTAGGGACAGTCTTCATTAGCTCAACCATTTGTTTCTGAGCCAGATAATTGAGGCAGTCCAGCTCTACTTGCTGAGCTCGCTCATCCCTCAGCACCGACTCCAGGTGTTCATACTCCACGATGGAGCGGCATGTGCCCTTCTTTACCTGACTGTCTCGGAGAGCATGCTGCCCTTTGCTTGCGAGCTGGAATGTGCAGTTGGTAGTCGGTAACATTATTGTATGTAAGATAGGGAAGGTACAAATCAAGCGCGGGGTTATAACCATGGTAATTAATTAAAGATGGGAGAGCTTGTTTTTAGTTATTTATTTATGTGTTTATCTAGCTAAACAGAATGTTGTGTCAGCGTGTCTGATCGTCTGCCCGTCGGCAAGTCATGGTAATTTCAATTTATTACAAGACTACTCGTATAAAATCTACACTGCAGAAAATAGCGATAAAAATATATGGAGGAGCCCTCCTATATGAATCGTGGCCTATATTATGTCGAGTGGCCATATTCGATTTTAAATGGTGCAGGTTTAATCCTGATAAAAAAAATTCGTAAAATCTAAAAAAAAATATGTATATTCGGTTCTAAATCGTCCCAACTACGTAGAGTCTGGATAATTTAGTTTTTATTCTACTGGGTGTATGCTCAGTGTGTAAATCTATTTAAGGGGTTGGAGATGATTACCTAAGGTCATATTTTAATTTACTAACTTGGATACATAGCAGCGTCTCCTGAAGTTCATGTGCTAAGATGCCCAGTTGTTTCTCCTGGGGAGCCAACTGTGGGATGACTCCAGCCCGCTTCTCTAAGCTGCACATAGGTGCCAGCTTTTGGAACTGCAAATACAGAATATATTTTCAGAAAGTTAACATACTAAGCTCACACCACACACACTCAAAATGGACTTCTTTCTGAAAGGACAGGATTCGGATTGAATTTTGTTCAGGATTGGATTGGCACGGTAAGATAAGTAAATCTCTACCCCATCTTCTATTAAAGTAGTTCAGTAAAATAGTCCAATAAAGTAGTGCAAAATTCAAAAAATAATTACTGATGGTCCAAAGGTAATTGCTTTGAACTGCGGCAAGTGGCCAATGGCATAGAACATATAATAATACTACGTATAGAATGGACACTCCTCTCCCCCCACCAAAACGAGCCTTCCTCACTCCGCCACCGACGCTGAGCTGTCGCTAAGCTCAAGCTGACTTGAGTACGGGACGCACGTACGTACTCGCGCACAATGACGTGACGACGAAGCGTGACGATTGTACTAGTATTTTAAAAGTTGAGAATGGGGTATTCTTGTGATTTTTACGGTTGCTTATCAACTAAACGAGAAAAGGATAGGGCTTTTTATAGATTCCCTAAGGATAAAACGAGGTAAGTCATTCTTGGTAACCTACACTAAGTACCTACCTATTTGTCGTTCTTCAGTTATACAGCAGGTAACTTATAAAAACCGGTAATTTACAGTAGGTATTGAAAAAAATACAAACATAATACTTTATTTTTCTATTTTATTCAAACTGTTATTCAAATGATTATTTTAGAAAAATTTCGTTTGCATAAAATATCCGTTTGCAGCGAAACAAGTGTAACCTATACCTACCATAGAGAAAAGCAGTACACACCGACCTTCGCTACGGATGACACGCGGCACACTTCATAATTGTTTATTATACGAGATGAACATAAATTATTATTGTGACTGTAATTATTAGGTCCTTACATATGAAATTGGCGTTTTTCGTACTGGCCACTTTAATCACGAATGTCTCCTCTTTGGTAAGGAATTCCAAATTCAAATTTGTACAGCTATAGACTCGTGTATTTGTGCTTCGATGATCGTCATTCATTTGTTTTTTTTCTTCTGTTTTTTTCTGTTTGCGTCACTCATTTTACAAAATGGAAAACCTTAAATATCGCATTATTTACGAGTACGAGTTCCGCCGTGGCACTAGTGCTGCGGAAACAACTCGAAGGGTGAATGATGTGTATGGCGGTCGTGTTGCAAAAGAAAACACAGTTCGTTTTTGGTTCCAACGTTTTCGTTCTGGAAATTTCGACCTGCAGAACAAGCCCCGTGGACGGCCTGAGACTCAAGTTGATAATGAAGAGTTGAAGGCTATTGTGGAAGCGGATCCATCGCAAACCACGTCCGAGTTAGCTGCAGGCTGCGATGTTAGTGATAAAACTGTTTTAATTCACTTGAAGCAAATTGGGAAGATTAAAAAGCTTGAAAGGTGGGTACCTCACGAATTGACTGAAACAAACCGGCAAACGCGCGTCGACTGCTGCGTTACATTACTAAACCGGCACAATAATGAAGGTATTTTAAACCGAATCATTACCTGTGATGAAAAATGGGTTCTTTACGATAATCGGAAGCGCTCAGCGCAATGGTTAGATCCTGGCCAGCCAGCCAAATCCTGCCCCAAGCGAAAATTAACCCCAAAAAAGTTACTTGTAAGCGTTTGGTGGACTAGTGCCGGTATTGTTCATTACAGTTTTTTCAAATCTGGCCAGACTATTACGGCTGATGTCTATTGTCAGGAATTGCAAACCATGATGGAAAAGCTAGCGGCTAAACAACCTAGGCTGGTCAATCGCTCCACGCCACTGCTGCTTCACGACAACGCTAGACCACACACTGCGCTACAGACGGCTACTAAAGGATGTCTTAGACTTTCCAATTGAAGCTCTTCTAGCTTCAATTGGAAAGTCTAAGACATCCTCCGTACTCCCCGGACCTTGCTCCAACAGATTACCATTTTTTTCGAAATTTGGATAACTTCTTGCAAGGGAAAAAATTCAACTCCGATGGGGCAGTCCAAATCGCCTTCAAAGATTTTATTGATTCCCGTCCGACTGGTTTTTTTAGTAAAGGGATCAATGAACTACCTATGAGATGGCAAAAGTGCATAGAAAATAATGGTTCATACTTTGATTAATTAAATATATTATATTAAAAAATATTCGACTTTTTGTTCCTCCCATACAAAACGCCAATTTCATATGTAAGGACCTAATATTATCATTACTTGTATAAAATGTGAACTTTCAATGATACTTTTTGTATCTATTATTGTATAAGTAATGGAATGAAATGTGAAGTAATGGTTACCTACTCGGTTGTGAGTTGGATTGTTGTGCTCGTAAATGTTTCTGAAGGTAGGTAAGGTACGCATAACCTACGAAATCTAATAAGTCATAATAACAGCATCAAAAGATTGTAAGGTAGGTAAGTACAACAATTATTCATACGATGACAACCTTAGACTTCACGCACACATTTACGCGTGTACAAAAACAACATTTGTGTAGTGTCTGTGTAATAGGTAGTTAGAACGCGGCTTTTGTATAGAGAATGAGTCGAGTGTCCAGGCTGTGCCAATGGTTCTAATCCCAGCAGGGGCTTGAAATACAGATTTACTTTCATAATGATGGCAGGACATTTTGCAGAAGCCGCCAAGCACCTTACGGTGTGTTCCGGCAGCTGTCCTTGCGAGCCTGTTCTTCTAGGTTAGCCTGAACAACATCTTCGACCACATCATCACTTACCATCAGGTGAGATAGTGGTCAAAAACTAACCGATCAGGCATAAAAAAAAAACTCAAGTAAAAAATCTGCCGCCAGGCACTTTCAAGTGGCTTATGACTGAGAACCGGTAACCAGTACCACCAAAAATATAATTAGTGGTAGTAACCAGAAGCTGGCAACAGCGCCTTCTGAAGAACAGGCATTTTACAATGCGATCCCCTAGACGCCTGCCAAGCGTGAGGATTATGGTAAACAATCCTAATGGGAAAGCATTTGTTCTAGGCTGGACGTCATGGCTGATGATGATATTGAAGTACAATTGCGACCTACTCTCAGGTTATAAAATGTTCCTACCGTTCTTTGTACATTGCTGAGTTCTGACTCCGGATCTATTATCTTCTGCTCGACTTGCGCAGGCATTTTTATTTTCTTCTACACCACTATCAAAATAACCACTAAAATCACAATTCAGAAAGCTACTCAAATATCTGGTAAACAAACTATCCAGTTTTACAAAATTCTCCCAATAGAATTTGACGTTGAAATTTTTCTGTCATCTTCTATTTAGAGTGGAATGATTGATTTTTCTTTATGTGGGATAAATCTTCTTGGAGTCTTTAATAAGGTTCTTCTTATTTCTTCATCAATCTCGTTCTTCGAACATATCGTCGTAGCTGTTATATCACAATATATTCCATGGATGAGCTTCTATAAACTCATGACTCACGCCGGAGATAAAAAAATTGTACTATCAACTTTTGTATATTGTTCCAACTCTCCTTTTGGAACAGTGATGGCTCAGTGGCATTGGCTATGGACTGCCGCGCAGCAGGTCCACGGTTTGAATCCCGCCGCGGGCTTGAGCTTGAAGGACATTTTGCGATTGCCCGCCTGGCTAGCGACCACCCTCAAGTAGAAAATCTGTCGCCAAGTCCCTAACGGTGTGTTCCGGTAGCTGTCCTTGAGAGCCAGTAATTCTAGGTTAAGCCTGTTAACACCTTCGACCACATCATCACTTAACATCAGGTGAGATTGTGGTCAAAAGCTTAATTATCTATATACTTCTATACTATATATATTTATATATCATATATTTAATTTATTTATATATATATATATTCGGCATCATACAAGCCTAGATAATGACTAGATCAATCGGTAGGGTATTATGCTTTATTTTCCTCAAATAAGGGAGTGATCACCCTACTACGTTTGTATGGAGAACGGACCGGCCAGTTCACTCTTAATGACTATATACGAGTATTGACTGTAGCCGGTACTGTAATAGTAGTAGGTAATATATTGTATCAAATTATTATTAGTATACCTATACTCTAATCCTCAGTAAAATGTTTTTAAAAATTACCCGTTGATGTCATTTATTCTGTTTTAATTTTGTTTTCAATCATCAAATTCCGTACCCAAAGGGAGCCAGTGATACACCATTGCTAAATACATTATAATTTAGGTATGTCCTGCATCTACTGTACGTTTATGCCAAAATATTTGAAAAATAAATGTCCACCCGTGCGAAGCTGAGATGGGCCGGTAGTCAGCAACAAAAAAAAACTTTACGTTGTAAACGCCGACTACCCCATGAGATGTCACGTAAGAGGCGACCAAGGGAAAAAGTATGGTACGCCTTCTGAAAAACTGCACTGCGATCCCCAAGCCGCCATATGGTAAACCCTTACCTTACCCTTAATATATTATGTAATATATTATTTAATAAGTAATATATGATAGGCCTTTGCTTAACAGTGGACATTGTGGTGGTTGATGTGAAACGCAGGATAAGGGCTATGCCTTATTCGTTTTATTATTGCGCCGAATAATAAAGACTTAGTGCGAGTCGCACATCCAGGACTTCGTACAGACACATATGCTTGTTGTAGGTAGGTACGCACATACCAAAAATACGTAATTATAAAGGATGGGCCCGAATAAAGTTCACTTTTTCTTTATATATATATATATATATATGCTTAGAATCAAAGTCTATATACTGATTATCCAGCTGTGCCCTAGCACTCAGTTACTTAAACAATGGATGAAGAGGTTCCAAGAAACTGGTTCGATGCTACCAATGAGACGTGCTACAAGGTCGCTCCCTCACTTGACGCACGGTGCAAGCGATCCAGAAGATAATAATCACTCTTCAAATAATCTGAACCTTCTAGGCGACGAGGTTCAGCGACTCTGGGGTTTTCGCAAAGCGGTTTAAGCGCAGTTTTGAGATTTAATTTGAAGCTTCATCTTTGTAAGATCCAGTTGATGCAAGAACTTTCCCACAACCATACGAAAAGGGCGAAAAGTTTCACCTTAATGTTGGAGCGATTTTTCAACTTCGGGAACATGCTTTTCTCGGGCGAAGCCCACTTTCACCTAAAACTGATTTATCAACAAGCAGAATTGCCGTTTTCGAAGTGCTGAACAGCCTTCGCGCAAGCATAAAGCCACTCCGCTGTCAGAAATTGCTTCATTTGGGCTGCCATTTCAGCCAAAGAGCTCATTATTTCTTTGAACATTTTCAAGGTTATCCAGTAATAGTTAATACAGACCATTATATGGAAATGCTACAAAAGTTTTTACAGCCGATCCTTGCTGGGCTGGCTGGGGCCACCTTCAGCACGTCTAATGCCAGCAGCAGCAAGTCATCTTACACAGAGGTAACATTTTATGGCCACCAGGAAGCCGAGACTTGTCCCCACCGGATTTCTTTTTATGAACATTTCTCAAGAATAAGGTCTACTCCAATAAACCGAGGACAATAACTGCCTTAAAAGAAAACTTTCGAGCAGAAATGGCGGCTTTATAGACAGCAGTGTGCAAGCACGTGCGACGCGTTTTTAAAAAGAGTGCTTGCGATGAGACGGGGAACACCTATATGATGTTGTTTCCAAGAAGTAAATTACATTAATGTTAGATTAAGTACTTACAGTCCCACCAACTTATCTGTTCAGGTGGCAGAAAAAAGAACTAAAACGTTCCCTCAAATTGTGACAGTTTGTAATTGATTTCCATGACCAGTAGCGCCCTCGAAAACTGCACAGTTAATGTTTTCAATAACCGGCTGTACTCACGCGTATTGGTCGAGATTGTCGACCTAGGTTTCGGGCATGTCCGATGCCCTTCATCAGGTGAGTTCACGCGTCTAAATCGCGGCGACGACTCCGCGCAACTCTCAGTTCGCTAACTAACTTCAGTTGCGCGGAGTCGTCGCCGCGATTCTGAATTCACGGGAAGTACCCTGTAAATTTTGATTCCCTTGCGAGCGTCGAAAATTTGTGGCATAAACGGTTGTATCTTCAGATTGCGTTGGCTAAGAAGTTTGACTTTCCTGAGAAAAAGGGGCATGACAGACATACGGAGAACAAAGTGATCCCAGAAGGGTTCCGTTTTTATTTTCTAAAAACAACCTTTTCAAAGATAAAGGTCATACAGACGGACAGACAGTGGAGGCCTAATATTGGATCTCATTTTAATATGATTTTAGACTTTACCGATACTTTTTGTAATTGCAACTGCCACTATGCTGCTCCTTCGCTCTTGCGAAATTCAATGTGACATCCATCCTTGCTTTCGTAGCGCAGTTTTGTGTACCAGTACCAACCAAGCGGCGTCAAGTCTGCTAATCAATATGAATCTATAATGGACTCGTCCTGGTAAATTTTGACATTTTTGGTAGTATTTTGAAGCAGTGATGGCTCAGTGGCATTGGCTATGGACTGCCGCGCAGCAGGTCCATGGTTCGAATCCCGCCCAGAGCTTGAGCTTCACCGCATGGTGGAAGTGCATTTTGCGAATGCCCGCCTGGCCTAGCGACCACCCTCAAGTAGAAAATCTGTCGCCAAGCACCTAACGGTGTGTTCCGGCAGCAGTCCGTGAGAGCCAGTGAAATAACAGGCAAAATGAGACTTAACAGGTATGTCTCAAGGTGATGGACGCAGTGCAGTTCGTCACTTGTCATGAAATGCATCTGTTATATAGGCAGAGGATACCACTTAACATCAGGTGGACATCGCGGTTGTTCCTTCACAATAATATAAAAAAAAATAAAAAAATCTACTAACTTTATATCATTCATATATTGAGTCAATATAGATTCAAGCTCGGTTTCATATGAAAACGAAACGTAATAATAAAGCAATTATAAATAATAACGAATTTCTGAATTACCTTATTCTTCTCTTTTTATTTTTTGTTGGCAATATCGTCAAACCAGCCTGGATTCATTATAGATTCATATGGGATGAGCAGACTGTCGATTCTGTCTTGTATGAATGTGAATGAATCTATGCTGAATATGAACATTTAATTAGCAGACTTGGCCCCCTGGTCGCTACCATTTATTTTACGCCGTTGCGGCTCACACAGGCCCCAGGTCTTAGTAGCAGAGCGGCCGGAGGTATACCTAAATTAAGTTTCTGGTAAGTATACCGTGGCGCGAATTCTTGGAAGCTATTGCCATTAAGTATTTAATGTCTGATATTGCTAACTCTTAGTCTCTGTTAATATAATCATTGCTGTATCGCCTCATACCTTTTGATATTAAAAACACTAACATAATCCGTTATTAAGCTAGCAAAATAATGGCGCTGCTCGAAGAAGGTTACAACCATTGTCGTGTGGCAGTGACTTGGCAGAGATATAAAGAGAAATGTTCCTTCTTTAGGTATAAGGGCTGGTTCTGAAAGAAACCATCTTGCTGCTAATATATAATAATAATAATAGCCTTTATTCAGACGCATTAACAGGATATTTACAAAATAATAAACTTAAGTTACCGACTCTGCTGAGTCGCTGACATCGACAACTTCGTCTGTTTGCCCAACATTAGCAAAGGCCTCCTCCATTTCTATCCACTCTACTCGGTTCAGAGCTTTCCTTGTCCACAGTATTCCTGCTATCATTTTTATCTCGTCTTCCCACCTCCGAATCTGTCTGCCCCGTTTCCTTTTTCTATTTCTAGGGTACCAAAACGTTATGCTTTTGTTCCATTTTTTGATGCCTCTTACTGTATGTCCTGCCCATTGCCATTTTAGTTTCCGTATTCTAGTTGTAACATTTTGTATCTTAGTGCGACTTCTGATGACTTTGTTTCGTACTCTGTCTGATTTACTGCTTACTGCTGCTAATATAGTGCAGTGAATTATCACTATAGATAACACTATATTATCATATAGAATTATATGATAATATAGTGTTATCAAGAAGTCATTGTCTCTCAGGTGTGGTCTCAGGTGGGATCGCCCGGCCTGACTTCGTGAGCACCGAGTTGCCAGACTAAGGTTCATTCAAAATTAAAAATAGCGGGCTCGAAATAAAAAATGGCGTGCACGATATAAAAAATGGTGGGTCGTGACAACTTATTTACAATTTTTACTAACTAAAACTGTTATTAAAAGATGGACCTGGATGGAATATAACCTGTTATTAAATGAATTTAATAACAGGTTATATTTATAAAAGATGTAAATACGTTATCGCCAACAAAAAACCGCCATTTTTCTATAATTTCAAGCCAATTTACATAGTCAGTACCAAATTACATAACTCTAGCCAGCAGATCCACTAACGCATAGTAATAATTCTACTCGTAGTAGCTATGTGAGGTGTATTTTGTACATTGGTATCAAAATTTGGAATAACATATAAAATTATAATTGAATATTTATTTATTAATTTCACAAACATTACTTTAATGATAACTTAATCTAGTCATGATTTAGATCTTATAATAAGTATATTAAATTACAGTTTTTTTAAGTATTTAGCTATTAAGTACACTTGCACTTAACATTAATGAATGATGGGTTAGAATTATATTCAATAGGCAAATTCAGCTTTTTTTTATATTACAATGAACAAAAATGATTTTGAGAGTAAAATATATTGCATAATCTCTCAATCAATTAAGTACTTTATAAAATTATTATCTTCGTTTTTATTTTTAGTTTACACATTTTAATGTAGAAAACTTATTAATATTTAGTATATGTTTAAATGTGAATAATGCTATTTTTTTAAAATACTTGTGTTAACGATTCCTTACCAAAACTTATCAACTCGTTTGAGTCTTTGTGACAAGCCGGAGAAGAGACAAAGTATATTTGAATATTGCTGCCAGAATTTTACATGAAATTTAAAAATACTTAACGGTTATTTTATAATGTACCATATAGCACATCAGTGTGAGACTTATATTTGTACCTACTTCCGTTACACGTTACATAATCGTTTCATAACTTTATCATATATTATGACATTACGCAGCTACTCGCAGTACCAAGGAGTTAAGGAAAGAGTTAGCACAGATGACAGAGTACTTAGTCTGTGGATAGACGTTTATACAGATGACGTTTGTTATAAAAACGAAACGAAAATGGCGCCACTGTGCGTAGTGTGCAAGTGAGATGTAATAACTAGTGACGCTGGGTTTAAGCCCGGTTATAACGTTTTATCTGATTCGTACAATTATAAACATAAGTACCTAATAGACGATCAAAATGAGGGAAAATAATATTCTTCCTCATTTTGATTTAGAATTAACATATTGAAATATCTTTAGTTACAACAAATTAAATAGTGTCGAAATATACCTACGTGCTTCAATCTGTTATAACTAGATACCTACATGTTCCATAAAAAGGGAGTTGATTGTTTTTGTTGAACAAACAAATTAGGTATTTCAACACTCTTGGACACACATCATAAATATTATGTGATCACAGCCAACCTTTTTTTTCTGTTTAACTTAGTTTAATTTATGATAATATTCTGTTCATTGTAATATAAAAAATACATAATTATATATCGGAATGACTAAGAAGTTAAACTCGCCATAAGTTTGTGCTCGGTAATTATCGAAAAAAAAACATCTAAAATATTTTTACACAAGGTAACTTGTATTTCAAGTGAATTATATAATAATAAGCAAAAATAATTGTTTCTCAAATAAATCTCTTTAAAATTATATTTTTACATTTCAATATTTTATTCAGTCTTAAAAATAAATTATCAATATTGTCTTTATGTCGCACAATTAAGAAAATACTTACATCGTTTTATTTGATAGGTATTTATTGTTATTTATTATTTTATGGATTGTATATTTTTTAATATTAAAATCTGTTATCGCTGTAAAATTGTTGAAATGTAAAAAATTACTTATTTTTGGACGGATTACAATAACTTATGAAGGCACATTTACTTTAAAGAGAAGATTAAAACTAACTGGTGCACCATATTGAGGTTAAAACGGGTACCTACGCCACAGTATTTGATTAGCACAATAATTGTAGGAAATATAAAACAAATTATTTATTATTATTGTGCCATAAGTGTAAATTGTAAAATTAAAATATATTTTTATTAAATATTTATTCGGTACATTACTACTTTATTGTATTTATCAACTATTAAAACTGTTTATACATGAATGTCATTTATTATGTGAATAGAGCCTCAGCAAAAAAAACCTTGAGCGTAAAACCCCTGAAAACTTATCTATTAATGGATTTCTATTACATATTCTATAATTTAATTATTAATGTCACATATTAATTATGTATATTTTATTAAATAAATACAATTGACGATTAGAAGAAAAGGCACTCCGACAGACCAGGCCAGGTACTTTCTAAGGCACAATAATTATGAACATCTATATTGCATTGCAAAATATACAAAATATTAAATTTATGTACATTTAAAAGCCTTGTTAATATTGACACACATATTTTCTGAATATTTTGTTAAAGAATTCTTGACCTAACAAAATGCAATCATAAATTTTCTATTCATATGCATCCTCATATTTTTATTGTATATTATATGGCTATTCATTTTCTTTCTAAATATAATGATAAAGTTGTATGTTAAAACGATGCTAAGTCCTACTTAAAACATTAAGTGCACCAAACGTCTCACTTATAGTGAAATAAAACTTACATTATGTACCGTATAATCTCAATAATTAAAAGTGTTATTTACAGGAAAAGCGATGGAGAGGTTAGCTGTCAAAAATGGTTAAAAACATAATGGCTGATGTTATCAAAATGGTGGACCCTATGCGATGAATATTAATGAAAATGTGTTTTCGTTTTCGTTTTTTAGTTATGTCTCGTAAATGCAAGGACTTAGATGTAAAATCCTCCTCGCTAAGTCCATTTTAAATCTGTTGTACGTACCACATCCGCGCTAACCAATCCATAGCTACATATTATTATTTTGGACAGTATTCAGAAAACTTTGACTGTTCAGAAGTGTATCGAAATGAAGCTAACAAAAACTTTAAAAAATACAATTACGCTAACTATTAACAATCTAAACACGACGCTAATTATCACTGCAAGGGTGTAAAAATCACACGGTTTCGTGAAAAAAATTAGCGCGTACCCTAAAAACGCGGCAAAAGTTTGAACATCGAACAAAATGGCGGTCGCCGCAACGGTTATTTTATCTTGTCTGCAGAGTGAAAGTAAAAAGATTGCTGTTGAGAAACTTAAAGGATCGTAGTGTTTTATTATAGCTAGGTATATTATTAAAGGTATCTCGATGGCTTCACGTATGGGTTCGAAGAGGGCGGTACAGCAGATCACCTCTGAAAAAATCCGAGGATTCTGGCGGCACGGGTGGGGGCAGGGGGCTGTTCTGGCAGTTTCCTCCTCTTCTCTGACGTCAGCTTGTGCTTCATCTGCTCATCGATCAACTCTTGCATGTCCATCTGTAAAACGGTCAATTAATCCGATTAGCTAGCTTCACGGGGTTTTTTTACAAAGGCTTTTCGATTTTGAGATATCATTTTTCGATAGGTGACATGTCATATATGTCGTGTATTACAAAATGAGATTTGATATCATCTAGTTAAATGCTTTAATACAATCTTGTCTCAAAAGTTCGTTAATAGGTATTAGGTACTATTTTTTCCACTTATGGTATTTACATTGACGTAGTTTATTATGTGTAGGTGGTTAAGTGAAAGTTGAAAATGGGTTAATGTTAAGATTATGACTGTGATGTAATGACGTCACAGTTATTGACGATTAACCTCTTAAAAGATCGAGCTTGCGAATTAGATGCGGAAGTAGATATATACGTACAATAGTGGCCTAATAATTTAATTTGTTACTAACAAAATCCGATTAAAATCACACAAAAAAAAATTACAAAATTACAAATATACGATAGGAAAAATTTAAGTCATGTGCGGGATAAATTTTTTTTCTTAAATTTAAAAAAAAAAAAAATTTCCTATCGTATATTTGTAATTTTGTAATGTAATCCGCATAGCAGGCGTTGTTGCAATCATAACAATATTAAAAAAAAATTGTTTATTTTTGTACAATTAAAGCCGTCATTTAATTAATTAAATCATTGGTCCATCAGTCAATAACCGCATTAGTTAGTAGCAAATGTTAATTTGTAATCGCTTAACTGTAATTTTTCTACAATTTCAATCAGATTTCGTAAGTAACCTGGAGCGCTCGTAGTAGCGTAGTTTGCTTAGGGGCCTAAGCAAACTACGCTTTTTGAAGCAGTGATAGCTCAGTGGCATTGGCTATGGACTGCCGCGCAGCAGGTCCATGGTTCGAATCCCGCCACGGGCTTGAGCTTCACCGCATGGTGGAAGGGCCTGGCTAGCGACCACCCTCAAGTAGAAAATCTGCCTCCAAGCACCTAACGGTGTGTTCCGGCAACAGTCCTTGAGAGCCAGTGAAATTACAGGCACATGAGACTATATAACAACTATGTCTCAAGTTGACTGTCGCAGTGCAATTCGTGACTTGTGACGAAATGCATCTGTTATAGGCAGAGGTTAGTCCGCTTAACATCAGGTGGGCCTCGAGCTTGTTCAGTCACAATAACATAAAAAAAAACGGTTATTGACTGATGGACTAATGATTTAATTGTGTGACTAATGATTTAAAGTGGGCACTTGCGCCAACGAGGGAACGCGAATTAAGTGTAAATTGTCATACAAAAACTAGCTCAACCCGAGTTTAACTCCTGAGTTAACGTTGGCGCAAGGCACTTAGCCCTTCTTACCGATCACCTAAGTTAAGGAACGTCCGCTTCGGTCATGATTAGGATGGGTGACCGCTAGTGGCATTACTTTGAGCGCTTCTGAGTGGTCCCAGCTGTTGTCTTAGGATAGCAGTCGTTATATCATGGTGGTAGGGCAATTGGCGAATGCTCGTCTGGCTAGCTACCACCCTCAAGTAGAAAATCTTTATTGTGTTGCCAAGCACCTGACCACCTGGGGTGAACCGGCAGCTGTCATTGACAGTCAGTAATTCTAGGATACCTTGAACAACATCTTCGACCACATCATGGTAAGTGTACCATCAGGTGAGATAGTGGTCTATAAAGGTCTAGTCTATAAGCTATATCTAAATAAAAAGTAACAAATTACATAATTAACCCAGCGCCAGGTTCGAGTTCGCGCGCTAAATCTTTAGCTATCGATAAGTAGCTTGGCCTCCTAAGTGTGATCTACTGTTTTTAAATTATGTCAAAACAAGGTTAACTTTCGTGTCGAATGTAAGTTGCGGTATTGAACCTTTAAATATTTTTCTATTGGCATATGAATGTTTTTATCTCAAAAAATCGTTAAAAATAAGTATTTAAGTAAGTAGGTATATTATTGTTAATGTAATCAGGGTTTGGTTGATAACTTAGTAATTCCGCTTACAATTGAAAGCCGCAAGGTGGAAGGGCATTTTGATTTGCCACATTTTTGGTTTGATTTTTGAAAATCTGTCGCCAAGCCCATTACGGTGTCTTCGGGCAGCAGTCCTCGAGAGCCAGTGAAATTCCAGGCACAAAATACTTAACAGCTATGTCTCAAGGTGACGGGCGCAGTGCAATTCGTAACTTGTGATGAAATGCATCTGTTATAGGCAGAGGCCGTTTAACATCAGGTGGTCCTCCAGCTTGTTCTGTCAAAATAATATAAAAAAAACAAAGGTGCCAGACATGCGTAGGTACTGCTCTGTACAGGGCTCCACTATACTCTAGAATATGAAACCTAAAAGTAATATAAAGGTACGTGCCTGCCACTGCTCGAGCTGCTGACCAAGGTCCACCTTCTGCCGCACAGCCTCGTACAGCTGGCTGTTGGCCTGCATCAGCTCTACTCTGGTCTTCGCCAGGGATACCTGTAATTTAAAAATATTACCATTAGAATAGGAGATCATTAGGCGTGAAGCTATGACAGTCCGGTGGGAGTGGGCGTCGCCTTCTGCGCACAGGGTCCAAGGTTTAAATCACACAGGAGATCCGCATAGGAATACGGCATGTTTTTAACTTCAACTTTTAAGGTCGAACTGCACTATAGCGGCGTGGCGCGGCTCGACAAATATCATTTGTATGGATTTATATGTATGTCGTATACCGCATTATGCAGACGCGGCTTCGAAGAGACCCAGCGCGGTAATATTCAGTTCACGTATTACCCACATTTCAACAATTCATAGAACTTTTCTTGTAATACTCAAAATATGTGTGAAATCGATTATTATCTTTCAATAGTCGTAGACAAGGGTGTGGTACTATTCTTATAAACGAGAATTTGGCGTCTCTTTCACCCATATAGAACACTTATTATTTCTTTCACCTCTGTCTCTTCGCAATACACCACTTTTATTTCTTCTTCGATGATTTCGTTCATTTCGAATGTTGGAAGAACCGTTCTATTAGGTCGCATTGCTATTGTGAACGAAAGAATGGCGCCTCTCCTGTGCCGCGTTCTAGTGCGGTTCCAGCTTTATGTTCTTCATGTCTTCTTGTTGCAAAGAGTATTTTTAGATCTTCTTTGGCTCCAAACATGCACTCGGTGCATCAATCTACATGCGATTTGTAAGAATAGACATTTTTTTTTTCACGGTAGTATCATCGCTCTTCATATTAAGCTTTACTACATTGCATAAGTATTTCCAAGAGCTAATTACAATTTTTCTATATAGCATAGATGAAAAAGACGTGAAAAGTCTTAGCTAAATTTCTTCCATTGAATGGCCACGTCCAGCTCCGGTTTGCCTTTCACCCCTGCTATTTTCCGAAGGCGCTATAGCTTTTGACTTGAGAGCGTAGACTTGACTCTGTTAAGTCATAGTTATCTGCTTCTCTGCATGTTGCATTGTTGCATGGCCCTCAATATTGTCCAAATTAGTTACGTTCTTCTTCGGAATGGTCTGGTTGTTGACTTCTTGATAAGTCTGTAGTCATATACCTCAATCATCATATACCTCTGAATCTTCTTGTTACGCCCCTTCCAAACTCTCACTATAACCGCATATATCTAGGCTACATTTTCCTCTCAATGGTCTTGTCGCACTTAAGAGTGCATACCTTATCAATCTTATCATTTGTTTTATTTGGCTTCGTTCACGAATATTTTTTTTAACTCTAGCACCTTATTATCTCACTGTGGCGAAGCCCAAAAGAAGGCAAAATGTGTTTGACCTGTATGTATGTTCGTTCCTATGTCCGCTCGTAACTAAACGGCTCAACCGATTTGACTGGGTATACATAAGTTTTAAGTTGCCCGTGGGATGCCGGGCTAGAATGTCACCCCCCCCCCCCCCATCTCTACCCATGGGTGTCGTAAGAGGCGACTAAGGGATACCAGAAGGTGGGCAGCATCACTTTCTGAGGAACTGATATCTCACATTGTGATTCCCAAGCCACCTGCCAAGATTATGGCACCTCTAGTCAATATTGCGCCATCAAAACATCAGAATATCTGGTTTTAAACATAATTTAATTTTAACAGAAGAAAATAAAATTAGGCCCCTAGTGTCGTATCCATTACTTTAAGGGGCAAGTACAAAATTTACTTGTTATCTACGATGACTGTCTATATTTTGATTCGTCTGCTGCAGTTGGCTTAGGTCAGAAGTGTGTCTCTTTTTGATACGACTTGTTCAGTCGCGCTAACTTATTTCTCTGAATCTCCCCGTCACGCCTCTGCCTGACTCTCACACTTACCTCGACTATCTTCTTCCTCTCAATGGCCTCGTCGCGCTCCTGCCTGGCCCGCGTCACTGCCTCGTCGTTCTGAAGGCTGTTGTAGTTGGCGTCGTTCAGGAGTTTGTCTCTCTCTTCAGCTGCCGCGCGCAGTTCCACTTCTGCTACAGAGAGCTGTAAAGCGAACAAGTTTGGATTGAAACTAAGTCAAACCTGTTTTCATTGTAGACGGTTTGGAAACGACAACTAATGCGGAAGGCCATATCTTATCTAGTTTTCAGAGAATTTCTCCTTGACACGAACAGATTGCAAAATGTGGTGATAGATTATCGTTTGTTTTTCACTTACCTAATTGATTTTTGTTTTGTCTGTATTGCGTGTACCTTAAGAGGCATTTCACATTTTAATGCGGTGTACGAAGATTTTAAGCGCTTAATTTACTATCATAGGAAATATCTACAAGTTGTTTAATAATTGATAAAAATAGAATAATCTGTTCTCTTTTCAGTTAATGTACCAGATTTACAAACATAACATTAATTATTTTGTAGTGACCAATCTCCCGCACCTTGTTTTACGAATTAAAGTACACATAGCCAACTTCAGAGTTATATCTCTTGTATAAAGATTCATCAAATTAGCTAAAAAATAAAAACTGTGCATCAGGCATATAATCTTGTTGACACATCGAGCCATGACCGCCTACTTATCGTAAGCGACATTTTTTCCGAAATTGCGATTTATATGGTAAGCGACATTTTGAACTATAGCAGATAGGTGCACGTGACCCTTTTCTCATAAAATGGACCAATCAAAGAGTTATATGAAAATGCTAATTTATCGTTAGTAATACAGGTTATACTTTTTTAAAGTAAGCGACATAGGCAAAAATGATGTAAGCTGCGTAAATCTTCAAAAACAGTATCGTAACCCAAACCAAATTTTATCGCAAACGACAGAGTACACCAATAGTTAGATCGTTTGCGACAAAAAAAGTATCAAATAACGTGTTGTGCTTATGACAAGTTCGTTATGGTAACAATTCCAATGCAATAATCATCGCTTTCTATATAAATAGATTAACATTTTAAAAATTACACTTAGTTTTCATTACTTTAAGAGTACATTTAGCTTTGAATTGTATTGAGTAAATGAGTCCACATTCCAAACAGCGTCTTTTGAAAAATGTCAACGTCAGCAACAAAATGTAACAAAACTAATATTCTAACCTAAGTTGATGCTGTGGTCAACCTTTCATACAAAAGTTATTTTGTTTGACAGTCCAGGATTAAAAATATCATGCAGTTATCACTAAAACTTGCACCAGAGGACGATAAAATAACTCCTCCTGTTTTCATGGACATACTGCATCAAAACCCATTACTTTTCTAATGATAAAAATAATTAAAATAGGTATATAGTTTAGTAAAATTAGTATAAGTTTGATTTATTATTGTATAGATTTGCGTTTGGCCACTATCTTCCCTCATTTTAAGCAACGATATGGTCCACTATAGCGCATGCTTACTTGTATGTAGTACTCTTCAAACACTTATTGTAATTTAGAAGTCACTGATTACAAACTTTGATTTAGCTGATAGGTATATACTATGTGTTTTCGTTTCAAAACTTGTAAGCAGGCACCTATATATACCTTATAGTTAAATTGTTAAGTCACTTTTGGTTATCTGATTGACGGAAGATCGAAGATAGTCACACAGACACAATTTACGTACATTACTGAAGTGCTTTAAAACATAGGTACTAATATTTATTTACCTGATTTAATACAGTTGGCACGTATGTTGAAGTTTATGTCGCAAAATAAAGTAAAAAATTTTTTTTTTTCAAATAATATTAAGGAAAGAGTTATTTTCCTGATTAAGAAGACAGGGCTCGGTATTGTGTTCATGGCACCGACTTCAGCACGGTATTTTCTACGTTTAAACCAATTTCAAAATAAGGAGCACGGGTTTCAATTCGACTATGTTATTATTTGTTATGTTTTGCAGAAAGCAGAAATATTCTTCATCAAAAATCACAGCATGGAGAAAGACAAGTCCAAGCAGCTATTTTAAGACGACGAAAATAAGAGCAAGAATGCTAATTCTTCTTTCTTATGCCTGAATTTTGACTTACAAAAAGTCTTTAACACCCTTATAATATGCTAAAAGTGTTACCTTATCTTACTCCAGAAAACACACATTCAATAACGAAAATAACTCGAAATTAGCACAAAAGTTGATATTGTTTCTAGTGAGGTGAATGTCATGGAAGGAGAGGTTGTAACGAAAATGTTACTTCTTTAAATATTTGATTTTGTCAAAACCTAAAGGTCCACATACTGAAATAAATGCTGGGCATAATAGAAATCGAGCACTGATATCCATGGAAGTTCATTGTTCTTAATACAACCACAATTGCTAAAATCAAAGTACGTAACTAATTTGTTACTTGGACATACGATGATGCCTATAGACTCCATCCATAGATAAAAGTAAAAAACAATTGAGTATGAGTTTTTTGAGTTTGAGTGGCCAACTATTATTAAAAACGCTATAACTAAACCTACAGGTTACTCCGTGGTTGTTCTGATACACTCCGATTTTATGTACTGGAAGTCTTTCTCACTAGCTTTGTTTCCAGACAAATTGAAAAACATTTTAAGTAGTTTAAGGATAGTGCATTTCAAAAACACTAACAATTACGTTCCAGCAAGGGTTTTTCCAGGATAGCGAAAAATAAGGATTGAATTTGCACTTTATAGTGAGGTCTAGAGCCAATACTCCAAGTGTCATTGATGGGCCCATTGGACTTTTTTGGACACAAGAATCGAAAAAATCTGGTTGATCTATGTCAAAAAATATCATTCCAGTCAGGAATCATGAAGAATATTTAAATATGAAGCCTGGCGGAGTAGTTATGTTGGCTGAAACTTTTTTAAAAATGTTTTGCTAGCTAGGCCGTTAACTGTTATAAACAAACACGGCAATTTTGTTGCAATCGTGTATTATTGTTTTTTTTATTCATTTAGGTATTTTGCACATCATTATGTAACCGTAAAGCGTAAAAACTAGTTGTTGATCTCAAGTGCTCTCTACCAATATAAAAATTTTAAAAACTAATTTTTCATTGCTTGTTTTGTGTATTTTTGTACCAGCAGAAATGAAATTGTATTTAAGTAAGTGCCATAAAAAATCAGTATGAGGCGATTACGATACAAAAACTTTTATTGTAACCGCCACTTAACACCAAATAAACTGCTTATTTGTGACAGCAAAAGTGTTGCAACCGCCCGAAAAGGCTCAAATACATATTTTTTGTCATTAATAGTCATTGCCATAGTTACATCTTAGAAAATAAAAAATCAGTAAGTACTAAGTTTCAGACTAGTAGCACATAAAATTATAATTCTATCTAAAAAAAACCTTCTCCTGTAAAATTACATTTCTGTCGCTTACGATAAGTAGGCGGGCAGGGCTCGACATAGTGTACTAGAATATCGCTAATTAATCGTCATTGTAGAAAAAAAAATAAAGATCTTGCGCCAATTTCCACGAATTATATCAGCAGTTTACCACCATATATTGCGTTTAATAAAGTGTAATTCCAAACAGATATTATATAAAAAGAAAGTTCATTCTTTAATTAATCTGATCTTAAATTGTGATATTAACTCTGTTTTGTTAGACAAGAAAAAATATTTAACATAACTCGAAATGCACATAAATTGAAATGTACAAGCGCGAGGCGATCAGTACCGCGCGAGCGCCCATCGAGGTAGGACCTGTGTTCGTTTTCCTTGCTCTGACGTTTCGTACGCGGAACGCTTAGATGCAAGTTTATAGTGCGACCACAGAGTTTTGATCATGTCGATATTTTTTTTAAGTAACTAACTATACTTTATTTTTGTTGTCCATAATATAAGTATTGTTGTCTTGTTAAGTAACTACATCTTTAGTTTCTGTTCATCCATTGTGTTAAAAAAAGGAAACGTCACAATTATGCAGCCTTATACAGCGTTATTGGAAAAATGCTAACAACCTCACAGGGTTGACTTCTTCTGTTTGGTCGGCTAGTTTTTATATTATTCTAGTTTAAATTAGTAACTCACTATAACTTTTGTTTTAGGAGGATTAGATGACAGGCGAATAATTGATTTCCAATATTTTTGGATTCAGTTAATATCTATAAGTGATCACAGCGATAACTTCAGCTAGAAATTAAACCACCTTCTATTGAAAATTTGTACATACCGGCCTCCCGGCTGTTCCATCATTTGTACAAACCGGGATACCAGTTAGCGGTCGATAGTCGTATTTACAAATTTACCATAAATCTGCGTAAGTCCGACTTTCATAAACCAAATGGTTTTCAAAAGGATGCATCCTTGCCCATACAAGAAAAAATCCATAATTTTCTGAGATAACGTATGAAGTAGGAAGTATTTTGAATATTTTGATGAAATCTGAAACCAGCACAAATTACATTTTAGCCCCAAAATATTACGTCATTTCATATTAATATCGTAACTACTTCAACAGTTATAAATCTAGAAAACCGCAATTTTGCATATGTATAAGTCATTTTTCACTCGATATATTTTGCAACGCAAACACTTACCGATGCAAATTTGCGTAATAAATAATCTCGTAACTAATTTTAAACTTCTAAACCAAAAAATCTGATATAATACAGGTGTATAAATTACATGTAAATAATTATATCAAAGAAGGACCAAAGCCGTAGGTGGTATAGTTTTTCAGAAGAAATAATTGCTCTCCAATACAGTCTTCCCGCCAAAGTTCTTAAAACAATTGGGTTGTTTTAATTTTGTTACTTTAAAATATTTGGCGTAAAAATCTGTAACAATTCATGGCTAAAGTACAATAGTAAATTATCATATTAAAAGAAGATCGAAGTTCTAGGTGAGTTAGTTACAAAAAAATAGAAATAGCAATTAAATTACTATTTCCCACCATTTTTGTCGTGTGTTCAAACCCCATTTCCAGTATTTTTTTGTATTTAAAGGTGTATTATCATTTATTTTCTATAGAGGGCATAAGAGTATATAGTGAGGATTGCATTGGTACCAAGAAGTATATACATACATACATAAAATCACGTCTCTTTCCCGTAGGGGTAGGCAGAGACCACGGATTTCCACTTACTACGATGCTGACATATCTCTTTCGCTTCATTTATACTCATCAATCCTTTCATACATAAGCGTCGGTTTAGGGTACTTTTGACCTGGCCTTTTTTCAGAACGTCTTCAATCTGATTTCGGAATTATATATATGTTGATTATAGATTGCATCAAAGATATTCGATTTAAAAACAAAAAAACCTCAAAATCTGTAAATATATATTTACATTTCGCTGTTTGGTCTACTCAAACTAAATGGATGAAAATGTTATTTTTTTAATGGTGTAGGTGATATATTATGGTATGGGAATATGAAGGTGACATGTTAAAGTAATGGAAAACCAAAAACGTCATGGGACGTTTGTGGTTGGTACTAAGTTGTTTTCTGGATGCACAGAAAAATAAACCTCAATCCTATGCATGGTCATTATGACAGACAGTGTTAACGACTGGATATAGATACTGAAGAGTGTGAACGAGGAAAACAGCAATTTTTGGAAAATTTAAAAGAAAGAGCTTTTAGTCCGCAGCTTTAAATCAATGCCGTTACATCAAATATTTATATTATTTTAAGCCGTATAATTTTTTAAGTATTTAAGTTTTTTGTTACAATAAATGATTCAAACATATCTATTTTTTATTCATCAAGGATGAAATTTAAATAAAAGATTCACGATGCAGGTTGACTATTTAATGTACATGCCTACTTCATTTCTATAACATTAGCAAGTAATCGACAAGAAATTGATTATTTACTCATGCCAATCACACAATTTTTAAATTCGCAACTTAGATTTCTTTATTAATGAGTGCTAGTATCAAAATATGTTACTCACAGTCACGCTATTCCGTCGTCACTTCTTTCGCTTGTGTAAGCGATGCGCTGGCATTTACCTAAACTTCAGTAGCGTGATTTTGTGAAATGGCTCTTAATATCTATTCACTTTTAAAACGTTTCAACTATTCAGTATCTGCCTAAACGATTCTGGTATCAATTAATTAATTTCAATTTAATGGATCTTTTTTTTTATAATTTAATGCACCTAGCTTAGCTTAGTCTGCTTAACATCAGGCGGGCATCGTGCTTGTTCCGTCACAATCCCCAAAACATAAATATGTAAGAAATTATATACTTATATTGCTTGTTGAAAATGGACATGAATGAATGGCATGTACCAAATAATCAGTTATTTCAAAAACTGTCGAAATGTGCGTGATTTGTGTCTAAGTACCTCTATTCCTACCCCTATCAAATATATTCATATTAGGTACAAACCTAATATCTTTAAGTAGGCGTGAAACATACCTAGCAACAGAGAGATATATAATGCTCTCTTTTCTGTGCCTATAGCAATGATCTAGTAAACGCATCACGCATGTGTGTACATGAATAAAAAAGTCTAAGTATACATACATACATGTCTATATACATAGGCTGAGGGTCCAAAAGAATAGACAACGAAAGAGGTTCCCAAGATTGAAACCTTTTTAAAGGGTACGAGAACCTCCGCAGCATCACAAAGATCGCCAAGAAATCACGTTCTAAGCAGAACAATCGATCAATTGTGATAAAATCGATTACGGAATCGAATTCCGAATGTCGCCCCGAATTAGTGCATGGATCAGCACATTATAGTGAAAGTATAGCTGAGAGCTGTGACTATTTTTGACTTTTAATTATGAGGTTATGCAATATTTAGTTAGTATACTTAGCAAAAAACAATAGAAACCGTACATAGATTCTGTGCTACACAGAATAAAAAGGAACAGAAGGATCACTCCACAAAGCCATTCCTATAAATAAGCGACTCTAGCTACGACGCAATAAAGTGCATTTAAGCTCGCAGGGCATGGAGTAACTCATATTTATATTCACCTATAAGGCCTCTCTCTTTCTGTTGTATAGCCACGCATAGCTCTGATCTCTTCTGCCGCAGCACGCACCGTAGAATAATCCCGTCGGACGTGTCCGTCCGAACGCTGTCAGCTCCATTGGTTAGAGCATACCCCGGCTAAATGGGTGGATGGACGCGGGTACGAATCCCGCACATGACCATAATTTTTCCCTCGTAAATTTGTACTGTTGTAATGTAATTCGCCAAGTAGGCGTTATTACATACATAACAATATTACAATTAAAAGGTTGCGTCATCATTTACAAGTTTAAAGCCAATTCCAAAAATCGGTCTTGCTTGTAGTAGATACAACGCAAGTTGAACTATAGGTGTCGCTCCATCCCGATACGATGGTTGAAGAAAGAGAGCGAAATTAGAGTTATGAGTCATTGTGTCATGTTAGATCAATTGGTTACAGCATACCCCGGCTAAAGGGGTGGACGCGGGTTCGAATCCCGCACATGACTATAATTTTTTTACTCGTAAATTTGTAATTTTGTACTTACGTAATTATTTGCTTTTACTATAAGGCATCACGCAAATAATATAAGTAATCTAGTAACGTGTTCCTGGTGGTCTTTTCTTACTTTTCAAAGTCATAAATAAGTTTTTTTCCGACTATATACAACACTACAGCTACTAAAATGAAAGCATTTAGACAACCAACAAGTCATTGTAGACTCACAGGCAATTTTTTTAGTTTTGATTAATATTTTTTTTGTTGGTTCATTTTATATTTTATTCCGGTCTTTATGCCATGCTTTTAAATAGCTGATCGGCTAGTCTTTACCACTATCATAAACCGGTCTATGCGGTCGAAGATGTTGTTCAGGCTAACCTAGGAGTACTGACTCTCCAGGACATCTGCAACTCACTGTTGCGCGCTTGGTGACAGGTTTTTTACTTGAGGGTTGTAACTAAGTCAGCATTCATTCACAAAATGTCCATCACCAGGCAGTAAAAGCTCCAGCTGGCGAAGGAATCAGATCCATGAACCCGGTGAGTGGCAGTCCATACCCATTTCCACTGCGCTATCAAAACTTGCATTCAACTGCTTAAAAGTCCAGTCAATAAGTTACAGTTAGTACTACAATAAAAAGATGTAACAAAGGTTCCACATGGTAACAGGACTGGTGAGGTCGATGCCCTCAATGACGTCACTCGGGTCACGCTCGCCCTGCTTTACACATTAGTTAACGTGTTCTAACAAAGATTCCCGGTTTAGATTATTAGAAGTAAAAATAGACCTTCGTTACCTAAGGTCAAAGGTATAGACTAAAGTCGCTACTAAGTCATTTTCAATCATATCATTCAATCATACCGATCAGGCAGAATATATTTATGAGGAGCAAATTTTTTTATTTTTTTTTATTTTGTTGTGATGGAAAAAGCTCGAGGCCCACCTGATGTTAAGTGGAATAACCTCTGCCTATAACAGTTGCAATTCATCACAAGTCACGAATTGCACTGCGCCCGTCACCTTGAGACGTAGCTGTTAAGTCTCATGTGCCTGTAATTTCACTGGCTCTCAAGGACTACTGCCGGAACACCGTTAGGTGCTTGGCGACAGATTTTCTACTTGAGGGTGGTAGCTAGCCAGGCGGGCAATCGCAAAATGCCCTTCCATTATACGGTGAAGCACAAGCCGGGGATCGAACCAGGGTACTGCGGCATGGCAGTCCATAGCTATTACCGCTCGGCCATCATTGCTTCAAAAAATTAATTTATTGCGTTATTTAAGCCTTTGACCACAATCTCATCTGATGATGTGGTCGAAAGTGTTAACAGGCTTAACATAGAGTTACTGGCTCTCAAGGACAGGTGCAAGCATACACTGTTATGTGCTTGGCGATAGATTTTCTACTTGAGGGTGGTCGCTAGCCAGGCGGGTATTCGCAAAAGCTCGCGGCGGGAGTCGAACCATGGACCTACTGCGCGGCAGTCCATAGCCGATGCCACTGAGCCATTACTGCTTCGAAAATAAAAGATCTATAAAAGAATTTACTAAATATACCGGCTAGCACTCACGGTGTTTGGTCGTAATCTGCGACCGGTGTTCGAGCAGTAAAGATGCTCATTATCAAGGAATGCGGGCAGCTTCGAGGGCTGCTAGACGCGCACACCAAAAACCGTGAGTGCTAGCCGGTATAATAGTAAATATTAATGTCAACTCACGTTAGTTTTTATGAAAAGATAAAAGAAGGTATTTAGATAGATAGATAGATAGAAAATTCTTTATTTGCATACCTTAAAAATAATAGTACAATAAAATAACAGAAAAAAAACGTATACAAAGGGCGGTCTTATTGCTTAAAGCAATTTCTTCCAGACAACCGATTGGAAAGAACTTATAAAATTAGCCAGGTTCGCAGTTAACCAGTTAAACATTATATAATAGTTATCTAAGTATTACTAGGTATTTAATGACGTTCTAGCCATACAGTTTCTGGTTTATGCCTCTATAAGAATGTTCAACGGTGACAAAGAGAAACAAAATAATTCGGGATGTGTAGGTGCAGCTAATTTGGCATAGAACAGGAGTTACTATAATAATTATACAGAGTCCTTTACCAACGAGATTTGCCAAGGAAGGTAAGCGTTAGAAAACCTGAGCCAAAATCTTTACAACATGTGCGTGTTCGTGTGTCTTGTACGTATGATTCCGTCTAACCTATTAGCGGAGAGAAACTGGAGAAATCACAAATTGCAATTTTGCTTTGATATGATGTCTCGATTACTTAGAATGATGATTACATTAGTTACTATATCCTACATACTTTTTTTTATGACAATGTACACGTATGGAACACGCACGAGGGTACCTGATGTTAATCGGTAACCTCTGCCTATAACAGATGCAGTACCTCACAAGTGGCGAACTGCACCGCGCCCATTATCCCGAGACATATCTACAGTTGTTACGTCACTTGTGCTTATAATTTATGGGTCTCAAGGACTGCTGCCGGTGCTTGGCTACCGATTTTTTACTTGAGGGTGTGTTCCGGCAGCTGTCCTTGAGAGCCAGGAATATTTATAGGTTAGCCTGATCAACATATTTGACCATCATGATAGTGGTCAAAAACTAGTCTAACCGCAATAATAGAAGTATGTCGTATAGAATACTAGAAGTAATCTTCAGAATTCTCTTAATAATAGAAGTAGTCTTCAGCACTCAACTTATTCATTACCATTTAAGAATTGCGAAAACCTACTACCTACTTTATTTTAAACTAATATTCAAACACATACCTACATAACAATATAAACTGAACTAGTCTAAGCTCTACACTTGATCATGCCATGCGTAACTATAGAACATCGCCCACGCTCTCAACTCCTACTCACAAAATGAAGACAAGATCTCTCGTAATCTGGTTATCCTTTTAAGACTTTTTGTCTTAAAAGGATATTGATGATGCAAATTGTGATTAACCTTCGAATTCTTCATTAGGAGTACAATAAAAGTAATAAAACTGGCAGAAATATGTTTCATACACTGTATTTGATGTCTGTTTTCTTAATGTTTTTGTTATGGAACAAACTCTATGCCCAGCTGATGTTAAGCGGACCAACATCTGCCTAACAGATGCATTTCATCACAAGTCACGAATTGCACTGCGCCCGTCACCTTGAGACATAGTTGTTAAATCACATATGCCTGTAATTTCACTGGCTCTCAAGGACTTCTGCCGGAACACACCGTGAGGTGCTTGGCGACAGATTTTCTACTTGAGAGTTGGACTAGCCAGGCGGGCAATCGTAAAAAGCCCTTCCACCATGCGGTGAAGCTCAAGCCGGCGGTGGGGATCGAACCAGGGTACTGCGGCGCGGCAGTCCATAGCTATTACCGCTCGGCCATCATTGCTTCAACATCTATAGAGTATATTATGTATACGTAATTAGTTTACGTAGGTATGCTTAGAAAGCTTACTCACTAATACTGTAATGTATCATGCAGCCGAATCGTCCACTGCTGAACACAACCGCCCACATTCAGGGGGATTTTACCATATTTTTTTTACATAAAGTTTGGGGATCGCAGTGTAGGATGGTAGCTGGCCTCTTCAGAAGGCGTTACTGCTCACCCTCAATCTTGAGTCTTTTTCCTTTTGTCGCCTCTTACAACTCCCAGAGGAAGTTATGGAGGGGCGCTATTTGAGCCCAGAACCCCACGGGGTACCTCAGTAATAATAGCATTGAAATTAAAGAATTTTCTAAATCACAGAAGTAAATATAATGATTGAAACGCTCAGCGATTTTCTGGAAAATTACAATTTGATTATGGGTACGATTTTAACTCATTCATTAATTTCAATTGCTAATTGACTTTTACATAATGTTTGCCCAATGGGAGGCCACCTCCACGGCCCTGTAAGATGCATTTTTGAGGTCATCTTGTGTGCATAAAGTTCATAGCAAAGTTAAGTGCATAAAATTACGATTTTAACTGAACCCGTTCTTTTTGTTTATGGAAACAAAACCAACCTACTTAGATAGACAGCGAATACATCGCTAGGGACAACTTCAGTCCTGCTAGTGGCTGATATAATTAAGTTACAGTTTTCAAACAAGGGAAATTCAAGCAACATGTAATAAAGATATTAACTGCAAAAGCATACTATAAAATTGGATATTATATAGTAGACAATAATGATTGGAATATTCGCACTCAGCCAAACCACTGCCAATCACCTATGTAATAAATATTGTAACAATTTTATAATACACTTACAAATTGTAGAAGTAAAGACATATAAAAAGAAAGGCCCCGAGTTTCTTGCCCGTTCTTGTCGATTTTTGCTGAACGCGGCAGTAGAATAGTTTTAAAAGTAAATTTTATAATTGACGTTCATAAGAGCGTCGTAGACGCCAAAATTATATAAATGATTTTGACTTCGACTTTGAAGTACCTACGACATTTAGGAGAAATGGGTTCGGATACAGTTACCAGGTGAATTATATTTTGGTATTCGCACGAATGTTATTATAAACATCCAAACTTAATTGCGATTGCGATTCCTTTGTTGACAAGGTGTGGACGCATTTTGAGTGCTCCGTAAATTCTACCGTAACTTTAACGCAATTATCAACCATAATTCAACAGTTATAAGTTTCATAGTGGTTTGCTACATTTCAAAAATATTCCATTAGAAGTGTTCAAAAACTAAGTCTTCGACACAGATTACTCAATAGTAATCGAGGAATCTACGTTCACTGCGAACTGAGGTACGCACCGCTTCACCTGGGATAAACGAGAAGGGCTCTGATTTCAAATAATTCATCTCTCTCACACGACAGCGTGCGACGGAGGCAAACCGGAACGTGTGCATTTGTGTGAGTACATAACAAAGGCATCTTTTGCACTATCTTAGCGAACGAATTTCTTAGTTGGAGGTAGAATGGTGAATAACAATAACTGCGCTGCCTGTACCAAAACAATCAGATCGGTTGTGCCTAATATCAAATGTAACAAATGCAGCTGCTATTTTCATTTGATGTGCGTTAATATATCTGACCGTAGACTGTCGGAAGACTTTAGAGCGACCTGGTCTTGTCCTATGTGCCAGAGTAAGGAACCAAGGAGAGACAACTCAAACACACCTGTACGAGCAGTGGCCATGGTACCGACGGTCTTAGACTCGAATGATGACATAACAATTACGACCGCGCCCCCACCACCGCGAGAGGGTGTGGTTGGTAGTCGAAATATGTCTATATCGGCTCATGCCAGCCCGTCCGTCATCGCCGCCGCAGCCGCGGAGTCAGAAGAGCTTCCGACACTAACGGACCAAATTAGACTACTGCGGGAGGATATAGGGGAAATGAAGGAACACATCATGTCGCTAACGGACCACATTAAAAACTGTTGTTCTCGGGTGGAAGAACATGAAAAAAAGCTGGCAGAGACTGAATTAAGACTTAATAAATTAGAAAAGCGTGAATCTGACATTTTGAACTGTTGCAGTGCGGTCACCGAGATTCGCTCTGAGCTTGGAGTGCGTGCACAGGCTAGGCTCAGAAACGAAATTGAAATATCAGGAATCAATGAGTTCCCCGACGAGAGTCCAATGCATGTGATACATGTTATCGCGTCCAAAATAGGTGTGCAAATCACCCCAAATGACCTTGATTATGTGACACGAGTCGGGGTGCGCAGCCGCGACAGTGACGGTTCCAACAAAGATGACAACACCTTGAAGCGACCTCCCCGACCTCTCGTTGTCCGCTTCCTGCGAAGACATCAGCGCGAAGAATTCATCAAGGCCGGAAAGAGCAGACGCAATCTTACTTGTACTGACATCGACATCAAAGGGGCGGCTAGAACAATATATATAAATGAACGCCTCACGCAAGAGAATCGGCAGTTATTTCGAACAGCAAGGCAGCACGCGAAGTCAGCCGCATACAAATTTTGCTGGACAAAACACGGCACTGTGTATGTCCGCAAACAAGAGGGAAATCCTGCCATTTCACTTAAGAATATGGAAGATGTCCAGAGGCTGTTCTCCCTGCCTTCACCTGAGGAACATGGCGACAGAGGAGTGGAAGTCTAAACTTAATTGTCATTCAAACACGTCATCTATAATCACATCCAACTCCTTCTGTTGTCACATTATTCGATCAAAAATAGTTGCTGTTTTAAGTCTTATTTACCTTAAACTTAATTTATTTGCCATAAACTATAGGCTGCAATAACTTATAGGTTGTCTAAATACTTTTATTGTAGTAGCTGTAGTGTTGTATATAGTTCGTAGTATTTTGTTAATAAAGGCATACCGCCGGTGAAGAGAAAAACTTAATTAGGTAAGTCGTTTCAACAAGATAGCGATACTGGGGTCAAAAACAAAACACTGTTCATAAAGAGTAAATTGACAGCGATATTTAACGGCGAATGAACTAAATGAGCAGCCAAAGAAACACGGCGAAGATTAACGATCGTGACGGCCGGTGACGCAAACGCAACTGCATTCGATCCGATGTGGCATTCGACCTACCTAGGTTTCGTTCTGAAATGTTCGAGAAAGTAATGTGTTCGACGGCATACAAAATATGTATGGTATTGGGTAGCAGAATTAGTCTAAACGCCTTATCGCGTTTGGACTGATCCTGCTGAAAAGTCGTAGAGCATGGCTAATCTTTATCAAAATATATCAAACTGGTAGTGGACTGGATCATTTGCACTGCCTGTGAGTCTGCAATGACTTGAAGGTTGTCTAAATGCTTCCCATGTAGTAGTTCTAGTGTTGTATATAATTCGTAGTATTGTTAATAAAGGCATACTAGATTTAATATCAAAGTTTTATGAAGAATAGTTTCTATAGTTCATTAAACGTGTGTCTGAAATTATATTGCCCTATCTTAGAATAATGCTAAAACTCTGAAAATAAAGCTTAGCAAATTTATTCCCCAAATGTATTGCTTTCGTATTGATTATTGGCAGGTTCTTACAATTACAATATGTATATATAAATAATTTAAATTATTTTAGAGCAACACGGATTTCCGCCATTTAAGATACTAACCAGGTAGTTATTAACTAACTTTTATTGCATTTTTTCCTAGTAGATAAATAAATATATTGTTTTTAAAATCAAGATACATAGACATAAAAATTTTGCTAAACTAGCTTTCCAGCTGCGGCTCCGCCCGAGGGTATATCGGTTATCGCGCAAAACCATTAACCTCTTTTTGCGCAATTGGATAAAAACTATCCTATGTCCTTCCCCGTGTCTTAAACTATATCCATACCAAATTTCTTCCTAATCGGTCCAGTAGTTTCAGAGCCTATACAATGCAAACAAACAAACAAACAACCAAATCTTTCCTATTTATTATATTAGTTTAGATACAAGCCAACCATGTGTTTAATAAAACGTAAATTTATTGATATCCTTTCATCAGAATGTTTGCTGTTCTATATTTTGGGCCACAGTACTCGTAGAAAATGCTGAACAATAAATTATGACAATAGAATGCTAGTTATGAATCCAGGATTTAACAATTAAAAAGGTTTAACCGAACAAATGGCTGAAACTAACTAACGGCGCGCCAGAACTTATGCGGTCAATATAAATCCACAAGACCAAAACTGCATCGCTACTATTAGTAGAGGGTACTGTACTGTATCAGACGGATTGCCCATTAACACAGCCTCCCCCGCTAAGGAAGGCAGGCGTCTTGGGGGTCGCAGTTTAAGATATCAGTTCCTCAAAAAGCGCTGAAGCCCACCTTCCTGTAGTTTACCTTTAGTCGCCTCTTACGACACCCACAGGTAAAAAGGTACAACAAGAAAGAACAGGTAAAAGTTTGTGTAAAATAAATACCTAAATAAAACTTTAGCTTAAGTTATTACCGAATTTACTTGAATATGTGAAAATTCATGAAGGTGAATCCTTACAAATGTAGAATTACTTCAAGTAAGTAGGTCCCTACATTTTCATATAAGCCGCCTAAATGTGTTAAGAATACTTATATTCGTGACGTGATGTCTTTGAAAGGCTCCTTACAAGATAATCCTTGAAATCTTGTTAAGTTCGCGTTGTCACGTTTTTTGGGGATGGTTATGGTGTTAAAGCAAGTCACGTGCAGTCCGATGTTAGTATGAAACTTAATATGTGGTGACACGCTTGAAATTCTAACGTTGTAATTTTTGCATTAACGCCTGCCAAGCAAATAAGCTTAAATTACAACGGAAGGAAAAAATTAACTACAAGCCGGATTCGAACTCGCGAACACCGATCCCAACAGCCGGGACACGCGCTGCCAATTGAGTTTTCTTAAACTCTTTCATTAATATTTGTTAGAATTTGTTATATTATTTTGTAGAGCATTAAAATACACACTACCTGAACACACAAGTTTTTTGCGTGGTGGTAGGGCATTTTTCAAAACCCGCCTGGCCAGCTACCACCCTCAAGTAGAAAATCTGTCGCAAAGTACCTAATGGTGTGTTCTGAAAGACAACAACATCTTCGACCACATCATCACTTACTATCAGGTGAGATAGTGGTCAAAGGCTAATCAATCCAATATAAAAAAAAATGTGCCTCGGGGTGAAGGGCGCAGTGCAGTTCGTCACTTGTGGTCTGTTATAGGCAGTTATAATAGATCGGCCACGTGATTATTTCGTCACAATCACATAAAAAAGGTAACCAAACATCACATGCCCGGCGCTGGTTTGTTCACTCTTTTATAGTTATCTGTACTTATTGTAAAAAAATATTAATTCGATATATAAAAATATCGATTTCGATTTCATTTACTGATGGAAACGGTATAATTCGAAACACATCGTTTCACGGTTACCGCGCCCGATCCCAGTACCGTTCGGAGCCGTTAAATCGATTTCAATCGATTACTGCTCAATCGCTTTGGGTGTCTGCGAGTGGAGCAATGGGACTCGATTGCGGTTGATGAAGAGTAGACGAAGGAACCGTTTTAATCATTTACTCAATCGCTGGTCGAGTAGTGTAAAGCGGCTCTGTGAAATCTTGAGGTCCTGAGTTCGACAAACCTCGATCTATATTCTCAGAGATCTAGAAGATATTCTCAGTAGCAGTCCGCGCAGGACTTTGTTCAGTGGTGGACGTTATGGCTGTTTATGATGATGATTTACTTATGTACACATTTAGCAATATAAGAACCTAATTAAAGCCCCATGCGTATAAAGGTTTTCGCTGTAAACCAGCGCTGTAGGTTCACCCACGGCATCATGCTGAGCCAGGACCTTTTTTGGACTGAAGCAACGAGTTAGTTGCTCGGTGGACTGAAGGTACACGACGGCAATGTTCTTTATTCTTTTTTTTGTTTCTTTCTAATTGTATATGTATAATGTTTTGCTATTGTGCTCCTAATGTGCAAAAAAACTGTTTCTTTCTTTCTTTCTAAAGGTACCTACTTATTTAAGAAACAAAATTAAATAAACTTAAGCAATATAAGAAGTAAGAAGCGATGGGGAAATGGTAGTATTAGTACAAAAAGGAGGAAGTTTCATAGTATTCCTCCAACTTAGCACCATTTAAATTTCATCAAATTCGATCAATTAGTTTTTAATTTAAACCTAAGTAACTGAAAATAATATTTTTGGGAAGTGGTACAATCGGTCCTTCAAGCAGTACCTACACGTACTTAAAAAAAATGTTTTTCAAAACGGATCTTCTACATTTTATGTAGTAAGCGGTGTCTGCTGTACGTATAACCTAACTGATACCTCATTGGATTTCATTCGAACAAATCTATGCTTTAAATTGTGTGGTAGGTACCCATAAATTGATATTTAGTCATTCAAACCGAATCTATTTCTTTACTAAAAAAAACTACACTTAAGTAGTTCTTATAGAAATTACCGTACCGTGGCAACAAACAATTAAAAACCGCACAAAACAAATAATTATTACGACTTAGCAAATTAAGATCAGTAATTAGAAACGGTTATGTAGTTAAAATTCGGAGTTAGTGCTTAAAATTCGGAGCAAACCTTACAGCAGCAAAATATCTATATAATCTTCTTGAAGACCTTGGCCACCCAAGAACAACCGTTACTTCCATCCTAGAACGGTATCCAAAGCGGCAATAGTAGGATTTTATCAAGTTTGGTTAGGCAGGGAAGGAGGACCGAGCAATAGAGAAGAGCAATGATGAAATCGTATAGGGGACTCTAAACTCTATGCGTTGCAAGTCACAAGTATTGACTTAAGCCTCTTCGTCTGCAACACTATGGGCCCGGCACACTGAATCCGTGGAATGCTAATTTGTCTCTTAGCTACACAATGACAGTAATAAACTTACCTTGGAAGACAGATCTGCGATGATATCATTCTTCTCATCGATCTGCCTCTCTCTATCCAAAGCGCGCCTTGCATGGGCAGCTATAGAGTCACGCACTCGTGAGCCTTCAAGAGTGGCGTAGGCGGCGACTGCGTCCGCGCAGGCGGCGGCGAGGGCGCCCCTTCTGAGCGTTTCACCCTCGTCTCCATCCAGGGATGTGAGGGAGAGGTCCGAGTGGAGCCCTGGAATGGGAAAGAGATAGAGAAGTTAGAAATACTCTTAGTTAAGTAATAGTTTCATGTTTGCACCTGCACAATTAACAGAAACCTGGCCTATGACGAGAGGTATTGAAATTTCTGAGGGTCTGAATGAGGGTCTACATATGGCAGACGACGTCGTCGTCCTCGAAAAAGGTGGGGTGATGATTTAAGCATCTATCAAACTGAATAGAAAGCTGTACGAAGAATGAGAGGAAGAAACACCTTTACCCATATATTATTTGCCCAATTTTTCTAGTAGATACGCTTCGTTGAAATCGTAGGCTAGAACGTTTAGATCAAAACGTTCTTTAATCAGTACGGTAGAATTCATATTACCCACTCGTAGTATATATTGGTCATGCTGACCGCAGTTTTTTTATCGATTGGTATATACTTGTAGCTGTGTACTTATTTAAGCCTGAATAAGACATTGGATTCTTAATTTCCAACAGCTACGATTACATTTTACGCCTTTCAAATTCCAAATAGTATAAAAAACAGCTGCTAGAATAATTAGGTAGGCTACTAACAGAAAGTTTGTTGACCTTAGACTAAGGCTTGCTTAGGGCCTGTTCCATTAGTCGCTAAGAACGTAAATTTCGATCATTTTGATCACATTCTGCGTCTGTGGTTGTGATCACGTGATCGTTTGTAACTGTCATCCCCGTTCCATTTTTGGATAAGAACGCTAAGAATGCCACTAAAACTTGCAACTTCTGTCACTTTTGACATTAGATGTAGCGTTTAAGGCGAAAATAACGCCAAGACCCATGTGGAAAACTTTTTGGGAGTGTGATCGTTTTTAGCGTTTTTAGCGAATCTCACTCAAATGAAACGCACCCTTAGCTGTCGAAAAAGCATGGCCGATTTAATTATTTTGGTTGGAGAATAATGTTGGAAATTCTTTTGTTAAATTGACATAAACGATAAGATACTTTTGTGATATAAAAAATTATGTTATTCTCTCTGCCCGTATACATTGGTTACAAGTTTCCTATCCTTATTATGGATTTCTGGATAAGAGATTTTTTCTGTCTCCATACTTGTTAGAGGTGGAAAGTTAGGTCTATCGCAGGATATCCCACGCTTTTAACTAGGTTTTGTTTAACGATATTCTACACAATCGTCGTACTCGCGAGTATAAAATAAAATTGCTTGCATTAAGTAACTGGAAGGTTATTAATCACGAATGTACATGGTTCCATAAGATATTAAAGAGTGGCATGGGCGTCAGCTGTCAGCTTTCAGCTTAACTTTGGTTGAGATTGTTGGGAATCATGCACAGATGAAGTAGCTACGCAAAATTGCCATCGCTTTATGGCATCAAAAAGGGTTTTGGCAGAAAGCTCTTTCTACTAGAACATAATGACGCAAAATTGGAGAAAAATATTTATATAATATGCGTGACGATATGCTAGTAACTGGTAAAACTTTTCTTTGAAAGTCTAAAAATAGCTATATTTGCTAGAGCATTATTATATATACTTAACTTATTAACAATTATTTCACTTGCCCAGTTTCTTAATCAACGGAAAGTGTTTTATCCGTGATATAAAACTAAGCCCGACCAAATTAAAGACGAGCATCTATTGTCATTTCGACGACCACAAGTTATTCATTTTAGTTTGTCTACATCATACTTTATTTTAGACTAGCTTTCCGTATGTTGGTAATCGCGCAAAACCAGTAAGCTCTTTTTGCGCAGTTGGATGATAACTATCCTATGTCCTTTACCGGGTCTCAAACTATTTCCATACCAAAGTCGAACCAAATCGGTCCGGTAGTTTTTAAGTTTATTCGTTGCATACAAAAATTAAAACATGCAAATATTTCCTCTTTTTAATATTAGTAGATGTAGATGTAGAAGTAAGTTGATTGAAGAATAGGCTCAAATAAAAAACCAAAACAATGTTTCACCCGCTCAAACAGAAACAAGTAAGATTTTGTAACCAGTTACACTGTAATAAGAAGTGTTTACGAGAAGCCTCCATAACAGAATATTTTAGCATCTTACGTTATAACGAGACTCGTTTCTGATGAATAACAGTTTTGCGGAAACCTGATTGTGTGGATAAAAACTTGTGGGAAGGCAAAGGAAAGCGTATTAGCGTAACCACACAATACCATAATTAATACAGTTAGATGCGACGTAATTGTAGATGCTTAACCTACTACCTCATAAATGTATGTTGCATCAATCACGACTCCGCGATTATATTTTTATACTGAAGCATAGATAAATGATTCATTTATCTATGACTGAAGAGACCTAGATATATTTATCAATTATATAATATAGATTATTTTCATTAACCCAGCTTCCCATATAGGCAGGTTATCATGGCAGTTGTCTTATTTACAGACGGTTTCAATATGAGAGGTCAAAATGTTAACTTTTTCATGTAAAGGTAGCTTCATAACTTGTTTCAACCTGATAATTTGTCCCACTAAGGGCTACTGAGAAACAAAGTCCCATTAGTCTGAATTCGGTTTGAAAAAAAAATCTTACAATGTGGCGTCTAAAATCCACCAGTGTGTTATTTTATGTACCTAGTGACAATCTCGCTATAAAGACGAATCTTACAATATCTCATACATTAAAATCGATTAACCCGTTTAGAAGTTATGGTGTAGGTAATAAAAATACTAACAAACATATAAACTAAAAGCTCACAAACAAATATACATGAACCTTGAAAACATAACACTCCTTTTTTGGGCAGTCATGTAGAAACGTTTTTTTTTCGAAATCGGGTCATATTTTGTTTAGTGGTAATTACTTGCTGAAAAAAAGGAAATGATTGGGCGTGTCTTTAATAGGCCTTTATTTCAAAAAATGATTGTAGTATCCAGGAAGATAACAGGGGAAATACATTTGTATGGTGAATCGCAAGCCAAGTCGGCCCTCCAAGTGTTAAGCAGTGAAGGCTCAGTTGTAATAGCAATGGACTGCCGCTCAGGGAGGCCCCAGTTCCGATCCTACCTCGGCCTTGAGAGCTATCACATGGTGGTAGGGCATTTTGTGAATGCTTGCATTGCTACCAACATCAAGTAGAAAATCTATCTTTTTTTTATGTTATTGTGACGGAACAAGCCCGACGCCCACCTGATGTTAAGCGGACTAAACTCTGCCTATAACAGATGCATTTCGTTACAAGTTATACGAATTGCACTGCGCCCGTCACTTTGAGACATAGTTGTTAAGTCTCATGTGCCTGTTATTTCACTGGCTCTCAAGGACTGCTGCCGGAACACACCGTTAGGTGCTTGGCGATAGATTTTCTACTTAAGGGTGGTCGCTAGCTAGGCGGGCATTCGAAAAAGCCCTTCCACCATGCGGTGAAGCCCGCGGCGGGATTCGAACCATGGACCTGCTGCACGGCAGTCCATAGCCAATGCCACTGAGCCATCACTGCTTCGAAATCTAGCGCGTAAACGTAACGGTGGTGTTTCGATCAGGTGTAAAACATATTTATAAATAATGTACGCTTCGTTGATGGAGCAGCGAAAGCTTCGCAAAAATCTCTAGGTCCTAGGTTCGATTGGTTTTTAATCGCTCATAGACTAGCCTTTGACCACTATCTCAAGTGATGATAAGCGATGTTACTATCGGAATATTGTTAAGGCTAACCTAGAATTACTGGCTCTGTGTCTCCAAGATATTTCGTTCTTTTGACTCGTTCAGCAAGTAATCTGTCTTGCTATAGTTGCCCTTCAAACCTAAGCATATTAGTGTTCTGCTTCGAGGCAGGACATCTGACATTGCGGTGTTACCCACTAAGACAGACTCTACTATATTAATATTGTACTCTTGCATACGAGATAACGAAGTTTGCTTAGCCGATCAGCTATAAGTTAAGAACGTCCGCTGCGGTCATGAGTTAGATGGGTGACCGCTAATGACAATACTACTGAGCGCTTCCGTGCTTCGAAGGGCACGTTACGCCGTCTGTTCCGGTTGTTGTCTTAGGATAGCACTAGCTACAGCATAGTGGTAGGGCATTTTGGGAATGCTAGCCTGGCTAGCTGCCATCCTGAAGTAGAAAATCTGTCGTCAAGCACCTAACGGTGTATTCCGACAATTATCCTTGAGAGCCAGTAATTCTAGGTTAGCCAGAACAACATCTTCGATTACATCATCACTTTCAGGTGAGATAGTGGTCATAGACAGCATATCAGCTAAAAACATATTTAAAAAAAAAAACTATTACAACTCAACCCTCAAACGGAGATCTATAACCAAAACAGCTGGTTATTATAAATGGTCATTGTTTGCTCCAACTCTTCTTTTACTTTTGGTTAGATATAATCTTTAGAGATACATAATAATTATATCAGACACTCAGTTTAAAAAAGGTAATTCATATGCTTGAAACTTGTTTGTTTGCTGTGTGGAAAACGGTGTCAGCAATAGTAATCAGTTATGGTCGAAATGATGATGATGGGAAGATAGGGCCAATTCAAATGTCTTTTGTAATACAAGATGCAATGCCTACAGTACAAAGGCTTGGTGAACCAATATTGGTGAATTGGCTGGCCCTTTGTAATAAACATTGGCCAAGTACGAGTCAGCCTCTATTCGGGTCCCGTATCGTCACAGGTCGTAAAAACTTTTGTTGGTTCTAATATCAGCTTCATTATAAATCGCCGTTGTCAATATTTGTTGCTAAACGTAGGCAATCTGTGACATGTTAATGAAAAATATATTGATACATCAGATTTCTAACTAGTTTAGTTTTTGTAGTAGATCCCGTAGCAAAAGTGGTCTCTTTGGTGGCACTGGCAGCCAATACAAATAAGAATATAATATGGCTAATAAATTAGAATTAATACACAGCGAGGTAATGCTGCCAGCATTCTGGGCACTTTTCCGTCCAAAGGTTTATTATAATATACTAAATAATATACCTTAATCCTAAGTAATATCATTTCCTAATAATTAAACACAAAATAAATAAAATATTTAAAAACAATCGCTTACTCAGTTCAAATACTGCGTAGTTCTATTTCGCTTACGCGCATGTGAAACGAGGTCTCTCAGTCTGATACTTTTCAAAAACCACTTTGTCATTATCTAATAAAATTATAACAATGAGCACAATATTGTCCACCAACAACATTTTAAATAAAGAAACGTAAAACTCTTCGATAACTGAAATAAGGTATGCTACTTTAACCGACAACTTCACGCCAACTCTGCGATGATGTTACAGCCACGATTCCTATACTTCAATTCGATACATACTTCGCTACGGCTGGTAAGTATACACTAGACGAAAAGAAGACTTAAAGTTCAACTACGTATTAAAGCATTCAACAAAAAAGACTACACCGTTCAAACGGGCATTGAAGAATTCAATTCATCCAATCGTTTTATTTCCAGATGCGCTGTTTACTAACATTGCTTCAGGAATCGTGAGCAGAGCTCGTGACCATCGGTACCATGCTGTGGCATGATTCACAGTTAAGTATATGACAATACGGTGGATCGTAACGTCTGATGGAACAGAGATAAAATGGAAAAAGCTACGTACTCCATGGAAATGTTCGGCATATATGTAGAAAAAATGTGATAATATGTTATAATAATATAAACAGCGCGCTCTGGAGTTAATTATCGGGAATTGAGGTACTGAAATATAGATACATACATAAAATCACGCCTCTTTCCCGTAGGGGTAGGCAGAGTCCACGGATTTCCACTGACCACAATCCTTACTCTTTCGCTTCATATACCTACACTGATCAATCCTTTCATACATAAGAATCGGTTTAGGGTACTCCTGACCTGGCCTTTTTATATTTATACAGAATATATGTAACTTAACTAGCAGCCCGCCTCAGCTTCGCACGGGTAAAAATATGAAAATATTGTTATGTTCCGTCAGTCAGGGATAATGTAGGATTCTATTAGTGAATTTTTTTTTCAAATCGGTCCAGTAGTTTTTAGGTTTATTCGTTACATACAACATTATTTATTTCTTTAAATTTCCTCTTTATAATATAAGTATAGATATAGATTCGAAAAGATTCCTTAATAATAACACAGGTAATAAAACGAAGGCTCTTAGACTCGAGAACCTTCATATGTTTTGGAAGTCATTTAACCATAAAGAAACTTTTTTTTAAAGAAACATGAGACAAAAAACACGACCACGAAGTCACCACTTGTTCAAAAATCATCGAACAAGAATAGAATAGTATTCAAACACGCATATCACAAGAAGTAAAGTATAACCGGAAATCCGTTGTTGTAATTGACTTCACGCTGTATTTATCTTAGTGTTAAACTATAGTTGGTGTAATCTACAATAATTTACGTGCCAATACGTTGAAATAAATCGTCAATTTCCTCAGTAAGGTACCATCAATCATACAGACAATTGGTAAAAAACTAAAAGAATTAAGAAGCCTTTTGGTAGCCGACCTCCAACGTGTCAGCGAACGAATTCCAAGTAACCTCGATAACTAGTTTCAGCATTTAACACGCGAGTCTATCGATCCAAAAACATGTTAGAAGTTAGTATTTTTTATTCACATAATACATAAAGCATTCGCACATCTACTGCTAAATCTATAAGGTATACTTTGGCTTGAAGTCGGGCTTTTTTAGGTACAAGAGGTAGATTTATGATGGCCATAAGAGCATAGCGAATCTAAGCTGCAAAGCGTGGGATTGTCTACTCCATGTGTGTCATTAGGTTGTTTTAATTATAGGATACACTTTAATCATTGGAATAACTAGATTTGTTGAAAACTCTTATGAAGAGTTTATTCGAAAATTTACACTTTCCACGAAACTAGCACGTGTAGAAAGTAGATATGAAGATCCTTAAAATATGGATTCCGTAAGACACTCAAAAATGTTTTCGTTACCAATAGTTCTAATTCGCAAAACCTCTGAACATGTCCAAAATCCCACAGCGCTTGTTAGCAAATAAATCGCACACGATTCAACAACCAGACACGGAAGGGCATAAACCAACGCAGTCCTCGCGTGACCACATTGTAGGGCATGGGAAGTAAAATGCCACGGGCTAATATAGTCTATAAAACTTCCAGATTTGGCACCAGAATAGCGTGACTTAACTGTCATGCGGGACTACAAAAACTTTACATTAATTTGGTTTTAAAGCAACCCGGAATTCGCTACCGCGTAGCTGAATAGTCATGTTTGGATTAATCATGTATGCAAATTAAAATTTTAACTGTTGAGCATGATCTCCAATTTAGTAAGCGTAGATATATAGACAGATTTTGCGTCAAAGAATAGCCTTGACCTAAAAACGTGAAACAATTTATTAACTTCACACAAACATTTGTTACAGCTGTGCAAATGCGAAGGCTTAAGCTGTTTTTGACATGCCTGTCAACACACATCACGAAGTACACGGAACGAAAAAGAAAAAGGCTTTTGGGAAGAAATAATAAATTACATTCATCTAATACTTAATAACCACCAAATAAGTATGTGCATGCTAAGTAAAGTTCAGTCGTGGTATTTATTTTCTATTTCCTTGAAAATTTAGTCGTGGTAGTAGCTATATTGCATCGTACAGAGGTAGTCAGAAATTTCATTTGCAAAACATACTCCTGGTTCTGACTGAGGTCATAAAAAGTAATATATTGGTGTAAAACTTAGATCTCACTGTCTAGTTCCAAAGTCCATGGATATAAATAAGGCCTTTAAGCTTTGTATTGTTCATAACTGTAACTTGTTCATCTTCATTCAGTCCTTCCTCTAGTCAAGCTATACCTATAGACATAATTTAGACGAACTTACTGGTACATGAGTGATTATGACACGGAGCTAAAATGAGGTTAGTTTTAACCGCATTTTAGCTCCGTGTCATCACGGACCAGTATTCGCCGTACTTGCAGCTTGTTCAGTGTAGTCGAGGGTTTTCTTCACTGTACCCATATTTCCTGCAGGAGTCAGGCGCGGGCGAAAACAATGAGACTTAACAACTTTTTGTCTCATTGTGATGGCCGCAGTGGAGTTCGTTACAAGTGGCTTAACACCAGGTTACCTTTTTTCATCACGATAGCATAAAAACAGTTACATTAGTCTTTCTTTTGGAGCATTTTCACCACAAAAAGTACAAACCTGAATCATCATCATGCCCCGTGTTCAACTGCAGCGCCAGCGCCCGCAGCTGTTTGTACACTTGCACAGCTTCATTCCTCAGCCAGCCATCGTCTTCTTCATCAGGTTCCGACTCCATCTCAGCATGTAGTGACCTTGCAGTCTCATTGGCGTCGATAGTTTCTGGAGCACCAATCCGCTCTGCTAATGTGTCGTGAGACCGCTGCAGACGCTCTAGTTCTTTCAAGGTGTTTTGGTAGAGGTGTTCCTGTAGAAAGATAGGGATATAATAATATGGTTACATCAGAAAATACTTATTTAAATGATTTCTTTTGCGAGCAATTAAATTGGCTGCATTTTACAGATTGGAATTTTGTGACAAAAGCAACGCTTACCGCTGACATACTATAAAAAATGTTCAATTTTGTTATTTACAATTATTATTAGTGTTAAGTATTCACTACAGATAGAAAAAGTTAAATTGCAACTCCTGCACTTTGATTTTGTGGCATACATTTTCGGTTAAAATTATAAAAGAAGCGCTCGTAGCGATGTTTACTTAGCTGTTCTCAACCGATCAGCAAAGTTAAGCAACGTCGCCCGCGGTTATGAGTTGAATGGGTGACCGCTAGTGACATTACTACTGAGCAATTCCGTGCTTCGGAGGGCACGTTAAGCCGTCGGTCTCGGTTGTTGTCTTAGGATAGCAGTTGTTATAGCATGGTGGTAGGGTATTTTGCGAATGCCCGCCTGGCTAGCTACCACCCTCAAGTAGAAAATCTGTCGCCAAGCACCTAACGGTGTGTTCCGGTAGCTGTCCTTGAGAACCAGTACTTCTAGGTTAGCATGAACAACATCTTCGACCACATCATCACTTACCATCAGGTGAGATAGTGGTCAAAGGCTAACCTACCAGACATAAAAAAAAAGTAATAGTTGGAATCACTCGTTCATACAGAACGTAATAATGATATTAATTATATTTCTTCAAACAATTTCAAATAATTTTCTATTACATTGAAATTATCTCACAAATACGACGTGAATAGACGAAATTGAATTGTATCCATTAGATATGACTATTGTCTATTCTGTAATGATGCTGTATTGCTTAATGCTCGAAACCTTCAAGTCAAGATTAGTTAATTACTGACTGACGATTGTTCTACAAAATCAACGGATATTACACAAAGTATTAGAGAAAGGGCGTCTAATGTAGAAAAAAATGCAGACATTATTGTTCTGTGGGAATGTGTACACGGAAAACTGCGAGTGAAATTATGTTTTTGTGAATATAACGAAAGCTTAACTCACAATTGCGTCCCACACGATTTTAAGAAATGGTGGGCAATTTGTTTTGTAGCCTAGCTAATTACTCTTTCTATTTTGGTGAGATATACTTTTATTACAGAGAATCATCTGTTGTAAGAAAAATGAAAGTTGGTAAACAATTGTAAAGAATATCATTACAAGCACGAAGCTTTGCTAAGCGAAAATTTGATTTACAAATTATTAGAGTACAAAATTCCGGCGTACCGTCAACTTGGAGTTAAAAAGGAACTATATTGTTGTATACCAGTCCGGCACTTGGCGTGAATCTGGGGACATGAGATTAATTCCCGGTTGTATCCTAAAAATTTGTGAGTTTGAACAGTATACGAATATAGATATCATCAAAGTAATAAACAAATCAAATCAATACCTACAATGCGTGCTTCTATTCCTTTTCTGTATCTCTGGATTTTCTGTATTATTACAAACACTGTCAACATAGGGTGGTAAGTCTGACTCACCTGTTCTTTCAACTGCCTCTGGAGCGCTAGGATCCTGTCATTGGCCTCGTCTAACTGCTGTATGAGGTTGTCCTTGTCTTGTCGGGTCGTGGTCAGCCGCCTCTCGAGGTCGGCCTTCTTGTCACTCACCAGGGCTAGTTCAGATTTGAGGGACTCCAGGCTCTGGACGTGGTCCTATGGCAGAAGATTTGTCTGTTACATCTATGTAGATTGATTTCCATGTACTGAAGGGATATATGAATATACATGCTATTAAAACATTTGATTCCTAATGATTCTAAACTCATTTTATTTTCAACTACTCAGAAACGCTTTCGAAAATTCTGCATTTATTTGACTGACTTAAATAGCATTACAAAATGCGGTAAAGCTGCTACATGCTGCTACCTACCGGAAGCAAGCTGAGGCACTTGAGTGCTCATAGGTTGTAAATTGTTGTCCAACTATACGTTTTCATTATACTTCTTAGTATGGTTGCAGTCTTTAAAAATAAAAATTCTACATTATAGTTTCTTTTTCATTCGTTCAGCCTTCTTTAACTTATGTTACATATCAATGCATCGTCTTGTAATTGATATAGTCAATAAAATAAAGATAACACTGTTTCTAAAAATCGAAACATATTATTAACTTCTATCAACGTTTTACATTATAATATATGAATACAGTTCTTGGTCAAGAGCGAATCAAGAAAATCATAGGTAACAAAAATTAACATGTCACAAAGATTTTGTTACGCTCGGAAGAAATCTTTGTTTTTACTGATAGGTTATCCACGATTAATTTATTTATGAATATTTACTTGTAAGCTCGTTTTCCTTATCGAGCACTGGTCTTTTAGTCCCTCGAGTTGTGCCAGAAGCTGCTGTTCTATCGCCGAGGATTCCTTCAGTTGTGTTGTCAGCCTCGAGTTTTGTGCAGTCAGCTCTGCGATGAGGCTTTGCTTTTCTTCATCTCTCTGTGGACAAAACGTTATGGGTTAGATAATGTAAATATTTGATAAATACACTAAACAATTTGTACATGTACATTACGTACAATTCCCAAAAATATTAGAAGATAGGTCTCAGAAGAAAAGTGACGGTTTTGTGGTTCAGTGTTCAGTATTAGAGTACAAGCGTATTGCATTAGTTGATTGATTTTACAATAGCAAGGGGTATGAGTGGGCAAATAAGATAAAAATAAGTTTCTCAGTGTTGTACCTATAATTTCAGCCCGGAGGTTTTGCTTTATACTTACAGCCAAGGGAATAGATCTGTTACTTCTTAAAGTTGTATAATATACGATTTCTTTTTTATTATTTTGAAGCGCTCGTAGCAAAGTTTACTTAACTGTTCTCAACCGATCAGCAAAGTTAAGCAACGTCGCGCGCGGTCATGAGTTGGATGGGTGACTGCTAGTGACATTACTACTGAGCGCTTCCGTGCTTCGGAGGGCACGTTAAGCCGTCGGTCCCAGTTGTTGTCTTAGGATGGCAGTCGTTATAGCATGGTGGTAGGGCATTTTGCGAATGTCCGTCTGGCTAGCTACCACCCTCAAGTAGAAAATCTGTCGCCAAATGTTTCGGCAGCTATCCTTGAGAGCCAGTACTTCTAGATTAGCCTGAACAACATCTTCGACCACATCATCACTTACCATCAGGTGAGATAGTGGTAAAAGGCTAACCTGCCAGGCATAAAAAACAAATATTATACCAGGTTTGATTACGAGACACATGATTTATCTTTCTCAGGACATCAAATAGCAAGGAGAAATTCATTATAACTTCCTTAGTGAATGCCGTCGTGAATTGTCAAAAGGAGACAAATTCAAGACTCCCAATAAAGTAATCAAATGTTTATCCATTGTTCTAAACATCAAGCGTTGTTAATCGTGTTAATGGGTGTGACCACTTCTCCTTAAAACTTCAATTGAACTTGTACTTTATATAGTAGATAGTAGTGTCCAAAATAAATCTTGATAGTTTTGCGAAAGAGTTTTTACCCAGGCGTTTGGGAAGGACGTCAAAACCGTGACGAGTTAAACTTGCGACATTTTGTTTTGGTGTAAGAGACTATAGTTAGTAGTTACTGTGCAAAATATAATGTAACAACAATATGAATTTAAAATGAAGTTTCTATTGTTAAATCTGTTTGTTATTACGTCTGTTCTAAAGTCTAAGATGTAATTTTATTCGTTACGCTTCAGGAAGTATAACCGAAGCAAATTGGTGCTTGTATGTATGACCTCTTCCATTACCGAAGCAGCATCATATCAAATGGTAGAGATGGCAAAATGCTCTTTTTGCTTTTTATTTGAAAATGGTAAAGTATATCGATAAGATTTTATTGTTGTTTTTCTTTAGTTATTTAGGTATGACGAAACTCATTAATAATCATTTAAAGATGTAGAAATCCGTACAGTAAGAAGGGTTGTTGAATTTGACAGCGTGGCAAAGGGTATTTACTATATTTAAGGGTATGTTCCATTAGTCGCTAAGAACGTAAATTTCGATAATTTTGATCACATTCTGCGTCTGTGGTTGTGATCACGTGATCGTTTGTAACTGTCATCCCCGTTCCATTTTTTGATAAGAACGCTAAGAATGCCACTAAAATTTGCCACTGCTGTCACTTTTGACATTAGATGTAGCGTTTAAGGCGAAAATAACGCCAAGACCCATGTGGAAAACTTTTTGGGAGTGTGATCGTTTTCAGCGTTTTTAGCGAATCTCACTCAAATGGTACGTACCCTAAGAATCTTTATAAATTGAGGTTGAAGTAGCCGGTCACTTCTCAAACAAACGTCAAAGGGGATTACTGATCGCGCAATTTTTGACGTATTAGCCGTGCTTGTAGGTCTAGAACCAAGCATTAAATAGATGTGGCCGGCGGGGTCCATACCAATCCATGTACCTATTATACTTACAAAATTGACTTTTTCAAATTCAAATTCGTTTATTGCATATGATTGTAGTTGTACAAAGTTCTTAAATTTAAAATTTACCTACTACAATCCACCTCATAAAGAGGTGTGAAACTTTTATAACATCTTGTACTTTATGGCTGCAATAAATATCTGAATCTGGGATCTGTCTCTTCATTGCAAGGCTTGTATTTGTACAAAGCGGTGAAAATGTCCTCAAAATAGAAAAAAATACAAAAATAAGCCTCAACCCAATTTTCTTTCTTGTACGAATTTTTAAGGAAATTGACGTAAATAAATGGCGCAATACGTAGGTAGTAAGTATAGTAAGTATATTTCCAAAATATATTAGTGTAATGAAGAGTACATTTAATTAAAATTATTTACACATTATTCCTTGGACTAAAGCATCCACCAAAATTGAAGGTTATGAATTAAGAATTCATGTGGTTTTGAGCGCTTATTTACGATATCTACTTACAAATAATGACTTACAATATTATTATTAGGTACTATACTTCACATCCGAGATTACATTTTGTGCCCGTAGGTACACTTTTATGTATCAATCAAAATTCCTGAAGATAAAAAACATCATTTTACTAACATATCCCCTAAAGATCGGCAAATACGACTTCGTAAAGAATAACAATAGATTAAACTGTTTTAATTAAATACTGCTGCAGTAATTAATAATCTGCAGCGGTTATCGGATGAATTTTGCATCTCCGTTCTAAAATAATATAACTATTTTCTTCAAAACCATGTGCATTGATAGATAAATTTTATTAAGACTGTTCTTTAGATTTACATTGAATTATGGTATCTATGTAAAAGTAGTTAGGTATTATGATATTTAGCATATTTCGAACGTTTTAACTACGATGCAGCCGGTCTCTTCCTGAGGGTCCCAATCCCGTATGGATCCGTCCTTGAGGACCCCGATTTCGGTAAAGTCAATTAAAGGTCATTGTTGCTTAAAAGCACCACATTTTCATTACTTATGCTTGGCTTAACATTAAGTATTAGGAATAAACATGATTAATTAAAACAATAATAGAATATATTACAATACTAGATGCGCCCCACGGTTACACCCGCATGTTAAAGGATGATAATAAAAGTATCCTCTTTGTTAATGCAGCACATCATCTACCTCCACACCAAAGTTCATCAAAATTGGTCCAGCAGTTTGAGCGTGTAGCAATAACAAACACAAACGTACACCTGTATAATATAAATTTGTTAAGGATCAATTATCACAGATTTAAATTACCACAATGATCAGTTTGGAAATGTTTTAAACTAATTATTGTGTATCATATTTTAATTTCATTCAATCTAAGTCCCCACCAAAGTTGGATTGAGGCTCATAATCGCCATAATTCTATCACTTGTACTTTCCTCAGGTAAAGAACGCAGTAACCACGAGTACCTCTGTAATTACCGCGGATGTACCGGACGGAAGCCCAGCGCAGTGTGCTGTGGCGGCCATATCCTCACCATTTGAAGGCACCAGGACAGGATAGGCCATGTCATCATTGTCGGTTTTAGTCGGAACTGTCCAATTGTTATGATATCCTTTATTTTGTCGTACAACCTTGGGCACAGATTTCGTGATAAAGTCCTATCGACCTCATTTAGATGGGTATGAAAATGGTGAATTGATGAAATAACATAAAGCTTTTTCTAATTACCACCTTCCGATATGCTGCAAGTTTCTACCTGGAGATGTTAAATGATTTTTAAACTACTTTTAAAGCAGGTGAGTTTCTTTTTTTATTTTACAGGCTCAGTAAATGAGCGATAAAGAGACAGCTAGGTATATATAATTGCGATGCGCTTGAGTAATACATGAAAGTAACCTTATTTATATAAAACTTCCAGAATATATGAAAACAAGATGAATTAACTTGTTCCTGAATAAGATTCTATTTTAATTTTATAATATAATACATATGTTTACTTTTAATGATTTTAATTCCAGTTTTTGGTTTGAAGCGCCTTTTAGATCTTCTAAACTTTGCCATTATTTCTGTAGAGAACAGTTTATATATTAATAAAGTAATAATGAAAAAATATATATAATTATTATTTAAATTGTTGTCATGACCTGGATGGAGGTATAATTTGAGGTATATTTTACAAAAATGTAATCGTCCGTGTCGTTTCTGGAGGAGCCCAAACTTGGAATAAGTATTTTGAAAATGTTCTCCCGTATTTTTTAAATGCACTCATTAATATAATTTTGTATTAATAAATGCGGTAAAATATAATTTTGTATTTTCAGAATCGACTTAAAGAACACTTTCAAAGATATTTTACAATACAAATTAAGATTACGCTATAACTTCACTTCCAACAGAAATATTTTTATGAACTGCGGATCAGATCTCTTATATACGTGTGCCAAATGGCTATCCTGTACATCGACTTCTACAATGTATTTCTTTTTTTGTTTTTCTGCAGAAGTATCTGATCACCAACTATCATTGAGACCATTCCAGTGAGCCCAGACTGGAATGGTCTCAATGATAGCTGGTGATCAGGGTTGGTTGATAATGTCGAAGGCTCCCAATACGATTCCAAAAAGAACGATAGGAAAGATTTGAGTTATGACGTCATGTCATGTTAGCTCAATTGGTTAGAGCATACCCCGGCTAAAGGGACGGATGGACGCAGGTTCGATGCACATGACTTAAATTTTTCCTATCGTATATATGTAATTATGTTATGTCGAAGGCAATTACTTTTTGAAATTAAATGTCATGTTGTGCACGCAATTATTAATTATTATAGAGATCCGGTAAACTTATAGGTTAGCCTGAACAACATCTTCGACCACAACATCACTTACCATCAGGTGAGATATTGGTCAAAGGCTAACATATCAGGCATAAAAAAAAAACAAAAAAAACTATATAAGTACTATGTAACTACCTACTATATTTTTCAGTATTATCTTTTTACCTAAAATTAAACTATACATAGGTATCTAATCTAGAACAAAGGCGTGACGATAATTATCTAATCGCCCCTGAAAGCTCCAATGTTCGCCCAAAGCTATAAATTAATGTAAATTACGTAATAACCACTACCAATTATAAATGCGACCTTGGCAATAAGCCGATGACGGCAGAATTTAGCTAGAAGTGGAAGTACATTCACACCCTAATTTCACGGTCGAATTGTGGTGCAATATCAAATGTTCTCTACATATTTTCAAGTAATAAGTAAAACTATTTGTATGTAGTTTAGTAGTAATGGCCAAGACTTTTCTTTACCTAGGGTATATAGACAAAGCCAAGACCTTTCCTTTTTACCTTTAGGGTATAGGCAAAGCTAGGAGATACTGAAAATCATAGCATAATGAAAATAAATATTTGAAAAATATTTTAAGAAAATATTAAATTAATATTTTAATAAAACATGACAATTCCTAATTAAAATCAAATTAAATTGATATAAGGCGCCTACACAATTACGATTCCACAGCAAAAATATTAATTTAATGGTTCCTTAAAATATTTTTGAAATACTTGTTATCATTAAATATGGATTTCCGCAAAGTAGCGCCTGAATCTATTCATTCACATAGCGTTCGTTTTTTTGCTAGATTATTGTACTTAAGCATGGAGACGAGAAGGTGTTTTTATACATAATTTGATTACCCGCACGGTAGCAGGTATATACCAACAAAAGCAATCCCAAGGAGGGTTGGCGTCAGTTACTTGAACGACCTTAAAACAGAAGCCAAAACTTTTAATAGTTATATCCTTATCGCCATATGTAGTATTACGTTAAGTTCGCAAAAAAAAAGATTCAACATGTTCTTTGTTAAGTGCTTCCGGTTTCAATTCACAATTACGACCCACAAGTGTATTTTTTTCGTTTTCGACCGTTTTTTTATGGTATAGGATGGTATACGAGCAGGCGGCTCACCTGGTGGTAAGTGATCAACGTCGCCCACGAACATCCGCAACACCAGAGCTCTCGAGGATGCCTTGAATATATGAAATTTAAATATATGCCGTTTTCAACTAACACCAGCTTCCTCTTTCAACTTATACACTGTTTTCATTATTTATAATTATTGACTAATATCTAATCTGAGCTATTGCAATTATTTTTCCCATATAGTATAGAATTATAATTTAATAAAAAAAATACAATTCAACACCCTTGCTCGTAAAGTGAACTTTATTATATCCATCTTAGGGCCATAAACCGAACTATAACACCCTCGTGCATAATAATATTATACACTAGTGCGTAATAGAATTATCCCTACAAAGTTAAGTTAGTACCTAACTGCAAATTATATGCGAGTAAACAGAGCATTTTCAATTTAATCGGGTAATTTATCCCTACAAAGTTAAGTTAGTACCTAACTGAAAATTATATGCGAGTAAACAGAGCATTTTAAATTTAACCGGGTAATACAGAGTTGTAACATCAAAGAGGTTTATAATAGAGTTTATATCATACATTTACCGCGCGCAAAAAAAATAAACTTGCGCTCCATTTTCCATAATTTTCGTATACATGTTGTTTGTATCGCATTTGTGCAATATATATATTTTTTTCCTCGCAAGGGTGTTGAAAAAGTGCGTATGAAACTCGTGAGCAACTTGCTCATTATACACTCGGCTGATTTACGGATAACGTACGTTAACACCAGATGGGCCTCGTGCTTGTGCCATAATAATACCAAAAAATAGCAAGATACTAGGATATCATGAAAATAAAAGATGTGTTCATTGCTACTACAGCGTTACATGAAGAGAATGCGTATTGTACGTACCCCATATATGTGGTATATACTATTATTATAGGAAGATGACAATTTCGAAGACAAACTCGATACAACGACGCTTAAACCACCTCCGGACTGTCCACGAGGCAAATTCAAAGCAAAAAACTTTCAATGGCTAAATAAAGCACATACTTTTCGTATCACGACACGTCAAGGTCTTTGTCCTTAACAAAGAACTACAGCTAATTCTATCACGTTTTTTTCACGTTGGGTTAAACGTGTGCAAGGGCAACTTTATATCGTCTTTTGTTAATAATATTGTTAGTATTATCACTAATAGGATTGGATCAACAAAAATAAGTAAGAACAGTGGGTTTTTTCATCGGTTGAAGAATGAGAATGAGATATTTGTTACTTTATTCTATTTATCCTCTTCTTTATGACACGTTCACATTGGAAATAATACAAATGAAAAAAATCATTGTGCTCGTTGAAATTTGAACTAAAACTATTTTTCAATAATTTCAGCAATAAAACCGCATCTGGTGTATTTTTTTAAGCATCTATTGATATTAATTTAAGATCACGGGCCGCATTGTTCCTGTGTAAGGGCCGCATGCAGCCCGCGGGCTGTATGTTTGACATGACTTGTGTAGTATTGGCATGTTGCTGATTTGGCGCGTTCATTCCCTTGGTCGTCCTTTACGACTTTCAAGTGGGGATATGGAACATTGCTTATTTACAATATACAGTAGCTCAATTCAAACCATCTCTAAGCGAAGGTGCATCTGCATAATAGGTATAACCATCTTCAAGTGATCATAATGACGCGACATACCATGATCTAATAAGGAAATGACAACTTGTTATAGCATTCTCGGAGAATCTTTCCGGCTTTCCTATGGCAGTAATATCTAGGCAACATTAATTTTACATAAGGATACATTAGTAGTAATCTGAAATTAATGTAAAATATAAATTATACAACTTCAATTTTAAATTACTATTTTATATCGCGAAAACTTTAGAATCTTGATTTTTCACCAATACCTATTCCAAAACTGAAAAGGATTTCAAAATTGAACTAAGACAAACCGTCGTAGCCTAATTCGAATAAATGGTTTTGACTTTGACTTTACACATTAGCTGCACAACAGTGTTCTGTACCATTTTCCCAGAAAGTAGTGGGTATGCCACTACTTTCTGGGAAAATACTATGCCTACCAATTTATTTTGACATAAGCATCACTAACCCAGTGTTAGCGACTTAACCCTCCCACATCGGTGGGTTAAATTTTTAAGACTTTAACCCTAGGTTATCTCTTAACTTTTGATGGCGCAAGTTAAACTATTTATTAAACCCTGTGTTAGCAGTTAACTCCGAGTTAATTAGGTTAACTCTGGAACGTGCAAGTGGGCCTAAAGGGTTTCTCATTAAGAGCGCTACAACTTAAAAATAAAATGAAAAATTGCTACAATTTTTATTTTATTTTAAAGGATATTCGCTGACATTAAGTATTGAATATAATTTCAGCCAAATGACCGCCACGACTCCGTTGTAGGTGGTGTATCCTGGTGGACCGATTTTGCATGACATTTTCGCATAAATGGGGCTCAATTTCACGCCTTTGTAATCATGAGCCGAGAACTTGTACAGCCTCAATTACTGTCCTATATCAGCCGGATTGTCCACTGCTGAACACAGCCATAAACCCCACAGATTTGCTTTAAACCCCATATGTGGCAGGCGTCTTGGGGATTGCAGTTTTAAGATATCAATCCCTCACACAGGGCTGCCGCCCACATACCGGTATTTTACCTTTAGACGCATCTTACGACACCCACAGGTAGCAATGGGGGGTGACATTCTAGCCCGGGACCCTACGGGCACAGCCTGAATAAATAATAATAATTATGCAGATCGTACTGTCATAATATATATTGTTGGTACTGTCCAGTTGGTAGGTAGATCGTTTTCGTACTGGCAGTAACACTCTACAGCAACCTTGGCTCAGTTCGCAACTGCGAGTGTCTGACCATTTTCAATGCTAACCGACCAGAGAATTTTGGACAAAGAGTTTTTGTATACAGCTGTAGTGTCAAGGGCAGAACATTGTTTTAGTTTTGACATTGTAATAAGTGTTTTAGTTTTAATAATAGCCGTAATGGGGGAAACCGTGCGTCAGAGAAACTGCTGTAACTTGTAATGTGTTTTTTTTTCGGAGAACGTAGCCGAGTCGTTTTACGTGAGGTCATGGTGATCGTAAGAGAAATTTGAGGACCAGAGAAATATTTATGGTTAGACCAAAGTCAGACAAGAAATAAATATTGATATATTGATAATACCAAAATTATGTCAATAATATTTAGAAGACTCGTCGTCAGTAAACTTATTTTACATCTTTTAGTTTTGGCACTCGATTTCGTTGTACATAATTTTATATATACCAAACGTTCATAGACATATGATGCTAATGGCGAAAGTTTGTGTGTAAGTATAAAAGTGTGTGTACTGTTAACACTGTAACGGCTGAACGGATTTAGATAAAATTTGGTTTATTGAAACTTCATTCCTTAGTTTTCGGAACTATCTACCTTTGTGTTAAATTTTATAATAGTACATTATGCAACAAGTGCGCAAAGTTGTTTATTACAATCGAGACGGATTTTAGCCTAAATGGAGTAGAGATTGTAATAAACCACGCGCACCAGTTTCATACGCACTTTTTCAACACCCATGCGAGGAAAAAAAATATATATTGCACAAAGGCGATACAAGCAATTTACACTTTATGAGCAAGGGTGTTGAAAAAACTACCAAAATTGATCTAAAATTAAGTAGTAACGTTTTCTTAAGCCAAATTTTAGCCGTTGCAGTGCGCCGTTAACTTTATGGTCCTCGCTTTGAAATGTCAATTTACTGGGTTCAACCTCCTATAATCCGACGAGATTTGGGTTTTTCTGTCATAAAATGATTCGGGAATAATTCCACGCATCCAACGCCAATAAATCAACAAATAATAGTAATACGAAAGTTTGTGAGTGAGTGAGTGAGTAGTAATGGAAGTGGATGTTTCTTATTCGTCCACTCTAAAACGGCTGAACCGATTTGACTGAAACTTGATTAGATAGTTCAGGTTCTGAAGTACAACAGGATACTTTTCTTCATTGTGGATGAAATTGCAGGAAGCAGTTAGTATGTACCTACAGATAGCAAATTTAAAACACTACATAATCCGGTTATATGTACAAAAACATTCCGTTAACGACACAGTAATTTTCTTCATAATGTTGGTAGTGGTAGGTAACCAATACGCAAAAACAGTTCACACAAGAGCGTTAGAAAGAGTTACGTTCAATAACAGAAACGTTTCTTATAGGAAACGAGCACAGCTACAGCCCATTGTATTATCAATGACTATTAAAAATACTCTGTAACAAATTGCATCTTACTTTGCAGGTAGCTTGTACGGTTCTGAAGGCATCATTAATCATATTAAATTATTAAAACCAGGGGGCCAACTCCCATCTTTTAATTCAGTCTTATTTTAACCTTAAATTTTATTTCGCACTACCACACCTGACTATATTAAACTTACATTAGAACTTAAACGTGCGAGTGGACTGCATGCATTGGATCAAGTTATCTGTACGATAGAGATAGCGCGCTATATGAACATTATTGTTTCGTGACGGCCGCGGTACGAATGTTGGTATCAATATTTTAAACTTGAAATAATGACGTTCGCGTGCTAGTTTTTGAAAGGTGGGAGTTGGGCCCCAGCGCCACACAGTTTGTTCGCTTTTCATTATTATGTTCATTACAATTTTGTCACCGGCCGCGCGGCGGTTTGGCCGTCATCTTGCACTTCATCTTTTGGTCAAACTTATATGTACTTAAGAATGTAATAAGGAATATTCTATGATGCGGTAGCGGCTGACAAACGAGAATGTAAGTAAAGACATTGGCCCGACCTCAAAAGCTAGTGTATGAAGAAGACTTACACAATTCTTTACTGTACAATTATGTAGTTCATCTTTATACTGTAATTTAGACCTTCATTAGCAAAACTATATATATTATTATGTATCATAAGATCTACATCCCTATAAATCTTATATGATACATGATAAATATGCATTAAAATATTCGAAGATATGACTGCGATATATGTTACAACATCTTGATGTCAGAATTTCATATTAAGTGATACTCACACGTACAGACACTTACTTATATGAATCTCACACATATAAAATTATTCTAACATAGATAGATGTTATATTTTACAAAGTATTGGAGCACAAAATTTTATGCTTCGGGCGGGAATCGAATCCGGCATGCGGCGCGAAAACGGAGGACGCGGGTTCTATTCCCACCCGGGGCATAACATTTTGTGCTTCAATAATTTGTAAAATAGGATTTTCACTTAGCACGCGATGGTACTTGCAATCATATTTACAAATATAGATATATGTACTTGTAGTAAAACTATAGTAATTAAACAACTTTAAACGGTTTCAATCGCCTATATTTATCATTAAGTTTGTCCCGACGTTTCAAACACAGAAGTGATAAAGTTGTTTAATTACTATGTGTAATAATCGCGAAAACCTAAGACAACATTGTAGTGAAATTTATTGATATCTTAGTAATTTTAAATAACAGTCCGGCGAAAATACCTGACGGACTGGTGTTATGAATATTGCACCTATTTCTTGTATGATAGTAAAAGTAGGTAGGTGTGTAATACTATTGTAAAGAAAAAAATAAACAAAGAATTACTTTTACTTTCGTCGTAGCACAGAATTCTTGGGCAGAACTACTAGTGTTACTAATAAGGAGTTCTAATTGAACGACACTAGGTTGTAATTCGGCTGTAGTTTTATGTAAATTAAGGCGGACTACATGAGTCAAAGCCGAATCAGTTCTAAATTTAAAAGTGATTTAATTTTATAGAATTTACAGAAAATGTGAAAAATATATACTTAGATTCATCAGATCCTTGAGCACATTTTCAACATACACTTTATTAGTAGTAGCGCCAAAACGTCTCGAGTTAAAAATTTGTTTTTAAAATGAAGTTTCGTTAAATAACGGAACCAACTTCGTATCTCCTAAACATGGACGGTTTTCTTATTGCTATGTAAATCGATAGATTAACTTTATAGCTTTATTCCGTCCATTTGATTTTGAAATTCAAGAACAGCGTCCATTTGAAAAGTGTATTATTTTTAGTTTGATACACGATCAATCAATGAAGCCATTTTTTCATATTGACTAGTATTATATTATAGAGCATTGACGCATGCTACGAGAAAATAAAATATTTATTTCAGATGGAAAAACATAATGTCCTGCGGGACTCGAACCCGCAACCCTAGAACACAGTCCTGGTGCATTTCCAATTATGCTATGGAAACAGGTACTGGACTGCAGAATTATTTCCATCCAAGTTCTTCGTCAGGGACTTCCAATGAGTTCGAAACTGATCGGAGAAATATCGGGTCAATATTACGCGAGTCCTTGGTTGCTTAATAATAATTAGAGCTTAAACTACCATAGGACATAACTGATTTTGATTCTATAGATGTACGTAGTAGCCAATTATTGATTGCACCAATACATCCATGCAAATACAGTCTCCAATCTCCGGACAGCAGTGACGGCCATCGACCAACAATCATCAAAGGATTTCCATTCGCGAACAAATCAAATCATGTCTAAAGCATTAACTCAGTCGCGACACATCATTAAGTAAATGTGCTTAGTCGTTACCGCACTTGTGGAGGTTGTCTTGGTTAGATTAACTATGAAATTAACGGGAATCAAGATGTAGTTTGAGCTAATGAGCTGCCTCGGTGATGAGGAACTAATAGCTTACTTCAAGCTTGTTTTTGTTAAGTTAATAACTACCTATTCCAGACTCGTTTCATATTATATTAAAGTAACTAGGTGTAAATTATAGACTCATAAAATCGATCAATTATAGTGTATAATGGACATGAACTCATTACATGTAATCATTTTGATTAAGTTTGGAAAGAGATGTAGACTGAGGCTTAGAAGAGAACACCGGAATCGCTATCTTGATGGCCAAGACGTTTTCCGAAAAACTTTGAAAAGGTTAAAGTTACTAAATCTTGAACGATTAAAGGCCATTGGAAATGATTGTTGATTGTCACCGCTGGCTCAGGAGGTCCGTGGTAGAAATGCTGCATTGGATTTATACCGCAATGGTAGCAAATTTTGTGAATGCTGGCTATGTTTGGCTACTATCCTAAAGTTTCTACGTTCGATCCGATATGAAGTACCTGACAGTATGTTCCGACAGATGTCAAAGCTGGTTTTCCTTTGTAAGTTTACGCTGTTAGCATCTTCGAATCCATCATCAGGTGATATCGTAGTCAATTTAAAAAAATGTGCGTAGATAGTAGATATCATGAGTTCACACACTATAGACCAATTTGATCAGAGGCTTAAAATTGAATGTCTAGATCAATTTTAATTACGCTCTAGACTCTAAAACAATCATAGAAGTAGCTTTTAGGATTATTTTTCCAGCTAATAGGTTTGGAGACGACAACCAATTTTTTTGTAATCCGACAAACGTTTTGTAATAGTTTCGGATAATCGAATTTGACTTTGGAATCAGTAGAGTAGCTTCCTAATGCCACGGACTTCTTGTTGTCCAGAGCTTTTTGGAAAGGAAGGAACTCTTAATCCGGAGAAACAAGAGTAACACATTACAATATTACAAATATACCAGAGGAAAAATTATATTATAGTCATGTGCGCGATATAATACTATATCGTTATCGTTATCGTTACTCGTATATTTGTAATTTTGTAATGTAATACGCAAAGCATTGTTGCAAATATAAAAATATTTAAAAGAGTAACACACTTATTAAAATGGTAACGTAATATCTATATGTACTCCGCAATTCGATACTAGGTACTTGGTCTATTACTTCCGAATTAACACTGATTAGAGGTGTCGAGAGTGGTGATAATTTCTGGCCATAAGTTTTTCCATCACAATGGAGGAAATGGCTGACTCAAAACATTTCAATTGATATAATATTTTGTCTATAGATTGGTCTTTGTTGTGGCCGTTAGGAGTAGTTTTTTCTTGTACCAGTATTAAAACAAATCAAAATCTTTAAGGATGCAATGAAGAAGATTTGCTGCAATGTGCTTTGAATGTACTGCCATGGTCATATCGGATAAAGGTGGTCCCGGATTAGACAGGGGACGGATAACAGCAAAAAAAATCTTATTCGATTAACCAGAAGCTCAAACCGTTGAAGGTGTTAAATTATAACAAGCACTTATTTGTAACAAAAGAAATCTCAACTCGCTGCCGGAACGTTGCTGGCCTATCACCCCAATTATCTAGTCAGACCATGGAGCGTGGCAGACCGTGGTTTAATCTTCAACATAAAATAGTGTTAAGGGGATACCGTCGCTAGCGCACTTCATAGTTCATGATAGTATAAAAGTAGCTATAGCATAGTTAAAAAAGACTATCACAAAATCGTGACCCTATTCATAAAATAAATTGATTTTTAAAGTTATTTAATTACCATTAGGTAATTGTAATGAACATTAATATATTAATGACAGAGAGGACAATAAATTGTTGCAACATTTTATAAACTTGCATATTCTTATTTTATTCTGTGCCAAATTTCATCAATACTAGTTGAACATATTAGGCGTATATTTGTAACAAACTAATTCACTCTTACGTTTATTTTAGATATAATTATTATTAGAGATACAAAATATGGCAATATCTTGCTGAAATTATCTTTCTATTCTATTATGAAAGTATAAGTTTATTAATACTTATCAGTTAAAAATTATGAGGGGATTAGAATAGCATATCTATAACGTAAACATAACGAAACAAAGCAAAGCAGATGCCTCAATATTATTCTAGACTAGACTTTGACTGAAAAACTATCTCTAGATCACAAATATACGATAGGAAAAATTTAAGTTATGTGCGGGATTCGAACCCGCGTCCATCCACCCCTTGAGCCGGGGTATGCCCAACTAATTGAGCTAACATGACATGACGTCATAACTCAAACTTTCCTATCGTATATTTGTGATTTTGTAATGTAATCCGCATAGCAGGCGTTATTGCAAACCTAACAATATTAAAACTATCTCTAGGACCCTAAATGGCCAAGTATGTTTTTTTTTCACAATAATATAATATTATTGCCCTTGCATACGCAAGAGTATCGTTTCAGTAATCGATGGAAGGTGCAAGATAGAGTGAGAGTGTCTGCTTTATTATAGCGCCTAATTTAACACTGTTTAATAAAGAAAATAATCGAAGATGGCATTGCAAAACATCACATCTCACTTCCAAACAATAGACTGTCTATAGAGAGTCTATAGACTCTGTTTCTTCGGATCTAGATATCTTCAGTTTTTTTTTACTAAACCATGTTTTACTTTAAATTTCTAAAGCAAAATGTAAGTTATAAATACTTTGTGTTCACGCGGTGACAGGTGTAGGTACCGCCTGTACGGTCTTACAAAAAATTTTGACTAAATTTCATCAAACTTTTTACTACTAAATCAAATAATCAAAGCAAGCATTTATTTTATTTTTATATACACTTGGTACGTAATTATTGTTATTCCTGTGGTGTACCCCGTTGTATTTTTAGATTCAAAATTAAAATCAATACGAAATCCGAGTTCGAAATTTAAATGACCTCCATGGCGGATAATATTTTTTTTTGTTAACCGTAAACGAGATTAAATAATACCTAGTAAAAATATTCTAGACCCAGAATCGATTATAGAACATCGTGTCATATCCCCTTAATATTTTACCTCCAAATTGCTATGGATATCAGAACGTGAGCAATAAGCACATTAAACGTGGCTTAGATTGCGCTACTGAACGATATTTCGTCGTTAACTTTTTGCATTTGGATTGTAAAATAATGAATTAGTTACCTATTGTCATTATGTACGATTTTACTGACTGCTTCTTATCGTTTATATTTTTGTATAGTCCAGTTTTTATCCAATATTAGGATTTTAATTGTTACATGGTGGTGCGTGGTAGATTATTTTGCTGGTGCTGTTTGGTTAGCTTCCAATGTAAAATAAAAAGAACTCTTAGTTCAGAGCCATCTCCCATTCCAGGTAGTCTGTTCAAAATATTCATCGATGTCATCGTTTAGATACCCATACCAAAACCACAGGCAAAATAGTGTTTATAGGCTAGCTAATCTATCAATCAATATTTTATTTGCAAGAATACAGTAATACATCAATATCGTCTTAAATAAGTTATATGCTGTTATATGGTCTTTAGTATTCGGGATGTGATTTTACGAAAAGGCACATTTCTCTGATGTAGAGGAAAGGTAGTGGATGGATTTTGAGGATTTAAACAGTGTCTTGCAACTGTCCAAGACTACTGTATCACTGTCTACCAGTGGAGGGACAAACGGGTAGTGGATATTGAGAATGAACCCTATATATACCATGTGTCAATTTGGTATTCGCTCTGAAACCTTTGGTAAGAGTAAGTATAACAAAACTGCAAGTGTCTGGTGCTTAGCAACTGTCTCCTCATCATAATTCATGTTATCTTGTTGAATTTTAGCTGAATAACTAAATTTATTCCATTCCCCACAGACTTAATTACATGCTCACTCGAAACTATGTTAGGTACACGAAAACCTCGTTATAAAACGAAATGCTACTTTGTGAGACCTTAGAAATTATTATTACCTAACTAAGTAATTATCAAAGTAAGTAATTATCAAAGTAAGTGATAACACTTTAAAATAAACAAGAGGGTATCCTAAATCTGTCGGAAAACGGGGTGTTCGTTGATTTATTATCTCAAGTAAAATTGTTTATTCATGTTTTTCTTTTAAAGGACCCTAGTCTAGCTCAAGAGTTCTTGAACTGGAGAGGAACTTACCTGTTTAACAGACGTGTCCCGTGAGCCGATCTTTGCCGATAGTTCCTTGATATCATTCTGCAGCTCCAGTATCCTCGCTTCGTATTCGCCTTGCGTCGTGTCCAGCCGCCGCCTCAGCAGGTGTTTCTCTTGTTCCAACTCCTGGGGACAGAGAGAGATGCAATAAGTTTATGTTGATTAGTGGTCGAAGAAATTGGACTTTATGGTTTTTATGGTTACATTTTAATTAAATTGTACATACCATTTCAACTGTTCCAGGGAAAGAATTGTTGAAAATAGTTATTGGTTATACAATGCTGCAAAGTTGTTATTTGGCGTTGAGTACTGAAACTTGAGGAAGCGAAAGATTTTAGGATTGAACCATAAGCGCAGCGAGTGGTTCAAAATATAGAATCCTGAGCCCAGCAAAGTTTTCAAAGGTACTAGACGAAAAATAATTTTGCTGCAGAGCCGAACACACAATTTTTCACCTCACTCCAGCGAGGAAAATGATAGGTGCAAGAAAAACGGCTCAAAATCATGTAGTGAATTTGCGTTAATTGGTTAAGTTAAACTATCAAAACTGGTAATATTTAAAATAAATATTTTTTTGTGGAACTTTTATGGAGGTTCGAATTTCCTTTTCCACGCTAACGGATAAAACGCCCTTTTCCGCATGTAGATTACAAATAAACAACTCATGTCCTAGCTAGTGGAGTGAAAAAACATTGCATTATGAAAAAGTTATACCTAGCATACAAATTTATAGTAAAACTGTAAATAAACACGTGATTTAGATATTCATATAATCAACCATTTGGGAGTTATTAATACTTTGGAAAGTCCTAAATGTTCTTCAATCTCAAGCGCAGAGAAGTTCTTCTAGAGTCAGGGCTATCAAATTATAATGCACGCGACATTTAATCTATTTTCAGAATACTACAAACTATATACAATACTACGAGCTATATACAACACTACAGCTACTACAATAAAAGCATTTAGATCCCTATAAGCCATTGCAGACTCATAGGCAGTCCAAATGCTCAAGCCCACTACCAGTTGGCAGCGTGCCCAGCATGCTGGCAGCATTGCCCCGTTGAATTGCAATGCTTATTCTTTGAACCAAATAGGTGCCAGCATTTTGATCACGCGTCGCATTGATATATATATACATGTAGTGTTGTATATACCTAGTTCGTAGTATTGTATATAGCTTGTAGTATTTGGTTATTAAAGGCATACCGCCGGAAAAACAAAACTATTTTTAGTCCCACCGTCAGGTAAACTAAAGGGTTTAAATATCAAAGTTAGCCGGTTTACCAAACAAGCTCAATGTCAGGATTAAAACTTAATCCATGTTTATATTGAGTGCCTACCTATTCAACGTGCAACGAAACCAGCGCAATGTTTTAATTATGGAGCTTAAACTTTCTGTACAGCTTTTAAAGCTCGTGAGAACCGGACCATCTTAAGTTAACTAAGTAATTAGACCACGAACACTGAGAAGTATTTAAACGATAAAATTTTATAAAACACGTCATTTAACGCGTTAATTCTTGTGAATTAAAAGTAAAGTGTAATATATGTATATAATCGTGAAAACTACAGTAGTGTACTTAGTTAACCCTATTTTTAAATGAATAGTGAATAGATTCAGGCGTTGCTTTGCGGAAATCCATATTTAATAATAACAAATATTTTTAAAATATTTTACGAAAACATCAAATTAATATTTTAATAAAACACTTCAAAAATATAATATATATATATTATATATTTTATATTATTATATATATTTCTCGATCGTGCGCTCGTAGAGTCAAGACCTCCTGAGGATGCTTCGTGGAGAATCGAAACGCTTCGAAAATTCTTCCGGTTTGGCTGCGTGGCGTTTGTGACGTCACGTCGGCTTAGCAGGAAAATTAGGTGGAATTGTCACTAGATATATTTTTTTATTTTTTAAGTGTTTTATTAAAATATTAATTTGATGTTTTCGTAAAATATTTTAAAAATATTTGTTATTATTAACCCTATTTCTAATATAAATAACTGTTATCTGATATGTAATCGTTTAGTTATTTAGTGGAAATTAAATTATATTTTTATTTATATATTTTATCGTATCATGTCAAGTTACCCATCGTTCTATAGCAGTTAGAATTGGTTCTTTAAGAACTTGACGAATGAAGTATTTGACAAATTTAGGTTTGGATCAGTTTCTATTTTGGCAAATCTAGGATTTGTCGTGACTTCAATTTGATAAATAAAGATTTTACAAGTATATAATTTGACAAATCAATGATTTCACGAGTGTCTGCGAAATCACATTGAGGCGTTTATGGAGCGGACCTGAAGAGAATTCATGATGATTTCATCAAGACATCAACTCCGATTCCTTTCATTCCAAATCGTGTAAGAGTGGGCGTTGTAACGATTTGGTAACAAACTATCGCCCTTGAATTAAACAAAGAGGACAACTCTTCAAGAACGGTTTTGAACAATTTCATTAATTACATTAGAACTCTGAATTTAGTGCACCAAGAACACAAATAAAGTTACTCTTTTTCCGGTGTACCCAAATGTATCACACGGACGTACCTAAATTACAAACCCACTGATTAAGATACATAGTTTACAATTTTGGAGCAATCTAAATGAACAACACTTGATATTTTAGCAATTACAATTAATTTTTCATAAAATCTTGGAAGACAGAATAAAAAGTATGTTAACACAACACATAAGCGAAACATGCTTTCTAATAAAAATATCAGGTTAATTGTGTGACAATTAATGTCTGGGAAACAAAGCAAGATGGCATGGTAGGCGGAACAAGCGCGTAATTTCCGGTGCGGAAACTAACCTTTTTGCTGATTCTGTTTTAATTCGTTCATTATGTTTAATTGGATTTACGAAACTAACTCTCTGCAGTGGCCGATTAGATAGGAAATCAAGCTGCAGGGCTTGATCCAGGTTAAATGAATCACATTCATTCGCGTCCTCTACAGACTGCGTCCATTATCATAGACAATAAGATCGAAGAGTCAAATAAAATTAGGGTTCCTGGTCGAAACAACCCATGAACGAAGAAATGATTGTCTTGATCACAGCTTTACCAGGTGGGTCTCTCATAAAAAGCGGACGTCTTGGTGGGTTATATAGTGTTTTTTATCACAGTCGCCTGGGACTAGAAACCCTCTCTGGAGAGTAGGGTGAAGGGGCCCTTTTACGTAGGCATTTATGTCTGTCCTCCACCGCTCGAGCCTCCTCCCCTGCCTAACCAACATTTGGTAATATCCTAACTAATACCACCTCGGATACACGTTCTAGGAAGGTTGTTCTTGATAGGTCAAGGTCTTTTGGTAGGTACTACTACTTTTATAGTGAAAAAATCTGACTTTTGCATGGCCAGCTGCCTGCCTCTTTGGGAACCCTCCTTGAGAATGCTCGTTGTTAGTATAGGTACATACCAACCTGGTAACTCTTGAGTAAGAGTTTTACGGTAATGAGCCCATTTGTGCGCCCACCATTGACTTATATTACTTCTGCGCGGAATGTGCAGCAGCACCGTACTCACATCGAAGACAGAGGTGGCACGACTCATTATAAAAATCGTTAAAAATAATATGCATTAAATTCTAAGCATAACAAATACAAAAGGCTGAACAATATTTTTTCATAGTTGTCTGCCCCCATTGTCTTATAATGAATACAAAAGTAATTGCAAAGAAAAGGCCAGACTACTCAAACAGGGGGTATTTACAAATAGGAATGTTAGTCGCGCAGATACATTTACGTCAGTCAGTAATCAGAATTGTTAAGAACATTTGTTTAAATAGTCTAGAGATATATGAATAGCTGTTTTATTCGTGACGTCACGGTGTTTCTGTGAACATAATATTTTCTTCAAAGTCCGGTTTTTCAATCTTTTATTTTTGTTTGCAGCTACATACATCAAAATGGAAAAAGAAAACGGGGCCATTTCCTAACGCTGAAAAATATTAATCACCTTAACAATAACAAATATTTTAAAACTATTTTAAAACATCAATTTAATTATTTAATAAAACACTTAAAAAATCTTTATAAAAATTATATATATCTAGTGACAATTCGCGTTCGCGTATCGCTTCTAAACGAAGCATCGTTTAGAAGCGAAACGCGTCGAATACTCTTCCGGTTTGGCTGCGTGGCGTTTGTGACGTCGCGTAGTCTTAACAGGAAATTAGGCGGAATTGTCACTAGATATGTATAATTTTTATAAAGATTTTTTAAGTGTTTTATTAAATAATTAAATTGATGTTTTCTTAAAACACTTTTAAAATATTTGTATAATGTTAATATTATTATAATATTTTATATAATTATTGTATAATATTATTATAATATTTAATAAATAATTAAATTGATGTTATCTTAAAATACTTTTAAAATATTTGTTAATATTAAATATGGATTTCCGCAAAGTAACGCCTGAATCTATTCATTATTAATCAACTTGCTGAACTCAGTACCATGCAGATTCAAACACTACAGCCCAAATTTTCATGGTCCGAGATCGATTAGTTATTTGATATTTTCTGTATAAGAAGTCGGATCCTTTATTTAAAAAAAACGCTATTTTCAGAAATGTTTTGTGTCAGGATCCATTTTGGCACTCGACTACAATAATAGTCACCGTTGATAATAGAGGTCACTTTAAAATAATCAAGGAATAAAATGCCAATTCCTAGATGACCTTATATTGCTAACAAAAATACTTATTTTTGCAGTTATATGTGTGTATCAGCTAAACTGATCCACGTAAGTATATCAATTTTAAATGCAACCAACTTAGGTATGTAACGCTTCTAAAGTAAAAAAGAAGCATCAAAATCGGGTGATCTTGCTATATATAACAAGACATATACGCGTATAATGTTATGTATGCAGTATAACAACGTTATTTAAACAAATGTTACGTGTACACGTATTGATATATGGATAACCTTCCCTTCCTAAGTTTAATTCGAAAAAGGTTAAAAAGAAACAAAGTCCATGACAAGCAGTTATTGTTGTCAATAACTTTGACGAAGTGTATATGGCTCACGTTCTGACTGCTTGTTTGACCGTTCGAGTGAAACAAAGAAACCAAAAATGTGTCATAATACTTTATCATACTTTACATAATCCGCTCACAGAAAATACTTTTAATCCTACTTAACGCCGAAATTCAATTACCAACCACGTTTTTAAACGTGTGACACTAAAAAGATTATTTTTTATTAGTAATAAACTAATTAGTGATCGAATAATAGTAGATTATGATACAAGTGAGCTAAGTTGCTCATTATACACGAGGCTGTGTGTTGCAGCCCGAGCCGTAGGCGAGGGCGTAAATCAGCAGAGTGTATAATGAGCAAGTTGCTCACGATTTTCATACACACTTTTTCAACACCCTTGCGAGGAAAAAAATATATATTGCACAAATGCGAAACAAAATACATACAAAATTTATGGAAAATAGCGCACAGGTTTTTTTTTGCGCGCGGCAAATTTATGGTGGTTGATTACATATAAACCTCTTTGATGTTACAAATCTGTATTACCCGGTTAAATTGAAACAGCTCTGTTTACTCGCATATAATTTGCTGTTAGGTACTAACTTAACTTTGTAGGGATAATTCTATTACGCACTAGTGTATAATATCGTTATGCACGAGGGTGTTATAGTTCGGTTTATGGCCCTAAGAACGATATAATAAAGCTCACTTTACGAGCAAGGGTGTTGAAAGTTGCATTAACAAATAGGTAAATAAGTTACATTGTTAACGCCTCAACAGGGCATATATAACCACCGCGAATGAATGCAATAAATAAAATAAATAGAAGCAATGATGGCCGAGCGGTAATAGCTATAGACTGCCGCGCCTGGTTCGATCCCCACCGCCGGCCGGCTTGTGCTTCACCGCATGGCGGAAGAGCATTTTACGATTGCCCGCCTGGCTAGCTGCCTCCCTCAAGTAGAAAATCTGTTGCCAAGCACCTTACGGTGTTTCCGGCAGCAGTCTTTGAGAGCCAGTGAAATTACAGGCACATGAGACGTAACAACTATGTCACAAAGTGACGGGTGCAGTGCAATTCGTGACTTGTGAGGAAATGCATCTGTTATAGGCAGAGGTTAGTCCGTTTAACATAAGGTGGGCCTCTAGCTTGTTCCGTCACAATAACATTTAAAAAAACACACCAATTTTGTCGATTACTTCTTATAATTTACTAAAATCTTTTCTCGTATGGGAAACCCAATTACTCATAAGATTCAAAACATGTGGTTTTCAATTGCATAGGTAACACGACATATGACTCATGATTACGAAGATAAGAACGAGAGGACAAATTAGAGTCATGAGTCATATGTCATGTTGGCTTAGTGGTTAGAGCATTAGCCTATAGGGGTGGATGGCACGGGTTCGAATCCCTCACACGACTATAATTTTTCCTCTCGTTGTAATTTTGTAAAATGAGCCCGCAACAGAGGCCCGTGCTTCGCGCAATCGTGACTCCCTGACGAAGGACTTCAAAACAGTCCAAAACTGGACGGAATCTTTCCGGTAAATATAACGCGGGTCCTAGCCGGTTCCTAATGATTTAATATGGATAAAGCTCGTGATAGTTTTCAAAGTGAAGTTGATTGTTGTTACTTATTATTTATTCCCTTGTCACGATTTATCACCTTAACTTGTATATTTGCTTGTGTCAACATAACATTATACCCATTGATGCAAGCTTCAGTTATCATAACGCATATTATTCTAGGCAAAAAGTTCAATATTCAGAACGTTCAAGATTTATCAATTTGCAAGATATACTTAAGCAAAATGTTATAACGCTAATTATTTTATATGAAAAACATTTAATAAATTGTAAAAAATGCAAAAATAAGTGCTCTTATTTTGACAAAATAGTTTTTAAACCAGTTAATTACGCGTAAATGCAAATTCAGATTCAGAACCCGTCGATATACCTATTGCGCTTGACATTGAATGTCAACAAAAACTTCTTAAGTAAGGTCCTTGTAATCTAACCATCTTGATTGCTACTCAACTGCTTCTTAATTTCCTATAATCATCAACAAGCAGTAAGTTCAAAATCTCTTCAACATGCGTTGATAACTGAACCTTAAAATATTCAAAACGCAAGTGAACCCAAACGGTTCACAGCGCAATCGTTCAAAAACGTTTGTTTGCCGTTTTACCACGAGGTAGTTCCATTGATGATACAAAGAGAACATAACGAATTTCCGCGAATTACCTCCCAACAACGGATCTCAATTAGAAAACGCCCGTATGAAAACAAGGTTGTCGAAAGTCTATTATCTCCAACCTAGATGTCGCTGATCTGACGACTTATGTGAACTTCTGAACCATAGAGCATTAGAAAGACACGATATAACAATGAAGGCGAGCAATTGGAGCACTTCACAATATACTTACGTACTTGAATACGAGTAGGTAGGTAGCTGCGTTAGATGACGTTTGTATAGCGTTCTTTGTCTATGAACGTTTTAAAGGTGATTCACCTTTCATTGAGTGGCAGATGACGCAAGACAATTTGGGTCATTATCGCCATCTAGTTAGATTTTCCGACATGATTACTAGCGAAGAATTCCCCATGGGGTGTAGGGGATAGTCTTGCACCCAAGACCTTCCTGTGGGAGTCGTAAGTGGCGAGGAAAAAATACCAGACAGTGGGCAGGAGCACCTTCTGCAGAACTGCAATCTTACAATGCGATTCCAAGACAATTGACAAACGTGGGGATTATGGTAAAACTCCCCTATTGAGGGAGGCTTTTGTCCAACGGTAGAGGTCATGGCTATTATAGTAACTAGCAAAGAGAGCTACCGCCAGGAGCTTGGCTTGAGGGTCGCGGCCGGCCTTTAAAACGAAACTATACATTTTATTTTATAAGCATTTACGAATGCATTTTAAATAGGAATAAGGGTATTAGAGGGATAGCAGCTACAAGCGTATCACGGCGGACGTACCGGACAGGTCCGAGGACCAGTGTTCGAATAGCGCTAGTAGCGACTCATTTTTCCATCCAGCAGAATTACAACAACAAACGTAGGTATTCTAATACTGTGTACCAACCCTATATTCGGGGATAAAGTTAGGAAAAAGATAAAAAATCTCTAATAATAATACAGAAGGTGAAACAGCTGTGATCGTATGTTTTTTATCACTGGTGACCTTGCCCAAGACTTCTATAACTCATCTGATATAAGGACGATTTAGTTTAAGATGGTATCAGGCTAAGCCAGTAGTATAAGGAAAAGGAAGCGCTGAAGCGCTCTTAGCGTCCTTTTTATTCTGTGTCTTAGGGAAGTTTGGCTAGACTTACTTAACCAATCAACGTCCGTTGCAGTCATGACTTGGATGGGTAACCTCTATCTGCAATTTGTTTTCAAAACACAACTGGCCAGTTGATTTGCTGAACCGGTATTTTTTAAATTTAACACAAAACATGTTTATCTTTAAGTATGTAAATAATAAGTATCTACCTATTATAAGATCTTAGGACACATTCAAACGATTGCAAAACATTATGAGAGTTCCTCAAACCAACCACGTAAGTTGATAGACAATACTCTTGCGCGGTGATCATTATGCGTAACAGTGGTTGGTCTCGTCGCGATGTTTGTCACGAACCTGATTGTTAGAAGGCTAGAGGCTTATATGCAAAGGGACGGCTTAGGTGAGTAAACATTATTAAAAAATACATTGAATTTGTTTTTTGTTCTGTTGCTTCTTCATGACTAAGGATAAGTACCTATCTACCTACTGGAACGATTTATTTGCATTTTACACAGAGATAAAGCACATCAAATTATAGTATTTTAGTTTTAAAATTATCATATTAATGGATTTTGATTCAAAATGATGATTTATGAACCTCAGACGCTATCAACTTTTCTTGATAAACCTGTAAAGCTGATTCTCCACCGAACAAAAAGATGGCAACTTATGTCACGAATATTGGTTGGAAACGAAAAGTTGTCAATTTTGCAAAACTGGGTCGCCATACCCAGCATCACAGATTTTTTTTCTTTTTTCCTCGTGGAACTTGAAACTTTTGTCACCAACACGTGCTGGCAACGTAAGAGTTGACCACTTTTGTGTTGAGACCCGGATTTAAAAATAAAGCATGTGTGCTTCCCGTGGTTTCAAATTGTATTACACTTGTGTGAGGCAGCTATCATATATTTTAATTTTTTTTATGTTATTGTGACGGAACAAACCGAGGCCCACCTGATGTTAAGTGGACTAACCTCTGCCTATCACAGATGCGTTTCGTCAACGACGAATTGCACTGCGCCCGTCCGAAGTACAGTTGTTAGGTCTCCTGTGTCGGTAATTTTACTGGCTCACAAGGACTGCTGCCGGAACACACTGTTAGGTGCTTGGCGACAGATTTTCTACTTGAGGGTGGTCGCTAGCCTGGCGGGTATTCGCAAAATGCCCTTCTACCATGCTGTGAAGCTCAAGCCCGCGGCGGGTTTCGAACCATGAACCTGCTGCACGGCAGTCCATAGCCAATGCCACTAAGCCATCACTGCTTCAATAAAATGGTCAACCGGGGCTAACGCGTCTATGGGGTTAAGGCATCTAATCCAATTATAATACGAAACACAAAATCTAGAACTACTTCCGCCATCTTTTGAACGTGTTTGATACTAAAACCACATTATTTGATCGGTAGAGGTCGCAAGAGGCCTCATTTTTGTATAAATTTCCGCCATCTTGAATATGACATTTTCTTCGGAACCTCACGTAAGTGACATGTGATATATAAATATCCTGAAATCCCAATGTTTAGAAGATGTTCGTTAATTTTTAACGGTAAGTACTTTGTAATATGAATTTGTTTACGTGTTGTTCTAATTACTTTAAGGAAATTACTTAAGATTTGTAGTCCACGTGCAATAAAAATATTGTAAGTTATATTTTTGCATTGGGGCTATCGCGTCTGTCCCGTTGGGGTGATTGCGTCTTATGTAACGCAATAGCCCCATTGGCTGAGGTCCTAAACCTTTTAATTTTATGATTGAGGTATATATGTATGTATATCTATGCTGTATAGACAGATAGTGGAAAAAAAATGCGTGATATGCTGATTGCAGATTTAGGGCTAAAAGAATATATAGAGGTAGCGTCAATTTTGTACGTTTGTTGATTGATAATTTGAAAACTTCTTTCACTATTGAAAAGGTAACATTTTTGAAATGGTCTTACACTGTATATTAACCCTGATGAAGTCAGCCCGGATCGCTAATTATATTAGGGATACACTCGTTTTGCGTGGCTGGTAATTAATAATTCAAATAGTGGTGGATTTCTTATCGTAACATATTTTAGTGTATTAAATTAATTGTTGTGTTTTTTTTATGAAGTTACTGGAAGGTCGAAGCGTTGCAAAGTATATACTTTCTAAGACAATTATTATTATAGAGCCTTTTTTATGTTATTGTGGCGGAACAAGCACGAGGTCCACCGCCCTAGTGCCTCATACTCCCGCATAAACTCTATATATATTTCCCTCAGCACAAGGGCCCCTGTCCATACAAATTCTGGTAGCAGAGCGCGGTCGCTACTTACATCGTGGTTACATTTTGGCGGCAATTGGCAAGCGCGGACGCTTCATTACATTTTGCATAAGTACCACACATTCTTAAACGCGATCGTTTTAAAATAAAATAAATAAATTGGGCCCAGCAGATTATACACAAGTTATAAATAGGTAGGCAAACTATTTCACTAGGTTTGCTATTTGTTCGGAACAATTTGCATGACGCGACATTATGTGTTAATTAATCGCCTACCTTCGTACGATATTTTTTTTCTTTCTGTTTATTACGTCCTTAGGCTCCTGTCCATACACCTTATATAGTTAAAACATGTAAAAGGAAACACCATATCCTTATAAAATATTATTTACCTAATTTCAGTATTGTTGGTAGTATGTTTTTATAAATTTCTATATTAACACATAGAACAGAGGGTTGTAAGTACATTTCTATGCAAAACTGCAAAGTTCGACTTCGGAAGAATCTCTTATCCCACTATTAATTAATACCTAACCTTTGAGAAGAAAATTGTTTGTTACTCCTGGAATCTAGGATGGGGCGAATGCGTCTACAAGAGAAGGTATAAATTAGACGCTATAGCCCCGAACATTTTTGTGTCACCCGTAATGAGAGATCATGCCCAGAATTTAGCTCATGATATAATAACTAACTTTATCTCTAGTGCTTTTACATAGTTTCATGATTAACTTTGTTGATAACTCTTCCAGTTATGTGATGCTAAACAAAGACGCCATCGCCCCACGTGGGGCTATTGCATCTAAAAATCTCTGCTTTTAATAATTAATTATTTTCATACAACAAGGATTCAAAATGTCAAGAAATAAAATTAAAGTATAAAATTAGATAAAATATTCTATTTTGTGTTGTAGGTAACAGTCTTATAAGTTCAACCATTAACTTGCTATAACCATTTAAAAATTCCGTAAAAAGTATTGTAACGCAATAGCCCCGGTTGACCTTATACTATTTTGTAATAATTGTTAAAGTACAAAATTTAACAATTATTACAAAATAGTATACATTTTATTGTCACAAAGAGTGTAGGTAACTGAAATGTTAGTTTTTTTTATACATAGAAAATGTTCCCTTTTTATAATTAATCAATTAATTAATTAGACAATGGTTTTATATCATATGTTAGATGAAGATTATTACTCGAGTAGGTACTTACGTTTCAGATGTTACTAGGAATATCAATATGAACGAAACAAACAACGAAGTATTGAAACTTTTTTGTATACCTAGCTGAAGTAATAGAGCACTAGTCCGCCTCTGTGCCAGTCTGTGACGAGTACACACTCGCATATAAATAATGTGCGCGTACGCACTCACGCTAGTTAACGTCCTGATTCACTTTCACTGTTCTTTCCAAATGCACTACCAGTGTTATCTACAATACAAATTACCTCTTACGCTTTGTATTGCAAAATTTGTACCTATTACCTCTATTCTAGGGTTATATTGTCTAACTAAACAAAACTAAACCTAAATTTGTAAATTTTCTTTGAAAACTGTGCCCGTTATGGAGTTCGAATTTCAAAATGAATATCATTTTCATTATGATTCCAATTAGAAAATATGGCCTCTGGACCGTCAGAATATCTTATCTTAGGTTATTTTTACCTGAATATATTTGTGATAGAATATTATTTAGAAATTATAAGCCACAGAAAACTGGAATCTGTTTTCCGCACGATAAAACAAATTTAGGTGATTTTATTGTAATAACCCACGTGCTTTTCACCAGTTATTACCCACCGTCCACCAGAGACCACCTAGGTGAACAGTGGAAAGTTTTTACAACGGTTCACCTTTGTCCACCTGGGTGTTCCTTGGGAAATATTAAATTTCCACCTTCACCACCACTTCAATGTCCACCTTGTTATCAAAACTCTTCTTCACTCGCTTCAAAAGATCATCGAATGGGGTTGATTGAACTACAACAATATAGCATAAAGTACAAAATAGCTTTATTGAAAAAAATATGGCACAATTTAAGGGTGATATCACTGCCCGCTGCTTTAGTTTTCACTGTTTTGCAGAAGGCAGTTCCTTTCCTACAATTGTGTATATATAAACAATAAAGATATAATTTTAGAAGTTGTACAACGGAGATAAAAGAAAAAAGATAAGGCATAAACATAATATGTTGTGTGTATGTATGTATGAGTACGTGTGGTATGAGTTATTGTGAATTGATCATAACTTTTGGTTTATAGTCTAACTCGCCCGACTATCTACTAAAAATACTTCAGTGATCATGGTAATTAATATCAAAATAATTTACGAAGCGCTCGTAGCGAAGTTTACTTAGCTGTTCTTAACCGATCAGCAAAGTCCGCCGCGGTCATGAGTTGGATGGGTAACCGCTGGTGACAATACTACTGAGCGTTTACGTGCTTCGGAGGGCCCGTTAAGCCGTCGGTCCCGGTTGTTGTCTTACGATGGCAGTCGTTATAGCATGGTGGTAGGGCATTTTGCGAATGCCCGCCTGGCTAGCTAACAGTCTCAAGTAGAAAATCTGTCGCCAAGCACCTAACAGTGTGTTCCAGCAGCTGTCCTTGAGAGCCAGTAATTCTAGTTTTTTGACTTTGACTTTGATATGTAAAATTTTAATCAAAATACGAGTAGACCCATATTCTCGATTCTTCTGAATTATTTAAATAATGTCAATTTAAGTAATGTCCTTAGCACGGGGGAGAAACCTGATTACTTCCTAACATCAACATAATACCTAATGGATATACTGCTGCTTCCCTAATGACAACAAACAAATAAGCTTCTTTGAAACAGCATTCAAATTTCAAAGTCATCTAAAAGTCAAGGACAAAGAGACAGGAAATGCGAACGTTCAACCATTAAGTTCTCAAAGCACGACCTCAAGTAATGTAACCTATTAAATCTATTCTAAGCAACTTAACGACTAACGAATTAATGATACTCTCGGCTCTGAGGTAAGAGTTCCGTAGAACGCAACGTGGCTTTGCTTGCGTGTATATGTAGTATATATATATATATATATATACTACATATATATTTATATAATTTTACTCCCACTCCCAGGGTTATTGGTAAAATGCTAACGACCTCTTAAGGTTGACTTCTGCTTGTCCTAAGAAACATACATTAAGAGATGTTTTTTTTGTGATTTAATGCCTGATTCAAGCCAGATCCGAGCGCCCAGATATTAAATATTAAATCACAGACACAATAGTCTTTTTTAGGTGGTCCTCGTGGTTATTACGTCATACACACATAAACATAAAAATAAATTTTAAAGCAATCTGACAAAAAATACATCAACAAAATGTTAGGACTAGCAGAAGTCAACCCTAAGAGGTTGTTAGCATTTTACCAATAACCCTGTACATATATAGTATTACTTGTACTTAGATTATCATAGGCAAAAGCATTTTTTAATCGTCATTTATATAATGACTAGGATTACTTAGCATTCTATGGATTCAATGGGTTGGTAACGGTTCCATCGCGTTGTAGAAGAAGAGGCTCAAGTCTCAGGAGTCTCACATTTGCTACCCAGGGTCCCAGGGAGTAGGGTCAAGGGATCTTTTTACGTAGAGCAGAGCATTGATATGTCATCACTTGAATGCTCTCCTTTTATTATTGTAATAGACTTTATTAAACTTTTGTTTTTTTTTTTTTTAGGGAGGACTTAGATGCTGACTACCGCTAAGCGGACGTCCAGCTCCACCGGGTTTTGGGCGAGGGGAGGCCCTCTTATAGCCCGGGAGGGAGAAGTGCAGAAGGCACTTCTCCTGAGACGGGCGCATAAGGCGAAAAGCGCCTTATACCTCCGTCTCCTGCGAGCGCCGAAAACGCTACGCTACTATCGGGAGGGGTGACAGCGAGCTCAAGGGCACCACTGTGGTTCGGACCTCGGCTTGTCTCGCTGCCGAGAGACAATGGGGGAATCGGAACTAAATGCCCCGGTACAACTGCAGTGTTGTACCGTTGAGAATGGGCCCTACTGAATAATACTCTGTGACTATTTGGAGAGACACTAATCGGGATATTATTTTTGCCTCGAGCTCGCCGGCGAGCTCGGTGTTTGATTGTGTACCCTCTGATTACCGCACACCTGGGGATGTTACCGGGACGACTTGTGGACAACGCTAAAGCTGCCAACGTAATGGCTGCGATGGGGTCATCCGGGTCGTCCAATACCTGCCGTGGTCGGCGACGGGGGGTTTAAACCATGGGTCGGATGAGACTCTTGCTTTTAAATTCAGTTTGATATTTATATATAAGAGGCGGGACAGCGGATGTCTGTTTTGAGATTTTAATAATATCTGTATATGTCTATTTACTTCCATATTCTTCCTGTCCCTACAGGTCTATTGTGTGCAAGTGAGATGTGATGAATTGCAGCACGATCTTCCATTAGTTTCTTTAAACCGGTATATACCAGATTTCGTCGAGATTGTTTCAGCAGCTACTGAAAATACTCTTCTTAGTAAAAAAAAATATAGGCCACAATTTTGTCCGTTTACAAATATTATAAGTAAGTAAATATTTAATTTTCATAAATTGTTTGTACATATAGGATAGGTTAGATAGATCTCACCCGTGAAAAAGAATTTTTTTTCGAAATGGTATCATAATATTTTATCAGGTATTTTACAGGTTTTTCACTTATACAAGTACCTACAAAAGTGCTTTGGAAAACTTTTCAAGCGTCATCAGTTCAAGACGTACCAGGGAACTAGAACTTAATCTATGATGTTGTTTCTGGCATTGTTGCCAAATTGATGTTAATATCACGACAATGGACTAGCAATGGAGGATGTTGCATTCATTTCACTACTTTACTTAATTGGAGATTACGATCTACATCGTGAGTTGTGTCGTGACACAATTTGTTGTTAATAAAAGACTTTTGTGTTATGTTGACGACCTCTGTCTCTTCTGGTTGAAAACGCGGGTCAAGTTATGTTGGACCTTAAGATAATAACCATAGGAAAATGGGAAAGAGGGAAGTCCTCCTCCAGGGGTGGTACATTACGACAGCTATTACGTCTATAATTTTTTGTTTTTTTTTATATACCAATATTTTTATTATAAAAGTTAACTATGTTAAATTAGATCACAGCCTTTTGTTTTAGTTATTAAACAGTGCTACAAAAGTCGTGTTCCCAAAGTTTTTATATTGTTTTACAGTTTTTTATATGATTGAGAAAAGTAAATCAAATATGTGTGTACACATACCTATTTAAATTCTTCATTTATAAGAAAATATAAATATTTCAAAATTTATTATTAAGTAACGTTATTCGTGTAAATTAAATTATATCATGGTTTAAATAGTATTAGTAATGAATCCGAATGAAATGAGTCCCACTGAGCAACAGTAGGTTATATTATGTTCGCCTATCAGCCTACAGTGCCGTACAGTATGTTCTTGTGGATACTGACGATTTTTCCCACGGAGTCTCTCTTTACAAGCTTTTATTTACAACACCTTATTTACCTATCCCGATGTTTGTCATATGCAAATTACCGATTGAGCTAAATTTTGCATACATGTGTAAAGCGCGTGACAATGCAATATTATCATGACATGGTGCTGATCTGATGATGGAGCTGAAAAGTGGCCACAGGAACTTCACAATGAAACGACACAACCTCATCGAGTTTGGGCTCATTTAAAACGTCATGACGAGATTTTTTTTTAATTTTAAGTCTTTTTATAAACAAGAACATAAAAACTTGATTTCAATAAGTTTTTTTATAGAGCAAAGGTTGGTCCTTCGTAGTTTTGACCATTTTGTCCTTAATTTTCTTCTCTTTAGCATGTTGCCTTTCTATCGTTGCCATTAGGGTAGTTCATCGCCGTCTTCTCCAGTGTAGACCGGACTGTAGCCTTTGCGATAGACCTATATAAGGTGCTCTAGGTGTTCGGCGGAATTGTCACTAGATATGTTTTTTTAATATTTTTTAAGGGTTTTACTATAACATTAATTTAATGTTTTCTTAAAACATTTTGAAAATATTAGTTATTATTAAATATGGATTTTCGCAAAGTAACGCCTGAATCTATTCATTATGTTCGACAAGAATTAGAGCATGTTTACTTATATAAAAAATATAGCCATACAAAAACAATTTTTTTTAAAAATAATTTGTCGCCTTTATTTATTTATCTGAACCTATGTATTTTCAAAATATTTCAATTAACAATATCAATATCACCGAAAAATAACGGAATACTGTAATGGATAAATAATCTTATACAAATAAAATTACACATGTATCCTGCCATTACATTATCGTAGTTCTCCTTACTAAGTCTGTAAATTAACTGGCTACTTTGAACTGTAATCTTAAACACAGCATCGTTGCCTAGTAGTTGGATAACAGACTTGTCGGGGGTGGGTACTTATCCAGATGTTTTTATTACCAGTAACGACTTATAAAGAAGAGTGCGGTCAGGGTACAGTTTTGTATAAGGCATACTGATCATGCAAAACTCGCTGATTCTTCCTTTAATTCTCCCATGATTTTCTCATTTTCCGCGAAAGACTCAATAGTCATTAATCAAGTTAACCTAAATTGCTCTTAAGAATAATTATGAGAAATTCTTACACTATGTTACGTAGGTAATAACAGTAGTATAACATTGCTGTATATTGCGTTAATGAGTTTTAAGCGATGACTTGTGAAACTTTTGTAAGCAATAAAACTGGAAGGCAAAAGGTTATTAGATTATACTTAGTATATGTAAATCTCAGCACACAGAACTAAAATAAAATTTAAATACTGACTAACAAGACAACATTTATTTAAATAAACTATTTCATGTCTGTTAAAAATAAGTGGTAGTCTACACTGAGAAAAACGAATCAAATTTGACCTTTTACCGTTGAATTGTAACTTCGCAAGGTGAATTCACAACTCTTAAGATGATTTTCACCACGCAAAGCGAAATCAATAAAAAATTACCATGTTTTATAATAAACACAACCGTCAAAATGCCTTTCGTAAAGTATTTTCAGAATTGAACTTGTTATACGATAATAATTGCAGTATTGACCATAAAATATACCTTACTTTTACGGCGGTTTATATACGGTGATTATCACCATAACGTACGACTTAATCAGCCTCATCGAAAAGTCAATATTTAAGAAAAACCACAAAATACACCATAAATGAAGACGAAAAGAAACATTCGCCGTCCCTGACCTCGTTTAACGCCTTCTAGTTGGAAGGCGCTTTTGTACGTATTTACGTTTGGTCGGTTTTGCTTTCATACCATATAAATTGGCCGTCATTAGGGCTTTTGACTTTAGATTTTTCTCAGTGTAATAGCACGCCTGGTTATCTTCACAGTGAGACGCGTATCCTGGTAGTGAATCAGGATATACGTGTCTGGGCCAATATTCGAAACATTAACATTTCCTTGAAAATATTAACATTTTGTTTTCTATAACATTGAAATCAAGTTTGTCACGTTAACAAATATTAAACTTTAGTAAGTTGTAGACCCGCGATTTGAACATAATAAATAATCTACTACGAACTTCTTGCGTTATAATGCATTTTTTGTTGTGTATCCCGAGGCTTCAAATATGTGGCATTGATCGTTATCAATACCTAATGGCAATAGTGGCACATGTACCACCGTTCCCACTCACCCCTCTGACATAATGTGATGCATTTGCGTTAGATCTTCATGTATTTCGATTGTCCAGCGGACCCCACTGCACAATATGTCTCTCACTACCTTATCTATTATTATTTATCTAATTACCGCTCCGGCTTCGCACGGGTATAAAATATATAGCCTATGCTATTTATTTATTCGTAGAGCCTATGTAATTCACTGAAAAAATGATTAAAATCGATCCAGTAGTTTTGATTTATTCATTACTGCCCGTGGCCCGCACGCGTTAAATTTAGAGTAAAACAATTTTTCTTTCCCTAAACCATGAAGATTTCATGCTATCTTTGGAATATCTAAATTCATACACTACATTTTTACTTATTTACTTTGTACATTTTACACTACTACACGCTCCCGCCGCCCGGGCCGGCCGGAACCGCCGCAAACGCTACGTCCCGCAATTTGTAAATCTGTAATATCTTCGAAAATATTCATTTAAATCAGGTATGCTGTAAAGGGCCATATATATAGATCTATATTAAATCAACAATGTATTAAAGGTATTTAATTATATAAGGATTAATGCTGTATTGGTTAAAATCACTTCGAAAATTAGCCATTATTTGTCGTAAAAAGTAAATGACAAAAAATTTTTATTGTGGGATATCCATAAGAGATAGATATATATATACCATAGCGGAGTTTTCTGTAGACCTTTTCAATGTCTATGAATATGTGGTTTTATACTATGTAGTGATAGTGATGATGATACGAGTATACATTACGAGTCAAGACGCAGATTTCTGGCACTGGCTGAAGTGTTTGGGAAGAGGTAGTATATAGTTTAATAATATTTAGAGACATGTAGGTAGTAAGCGTACTTAATTATTATATTTATTTAATTACTCTTAATCGATTCATTAGAGATATTTGATCAACATAACTATTTACGAATTGAACGACGAGTTTATAAAACACAACGAATAGATAATTGTGAATCACGATGGACGGTTTTATTTTGTAAGGTTAACTTCTAAGTTTATTCGCTCAGCAAGCAAATAATGCAATAAATATAACAAGATTCAATAGAAAACATCTCAAGCTAAATCAAATTCATTATTATTACGAAAGCCTTTATGTAGAAGGAAGTTACGAAGGTACATAATTACACGTAAGTATTTACTTTATAAATATCACTGATCATCAATAAGCAATGTCATCTTCCGAGAAAATATCGATTACCACCGTGATTGCAACGTAATTACACCGTAACTATAACTCTTAACTATCACCTGTCCAACTCTTTTTATTAAGAGGCCTTTTACATTATGCAGCCCTCTCACTCGCACTTTTAAAGATAATTTCAAATAGCAACAATATGGTTTATATTTTTTTAAATGTGGTCAATCATTATTTCGCTGCATGCAACTATAGATGTTCTCAACATATTTTTACTTTGTTACATGTTGAGTCCAATTAGAATTAGAGGCCCAAAATTTAAAATAACTAAACTACGCGTTTTGGATCCCCCATAACAGATATCAAAATGAAAATTAGTAGAGAACATCTATAGTTGCATGCAGGGAAATAATGATTGACCACATTTTAAGAAATATAAACCATATTGTTGCTATTTGAAATTATCTTTAAAAGTGCGAGTGAGAGGGCTGCATAATGTAAAAGGCCTCTTAATGAGAACTACATTACCCACTTCCTGGGCAGGATGACTACAACATTGGTAGTTTTATATTATTTATTATAGCTGATAGGCTAGCCTTTGACTACTATCTCACTTGATGACTATTAGTAACTGATGATGCAGATGTTGTTTAGGCTTAGTACCTATTACTGGATCTCAAAAACAGCTGCCAGAATATAATGTTAGTTGCTTAGCGACAGATTTTCTACAAGAGGCTGGTGGTTACAAAATGCCCTACCACTACGCAATGTTATACGAAATAATGAAACATCAGTCAACTACTGACACTATATACATGTTAGTACATTTTTCTCGGGGCCATTTTTGCAGTGGATATGTTACCGTCTTTGACCACCTTATCTCCTACTTATATGGTCAAGGATGGTGTACAGACTTACCTAGAAAGTATATATATATATACTACTACTTAGAAAGTATATATATATATACTTTCTAGGTAAAGGTAAGTCTATATATATATAGTGCGATCAGACCGGAATACACCAATACCATGATTCCGGAACACACCCTTAAGTCACAGTGAGTATATGAACCCTTAATATATGGTTTGAAATTTTTTTTTCGTTATTTTATGCATAAGTGTCTTTGACCACTATCTCACCTGGTGGTAAGCGATAATGCGGTCGAAGATGTTGTTCAGACTAACCTTAAATTGCTTAATGGCGATTGGCGACAGATTTTCTTTATCTGGGCCATCACTGCTTAAAACATATGAGAGTATAAATTCGGTGGACAGACTTGGATGGACTCTTCTCAACAATAAAAATAACTATCGAGATTGGATCATCAAATAAAAAGTTATATAATAAAAAATATTTAAATATATTATTATACGCGTCACATAAACATCAACTTCCTCCTTTTTTTTTTTTCAATTCGGTTAAAAAGTAACTGATTTGTTCATGTCTAAAACAAATCTAAAGATGACCAAAACGAGTTGTTTTTAAAAAACTATAATGTGATCATTATTAAGAAGATACAGCAAAAATATTATTATTATGCTATAACATTATTATGACATTATATATGAAAAATAACAAAGTTACTATCACATTTTTGTAGATAAAAAGAATATGTTCTTATACAAAACGGCAAACTTAGGATTGAAAACGGAATAAAACATTCATACATAAGTGAAAGCTAAGTTGTAGTGAAGAGAATACTCGTAAGTACCTCGTAATGGTAGGGTAAACTAGGGACAAAATACCAGGGATAATAGTTTGTTGTAGAAATAGGCCCTAAATGGCCCATGTACTTAATTAACTGGTACATGTACTATAACATTGAACATTTCGCTTGTTTTAATAATAAAATGAAGTGAAAACAACGTAGGCACCTTCTCGTAATGAAATAAAACAATTTACCATTCATCGTTATCAATGATATCAAAACAAGCTTGACACAATGAACTCTGTGTCGGTTTCTCACCGGTAAAACAAAACAAAACAGTTTGCCCACGTTGATATGGCTTTTCAAATTTCATACTGAGTGTGAACTATTCGTATACGCAAGCTTGTTCGCACATAGGAGGCTGTTCTTACATCTTACTTGTACTTATGTAGGTAGGTATATTGTTTATTCTAACCTAGGGCCTATATTATAACAATGCGGTAGTTTTCCTTTCTACCTATTCTCATTACGCTCTTTGCAATGCGGCTGTGTATAGGAGTCACGATTATTATTAGTACACGTTCGCAATTTTGATATTTTTGTATAGATATACAGATACCTATTTATAAAAATTATTAAATACACTCAATTAACCCCCTTCCCCGCGCCCTCCTATCCTGGGGGTAGTCATTGTTCAATGGTGGGCGCATTCTGGATGTTGCTGAGACCGCTTACAGTAGTCTAACAACACAAAGCAACTTATATAAAGGTACTCTACCAGTTCTGTTCCAACCACTTATTACAGTCACACTATAATCCAATAATAACTAGCAATTAACCTGCGTCTGTGTGTCGAATCAACTGCGCTTGCGCATGAAACAATACTATAGAACTGTTATTGAATCTGGGACAATACTTTTTGCGGAAGCCGGTGTTGCCCAAGCGTTTCGTGTGACCTTAACGTGGTGCAGCTCAAGTTATGAGAGTATGAGGATTCCGGTATTAGCTTTCCGGTAACCACGGTTTATACCTTTGTGAATATGTAGCTGTTATAAGCTTTCCGGTAACCACGGTTTATATATTTGTGAATATGAAGCTGTTATTAGCTTTCCGGTAACCAAGGTTTATACCTTTGTGAATATGTATATAATATAAGCTGTTATTATATTTCCGGTAGCCACGGTTTATACCTTTGTGAATTTGTAGCTGTTATTAGCTTTCCGGTAGCCACGCTTTATACCTTTGTGAATTTGTAGCTGTTATTAGCTTTCCGGTGACCACGTTTTATACCTTTGTGAATATGTAGCTGTTATTAGCTTTCCGGTAACCACGCTTTATACCTTTGTGAATTTGTAGCTGTTATTAGCTTTCCGGTAGCCACGCTTTATACCTTTGTGAATTTGTAGCTGTTATTATCTTTTCGGTAACCACGGTTTATACTTATATGAATATGTAGCTTTCCGGTAGCCACGCTTTGTACCTTTGTGAATATGTAGCTGAGATTAGCTTTCTGGTAGCCACGCTTTATACCTTTGTGAATGCTGTATTTAAATCGCCATTATGTAACCACGTGCTCATCCTTTTTATACAAGTAGGTACATTTGGCCGTGTAGAAGCCTGCAATACACAAAAACAAAACTTGACAAAAATAATATCTATATCGATAAAGCTGGCGTGTGGTATGGCGATACATCAAATATTATCAGCTCAGAGCGTACCAATATAGGATAGGTATTAAATTGAGCTGGTGATATATAAATTTCATTAAGACAAAGTGGTCTTTGAAAAATTTCAGACTCAAGGTGCAGGACAGAGAGACATCGATTTGCATGCGAGTGAGTGAAACAAACCTATGCAATATTTTAATAGCGTGAGCGAATTTTTACACACAAATTTATATAAAAGTGATTTTTTTAAAAACGGAAAAACTGTTTCAGGTTCTGCATTACATGGTTTCTCCTAATAATTAGAAATAAATGTGTATTATGTAATAAAATAGAATAATACTCGTACATAGACATAAAACTTGATTAAGCGAATTTTTAGAGCTGTATTTATGATATTTTTCGGTAGAGAGAAATATATGGAGTCGTGTTTCCGGATTAGGTATCGTATTAGTCATATCCTTTTGAATATTAAATATTGTATTTATATCTGTAATGCGTACGCTCTTTGTATAAAACATGTTCAAAATTTGCCTTTTTGAGACTCACTTTACCTGAAATTTAGTTAAGTACGTAGGTATGTAATTAAAAAATGCGAAAGTTTCAGAGTGAACGTATATTTCAGAGTGATGAGTAGCAACCATACATTCTCACATCTAGAGAATGTATGGTTGCTACTCATCCACGATGTAACGTGTTTTTTTTTTAAATTTTATATTCAATTTCTCCATCCTCAGTCACAGCCTACAGTTTTTTTCTTTGTCTCCTCTTTAACAGTTGCAATAGCAGATCATAGGAAATGTTTCGTAGAAAATCTTTTGAACCTTGAAGTTGTCTAGCGTTTAATTGCGTCGACAATCAGATTTGCATCGTTTCCTGTCCCGAATTCTCGAGAATGTGGGTCAACCGTCAGAAGAATCCATCGTATAAAGCCTGATTTATTCACACAATGGTGATACACATCTGCATTGTCTACTATAGTATGGAGATGGTTAGATGTTCCGGTTGCCGAAGGAGGGCTAGTCGTACTCTAGTCTCTACTTATTATACCTATATATGAGTATTACGGTTAATAATAATAATAATAATAATAATAAATATTTATTGCTTTCCATTTATAGACAGGTAATTAAAAACTATATGGAGGAAAAAAGGCAAAGGGAGGTGACTCAGCTTGTGCAACCCGAAATATTCATTTCAGGCGTCGCTGATTTTCAGTCACCCCCGTTCCCTTAGGTGTTGTAAGGGAACATTGTCATGGGGGCCACGTTAATTAATATTACGGATAAGTTATTATTATTTATAATTATACTATTTATTAGTATTTTGAAATTTTAAGCGCTCGTAGTGAAGTTTGCTTAGCTGTTCTGAACTGATCAGCAAAGTTAAGCAACGTCCGCCGCGGTCATGAGTTGGATGGGTGATCACTGGTGACATTAATACTGAGCGCTTCCGTGCTTCGGAGAGCACGTCAAGCCGTCGGTCCCGGTTGTTGTCTTAGGCAGTCGTTATAGCATGGTGGTAGCATTTTGCGAATGCCCGCCTGGCTAGCTACCACCCTCAAGTAGAAAATCTGTCGCCAAGCTCCTAACGGTATGTTCTGGCAGTTGTCCTTGAGAGCCAGTAATTCTAGGTTAGCCTGAACAACATCTTCGATCACTGCATCACTAACCATCAGGTGAGATAGTGGTCAAAGGCTAACCTATCAGGCATAAAAAATCATAGATTAATGTGCTTATAATATAGAAACATCGTGACATAGCTCAACTAGAATAAGAAAAAGAAAAACAAAAAGTCAATATTGTTTAATAAATTTAGGCGTCAACGGCGATCTTCTGAAGGTCGATTACAGATTTTAATATTGAAATTTCTACAATCTATTGCCACATTCAGCAAAACAAATTTAGCCACTGCGAGAACAAAGGGCAAGAAACTCAGAGCCATTATTTTTAAATGTATTTTAATATTCATTTATACTATTAAGGTTGGAAACTACATTATAATACGAGTATTTGTTTAAACTACGTAGGTCATAGGTCATAGGTGATATAATAATAATAATATAATAATAATTTTTTATTTATTTCTCAAGCCATACACAGATAAACTTAAAATAACATAACCTTACATCTAATAAACAATAATGGCTGTAAAAATGTTATATGACAATGGAAACTGTTGTTTCCGAAACTAAACTATAAATTAGTCCGTATTTTCGGATAAGCAACAAGATTCCTCCTAGATAGATATAAACTATTATATATTGTTAGTTTAAGGTATATATATTTTATGGGCCTGGGTTATTTATAATGCTAAGTTGCCAGAAATAAATGGTTTATTATTATTATTATAGCTTGGCAGAGGCGGAATTGTCAAAGCATTTTTGTCGTTTAAGTAATCACAAACTATATATGTAGTAGGATTTCTAAATCAAAATGTTTTTCATGTGCTATTTAAATTTTCTCCTATGAGCATTGTTATATCTTTGGGCACTTTATTACAAAAACACACACAATCAAAAGTAGCAAATATCCCTATTAATAACCTAGTGATTCTAGAATTGAACAAAAGTCTCCCCGATGAGGGTAGGTTTACCATAATCTCCGGGCTTGGCAGGCGTCTGCGGATCGCAGTGTAAGATGGGAGTTTTTTAGAAGGTGTGCTGCCCACCTGGTATTTTGCCTCTTACGACTGATGATGATAACGATGGAGGGGTGGTAGTACAAAGCTTACATATCGTCTTAACAAAAAAAGTTGGAAATTTTAATGAGTAAATATAGTAATTGTCTAATTACTTCAACAAAAAAATATAACACCCTAATTCAATGCATTAGTTAATTAAAAAAAACGGAAGAAACGGCACATGTACCTCAAACATGGCAATGTCAAATCAGGCGGCGTCTCCTAATTGAGTCTCAGTAGTGTAGTGTGTTAGAAGCAGTGATGGCTCAGTGGCATTGGCTATGGACTGCCGCGCAGCAGGTCCATGGTTCGAATCCCGCCCAGAGCTTGAGCTTCACCGCATGTTGGAAGGGCATTTTGCGAATGCCCGCCTGGCTAGCTACCACCCTCAAGTAGTAAATCTGTCGCCAAGCACCTAACGGTGTGTTCCGGCAGCAGTCCTTGACAGCCAGTGAAATAACAGGCAAAATGAGACTTAACAAGTATGTCTCAAGGTGATGGGCGCAGTGCAGTTCGTCACTTGTGATGAAATGCATCTGTTATAGGCAGAGGTTAGTCCGCTTAATATCAGGCGGGCCTCGCGCTTGATCCGTCACAATAACATACAAAAAAAAAACATATACAATGGAAGTGTAGCTGTGTGCATTATATGCTTGTGTTAATATTTTCGCCACAGTATAATGTCGTGATATAAGAGCGTACCCTATCTTCCTATTATTATTTATATCAATACCTAAAAGTAACAACTATATTTTTTTTTTACCGGCGGTATGCCTTTATTAACAAAATACTACGAACTATATACAACACTACAGCTACTACAATAAAAGCATTTGGACTCATAGGCAGTCCAAATGCTTCTAGCCCACTATCAGTTGGCAGCGTGCCCAGCATGCTGGCAGTATTGCCCCGTTGAATTGCAATGCTTATTCTTTGAGCCAAATAGGTGCCAGCATTTTGATCACGCGTCGCATCGACCAAGCGCTCTGATAAATTTTGGAAAATATAATAACAACTATATTAATTTGAAAGAAAAATAAGTATATGAGTTATTCATACAAAGTTAATGAGCACATGGCTTATTGTTGAATACAGACAAAATTATATTTTATTACACTAGATTTGACGTTGATAAGAATTACCTAATGTAATTTAACAACACAAGAAGTTTGCGAAATTCTTGCAATGTGTATTTACGTAATGCTGGCACGACAATAACTTTAAATGCTTCACCTGCAATATATTCATGAATAAAGGCTTACATTTCAACATCGTCATCGTCACTTTTTGCGAAAATTTATACGAGTAGCAAGTGTTTTGTAAACACCTTAATAATGCTTTTTTATATCGGTAAGCCTTTGACCACAATCTCACATGATGGTAAGTTATGATGTGGTCGAAGGTATTAACAGGCTTAACCTAGAATTACTGGCTCTCAAGACAGCTGCTGGAACACACCGTTAGGTGCTTGGCGACAGATTTTCTACTTGAGGGTGGTAGCTAGCCAGGTGGGCATTCGCAAAATGTCCTACCACCATACTATAACGACTGCCATCCTAAGACAACAACCGGGACCGACGGCTTAACGTGCCCTCTGAAGCCCGGAAACGGTCAGTAGTAATGTCACTAGCGGTCACCCATCCACCTCACGACCGCACGCGACGTTGCTTAACTTTGCTGATCGGTTGAGAAGGGCTAAGTAAACTTCGCTACGAGCGCTTCAAACAAAAAGTGATGATGTGGTCGAAGGTATTAGAATTACTGGCACTCAAGGACAGCTGCCGGAACACACAGTGCAGATTTTCTACTTTTCTACTTGGTCGTTAGCCAGGCAATTTCGCAAAACGCCCTACCACCATGCGGTGAACCTCAAGCCCGTGGCGGGATTCGAAGCAACAATCTGCTGCATGGCAGTCCATAGCCAATGCCACTGAGCCGTCCACAGATTTCAGAACAAGATCTTGTTCTGAAATCTGTGGAGCCGTCACTGCTTCGAACTAATTAATATTGTAGACATTGCAATTAAATATATAGCAGTATAAAAAGCCACTCAGGCCCCTTATTGTGTAACTAAAATGGTGACTACCAACACGAGTATTAAGACTTTGATGAGTATTATTGAATAAATGTATTACTACAACTACCTATACTTACTAAATTATCAATATTATAATCATGGAATAAGTATATTCTCCTTCCATGCCTAAAACATTTCCATATTAGAAAGAGGACATAGACGGGATGGATTGTATTCAATAGTTTACTACTGAGTAGGGGCACGCCTTCGTGAGTGAACAACAGGAGCATTATTGTCTAATTAGAATTATAATGGTAACGTAATTTTGACATTTCCTTTCAAAACGATACCCATTATGAAGTTCGATATTGATTTTCATTCCCATTGGAATCACTCATTAACAATTTACTGATGAGGGCGCGCCTTCGTGAGTTTAACAGGGGTATTATTGTCTAACTAGAATGGTCATGAAAATGAACTTCATTTTGAAAGTCGTACTCCAAAATGCGTGTCGTAAGAAGCAGAGGTAAAATACCGGAAGGTGGGCAGCAGCGCGTTCTGAGGAACTGATATATTAAACCCAAGATGCCTGCCAAGCGTGGCAAATCGATTATGGCAGTGTTCAGCAGTGGACGATCCGGCTGATATAGTAATATACTTTACATTTTATTGTTTTACTGTGTTTACCATTAGCATTTAACCCACACTACAACGTAGTGTACATACGAGGCCTCTCATCAGTAAATTATTGAGTATATACTCATATACTCAAGAATTTACTGATGAGAGGTTATGAGTAAGCAGCAGGGGCAATATGGTCTAACTAGAACGGTAATGAAAATGTACTTCATTTTGAAATTCGAACTCCAAAATGGGCATCGTTTTATAAGCAAAATAACAAAATTACGTTCATCTCTATTACAATTCTAATTAGACAATAATGCCCCTGTTAATAATAACAAATACTTTTAAATATTTTAAGAAAACATCAAATTAATATTTTAATAAAACACTTAAAAAATATAAAAATATATCTAGTGACAATTCCGCTTAATTTTCCTGCTAAGCCGACGTGACGTCACAAACGCCACGCAGCCAAACCTTCGAGGTCTTGACTCTTCGAGCGCACGATCGAGAAATTCGATTTCTCGATCGTGCGCTCGAAGAGTCAAGACCTCCTGAGGATGCTTCGTGTAGAAGCGAAACGCGTCGAAAATTCTTCCGGTTTGGCTGCGTGGCATTTGTGACGTCACGTCGGCTTAGCAGGAAAATTAAGCGGAATTGTCACTAGATATATTTTTATATTTCTTAAGTGTTTTATTAAAATATTAATTTGATGTTTTCTTAAAATATTTAAAAGTATTTGTTATTATTAAAAATGGATTTCCGCAAAGTAACGCCTGAATCTATTCATTAATGCCCCTGTTGTTCATTAACGAAGGCGCGCCCCTCCTCAGTATATTATTGACTACCTACCAATCCATCCTGTCTATGAAAGTCTCAGACCTCTTTCTACGACGGAAATGTTCTATGCGTGGAAGATAAATCTACTTCTTACATGGTTATAATATTGATAAGATAGTAAGTATAGGTACTTAGATACTAAAAATTTTTCAATTACATTCGTAAAAACCTTAATACTCGAGTTGGTAGTCATCTCGACTGCGAAAATCTGGACCATGCGGTCGAATTTCCCCCTTTAGTAAAATTTTATAGTAGTTAACTCGACTACTCATACAGAGTTGGTTCCACAAATATCTCATTTTAATCCATAATTATTTATACTGGACTATGAGCGGCAATAACAGCAATTGTGAATATACGAGTATTTCCAGAAACGTATAATTTATTTTTTACATCATTCTTAAATGTATTGCGCAAGGCTAACCAATAAAAAGTTACATGTTTAGGAAACATAACAAGAGATGTACGGTTTTAGCGCATTTTTCTAATATACCTACACCTAACATCTATTAGTATTCCCCGTGGGATGCCGAGATAGAATCCCCCCATTTCTTCCCGTGGTTGTCGTAAGAGGCAGCTAAGGGAAAAATACCGGAAGTTGGGAAGCAGCACCTTTAGAAATACCTACTGACAACTTCTACTGCGATCCGCAAGACGTCTGCCAAGTGTGGCGCTTACGGCAAATCTCTCCAATGGGGAAGACCTTGTTCAAAAGTAGACGTTCCGGGTTCAAGATGACCTATAGTAATACCTTGGTACCCATTCTATGCGTAAGTAAATGCATTGTGTATCGCTCTATTTATATGCAACACAGGCTCTTTGCTCATTAGTTAGTATGCCGAACACAAAAAGGTTATTAACTTGATGAAAATGGCGTCTAGTGAGGGACAAGTCACCAGGAAGGTACATAGACTCAGAGGTGTATGATATGGTAATCACCGATTATATATGTTTAATCCCAATCTTTACCTAAACGCCAAGTTAAAAAAAAAATATTGCTTAAAATATGGTAGAAATAAAATCAATGAGACGTGCCCAGATTTTATTAATTTGGTATAATTACAACTAACTTAAGTGCTAAAAAGTAAAGAAACAGTCCAGATATGCAAACCTCATTGATTGAATTAATTGTATTTTCGAGTATGAAACATCTTTTTAAAATGTTATTACTACTTTAGATTCGTTATTTTTTAAATCTATTATTGTTTTGGATAAGGTATTTAATAGTACCTATAGGAAAAAGCATGTATGAACCCGTCTCCCATAATCATTGTTATATTATGGCATATTGGGCAAGTTTCGTAGATTGTAAGAGTAAAAGAAAGTACCATTGCTTAGCTACGTATTGAGCCCGATTTCCAAAACATGCAGAAATTTTAACCACCTAAAAACATCGTTATCAAACTCATATTTTGACGGTAGCTATAAAGGTTTTTCTAGGACTATCGAGCAAATCTCACTCGATCAACATTTGGCCAAGGCATTGCAGGAACGTACCCCCGTACAGAAGGATATGGTTAAAGAGATCGCAATACCTTTCACTCACTGTATCCTACGGATCAGCGCGAAGAACAAAGTACCTATATCATGGCAGTAACGCACTTGGCCATCTAAACCCGTAATTAACTCGAGAAAGTGGAGAAACCGATGGTTCCGCGATAGTTATGGATCTTACACTTTGTGATAAATGATTTAAATCTCCAACTAATGGGTTTGTTTGACTTTACTGATGAGAACGCTGTGATCGTTAACTACGCAAAGTTAGTTTTGCAGATTTCAGTTGGTTAATTAATGCAAATAGCTAATGCCGTAAGGGGTAAGGGGCTCCAACTATCTGTAGCTGATGATTTTAAACTACTTATCGCTCAATATAAGCGTAAGAGAAAACACTGCCATAGAAATTTAGTACTGTACTAATAATATAAATAGATTATTAGTATATAACTATTATTTTGATGATTTGGTATTTTAATATTCTGATATCTTGCGAGTGAGTTGTTTAAGTGATATATATTGAGATTCAGATAACGTGTGAGTGCTTTGTTTTGATGATATGGTACTTTGAGATTCAGGTATGTTACGATCTGCTATTTTGAAGATTTGCTATTTTAAGATTCTGGTACCTATCTTACGATTTCGGTATTTTGGAACTCTGGTGATCTGCTAGTGTAGGATTTTCCGACAGTGGTGTCTGTAGGGATTATGTTATGACAGATGCGCAAAGTTTATGGAAAATTTTCATAATTCTAAACAAAGATTTTTGTTTAGAATTATAGTCATATCTGCCGCAAGGGTACTCTAATTTTTAATGGACCTTGTTTTTTATACCTGCTACAAACTATCCGTCTGTCTCTTCAGCACTACCAATAATTATCAAAAATCAAATCAAAATCAAAAACTTTTAATTTCAGGCACGTAGGCCCATAAAATGTTAGTAAGTTTTTACACATAATATATATATTAGCAATAAAACAAAACACAAAACTTAGAACTAATCACACATAATAAATAAAATAAAAATCCCGGGTAAATCTGGTTATTTATAGAGACACCAGCTGAGCCACTGGTTTGTGAGCTGTGATCCAGTGCCTCTGGACTATCTAGATTATATGGACAGCATATTTTTCATATAATTAAATACTTGTGTGCTGTTTAGATTATAAGAGTTGAATAATAAATCTTGTCGGATATATCAAACTTATGCTTATGTTATATTTGAAATCCCCTTCTATTGCATCTCTTAAAGTTTTTAAGAGCACAATTCCGGACTGCCTACTCGTATATTAAGAACTATTCCTTTTTTTCGTAACGTGTGAAAAATACATTTACGCATTCCCGTCCACCCCGGGGAAAGTGGCCGGGATATGCCGGGCTCGACACCAACTACCACAGCAGCAAGTGCCCCTACCGACTAAATAACATACGGTGTTCCAACTCTACCGCTTCTAGGCGGGGCCGCGGGGACGCTTTAGCACTCTTAAGAGGAACGGGAAGAGAAGCTCCAACAGAAAAATAGGTATTTTAACAAAGTGATGCTGTCTCACCGCTAAACGCCCGAACAGAATAGTGCGATAGGGACAATTGCAGTTTCTTCAAGTTTTGACTAAAAATTTGCGTTCTAGGAGAAAACTTTTCTCCTTTATAAACATTAATCAAATCTAAAAATGTTGGTCTTATTTTATAACTGACATAAACTAGGTTTATAGGTTTTCATTTTTCTTTATTTATCAATATTTTTTCTATAAATAATTCAGAAACTAGAGATACAAGTTTTCAGAAAATATCGGTATTTAAATACCCATTAATTCAAACTCATTTAATATAATGATAAAAATCAACCTATAAATCAGGATATTGATAACATCTATATAATTTCCAAAAATTATCAAAATCGGTGATTGTTTAAGGGGGTTAAACGTTTTCTCTTTTTGTAAGAAAATTCGAGACTTCCCTCCAGTCTTAAGTACTATTCCTAATCTAACCATTGCGTATCTAATTCAAATTTCCTAACGAATGAATGTACTTTTGTTTTCTCTCGTCTGACAACCTAACTATACAAGTTTTCGTAATTATGCATCACATCGTGATTCACAGAATGTTGTAATTCAAAATATCCCAAAGCATGACAAACACTGGCTTGCTCCGTTTGTCTCGTTTGCCGCACAACCTTGCTTCACATTTTGTCATAACACGTCTGCCGCGCGGCCCACACTGCCTGTTGTACATTTTGACATGCAGTATCATGAATCACAATGACATAATGTTAATCTTCAATAGAACAATAGTGTATACTAATACTATATTGCGAGTTGTAAGTGCGGGTGACCCGAATAGTCGTTCGTGCTGGGGAGCCATAAGGAATTCGTTTGCGAATATATAATATACATTTTCGTATTGAAAGCATTTGGTGTTACTTGGGTTCCGTGTTAAAACGGCATATTTACTATGCCTGTTCATCCGTTTATCTTTTCAACTGTCAAAAATTATATCCTAACAAAAAAATAAAAAGGAGGTAACATTACGTGTAACTGCAGTTCATATGACAAAATGACGAGAACCGAATATATACAAAAAAAATTTTAGGTTTCGTACCCAAGAGGGCAAAACAGAGCGAATGAGACTCTGCCGTCTGTCTGTCCGTCCGTGCGAATGCACTGGTCTGTAGCTCGTAAACGGTATAAGTTGCAAACCTTACTCGTACTTTGTGTAGAACATCGACGACTGACTAGAAATTCAATTAAATATTTAGTGGCTGGAATACTAAATATTTTTTGCACCTACTAGGGTATCAATGAGGGGTATTATCGTCTAAAATTCATCGAGTGGAAGTACGAGTATATTTTTCATATCTAAAAAGGAAGAAACGGAGGCCGTGTGTAGTCAATTTTATGCCTCTTTTGTTAAAGGGTCTATCGTAGAAACAAAAGTAGGTAGGAATCTGAAATTTCGGTATCTATATGTTATGTACTTATATACCATATCTTCTATTTAAGCATCAAATATTGAAAAAGCCGATTTATAATTTAGTTTTTAAGCTGCTATAAAAACAAAGTTTTTTTTTAATTTTACATTTATTGCAATACAGAACCCTAAAAGAACGAGGCCCGACTCGCACATTGCCAATTTTTTCAACGTGTTTTGATTTTGCTCTACCTCAAACACGATAATGCAAGCATCAAACCTGAAACCTTATCGTCGTATTCTAATGGGAATTCATATTCATTTTGAAGTTTGAACTTCATAACATTTCAATATTAATCATTAATCAAATAATAATTCATTCATCGTTTCAATGAAAAATTTCAAAGTTATGTCAAATTAACTCTACATTAACATTGTAGTTGCACAATAAGGTTTAATAGTTTAATTATAGTAGAATAAAAACTCTGAATTTTCTACTTATAATAATTAAAACTAGTGAAATGCGTTGAATAAATAGAATACTATTTTTTAGAGGTTTCAGAGGTATCGAGGATGCGTTGCCGGCCTTTGAGGAGGGAATATGCTCTCTTCTTGAAGGCCCCTAAGTCGTATCCGTTCGGAAATACTGCACCTGGCAGCTGGTTCCATATTGTGGCAGTGCAAAATTTACAAAAGAAGTCCGGTGCATAAAAACGTGCCTGGTAGATGGCTCTATACTCGCCCCCTATTAGAATGGATCAAAACATATCCAGCGAAACGTAGTAGCTTAGACATGATGATTCACATCAACGGCCATAATATAACGTCCACTGTTAAACATTTTTTTTTTTTATAATTTTGTAAAGGAACAAGCTCGAGGCCCACCTGATGTTAATGGACTAACCTCTGCCTATGACAGTTGCAATTCATGACAACTCACGAATTGCACTGCGCCCGTCACATAGAGACATAGTTGTTAAGTCTCATTGTGCCTGTAATTTCACTGGCTCTCAAACACACAAACTTCTGGAACACACCTTTCGGTGCTTGGCGACAGACTTTCTACTTGAGGGTGGTAGCTAGCCAGGCGGGCAATCGCAAAATGCCCTTCCACCATGCGGTGAAGCTCAAGCCGGCGGTGGGGATCGAACCAGGGTACTGCGGCACGGCAGTCCATAGCTATTACCGCTCGGCCATCATTGCTTCGAATTAAGAGGGTTTCGCCGTAATCCCCACGCTTGGCAGACGGTTTGGGGATCACAGTGTAAAATTGCAGTTCTTCATTAGGCGCTGGTGCCCTTATAATGGTATTTTTTTCTTTGTCGCTTCTTAAGACTCCAACAGGAAGATATTAGGGGGGTAATAAATTTTGAACCAGTGATGGCTCAGTGGCATTGGCTATGGACTGCCGTGAAGCAGGTCCATGGTTCGAATCCCGCCGCGGGCTTAAGCTTCACCGCATGTCGGAAGGGCATTTCCACAAGTAGAAAACCACCCTCAAGTAGAAAAACTGTCGCCAAGCACCTAACGGTGTGTTCCGGCAGCTGTCCTTCAGAGCCAGTGAATTTACAATCACATGAGACTTATCAACTATGTCTCAAAGTGACGGGCGCAGTGCAATTCATGACTTGTGATGCATGCATGCATGTTATAGGCAGAGGTTAGTCCGCTTAACATCAGGTGGGCCGAGGTCCACCTCCTTATGTTATTACCTAACTATTAACCTTATGTTATTGTGACGGAACGAGCTCGAGAGCTTGTTCCGTCACAATAACATTAAAAAAACTCTCCCTCGGCACCCCACGGGGTTCCAGCAGTACACAGGCGTGATATACCTTCACGAATAATGATGTAATTGGTAGCTAAAAAGCAAAACACTTACGAGAGGAAATCGAAAGTTTAGGAGTCAGCATTGTTACCTGTAAAAGAAAAAACTCAATTAACTTTCATGCGATACGAACAACATGACATTACAATTTATGTATATATGATTGTTAGTGGATTACAATAGACTCATATATCAATCACACACGAGATATTAGAACCCTCGAGCAAAGCGAGTGCGCTTTTATTTCAAAGGTACATTTATTGAGCACTAACACAAGGTACATTTGTTGAACACCCTACTTTTAATTTCTTATGCGAAGATATAGTTGATAAAAAATTTTTGCAACAACAGAAAATTAACATTTTAATATAGGTTACAATATATTAAAAAAATGTGACCAATATAATTATGTTGTTGGGATATATACAAAAACAGGCAAAGCATTTTTTCGAGTCAACTGTACTTTACTATACCTACCCTGACCTGTGTATACTATACTAATCGCTTTTTTTTAGTTTTTTTTTATGCCTGATAGGTTAACATTTGACCACGATCTCACCTGATAGTAAGTGATGACCACATCATCACTTACTATCAGGTGAGGTAGTACACGAAGATGTTGTTCAGGCTAGCCTAGAATTACTGGCTCTCAAGAACAAGTACCGGAATACACCGTTAGGTGCTTGGCGACAGATTTTCTACTTGAGGGTGGTAGCTAGCCAGGTGGGCATTCGCAAAATGCCGTACAACTATGCACAACATTATTGTATTGTCGAACTGATTGCGAGTGATAAGTTATCTTGCGTTCTTGTTTCCGTCATCTGCAACCTTTACATTCCCAATGAACCTAAGAAAACAAAGCTTGTTTTGTGCTGTTGGTCATAATAGTCCAGTAGCATTACGATTTTATGTAGGTTTTTTACAAATACCTGAATAATACCAAATGCATCGGTCAAAATTTCTTGAAATAAGCTTAGTAAACTTGTAACTAATCATCTGTGCAAAATTCGTTAAATCTTAAATTATTAAAAGTTAGCATGCAATTTTAACGTACTGCTACTGGACTATAAGTGCTAAAATGATTTAAAACACCGCGCACAGACCTCACATTAGCATGGTCCGACTTCGACAAGTTATTTCATACGTTTCAGTGCTAAAAGTCGGTTCCTTTTTTATTCCATTTTTTTTTCTTTTTAGTGATAAAGACTGCTTACAAGATCATTGCCTAAAATAGTCCTCATCGTCAACAACAGCAAACCATTAAATGATTCAGGCAAGCGAATACATTTTTCAGTTCATTGACTATAAATTTTAAACTACTCAACCAATTTTGATTAAATTTATATGACTACTTCGGAAGTTTCCCTTTCTAAGATTTTTTTTATCAAAATCGGACAATTGTGTAAAAATTTGTGGTCATACAAAAAAATATATACGCGTCGAATTGAGAACCTCCTCCTTTTTGGGAAGTCGGTTAAAAATACACCATCAACTCTCAAATAAATTATCACAAAGCAGATAATTTATTTCAAAGTTTGGGAGCCAGTTCCTGCTTCTACTGTATCTTCGACCACATTATCATTTACCAACAGTAGATTTCTTAGCCGACCGGACCTAATAAAATGAGTAATGTTGTTCCAAACAATACAAAAAATGCTGGATTCTTACATACAAGACCATACGGAACTAAAAACAAACTAAACTACCACGCACGTAAAAAAAAACACAAAAAAAACAGAATGTAAGCGCTGAAAACAAAAGAATCGTCCTTGTTCAAGTAAAACCACGAAACAAAAGAACTTGAATATCCTATTATGGTCTTGAATTCAGATGTATATCTGCACAAGGCAAATGTTTAAGTATAGTACCATACCAACTTAACTGTGCAGTTTTCGAGGGCGCTACTGGTCAAGGAAATCAACTACAAACTGTCACAATTTGAAGGAATGTTGTAGTTCTTTTTTTTGCCGCCTGAACAGATAAGTTGGTGGGACTGTACTGTGAGAATTTGGTAATAGATTTTTATATAGGTATACAAATTGTTTATTTGCCGTTTTTAAATTGGCATGGACAGTCTAAAGTGTAATCAAATTTATGTACCGTATCAGCATGAACTGGAAACTAAATAAATATTACAAAATCACAAATATACGATAGGAAAAATTTAAGTCAAGTGCGGGATTCGAACCCGCGTCCATCCACCCCTTGAGCCGGGGTATGCTCTAACCAATTGAGCTAACATGACATGATGTCATAACTCAAATCTTTCCTATCGTTCTTTTACCATCGTATTGAGATGGAGCGACATTTATAGTACCACTTGCGTTGTACTACAAACAAGACCAATTTTGCAATTGGTTTGCTACTTGTAAATGATGACGCAACCCTATAATTTTAATATTGTTAGGTTCGCAATTAGCATCCCGCACAAGACTTAAATTTTTCCTATCGTATATTTGTGATTTTGTAATGAAATCCGCATAGCAGGCGTTGTTGCGAACCTAACAATACTAAATAAATATCCCTTGAGTTTATTCACTTTCTATACCATAGAGACAATATTATCTACAAGGAAAGTAAACCTCCTTTTGACATTTCCGTGGAAATATTTCTCCATTTCATAGAATTGACACAGAACGTGAAAAACCGATAAAATACGCTGTATACATTTACTATTTAAATAATATAATGTCACGTAAGTATTGTAATATGTATATGGAAATCCCGTGTAACACCTTCAACAACTTTTCACTTAGCATTTACTTTTAAGCGATAAAGCGGTCAATTGCTAGTAAAATAAAACTGAAAATATAGATAAATTCTATGTATTACAAAATTACGAAAGGAAACATTACAGTCATGTGCGGAATTCGAACCCGCACCATCCACCCCTATAGCCGGGGTATGGTTTGACCGCGGAGCTTGCGTTATTGCTTTTTTTTCATTAAGGCATGCTCCGCGTAATTATAAACGAAATGTTACGTAGTTTTTTTTATAAATTACTATATGGCGACATTTATAGAGAGAAAAGATTTATCGACCGTGGATACTTATCCATCGACGTGCGCATGCTCGGAGAGTTTTTTTTTTAAAATGTTATTTGACGTATTTGCATTTCATCACAAGTCAAGAATTGCACTACGCCCGTCACTTTGTACATAGTTGTTAAGTCTCATGTGCCTGTAATTTCACTGACTCTCAAGGCCATCTGCCGGATCACACCGTTAGGTGCTTGGCTACAGATTTTCTACTTGAGGTCGCTTGCCAGGCGGGCATTCACAAAATGCCCTTCCACCATGCGGTAAAGCTCCAGCCCGCGGCAGGATTCGAACCATGGACCTGCTGCGCCGCAGTCCATAGACAACGCGCCTGAGTCATCACTGTTTGAAAAAAAAAAAAAAAAAATCTTATTGTATATATTACTTCATTTACAAGCCATGACGGTAATACGAATATGTACTGTAAACGCATTCTATCGACGCCGCGCCGGACGGTAAGTAACTAACAAATTCTGAAAACGCCGATTTGTGGTTTTGTACGTTACGACTTTATTTTTATTTTTCGGCCTGTTACTTACTTAGAGAAAACCAAACTTCCCTTGAAGAAGGAGAACTGACTTGCACTTGGCAGTTTTTTTACGATAGCACGTGCGCCCAACAAAGCAAGCATATTTCCATGCGGGCACACAATACGTGTCGGAAATCACGGTCAGCAGTACGATAAGGCTATCGCTCCGTGAACAATACGAAATAACCAACTGCGAGGTTTGTTAGCAAATAAACCAACGAGTTTTGTAAACAATATTAGTTGTTGAGAAACAGAAGAATATTGACTATAGACGCAAAACTAACTCCTGTATACCTCAGACCTCATGCCTTTGAAGCGTTCGTTCGGTTTGAGCCATATGAATAGATATCCACTAGGTAAGCGCGCTCCATTATCGAACGCATCTTCACTGAACATTAGCTGAAATAGTGGTCAAGTGCTACCCAGTTCTTTATAACAATAAAACTTTTTTTTGGATCATCTCCTATTGAATCTCTGAATCATATTAGTATCTCAATCGGCAGATCAAACAAATTATTTAGACGGGGTGCGTACCTATATTATATATGTGCGAAAGTCGAGAGTACTGAGGGAGCAGTCGATAAAGTGTAGAGGACGAATAAAGCACGTGGTGCCGACTCGGTGTAGTCTTTGCTTCGGTGTAGTTTTCTCGGTTGCTTTTAAACAAGAAGAAGAAGAAAAGGAAACAGGAGGTCGTAGCTGTCATCTTTTGCCCACCTTCAACAGGAGCCTTCATTACCTGTAATGACTCCTACAGGAAGATGGGAATACATTCTAAACCGGGCTGCCATAATTCCGGACTTCTCGCTAGTGGAAGAGTTAACTACCATAAAATAATATAAATATGAAAGGTGACAACTCGAACACATGTTAGAGTCTTTCTCGGTCGAGATGACGTCCACTCGGTGAAAATAGGCCTCCTCAGGTATTGCCATAATCCTCACACTTGGCAGGCGGCCTTGGGATCGCAGTATGAGATGGCAGTAAAGCAGAAGGCATTGCTGCCCATCTTCTGATATTTTTCCCGTCGTCGACTCTTACGACTTCCACAGGAATATTATATGTAGGGACTAGGGAGGCACTGTAGCGAGTGAAATTATAGGGGGAACGAGACATATGAACTAAAGTCTTGAGAGTGACGAGCGCAGTGCAGTGTCAAGGATAACACTGCAACTGTATCAACATGCGAGAAGCTTACAGGCGTACTTATAAGGCGGGTGACTAGTACGTTTAAAATAAAAAAAGTTTAATCTTAAAAGTTCAAACTCTTTAAGTTTAAAAGTTATGGATCTTACACTTTGTGATAAATGATTTAAATCTCCAACTAATGGGTTTGTTTGACTTTACTGATGAGAACGCTGTGATCGTTAACTACGCAAAGTTAGTTTTGCAGATTTCAGTTGGTAAATAATGCAAATAGCTAATGCCGTAAGGGGTAAGGGGCTCCAACTATCTGTAGCTGATGATTTTAAACTACTTATCGCTCAATATAAGCGTAAGAGAAAACACTGCCATAGAAATTTAGTACTGTACTAATAATATAAATAGATTATTAGTATATAACTATTATTTTGATGATTTGGTATTTTAATATTTTGATATCTTGCGAGTGAGTTGTTTAAGTGATATATATTGAGATTCAGATAACGTGTGAGTGCTTTGTTTTGATGATATGGTACTTTGAGATTCAGGTATGTTACGATCTGCTATTTTGAAGATTTGCTATTTTAAGATTCTGGTACCTATCTTACGATTTCGGTATTTTGGAACTCTGGTGATCTGCTAGTGTAGGATTTTCCGACAGTGGTGTCTGTAGGGATTATGTTATGACAGATGCGCAAAGTTTATGGAAAATTTTCATAATTCTAAACAAAGATTTTTGTTTAGAATTATAGTCATATCTGCCGCAAGGGTACTCTAATTTTTAATGGACCTTGTTTTTTATACCTGCTACAAACTATCCGTCTGTCTCTTCAGCACTACCAATAATTATCAAAAATCAAATCAAAATCAAAAACTTTTAATTTCAGGCACGTAGGCCCATAAAATGTTAGTAAGTTTTTACACATAATATATATATTAGCAATAAAACAAAACACAAAACTTAGAACTAATCACACATAATAAATAAAATAAAAATCCCGGGTAAATCTGGTTATTTATAGAGACACCAGCTGAGCCACTGGTTTGTGAGCTGTGATCCAGTGCCTCTGGACTATCTAGATTATATGGACAGCATATTTTTCATATAATTAAATACTTGTGTGCTGTTTAGATTATAAGAGTTGAATAATAAATCTTGTCGGATATATCAAACTTATGCTTATGTTATATTTGAAATCCCCTTCTATTGCATCTCTTAAAGTTTTTAAGAGCACAATTCCGGACTGCCTACTCGTATATTAAGAACTATTCCTTTTTTTCGTAACGTGTGAAAAATACATTTACGCATTCCCGTCCACCCCGGGGAAAGTGGCCGGGATATGCCGGGCTCGACACCAACTACCACAGCAGCAAGTGCCCCTACCGACTAAATAACATACGGTGTTCCAACTCTACCGCTTCTAGGCGGGGCCGCGGGGACGCTTTAGCACTCTTAAGAGGAACGGGAAGAGAAGCTCCAACAGAAAAATAGGTATTTTAACAAAGTGATGCTGTCTCACCGCTAAACGCCCGAACAGAATAGTGCGATAGGGACAATTGCAGTTTCTTCAAGTTTTGACTAAAAATTTGCGTTCTAGGAGAAAACTTTTCTCCTTTATAAACATTAATCAAATCTAAAAATGTTGGTCTTATTTTATAACTGACATAAACTAGGTTTATAGGTTTTCATTTTTCTTTATTTATCAATATTTTTTCTATAAATAATTCAGAAACTAGAGATACAAGTTTTCAGAAAATATCGGTATTTAAATACCCATTAATTCAAACTCATTTAATATAATGATAAAAATCAACCTATAAATCAGGATATTGATAACATCTATATAATTTCCAAAAATTATCAAAATCGGTGATTGTTTAAGGGGGTTAAACGTTTTCTCTTTTTGTAAGAAAATTCGAGACTTCCCTCCAGTCTTAAGTACTATTCCTAATCTAACCATTGCGTATCTAATTCAAATTTCCTAACGAATGAATGTACTTTTGTTTTCTCTCGTCTGACAACCTAACTATACAAGTTTTCGTAATTATGCATCACATCGTGATTCACAGAATGTTGTAATTCAAAATATCCCAAAGCATGACAAACACTGGCTTGCTCCGTTTGTCTCGTTTGCCGCACAACCTTGCTTCACATTTTGTCATAACACGTCTGCCGCGCGGCCCACACTGCCTGTTGTACATTTTGACATGCAGTATCATGAATCACAATGACATAATGTTAATCTTCAATAGAACAATAGTGTATACTAATACTATATTGCGAGTTGTAAGTGCGGGTGACCCGAATAGTCGTTCGTGCTGGGGAGCCATAAGGAATTCGTTTGCGAATATATAATATACATTTTCGTATTGAAAGCATTTGGTGTTACTTGGGTTCCGTGTTAAAACGGCATATTTACTATGCCTGTTCATCCGTTTATCTTTTCAACTGTCAAAAATTATATCCTAACAAAAAAATAAAAAGGAGGTAACATTACGTGTAACTTCAGTTCATATGACAAAATGACGAGAACCGAAAATATACAAAAAAAATTTTAGGTTTCGTACCCAAGAGGGCAAAACAGAGCGAATGAGACTCTGCCGTCTGTCTGTCCGTCCGTGCGAATGCACTGGTCTGTAGCTCGTAAACGGTATAAGTTGCAAACCTTACTCGTACTTTGTGTAGAACATCGACGACTGACTAGAAATTCAATTAAATATTTAGTGGCTGGAATACTAAATATTTTTTGCACCTACTAGGGTATCAATGAGGGGTATTATCGTCTAAAATTCATCGAGTGGAAGTACAAGTATATTTTTCATATCTAAAAAGGAAGAAACGGAGGCCGTGTGTAGTCAATTTTATGCCTCTTTTGTTAAAGGGTCTATCGTAGAAACAAAAGTAGGTAGGAATCTGAAATTTCGGTATCTATATGTTATGTACTTATATACCATATCTTCTATTTAAGCATCAAATATTGAAAAAGCCGATTTATAATTTAGTTTTTAAGCTGCTATAAAAACAAAGTTTTTTTTTAATTTTACATTTATTGCAATACAGAACCCTAAAAGAACGAGGCCCGACTCGCACATTGCCAATTTTTTCAACGTGTTTTGATTTTGCTCTACCTCAAACACGATAATGCAAGCATCAAACCTGAAACCTTATCGTCGTATTCTAATGGGAATTCATATTCATTTTGAAGTTTGAACTTCATAACATTTCAATATTAATCATTAATCAAATAATAATTCATTCATCGTTTCAATGAAAAATTTCAAAGTTATGTCAAATTAACTCTACATTAACATTGTAGTTGCACAATAAGGTTTAATAGTTTAATTATAGTAGAATAAAAACTCTGAATTTTCTACTTATAATAATTAAAACTAGTGAAATGCGTTGAATAAATAGAATACTATTTTTTAGAGGTTTCAGAGGTATCGAGGATGCGTTGCCGGCCTTTGAGGAGGGAATATGCTCTCTTCTTGAAGGCCCCTAAGTCGTATCCGTTCGGAAATACTGCACCTGGCAGCTGGTTCCATATTGTGGCAGTGCAAAATTTACAAAAGAAGTCCGGTGCATAAAAACGTGCCTGGTAGATGGCTCTATACTCGCCCCCTATTAGAATGGATCAAAACATATCCAGCGAAACGTAGTAGCTTAGACATGATGATTCACATCAACGGCCATAATATAACGTCCACTGTTAAACATTTTTTTTTTTTATAATTTTGTAAAGGAACAAGCTCGAGGCCCACCTGATGTTAATGGACTAACCTCTGCCTATGACAGTTGCAATTCATGACAACTCACGAATTGCACTGCGCCCGTCACATAGAGACATAGTTGTTAAGTCTCATTGTGCCTGTAATTTCACTGGCTCTCAAACACACAAACTTCTGGAACACACCTTTCGGTGCTTGGCGACAGACTTTCTACTTGAGGGTGGTAGCTAGCCAGGCGGGCAATCGCAAAATGCCCTTCCACCATGCGGTGAAGCTCAAGCCGGCGGTGGGGATCGAACCAGGGTACTGCGGCACGGCAGTCCATAGCTATTACCGCTCGGCCATCATTGCTTCGAATTAAGAGGGTTTCGCCGTAATCCCCACGCTTGGCAGACGGTTTGGGGATCACAGTGTAAAATTGCAGTTCTTCATTAGGCGCTGGTGCCCTTATAATGGTATTTTTTTCTTTGTCGCTTCTTAAGACTCCAACAGGAAGATATTAGGGGGGTAATAAATTTTGAACCAGTGATGGCTCAGTGGCATTGGCTATGGACTGCCGTGAAGCAGGTCCATGGTTCGAATCCCGCCGCGGGCTTAAGCTTCACCGCATGTCGGAAGGGCATTTCCACAAGTAGAAAACCACCCTCAAGTAGAAAAACTGTCGCCAAGCACCTAACGGTGTGTTCCGGCAGCTGTCCTTCAGAGCCAGTGAATTTACAATCACATGAGACTTATCAACTATGTCTCAAAGTGACGGGCGCAGTGCAATTCATGACTTGTGATGCATGCATGCATGTTATAGGCAGAGGTTAGTCCGCTTAACATCAGGTGGGCCGAGGTCCACCTCCTTATGTTATTACCTAACTATTAACCTTATGTTATTGTGACGGAACGAGCTCGAGAGCTTGTTCCGTCACAATAACATTAAAAAAAAATCTCCCTCGGCACCCCACGGGGTTCCAGCAGTACACAGGCGTGATATACCTTCACGAATAATGATGTAATTGGTAGCTAAAAAGCAAAACACTTACGAGAGGAAATCGAAAGTTTAGGAGTCAGCATTGTTACCTGTAAAAGAAAAAAACTCAATTAACTTTCATGCGATACGAACAACATGACATTACAATTTATGTATATATGATTGTTAGTGGATTACAATAGACTCATATATCAATCACACACGAGATATTAGAACCCTCGAGCAAAGCGAGTGCGCTTTTATTTCAAAGGTACATTTATTGAGCACTAACACAAGGTACATTTGTTGAACACCCTACTTTTCATTTCTTATGCGAGGATATAGTTGATAAAAAATTTTTGCAACAACAGAAAATTAACATTTTAATATAGGTTACAATATATTAAAAAAATGTGACCAATATAATTATGTTGTTGGGATATATACAAAAACAGGCAAAGCATTTTTTCGAGTCAACTGTACTTTACTATACCTACCCTGACCTGTGTATACTATACTAATCCCTTTTTTTTAGTTTTTTTTTATGCCTGATAGGTTAACATTTGACCACGATCTCACCTGATAGTAAGTGATGACCACATCATCACTTACTATCAGGTGAGGTAGTACACGAAGATGTTGTTCAGGCTAGCCTAGAATTACTGGCTCTCAAGAACAAGTACCGGAATACACCGTTAGGTGCTTGGCGACAGATTTTCTACTTGAGGGTGGTAGCTAGCCAGGTGGGCATTCGCAAAATGCCGTACAACTATGCACAACATTATTGTATTGTCGAACTGATTGCGAGTGATAAGTTATCTTGCGTTCTTGTTTCCGTCATCTGCAACCTTTACATTCCCAATGAACCTAAGAAAACAAAGCTTGTTTTGTGCTGTTGGTCATAATAGTCCAGTAGCATTACGATTTTATGTAGGTTTTTTACAAATACCTGAATAATACCAAATGCATCGGTCAAAATTTCTTGAAAAAAGCTTAGTAAACTTGTAACTAATCATCTGTGCAAAATTCGTTAAATCTTAAATTATTAAAAGTTAGCATGCAATTTTAACGTACTGCTACTGGACTATAAGTGCTAAAATGATTTAAAACACCGCGCACAGACCTCACATTAGCATGGTCCGACTTCGACAAGTTATTTCATACGTTTCAGTGCTAAAAGTCGGTTCCTTTTTTATTCCATTTTTTTTTCTTTTTAGTGATAAAGACTGCTTACAAGATCATTGCCTAAAATAGTCCTCATCGTCAACAACAGCAAACCATTAAATGATTCAGGCAAGCGAATACATTTTTCAGTTCATTGACTATAAATTTTAAACTACTCAACCAATTTTGATTAAATTTATATGACTACTTCGGAAGTTTCCCTTTCTAAGATTTTTTTTATCAAAATCGGACAATTGTGTAAAAATTTGTGGTCATACAAAAAAATATATACGCGTCGAATTGAGAACCTCCTCCTTTTTGGGAAGTCGGTTAAAAATACACCATCAACTCTCAAATAAATTATCACACAGCAGATAATTTATTTCAAAGTTTGGGAGCCAGTTCCTGCTTCTACTGTATCTTCGACCACATTATCATTTACCAACAGTAGATTTCTTAGCCGACCGGACCTAATAAAATGAGTAATGTAGTTCCAAACAATAAAAAAAAATGCTGGATTCCGACACAAGACCATACGGAACTAAAATCAAACTAAACTACCACGCACGAAAAAAAATACACAAAAAACAGAATGTAAGCGCTGAAAACAAAAGAATCGTCCTTGTTCAAGTAAAACCACGAAACAAAAGAACTTGAATATAATAATATGGGCTCGAATTATGATGTATATCTGCACAAGGCAAATGTTTAAGTACTGTGAGAATTTGGTAATAGATTTTTATATAGGTATACAAACTGTTTATTTCCCGTTTTTAAATTGGCATGGACAGTCTAAAGTGCGTAATCAAATTTATGTACCGTATCAGCATGGACTGGAAACTAAATAAATATTACAAAATCACAAATATACGATAGGAAAAATTTAAGTCAAGTGCGGGATTCGAACCCGCGTCCATCCACCCCTTGAGCCGGGGTATGCTCTAACCAATTGAGCTAACATGACATGACGTCATAACTCAAATCTTTCCTATCGTTCTTTAACCATCGTATTGAGATGGAGCGACATTTATAGTACCACTTGCGTTGTACTACAAACAAGACCAATTTTGCAATTGGTTTTAAACTTGTAAATGATGACGCAACCCTATAATTTTAATATTGTTAGGTTCGCAATTCGCATCCCGCACATGACTTAAATTTTTCCTATCGTATATTTGTGATTTTGTAATGAAATCACCATAGCAGGCGTTGTTGCGAACCTAACAATACTAAATAAATATCCCTTGAGTTTATTCACTTTCTATACCATAGAGACAATATTATCTACAAGGAAAGTAAACCTCCTTTTGACATTTCCGTGGAAATATGTCTCCATTTCATAGAATTGACACAGAACGTGAAAAACCGATAAATTACGCTGTATATATTTACTATTTAAATAATATAATGTCACGTAAGTATTGTAATATGTATATGTAAATCCCGTGTAACATCTTCAACAACTTTTCACTTAGCATTTACTTTTAGGCGATAAAGCGGTCAATTGCTAGTAAAACAAAACTGAGAATGTAGATAAATGCTATGTATTACAAAATTACGAAAGGAAACATTATAGTCATGTGCGGAATTCGAACCCGCGCCATCCACCCCTATAGCCGGGGTATGGTTTCACCGCGGAGCTTGCGTTATTGCTTATTTTTGCAATAAGGCATGCTCCGCGTAATTATAAACGAAATGTTACGTAGTTTTTTTTATAAATTACTATATGGCGACATTTATAGAGAGAAAAGATTTATCGACCGTGGATACTTATCCATCGACGTGCGCATGCTCGGAGAGTTTTTTTTTTAAATGTAATTTGTCGTATTTGCATTTCATCACAAGTCAAGAATTGCACTGCGCCCGTCACTTTGTACATAGTTGTTAAGTCTCACGTGCCTGTAATTTCACTGACTCTCAAGGCCATCTTCCGGATCACACCGTTAGGTGCTTGGCTACAGATTTTCTACTTGAGGTCGCTCGCCAGGCGGGCATTCACAAAATGCCCTTCCACCATGCGGTAAAGCTCCAGCCCGCGGCAGGATTCGAACCATGGACCTGCTGCGCCGCAGTCCATAGCCAACGCCACTGAGTCATCACTGTTTCAAAAAAATATAAAAATATTTCTTATTGTATATATTACTTCATTTACAAGCCATGACGGTAATACGAATATGTACTGTAAACGCATTCTATCGACGCCGGACGGTAAGTAACTAACAAATTCTGAAAACGCCGATTTGTGGTTTTGTACGTTACGACTTTATTTTTATTTTTCGGCCTGTTACTTACTTAGAGAAAAACAAACTTCCCTTGAAGAAGGAGAACTGACTTGCACTTGGCAGTTTTTTTACGATAGCACGTGCGCCCAACAAAGCAAGCATATTTCCATGCGGGCACACAATACGTGTCGGAAATCACGGTCAGCAGTACGATAAGGCTATCGCTCCGTGAACAATACGAAATAACCAACTGCGAGGTTTATTAGCAAATAAACCAATGAGTTTTGTAAACAATATTAGTTGTTGAGAAACATAAGAATATTGACCAGACGCAAAACTAACTCCTGTATACCTCAGACCTTTGAAGCGCTCGTAGCAAAGTTTACTTAGCTGTTCTCAACCGATCAGCAAAGTTAAGCAACGTCGCCCGCGGTCATGATGGGTGACCGCTAGTGACATTACTACTGTGCGCTTCCGTGCTTCGGAGGGCACGTTAAGCCGTCGGTCCCGGTTGTTGTCTTAGGATGGCAGTCATTATAGCATGGTGGTAGGGCATTTTGCGAACGCCCGCCTGGCTAGCTACCACCCTCAAGTAGAAAATCTGTCGCCAAGCACCTAACGGTGTGTTCCGGCAGCTGTCCTTGAGAGCCAGTACTTCTAGGTTAGCCTGAACATCTTCGACCACATCATCACTTAACATCAGGTGAGATAGTGGTCAAAGGCTAACCTATCAGGCATAAAAAATAAACCTCATGCAGAATCCTTGAAGTGTTCGTACCGGAGCTTTGAGCCTAATTGAATAGATATCCACTGGGTTAGCGCGGTCCATTATCGAACGCATCTTCACTGAACATTAGCTGAAATAGTGGTCAAGTGCTAGCCAGTTCTTTATAACAATAATACTTTTTTTTTATTACCTCCTTTTGAAGATCTCTGAATCATATTGGTTTCTCAATCGGCAGATCAAACAAATTATTTAGAGGGGGTGCTTACAGATGTATATGTGCGAAAATCGAGAGTAATACAATATAATACAATATTCTTTATTCTTCTCTCCACAAAGGTATTAATTTATTAAAGCACTGAGTAAAAGTAAAAGTAATTACTGAGACGGCAGTCGATAAATTGTAGAGGACGAATAATGTACAAGGTGCCGACTACACTGAGCGTGGTATAAAAGCAAGAAAAAGAAGAAAAGGAAACAGGAGGTCGTAGCTGTCATCTTCTGCCCACCTTCAACAGGAGCCTTCATTACATTTTCTTATTTTGTTTATGATGTTGTGACCGAACAAGCTCGAGTATGACTCTATTATGACTCCTACAGGAAGATATGGGGATGCATTCTAAGCCGGGTTGCCATAATTCCGAACTTCTCGCTAGTGGTCGAGTTAACTACCATAAAATAATATAAATATGAAAGGTGGCAACTCGAACACATGTCAGTGTTTCTCGGTCTAGTTGAGTCATCACCATCAACAACCATGACGTCCATTCGGTGAAAACAGGCCTCCTCAGGTGTTGCCATAATCCTCACACTTGGCAGGCGGCGTTGGGATCGCAGTGTAAGATGGCAGTAAAACAGAAGGCATTGCTGCTCATCTTCTGATAGTTTTCCTTTCGTCGTCTCGTACGACTTTCACAGGAATAATATATGTATAGGGACTAGGGAGGCACTGTAGCAAGTGAAATTATAGGGGGAACGAGACATATGAACTAAAGTATTGAGAGTGACGAGCGCAGTGCAGTGTCAAGGAGAATACTGCAACTGTATCAACAGGCGAGAAGCTTACAGGCGTACTTATAAGGCGGGTGACTAGTACGTTTAAAATAAAAAAGTTTAATCGACGTGAGTGGTGCCATGCTGCTCATCAGGCGGCATTATAGGCTTTTATATCCAGCAGGTACTTACACGTGTTATACAATATAAGAGCAGGTAAACCTCCCAGCCATGACAGTTACTTGGTTACTCAGTCCGTCAGCGTCAATTAGGCACGGAACCCATTGAGGCATAACATTGTAAGTATTTACATAACATTAGTCACATTATGCATATTGATTCAAGCTTTGTACATAATTCAATAAAACCGCACTTTATGACTGTTTTGGCAACATTTTTTACAGCACCATCTCACAGAGTTTTGACGTACCAATTGATTTTAAACCAAAACCAATTAGGTGTCTTAAAAAAATAATAGGTAGCGCTAAATAAAATTGTTGAAAAGGGCTTCATCGATTCATAATAAAACAATACTATTTTGGTTATATTTTTTTAAGGAAACCCACCTGAACGGATTTATGTCTAGAGCAAAACCTTATCTACCTATATAGAAACTTTTTTTTTTTTAATTGTTGATAGGCTATCCTTTCACCACTATCACGCACCGCGATGATGATGTTCAGGCTAACCTAGAAATACTGGCTCATCATCTATCGGAACACACTTTGGTGACAGATTTACTTGAGGGTGGTGGCTAGCCAGGCGGGCATTCGTAAAATACTCCACCACCATGCTACAACGATTGCGGGCTTGACGTGTCCTTGGAAGCACTGAAAAACTCAGTATTAATGCCGCTAGCGGTCACCCATCCAACTCATGACCGCAGTGGACGACTAAGCAAACTATGCTACGGGCGCTTCAAAATTTCATGTAAATCCATAGAGCTATTTCGAGATCCGAGATAAATGTATATTATACCTTACCTAACACAGATATTCAAGAATTTCCCGTTTAACGTTATTATTACATATAGATTAAAAAAGAATATGACTAAGCCATACAAATAACGCTCAAAAAAATTAAGCCAGAAGAAGAAAAGTGAAAACAGTAAGTCTGCGGAATAAATACGCCACATTCACATAGCGACATAGCAAGAAGTATGTACAGAACCAATTATCTAGAAACCTACAATTAAATAAAGTGGACCCACTGTTACTTTCCATCCGGTGATTAGGGAAGCGAACCGTACCTTGATCATATTTTTATACTACTTCATTAACCGTCAGTTCCCGGCTTAAGAGTACAAGGAATGTTCCATATCTTTCCGATGGATGACGTAAAAGGCGGCTAAGGCAAAGAAAGCACCAAATAAGCAGCATACACGAGCATTCTCAAGAATAGTTGCGTTCTTAACCTGTTAAAACAGCTGGCCGTAAAACTATGGGTTCTTGTTTTCTTATAAAATTTACAAATAATCGCTTACAGTAAATTAAATATATGCCTAATTAAATACAGTTGATCAGTAGTAAGTTGTTAAAATTGAATTTGAAATTGAATTGAAATCATGATCTAAGGATACATAAAATTGAACTGATACCGAAGATTGAAGCTAATATAAATAATATTTTATGTTATTAAAAGAAAAAAATACATATTGAACTGACCTCACATAAAGCGAGACATGTTTAGGAAGACGATTCCATTGCTTTGATATACTGCATATACCTACTAATATATTAATAAAACCATAGAGATCTATCTCTCTCCTTTAGTTTCTGTGATCTGTGAATAAAACCTAATCCTATGTATACTTAATAGAATAAAGTGAGTGTCTAATGTCTGTTCATAACAGGTAAACGAATTTTATGAAATTCAGTAAGTATAGTTGTAAAGATTCCTTGGGGTTTTGATTAATGCATTGGATACGTTTCACCGCACTTACCTGAATATTATTTGAAAATAAAATAATAATAGCTCTTTATATTCTCGTAGCTAAATATTAACGAATCCTAGCAAAATATGTTAGAAAACTCCTTAACCAAGCAGTCAATTTAGATTTCTAAGAGTTAGGGATACACTGAGAAAAAAAAGCTACTTAAATGAACTACTTAAGTAAGGAGCTTTCAATTTACTACTTACCACGGGTGCAGCCTACGTAACATGGATGCCGGCTACTTAGTAATGGTTAGGAGTACTTAAGCGTTTAGGAGCAACACCATGTTCCATAATGACGTTGGAAATTTGTACTTATAATGTGGTCACATACTTAAAAAAGATGTTCCACCAGTACATTAAGTAGTCATCCCATATATACGTACATAAGTACACAACAACGTTACAGGTACTTGCCCGGATTTAGTAACTACGTATCATACACGTACGTCTTCTACTTTTATAATGACTTCAGACGCGTGGATACCGTAGCTTTACAAAATATATTTATAAATATATGCCGCAACATTATAAGTATTAAATCTCATGCAACCTACATATAAATTGATAGTCAGAGAGAAAAAATCTTGTAACTGTTTCACATACATATAGAATGTTATTCCTAACTAGCTCCCAACATGTTAAGGGTTGTGTTTTATTCATTATATTATTATGTCGCCGTGAATGATTTTTTTCTATGGGAAAGCTGTATATTTTTTGCGATTTGATCAAAGTCTTAAAACATAAGTTGTTTGTCTGACGCTACTAGCTAATAAGAATAACACCGTTATGCATGATACAAAGTTGGTACTTACATGACGGTTATACCTACTTCAATAACGTATCCAACATCGTTATGTAAGTAGTCGGCATCCGTATAAAAACATGCCATTTACTTGTTATACGTGGACAGGGCCCTGATAAGTAAATACGACGAACCATTATAAATATGTTACGTACTTGAATGGAGGTCACATCTACTTCTATAATGTATCCAACACCGTTATGTAAGTACTCGGCCTCCGTACACAAGTATGCTTTGTACGTGTAATACGCAGACAGAGTCCTGATAAGTAAATATGTCCAAGCATTATAAGTATGTGCCGTACTTGAATAGAGGTCATATCTACTTCTATAACGTATCCAACACCGTTATGTAAGTACTCGGCCTCCCTACACAAGTTTGCTGTGTACGTGTAATAGGTAGACAGAGTCCTGATAATTAATATGACGAATCATAATAAGTATGTAACGTACTTGTATGGAGGTAATACCTATTTCTGTAACGTATTCAACACCGTTATGTAAGTACGCGGCCTCCGTACACAAGTTTGCTATATACGTGTAATACGTAGAGTCCTGATAAGTAAATATGACGAATCATTATAAGTATGTGACGTACTTGTATGGTGGTTATACCTATTTCTGTAACGTATTCAACACCGTTATGTAAGTACGCGGCCTCCGTACACAAGTTTGCTATATACGTGTCATACGTAGACAGAGTCCTGATAAGTAAATATGACGAATCATTATAAGTATGTGACGTACTTGTATGGTGGTTATACCTATTTCTGAAACGTATCCAACAATGTTATGTTAAGTACCCGGCGTCCGTACACAATTCTGATATTTACGAGTTACACGTCGACAGAGTCCTGATGAGTAGGTAACATAAAATGTTTTTTGATTGTCATAATAAGAAATATTTATTTAAGGTAACTATCGACAACATTCTTCTTACAGTCATGTTCAAGGATTTGAACCCTAATGTACGATATTCAATCTTCATTCCCGTATATACCTACCTACTTGTTAGTAGGTAGGTATGGTTGATCATTATTTACCTATTGCATCGAATATTGCAAATCGTTTGGATGTGTGTACAAATGCGATGTTACTAACATTTCTTTACGTATTATCTCTTTTTGTTACAAATCACATAAAGTACTTAACTTAAATACCTATCTACCTAAAAGCCATATCAGACGCTGCAAACAAGACCTCACCAAGGATCAAGCGTCAATTTTAAGGATCTAATCATCGACATATAGCTTAGCGTATTAGCATTAGCAACCTACCAACAACCGCGAAAAATGTCAACATTACCCGGTTTAGAAAAAAAATAAATAGGCATTTGTCACCTTCTAAATTGGCTTTTTTTTATTTACTGCACCATGGGATCTTGTACTGATGTGCATGGATTATCCCAAGTTTTGTAATATTTATAGAAAGTCGATATTTATAAAAATATCGACTTTCAAAATCGGTAAAATATAGATACACGCTAGAGGTCGCAGGTATAGGTACTACCCACGAAAGGATTCCAAAAGAGAGCTCGCTTTTTAGAACCTGGGCAAAGTTGTTATTTTTATGTCGGTACAGTAGGTAAGTACCTACTTGGTAGCTTTGGCCAACATCAAAATTTTTGTTCAGTAATTAACGTCGACAACAAATTAATACCTACCATTCACTTTACAACAAATAACTTTTTCAACAACAACTTGTTGTTTTGATGATTTATAATATTTTTTTGGAAAACAATAAACAAACAAAAAGTTGATTCAACTTTGCTATTATTACTAACGTTTTAGAAATAGCGACCTTTACGACGTTGGTACCTACCTACCTCAAGCAAATATTCTAGAGTTTAGCATCCCAGCTAAGTCCTTGAAAGCCAGTGAATCATTCATTATAAAGACATATTAATCATCGAAGATTCTAAATTACAGGCACATGAGACCGAACAGTATCAACTGTCTCAGGGTGATGGGTGCAGTTCCCTGCAAATGCATCTGTTTTTTATGCCTTATAGATTAACCATTGACCACTATCACACCTGACTCTCAAGGACAGCTGCCGGAAAACACCGTTAGGTGTTTGGCGACAGATTTTCTAATTGAGGGTGGTACCTAGCCAGGCGGGCATTCGCAAAATATCCTACCACCATCCCATAATTTATGCCATCCTAAGGAAACAGACGGGACCGACGCTACGACTTAACGTGCTCTCCGAAGCACGTGAACGTTCAGTAGTAATGTCATCTAGCGGTCATACATCCAACTCATGACCGCAGCGGATATTGCTTAACGAAGCTGATCGGTTAAAAACAGCTAAGCAAACTTCGCTAAGAGCGCTTCCAATATAGTAAGAGGTTACCGCTTAATATCAGGTGGGCTTCGTACATATTCCGTAACAATCGCATAAAAACGAAATGTGATCAAATATATTTCGCACCTATCTGCAAAGTAGCCAAGCCAAGTATTAAGTACCTACTTATAAAAGATAGACTGCTTACTCTATATAAGTAGCTAGAATACTTATATTTTATGTTATACGACTTATAAGTAGTCTGGCTACTTATAGTAAATATTCTGTATCATTAAAAACCCTCGAAAAAGTTTCGCGTCTTTTTATCTAGGAACAACTCAGTCTCGAACCTTATATAGTGATTGGGTGATGTGCCTACGCTTTCTCGACCACTGATTGGTTCCCGAGTTCTTCTCTGACGCTTAGTGATGGGATTATCCCATGTCGTTGCATAGATATTTTAGATTTATCGATATATCTCTTGAAGTATAAAAATCGATTTATCTATATCCAATACTTTCCGCAAATTCTATTTTAATAAGTTTTTTCCTTTACGAGTACCTACGCAGAAAATGTTTATCACAGAAAGCTTATTTACTAAGTATTATCATCGTTGTCGTTCATTTCGTGTACATTTGGATTAGAGACAGGACAGGAATCAGATATACTAGTAATCGTGTTTCTCAATGAGTGATTTGTAATTAAATAATAAAACCTAAAACTTGATTTAGAATTAAAATAGGAAGATGGTTAGCCAAGTTATATAGGTTTTTCAACTAAATAAAAGTTATCGCAGGGTTAAAAACTAAATATAAACCTATTTAACAAATTATTGGAGTACAAACTTTTATGCCCAAGGCGGGAATCGAACCCGCGTCCACCGATATCATGTCGGATGCCTAAACCAACTACTCCAATAATTTGTTAAATATATTTCGCTTAGCACGCGATAGTGCTTGTAATTATATTTAGAAATAAATATAAACCTGTTAACGAAATTATTTCCCATTACACACATATGTACCGATTTTAAGCCAACATCACACTAATATTATAAAGGCGAAAAGCTGTGAGTGTACATGCATGTTTGTTACGTCTTCAAGCTCAAACCGTGGGAACAATTTCGAAAAAAAAATGGTATGGAGGTTAATGAGGCGCTGCATTAACTACTACTTTTCATCATCGTGCATTACCTCGCGGGTGTAACCGCGGGGCACAGCTAGTACTCTAATAAGACTTCTAATAATAAAATAGTATGTATAACGACATACATCAACAATCATTACGTTACAACCTCAAAATAAAAACACTGGTTTTTCATCATATACTAGTAGTGTTTATGTTCATAAACATAATATAATTATTTGTAACTCAATTTATAAAGAAACGAATTGAATCGAAAATGGCGCCGGTAATCTTCTTACTCGCAACAATAACGCGCGAGTGAGGGGTATAGCGGGGCCATTTTCGTTTTGATTCGTTATCGTTATTACCCACCTTTACAATTAGTTTTTAATATTTTGCTTATAAAATATCGATAGGTACATATCATAGAATAATTATTTGCAAAACATCAAATCAGTCCGATATATCGTATGGCAAATACCGAATTACTTATATATATCGATGTTATGTGAATATCCCTATACTGCCCATCCCTAGTCAATATATCCATTATAAAATTTATTTTTTACCACACCATAACCAAGCGCGCTCCGCGCCGCATCTCGCGACACAAAATTGAGGTATTTTGTAAAAATGCAAGTAGGTATAGTGTTCCAGTGAGTTTTAACTTCTCAACTAAGCTGTGTATGTGTCCATTTGAGGAATAGCTTACCTACGGTTGCTTTGGTCTGTCTGTCGGGAACACCGTAGATACTACAAGCTGTACAATAAGGTATGTTAATTTGCTATCTTTGTAAAATACTTTTACTGTATCAGCCGGATTGTCCACTGCTGAACACAGCCTCCCCTATAATGGGGGGTTTGCCATACCTAATCCCAACGCTTGGCAGAGTCTTGGCGTGAGTTATCAGTTCCTTAGAAATCGCTGTTGCCTTTTGGTGTCTTATCCTTAGTCGCATCTTACGACTCCCACGGGTAGAGATGGGGGGACTGTTAATCTCTATATTTAGTTTGTATTTAGTATCATAATGACGTAATCAATGACTTATCAAAATGTAAATAATTTATTTTTAGGGACAGATGGGAGAGCTCTTATGAAGGAAGGCCAGTCTGATGGATGACTTTTAAAGGCTCAAGAAAAAAATTAGCCATATTGTATATTATCAATTTACAGAAACTTCAAAATCTTATATACAGAAGAATTCTACATACTGGCTTAAGATACGCTTTTTCCAAAGGCCAACCAATAGTCGTATATTATTCAGCTTACCTTGCTGTAAAAGATGGAACAGCAAAAAAAGAACGCAAGCGGCAAGCTCAATGAAACTTAATAACGAGAAGAAGAAAGCAACGTCCGAGTGACGAACTCGTTAAAATACACTCAGATTACCATTAACATAATCCTATTCTTCAACAAGACGTGCATCAGTAAACAATGATACCGATAGAGAAAATTGCGATAGTTATTGTGAGTAGTACTTTTAATTGGTTATTATTTTAGTACTTAACAGAATACTCGATGTTTGAGACATTTTTTTTATTACAGAGCTTGAACACTACGACGTCAACCTATATTTCCTAAGAAATAATGTGGAGCGGTGGAGAAAAGTTGTAAAATGTTGGACAGCATCAAGTACCCTTGTTTGAATTGATTGAAAATTTTATATGGCAGGCAGCAAGGTGGCATTAATTTAAAGTACCTAGCGTTTAAACCACCTGAAGGATATTTTCTAAATAAACTAGTGTGATAACAATCGTAACAAGCCGAATTTCGTATTTTTTTACATTGGGTGCTACTCAGCTTTATTATGTAGTCACTTAAGTATGATTGTCGTGCATTAGTTTGATAAGGGTTTTGTTAAGGTGTATATCAGTTGACAGTAAGATAATAAATAGAAATTTAAATAAATTGTATTCTTCTAACTTCAAAATCCATTAGCTGGTGCAATCACCTAGTATGTAACTTATCTAAAGTTTCATAATAACGCTTGTAAAGTAAAATGTTTAAAGTACCTACAATAATGTCAAGAGTAGTTATAGTAGTATAATAAAATAATTAATAATGTTATGTGAATTTGTTTAAAGTATTGTGTATCCACAGACATACTGTACAGTTCAGGTCTAACAAACTATTTATGGTGCATTCTATGTTTGTTGTGCAGAACTGTTGCACAGGTAGCGGCTTGGTCTTAGTAGCAGCATGTTGCATCTTACACGTAAGTATGGTTGTTGCACAGGATTCCGTTTTGGCATGGATAGTAAAGAATGATGGACATCACCACTACATGGACGTGTACCATGCTTTTACTAGACCCAAGCCAGTACGGAACCTGTCCCACATATCTACATACGTAGGATGCACCATGCTTTTACTAGACCCGAGCCAGTATGGAACCTGTGCCACATGTCTACATACGTAGGATGCACCATGCTTTTAATAGACCCGAGCCAGTACAGTACTTGTGCCACGTATCTACATACGTAGGATGCCCCATGCTTTTAATAGACCCGAGCCAGAACAGTACTTGTGCCACATATCTACATACGTAGGATGCTCCATGCTTTTACTTGACCCGAGCCAGTACGGTACGTGTGCCACATATCTACATACGTAGTATGTTCCACGCTTTTACTTGACCCGAGCCAGTACAGCACCTGTGCCATATATCTACATACTTAGGATGCTCCTTGCTTTTACTTGACCCGAGCCAGTACAGTAACTGTGCCACATATCTACATACGTAGGATGCTCCATGCTATTACTTGACCCGAGCCAGTACAGTAACTGTGCCACATATCTACATACGTAGGATGCACCATGCTTTTACTAGACCCGAGCCAGTACAGGACCTGTGCCACATATCTACATACGTAGGATGCCCCATGCTTTAAATAGACCCCAGCCAGTATAGTACTTGTGCCACATATCTACATACGTAGGATGCTCCATGCTTTTACTTGACCCGAGCCAGTACAGTAACTGTGCTACATATCTACATACGTAGGATGCTCCATGCTATTACTTGACCCGAGCCAGTACAGTAACTGTGCCACATATCTACATACGTAGGATGCACCATGCTTTTACTAGACCCGAGCCAGTACAGGACCTGTGCCACATATCTACATACGTAGGATGCCCCATGCTTTAAATAGACCCCAGCCAGTATAGTACTTGTGCCACATATCTACATACGTAGGATGCTCCATGCTTTTACTTGACCCGAGCCAGTACAGTAACTGTGCCACATATCTACATACGTAGGATGCCCCATGCTTTAAATAGACCCCAGCCAGTATAGTACTTGTGCCACATATCTACATACGTAGGATGCTCCATGCTTTTACTTGACCCGAGCCAGTACAGTAACTGTGCCACATATCTACATACGTAGGATGCACCATGCTTTTAGAAGACCCGAGCCAGTACAGTACCTGTGCCACATATCTCCGTACGTAGGATGCATCATGTTTTAATAGCTTTGTGTCTTTTCTGGTACATACTAACAGCTACTTATGTACGTAGTAAAGGCAAGTAAATTACATAGCTCGATGTAAGTATGTCGGCTACTTAATGAAAGCTACGTACGCAACATGGTGCCGGTTAGAAGCGTAATAGTGTCCTGTTTTGCTACGTATTTTAAGTATGACGACCCAGTATTTTTTTCTCAGTGTAGTTTCGTGACTTATTTTTGCAGGTTCGTAGTACATTTTATACCGTTTATGGTAAAAATGCCAATAAAAATTTATAAGTAATGGGAAGCTTTATTCTTGACTTAGTAAAAGCTGCGATTTATAAAAAAAACATCATAAGTATGTACGAGTACTCAAGAGGCTCCTTTTAACCATTACGGTTTTGTTTTACGGAAGTACTTTGGAAATAACCTATTACGTAAATATGGATAAACATGCGTGACCTAAAAACGGTCCCTGGGGAAAAGTTTTCTGTTAAGTCATCCTATTTGTTGTTTACTTAATATAATAAATGAGACGTGTTATTTAGTTTCGTAGGGAGAAATAATAAAAAATAAATCGACATTTCATTTCCTTTTATTATTAGTTTACTTATAGGTACTGACATTGATGTCAATTCATCCTTTCGGGGCTATGAAGGATAACACGTGTTGATATGTTTTTGGTTCCGTAAAATTACACTTATACATAAAAGAAATATGTAGTCTAATCGTATCGAAAGCATGACCAACATCGCCACGGCAATAAAACAAACATCTATTATTAGCTAAACGACTTCCTGTTAATCAATTTAATGGGCAAACCTGAACATCGATGATCAATACAATTAAATGCAATTAGTTCTACCTCCCACTTCACCTTGAGAAATCCATTAAGATTTTGATAATGCGCAGATTCGTCAGGAGTCAGAATATTTTAAAATAATATTAATTAAGAACATTAAATTGTATTATTTTTTAAATACGATGCTGCCGACTTTACCCCTCCTTTTTAGCTTTACCTTTATGTATATAATCTACTGAAGCATAATCTTATTTTACTGCAAAACTATCAGCCTTTGACCACAACTCACTTATGATGGTAAAAAATTGATGACAAACAAAGTTTCATCATATTTTGAATACCAAGTGTCCTAACTCGCTGAAATTTTGCATGCATGTCCTTAAGCCTAAAATACTTTTAGTTTGCCAGAGGTTAGCAAGTTACTTATTTTAAATAGTAATAAAACAACTTTAAATAGTTTAATACCATTATTTTTGTCCCGACGCGGCGACGTTTCAAACACTTTGCAGTGATCGTGGTCACGGGGTGACTAATTAGTTTAATTTTTCACATGAGTTATTAAGAAATTTTTGTCCTACCGTCAGAAATTTTATGACCTACGAGTAAAACCCATTCTTATGATGACAGCCTAAAAATCTTGTCAGAAGCAAAAAGACCTGGTAAACTACTGTCACTAAGGGTACCTTTTTTACAACATACAGTAACAAATAATGATTAAAGAGTCCAAACCTAGAACAAGGATAAATAGATCTACACGTTACTGAATTGCAATCGGAACAATACTAGATAGTAGATTAAGAATTTTATCATGTACATTTTTCTCTTGTACATTTTTGTATACTGGTAAATTTGCAAAATGTCACGTAACTGGTCACTCAAATTCATAAGGTAGTTCATACACTGCGTCATTTATATCTGTTCAGCTTGTTCCTGTCTATGTACCGAGCATTTTCTGATTGCATCAAAGTTGTGTAAGTATCATAAGTATTGGGTTACGGAACCTCTGTCTGTGGCGCTGATAGAGTTACTGTTGCAGTGTGGATTACAATCTACGCTAGCACTGAGATGCCCTGTGGTAATACGGGAGTACAGTCAACACAATAATAAACGATAAACAAAAATGCAAGGTTCAAGACTATTGTTCAAAACCGTGAGCAAAATTAAATTGTGATTAAGACGTGTTCTCATGATCTAAGGATACTTGAAATCAGCAAGTCTTCAAATTTACTTCAAGTTGTAGCGAGTCGTGTCTTTGAAACTGAATTAAATCCGTTTGTTTTTATGACTTTCACTATATGCAGACATCTCTATAGCTCTCTTAAAGATAAGACCTAGAAACTGAAGACTGTTCATACGTCTAGGTAGGTACACAAGAATAATAACATAGAGATACTTTTAGAAACTGGCATATGAAATAATAACGTACCTATATAGGTTCATATATAAGTTTTCTGTCTGTGTTAAGATAATAAGTATTATCAACAGCGCGAAACAATCAACATACGTTTATTAATGCCAGAACATATATATGGGTATTATTAGATCCTTCTTCAATAAATGCGTCATCCTACTTCAATAAATCAGTCGTCAAACGCATTTTTAAGATTTTACTTCCAAGAACTTTATTTTACTTCAAGAAGATTTACTGAGTTATTGAGAAATATTTCAGTAGATAAATGGCGATGTAAGCAAGTTATTCAGCCATGTGAAATTACAGTTCACATTGTTATGTTTGCAATAACGCCTGCTATGCGAATAACATTACAAAATTACAAATATTAATATATTACTTGTTAATGATGACGAAACCTTATAATTTTAATATTGTTATGTTTGCAATAACGCCTACTATGCGAATAACAAAATCACAAATATACAATATATAAAGTGTTAAGATTGGTCTTTGTTTGTAGTACAACGTAAGTTGAATTATAGATGTCGCTCCATCCCAATACGATGGTTAAAGAACGATAGGAAAAATTTGAGTTATGATTCATTGTCATGTTAGCTCAATTGGTTACAGCATACCCCGGCTACAGGGGTAGATGGACGCTAGTTCGAATCCCGAAAATGACTTTAAAAAAAATTCTTCTCTTATATTTTCTATTTACAGTTCACACTTATTATTATGAAGATTAATTAATTTTGAATAATATATGAACACCTTGAGTAGATATAGAATGCCTGTAAGTTAGATATTTTATCATAAACCTTTTATTGATAGTCGGACTAGACTGTACATTTATTTACAGATCATGACTCACTTTTACTACTTTCGACGACATTGGCAATTTAAAATTTGTATTCTTGGGATGTGAAATGTGTAATTATGATCAATAACTTAGGCAGGTACTGATATCACGTTCTCGTTAAGGCTAAGACCCTAAATCCTATTATTAATGAAACTGTGATAAAACAATAATTAGATATCAATAGACCATATTTTCTTACTGTATCAAAGAATGCACAAACAAAAACTCAATCATTCGATACGTTTGATAAACTCAAAGCTTTTTACTCGTAGTTTCTATATTCGTTATATGTATAATATATTTATGTATATGTTCTATATCTTTAGACAGAACAACAATTCAGTTCAAAATAATTAATCTCGTTTTGCGAGATCCACGACACTTAAAGTAATATTTCAGCCAAAACAAACCGGAGACTGAAGAGAAAGTTATTTAACTGATTCATATCTCAAATATAACTTAAGATATTGCTTCAAGACGACCAAGATCTGGAAGACGCATCTAAGGTACACATATCCTAGTGAGACCAATGGGGATAAATGTAAATGGCCAAAATATACAAAAAAGTAATATGTGTGACATTCCAAAAGGCCTTAAAAGTCCAAAACTCTGTGAGACCTAAACATCGGCTGTAAATATATTAACAAGATAACAATAAACTTCAATTGTTTCGATTAATTACTGAACAATGTAAATATTTTGAAGGTTGATAATCCTTGGGCGGATACCTAACAAATACTTACATGATATGATACCAACCCGATCTTCTAGAAAAAAAAATCAGGTCAATTCTATCAACTGCATAGCAAGCCGGTTTTACAACAGCAAGTTAGGAATCTAGTCCGTTATTTATTTCTTAACTTGGCCGCCAAACGAGTCAACAGGATGTTGACTTCCTAACTTGTGCTTTTTATATACTTAGAATTTTACTTGACATTTTATTTTAGAATGAAATTTCTACGTAACTGTAGAAGAAAATAGTACTGTAACAGCCAGATTGTCACTGCTGACCATAAGCTACACCATTAAAGAGGGATGGGTTGATATAATGTCCATGATTGGCACGCGTCTTGGGGATCGCAGTATAAGAGAGCAACTCCTCAAAGGGCACTGCTGCCTCTTTCCGGTATTTTACAATAGGGTTGTTGACTTGTTTTTTTAAAGTATGTTAAATTATTTAGAACACTGAAATATACACCTAGCATTTTTAATTATTTTTTTAGGAGTCCTGGAATACTAGAGATCCATCTTTTTATTTCAACTTTTAAAATTGGCGCTAAAACATCATTCAATGGCGGCCTGTATGCTTATGACGTCACTAGGGCAAAAACAAATAGTGCTGAAATGTAATTCGTTTTGCTTGCTTGTTGTAGTGTCGTGCGTAATCGATTATACAGGTTGTTCGGCAGAACGTGTACCATAGTGTAGGGGTGTATGTAGACTGAATAAAACAATCACAGAACCAACACAGTTTGAAGCACGGATACATGAGTGGCAGCATTATCAATTATTTTTCATACATGGTAATTAAACAACTTTAATCGATTCAAAATCACTATTTTATTGAACATTTTTGTAATCCCGAAATGTAAACACTTTCAAGTGATCGAGACAATAGCGTGCAGTGACATCGGAATAAATATAATGATAAACATAAGCTTTTCCAACTGTTTAAAGTTGTTGTATTACTATGAGAAATAATTGCAAAATGTTTCCATAAATTCTTGATCCGAGTTTGGGTTTTATTATCTATGCTGATCTTTGATCAAATCTCACGGCGAAATATGATCAAAGATAAATGAGTCAAATGTACGTATTACACTATTAAAGATATGGGATCCAATGGATTTGATAGTGAAATAGGGGCCTAAGTAGTAAGATAGTGATGCGACATTTTGTAGGTTGCTTGCTATTAGCAATTACTAATGTCAATTGTCACTGTCAAAACCTTTGGAAGCAAACTCTCCAATTACTATTACCTATTCTGTGGCTTTGTTTTTGTCCTTATGACATCATTTCCGCCTTTACTTCCGTTTGAGATCACGTGACTTAAAGAAAATTTAAACACATTTTGTTTATTCAAAATAAAGGTAATCCAATGCAGAATAAATAATTTGTTAATTTCATCGAGTTATGTGCTCCAACTACTATCATGTTAACGTTACACTGTATTTTATTTTAGACTGTGTCAACTACCCTATTAGGCACCTCTTACGATACCTACGGGTAGAAATGGGGTGACATTCTAACCTGGCACCCCACGGGCAATAGTACGAGTATCTTCGAAGATCAAAAATATTTTCTGAGATTCCAATGATTACCCGGAAATCTGCCAGCAAATTTTAGCAATCGATGGATTCACCGTAATTCCATCGTATTGTAGAGGAAGAAGCTGCTATAAGGCTGGAACAAGCAACCCTGTAATAGTTCAACGGAGAAAAGAAAGCTTTTGAAGGCGTTCCCAGCGTTATCAACATTATTTACCCCAATTCTTTGGGAAGAGCACTGCCTCAAGAAGTATATTTACATCGGGATAAAAAGTATTCTCTATCAATCTGCAGGCTTCATGAATGTTCAGGATTCCTAGGTGGGCCAAATATTATCAAAACCGTTCGATTTGATGAAATTTGGCCCACCTAAGTACTCGGATCCTTGATGAGGAATGTAGACTGATACAGAAGAGTGACAGTTAAAAAGCAGACACAGAGACAATGAGCTGCAGGTGTCGTTAATGTTAGAAGTCTTCACCAGTCGTCGACGGTCGATCGCCTCACAAGCTAACCTAGTTTCAATAACTGCGAAATTGTTCGCTGCATGCGAAACAACTGCATGAATCATAGCACAAAATCGATGTAACGAGTCTGCTCAGATTGTTTTTAATTATGAAGATAGAATAGACGATCACGAACTTCATCTCAAAGAAGTGCTTCTCCAGAATTTTTGTAATCCTATGCCAATCTTCTGCTAATCCTATCCCATTCGATCCCATAAAACAGATCCCACTGAATATTTCCTATCACGGAACCATTAGCATTCCCATCGAATCCCAAACAAAATGATGCAACAAAACAACCAATCAATGGCGTTGGAACCAACTTTTTTAATGATAAAGACTCATCGTCGACAAAATTAAATCCTTTCCTAGAAGTTTCTGATTTCAGCAGGCACTTACCTAAAGCGGTAAATTTATCGGCCACATATATGCCCAATCAATCTTAGTCAAAGTAAAATTCCGGAATTTAAGAGGCCTTTTACATTTTGCAGCTCTCTCACTCGCACTTTTAAAGATTATTTCAAATAGCAACAATATGGTTTATATTTTTTTAAATGTAGTCAATCATTATTTCGCTGCATGCAACTATAGATGATCTCAACATATTTTTACTTTGTTACATGTTGAGTCCAATTAGGATTAGAGGCCCAAAATTTAAAATAACTAAATTACGCGTTTTGGATCCCCCATAACAGATATCAAAATGAAAATTAGTAGAGAACATCTATAGTTGCATGCAGCAAAATAATGATTGACCACATTTAAAAAAATATAAACCATATTGTTGCTATTTGAAATTATCTTTAAAAGTGCGAGTGAGAAGGCTGCAAAATGTAAAAGGGCTCTTAACACTTATATGCAGAAAGTAACTAAGAAATAATGAATATGCAGAAAGTAACTAAGAAATAACTATTAGGTATATAACGTAAAAGACTATTATGTTTGTACTCTCATAATAAGTCTAAAAAATACGTACAAATAATTTCCATAATATTATCTCAATGATAATATTCCTCTTTCACGATTATGCTCGCCTAGTACATTTTTTTATTAATACTTCCATATATTGCTTTTCCTAGTTTTCTGAGTGCAGCTGGTTCTGTCTCCAAATAAATCCAAAGATATAAGCGTAAAAAACTCTATTATGTACCTCTTTCATGATTATGCTGGCCAAGTACATGTTTTAATTGAATTAAATATAAATAATTAAAAAAAACCTTTTATTCCTTACCCCACAGACCTAGGATTTTTTCGCTACGCTTACCCTATTATAGTTAACTCCTTATATTAATATATTACTTGCTCAGTGGCTAAAATTGACAAAACTGTATGGAAACAGCCTCTTGCTCATAAAACCTCACATACTTAATATATCTGAAACAATAAAACCTTTTTGGCAATTGTCTCTATGAAATGTAGAAATCCTGGCAGTTTTGCTGTCATCGCTACACTTTCGCTGTTCCAGATTTGGCGTATTGTGTTGTCGAAATTCTCAAAACTTCAAGGAAACGTAATATGAAATATGATAATAATCTTTATACATATGGGTTTAAGGTTAAAATTCCTACGAAAATTAGTGAAGTTCTCGGTCACGTTTGGTTGCGTAAAGCTGCATTCTTTGTTTATCAAGAGCATTTTTAGAACTGGCTTGACAGTCTGATGCACTTAATGTATATTCGAAATTGTTCTAAGTGGTTGTTCCATCGTGCCGTAGATTTTACTAGCCAAAATTTATATTACATTGAATAAAATGTATGCTTATATTTATTTTTATTACCGGCGGTATGCCTTTATTAACAAAATTCTACAAACTATATACAACGCTACAGCTACTACAATAAAAACATTTAGATCCCTATAAGTCATTGCAGACTCATAGGCAGTCCAAATGCTCTAGCCCATTACCAGTTGGCAGCGTGCTCAGCATGCTGGCAGTATTGCTACGTTGAATTGCAATGCTTATTCTTTGAGCCAAATAGGTGCCAGCATTTTGATCACGCGTCGCATCGACCAAGCGCTCTGATAAGTTTTGGAAAATACGATGAGCTCCCGGTCCCCACGGACCCAACGTCTCTACACCAAACGGCTTAAATATGTAAGCCAGACCGAGGTCATAGAACATATAATAACCGAGGTTAGCATACTTGCTTATAATTGAATATAATAATATGTATAAATGCAACTCACTTGCACTGACCCTAGATATCTATGCACCAATTTATAATTGTTTTCTACGTGTGTAGGTATGTAACTAAGTTCCTTCAAAACGGCTGGACCAATTTAGGTGAAACTTTTTGTGGGAATTAGTGTGTTGTAATAAATGGGGAAGTGAGAGTCTGTGTTTCCTTCAGAAGACATCGAAAGCGGGTTTAAAACCACTGAACCAATTTAAGTGAATTAATTAAGTGGAACAGGCAGACATGGCAGAAGCAGTGATGGCTCAGTGGCATTGACTATGGACAGCAGGTCCATGGTTCGAATCCCGCCGCGGGCTTGAGCTTCACCGCACGGTGGAAAGGTATTTTGCGAATGCCCGCCTGGTTAGCGACAACCCTCAAGTTGAAAATCTGTCGCCAAGCACCTAACGGTGTGTTCCGGCAGCAGTCCTTGAGAGCCAGTGAAATTACAGGTACATGAGACTTCACAGCTATGTCTCAAGGTGACGGGCGCAGTGCAGTTCGTGACTTGTGACGAAATGCATCTGTTATAGGCAGAGGTTAGTCCGCTTAACATCAGGTGGACCTCGTACTTGTTCCGTCACAATAACATAAAAAAAAACAGTTTTTCATACCTTGTAAAAAGTATATAACAAACCATGACAAATAATGTTAAATGTGCAAATAGTACGACACCAACTTGAAACGAAAAAAAAACGAAACATATACTTAACTCAAACCACAGGTCAACAACATCAGTTTGTAGCAGCACTTTTTCTGTTTTACGTCTCAAAAGGTTGCGTGTCTTAGTTACCTGTCCCTAAGTTTATTTCACCTTTTATATACATAGTAGAGCCTTGAGTGACTGTAACGTCCATTATAGGTCAGATACCTAAACGGATACATATAAAATAGCTAGTAAATGGAGCAAAATGTCAGCCCTTCACTTGTCTCTCGTGTTATTACCATTTATTAAGGAACTACTGAAAACAGAGGCGGATTAAGGTAGATTTAAACCGGGCCCACACTTCGCCTTAAACTACCTTGAAATCTTTATTAAATACCAAGAATACTTTGATGCGAATGTTATGATGCACAAAATCTATTTATAATTGGGTAATAATTATTACTTACCTAATACGTACCAGTAAAAGAACATAGGAAATGAAACTATTTATCTATATCAATGAGATTGGTAGGCATTAAATTCCGAGGGGGGTTGCCATAATCACTTGGCAGGCGTCTTGGGGATCGCAGAAGGCTATGCTGCCAACGTTTCTGTATTTTACCTCTAGTCACCGCTTACGATTACTACATACCTATACTAATAAGTAGCATAACCAATGAGGCTTCAGGGAGGCGGTTGGACATAAAAGCGAAGCCAAAACCTTATTACAATAGGTATATAGTTATTGTTAGAAATAGGATATTTACCGTGTATCTGAATATTTTTAAGCTCTCGTGATCACGGTGCTTGCAACTGCCGAAATATCAGCTCAAAAACAATCATAAACACGGTAAAATCCAAAATTTTCCAATGAATGAATCTATTTCTAAAAATAACTACAGTGACCGTGACAGTTTAAATACTTTTATTACAGCATGTTGTCTATCATCTACATCTACACTAATAATATAAAGAGGCAAGATATATATTTTTGTATGCAACGCATAAACTTAAAAACTATTGGACTGCTTTGGATGAAATTTGGTCTGTAAATAGTTTGAGACCCGGAGAAGGACATAGGATAGTTTTTATCCGACTGAGCAAAATGAGCGATAACAGAAATAGGCGCGAGCGGAGCCGTGGCCGGAAAGGTAGTTTGACATAATTATGTTTCGTTAGCGCAAACATAAGTATATTATAATAAGTAAGTATGTTCTCGTGATGTTAGTGAACAATTTTAGTATATCTACTGACTGTAGATATATAAGGTAAGATAAGGGTGACAAATGTTATGTTTAATAAGTATCCCAAAGAAATGATAAATCATTATTAGAGCAGTCATTATAACTATCGATCAATTAGTTTTGATAGCCTCGTAGCCAAAGCGGCTGATACGGGATCCAGATTTGAGATATCGTACCTACCCACACTCAGTATTAATCTTAGGTATATCATACAAAACATTTTTTTATAAATAATATATAAGATAAAATAATTCTCTTCAAAGGTAAAAATTAAAATTAATTAACATTGTTATGAAACAATAACTTCAATATAAAATAAATAAGTCTCCACTCCACTCAGTCCGGCACTGCGAACGACAATTACTATAGCTAATTGCTTTGGTATTTAATACAAGAATAGAAGTCAAGAATTACAAAACGTTTGGATGTATAATGCCAAAGGAATTTACTTGATAGTGTTATGATCTTATCATGTCATATAGAATGTTTTATCTATTGATTCTGTCAACACTTCAGCTAATAAATTTAAAAGGAATTTGTCCTTGAAAAATTCTTATTTATTTTTGTATTATATTATAATAACAAATATTTTTTTAAATATTTAATGAAAACATCAAATTAATATTTTAATAAAACACTTAAAAAAATACAAAAATATATCTAGTGACAATTCCGCCTGATTTTCCTGTTAAGCCGACTTGACGTCACAAACGCCACGCAGTCAAACCGGAAGAATTTTCGACGCGTATCGCTTCTACACGAAGCATCCTCAGGAGGTCTTGACTCTACGAGCGCACGATCGAGAATTCATAATCGATCGTGCGCTCGTAGAGTCAAGACCTCCTGAGGATGCTTCGTGTACAAGCGAAACGCGTCGAAAATTCTTCCGGTACTATATTATATATATGTATATATATATATTATGTTATTGTCTCGGAACAAGCCCGAGGCCCACCTGATGTTAAGTGGAATAACCTCTGCCTATAACAGATGCATTTCTATAACACGAATTGCACTGTGCCCGTCACACAGAGACGTACAGTTGTTAGGTCTCATGTGTCTGTAATTTTACTGACTCTCAAGGACTGCTGCCGGAACACACTGTTAGGTGCTTGGCGGCAGATTTTCTACTTATAATAACGAGAACTTTCTTTCAAGGAAAACGTTTCAAAAACCTGAAAGCATGCGTTGATATTCTATAAAATATTCGCAGAAGACTAACATATTCGTAGCTACATAAATTCAATAGAAACTAGAACGTTCTTGTGCGTGATAGTCACGAATTCAACTTTCCATTTTGTTCGACTAATTTCATTGCTCTTTTGCCCGCAGTTTATTCCAGTACAAAATGGTTTTTTCCGTAATTGAATTCATTTTTGTTTGTACCTGTGCTCGTGTGGCATCCGCTCGGGTATATATGTATGTATAAGTATATCGCGTAGGGAGCAAACGATAGTAATCTTCAATAAAATATAATTTCTTCGAAGGTGCACGAAACTCATTCGATGAATATACTACAGAAACGAATGTCAACAAACTCATTGTGTTATCTACCATTTTTTAATTTGGTTTTTTAAAATGGTAGATAACACAATCGACAAATTAGACTCGTACGTTTTGTGACGTTATTCATAATTATCAGCTGATGGTATATACAGTAAAACCAAAAAATGTAAAATCTGATCGTTTGGGTTGAGTGAGTTGTAGTTGCAACTAACAGATAGATTTTGAAGCAGTGATGGCTCAGTGGCATTGGCTATGGACTGCCGTGCAGCAGGTCCATGGTTCGAATCCCGCCGCGGGCTTGAGCTTCACCGCATGGTAGAAGGGCGTTTTGTGAATGCCCGCCTGGCTAGCGACCACCCTCAAGTAAAAAATCTGTCACCAAGCACCTAACCGTGTGTTCCGGCAGCAGCCCTTGAGAGCCAGTAAAATTACAGGCACATGAGAATTAAACAACTATGTCTCAAGGTGACGGGCGAAGTGCAATTCGTGACTTGTGCCGAAATGCATCTGTTATAGGCAGAGATTAGTCCGCTTAACACCAGGTGGGACTCGAGCTTGTTCCGTCACAATAACATTAAAAAAAAAAAAATTAGATACACGATAAAACTCAAAACAGTTTTTTGGCTTATATATACCTATAAAATATGCGACCTTTATTCGCCGAAACTCCTTTACAGATCAAGGCAAAAAGACATCAACGCGTCATCGCTACACTGACGTATCTTGGTTTAGTGTTATTAGACCCTTTTTACAAACATATACATTCATTTTATGTAATGATCTCATTTTTAATAATCCATTTCCGCTTTAAAACACTAAAGCAATATTATTCCTGACTGAAAAACAATCAAAAAAAGAGTTTATATATGAAGTAGGTTTTTACATGCAATTTTAGTAGTAAGTAAGAAGCTACAATTAGAAAAATACTAGAAGTTGAAGGTTGGCAGCCCCCTCTCCTCCCACCAGGGCTGGATGGTGTTGGGTTGTGGTTGATTCTTCACTTATACTATATAATTATCATTCTCACTTTATTCATTATACAATTTTATTGACCGAGCGAGAACATAGTTCGAGCGAAGCGTCTCTGCTTCAACTTAGACAAAAATGCTTTGGTATGTCCGGTTGTTCTCCTCTACAGGTCGCATTTTTCAACCGATGATCACGAAATTTTGTGAGCAGGTTTGATAAGTCCATAATTTTTTTTATCGATGCAGTTTTTGAAAATTTTTCAAAATGACGGAGATGGTATGGACGCCTGTGCTTAATTTAATGGCAATGTCCTGATACACACTTCATGCGTCAGTCAGTTGCCTAAAAGTGATAAGCTCTCTCTCTCTTCAATTTTAAGCTATGCAATGGTAGACTGTCGAGGTCTACAGCTCGGAGAGTATTATTTGTATACGAGGTACTACTTCAAAATGAAAAAACAATTGTGTCAGTTCACAAAATGCCAACCCTTTTCATTGTTTCAAAACCACAGCCTTCCAACTTCCATCTAAATTCATCTTCACTGACAAATCCTTCAATAAAAACCGCCGCCTTCACCTTCTGGACAACTTGAGAATGCTTCTTTTCCGATGATGTCATTTGACATTGGCAAAATATCCTTTTGCATTATTATTGCTGGCCATTTGCTTATTGGCACATTAGTCACTCGCAAAACAAGTTGTATCTTCGTTAATTTATGGAAATAAAATCGGCTTTTATTTTGAATGGAACCTGTCCATTCAATGTCATGTGTAGTCCACTTTTCGTATGGATCTTATTTATTTTGTATAAACATATATTTTGCTAGGGAGATAGATTTATAAACGTGTTTATTTCTCATCCGTATACCAGTATAATTCCGAGCTTAACAATCGGATAGCAGAGTGAAATCAGGACTCCGTGTTGCCCCTTTCCTATACGGAAACATAAAAAGGTAAGTAAGGAGTTCCTCAATATTTGGTAAGAGAAATACCTACCATCCTAAAGGCTTCTAAGGTCATTTCGCAAAGGCGTCGAGTGACTAACACATGATGTCATGGTGAGTCAGAATGACCGGATCCGTGAGAGAACGAGGGTGGACTGTTATACCACTCCTTTGGAAAGCTGTGGAGGATTCGATGATGTTTACTTTTGTTTATGGAGTTTTCGAAATTTCTATCGGGGCCAGTGTGTCTTTATTTGTTATGGAGACAATATAAAACCAGGCCATAGAGCCTTATAGAATTTATAGTTTTGTAAAACCTATGTTTGTTGATTTTTGTGTAACATTGCGCATTGTTTTTAAGCGATTAGAGATATTGTGTAAACATATTTTATTACAAGTTTTATGCTTCAAGGCTTGCCCCGAATGCATATAGATATTTATTTTAAAATTTTGATTAGAAACCACTTACAATAATTTTTAGATCTAAAATATCTATAATGTTATAAAAAATAATCTGGAAATGATGTCACAAAGATTTTTGTGTCTACGAATAACGTTTTTGAGCACATTAGTTTCGTAAGCCATTTGTACTTACTTTATACAGGAACTAATAAAAAAGAAGTATTAGCATTAATCCCACTCGAAGGCAAATTAAACAAAAGACCAATAAGTTGTAGACCATAACTCATACGTGAACATAACTCTTCTTTCTGTACGCTAATCAACGACTCCTGTAAGCTTGCAAGAGGATTCCAAGATATTCCAAGAATTATGCGGTTGGTTTTTAGTTCTAGAGATACAGTTTTGTATGCAGGTAGTGTTACTAGATAGTTCTGTTTTTGCAGGTGGTAGCCAGTTGCACAAAAAATGCTCTCTCACCATGCTGTGATATTCGAGTCCGCGTAGGATTCAAATTCAAACATATATAAGAACATAGAAGGCCAACTCCCATCTCTTAATTCAGTCTTATTTTAACCTTAAATTTGCAATCTTATTTCGCACTACCACATATCACTATAGTAAACTTACATTAAAACTACAACGTGAGAGCGGGCTGCATGCATTAAATCAAGTAATTTGTGCGATAGAGATAGCGCTATATGAACATCATTGTTTCATGACGGCCACGCCCACGGTACGAATCTTAGTATCAATATTTTAAACCTGAAATAATGACGTTTGTGAAATGAAATTCTCGTGAGTTTCACACATATTTAAATATTATAAATTAAACCGGCAAAAACACTCACGTTGAGGATCCAATACGTCGCCCGGGTCGACGTATTCGATCCTCAACGTGAGTATTTTTGCCGGTTTAATTTATAATATTTGAATGACGTTTGTGTTCCATAATTGTTTTTATAAGGTCTCTGGCCCATGACCGGCAATCGCAGACTCTGCTACCACGGCGTTAAAAAAGCTTTGCAACATTGCAGCTATCACTGTAAAACAATCGCGAACAGGACAGTATCGTTGTTACTGACAAAACTGCAATAATAAATTATACAATCTCTATAAATAAACTATAGTTCAACACAGATAAATGACTCACCTTACAAACGAGAGGCACGGAAGTTGATAAAAACCTTTAAAAACCGTCAGATGTTTCACTGATAGTGTTTTGTAAAAAATATACGATATAGGGACAAAAACAAACTTTCTATTGAGTTTATGTGCTTCATGGTGTAATTGGGAGGAAATTAAAAAAACGGAAGTTACAATTTATGTAGAGTTCCGGTGTGGGTATACGTGATCTTGCTACCCTTGCCCTTGTCCCGCTTGAATGGGGTAATTTTATTTATTATCTATTAGTTAAGCTTCTTTTTGCCGCAACTCTATACTACTCTTTTGCTAAACACGGCAGCAGAATGTAGAATATTTTATTAATAAAACTAGAAACATGATTTTCTACTTCACTTTTTGACTGAATTTAGCTGGGATGTAGGTATGACCTTGTTAACTCGAGTAGAAAATCTGCCGCCAAGCAAAAACCAGTGTCTTCCAGTCGATATCTTTTAAAGCGAGTTAAGCCTTTTCTTCAAGGATATCTTCTCTTACTAAATAAAGAAGACACTATTACTTATATTGAGACAAAATCTTTTTTTTAGATAGATAGATAGAAAACTCTTTATTGTTTCACCACTGTTAAAATATTTAAGTTTACATATTGAATAATTATAACATAGTGTTACAATGGGCGCCTTATCACTAAAAGTGATCTCTACCAGGCAACCTTAGGATGGAGTTGAACTAACAAAACAATTGGGGCGGGTGTAGTCCAAAAATAGTACATACTTAAATGTCATAAAAATATTACAAAAAAAAACGTATTTTAGTGTTATTACCAAACAAATAAATAAAAATAGAATACTTATAAGTTTTTTTACAATAATTAAATAAATACAATTATAAATATATACATATGTGTCTATACGTACCAACATACATATATGGATAATGATATATACATATCTAAATAATATATTAATTATATACTAGAAATACATACATATCATAATATTATCTCATATATAGCCTTTTACACCTGATAAGAGTGATAACGATAAGTTAAGTTGTATAATAATTAAAATCTTTATTACAAAATGTATAGAATACGGTTCATATGATTAAGCACAAAAATATTGTGTCTTTTACCTTATTTTCTAAAGTAAGGTTCACATGATTTGGTAAATACAAAAACACTTTGTTTTTTTTTACCTTAGTAATGGAAAACAACCAACCAAACGAACCTTGCTAAAAAAGGATATTTAAACATTGAATTTTTCGTAAAATACGTTATCTACATCTTAAAAAAACAACAACTTACAACCCAAATAATAGCTAAACTTCGTTGTACTATTTTAATCAAATCAATATACTCACAAAGCTCTAAAGCTGATCCATTTGCCAGCTGCATTTTAGTATCCCGGAAGTGACATACTCAAGTGCAGCCGGAAGTTGCGGGAACACGGAGTACACGTGCTTTTAGTTAGATTAGATCGCGGTGTAATATGAGATTGGTTGAGATAAAAAATAGTCTGTACTAAATTTGAAATAATCATTAAAATATGGTACATACAGACAAACTTTTTTTTAATATATATATATACGCAGTTACGCGCTGAGGCCCGTGCTCGTCGCTTCGCGCAATCGTGACTCCCAGACGAAGGACTTTAAAACAGTCCGAAACTGGTCGGAATCTTTCCGGTAAATATAACGCGGGTCCTAGCCGGTTCCTAATAAGTTAATATATATATATAGCTGATAGGCTAGCCTTTGACCACTATATCACCTGATGGTAAGTGATGATGTGGTCAAAGATATTCTTCAGGATAGCCTATGTAATTAGAATTACAAAAGCATGAGATTTTATTTCAGCTGTAAATTCTTTTTGAGGGAAAATTCTCGGTTGGTGTCCCTACTTAAGTACCTACTGGTTACTAATGTAGTTAAATTATAAAGTAAACTCATACAAATATATACCATAGAAAAGTTGTTGTGTCTTTGTGTAATAGTCATTCATAAAATCAATATATTGATTAACGGAATTCCGATAGAGATACCTAATTAAAATAGATAATTATGCGTCTCTAATTATGTTGAAAAAACTAAGTTTATTTTACTAAAACACTTCTCGTATATGCAATATATGTACCACATTGCAATATATACCAAACCAAAAAAATCTAATCAAGGTAAAGGATTCAAAAAAATCATTTTCATTGATTAAAGTTGTCAAAAATACACCTAAATCGATAGCAAAAATTACACTTATCCACTGAGCAAGTAATATTTTCACATATCGACATACAAGACGAGAAAAAAAACAAGCTCTAATGAGGCCAGCTGTTTAAGAAACTGTTTTACATTAATTCCATACGAGTACGTCAAACAAAATTAAATTCGATACTCAAAACACACCATTATTAATTAAAAATAGAACATAGTATTCGAAAAAATTAACAGCTGCCAGCAACACGTGCCATCAAGGTGTGCAGATGACATTTAACAAAGATTTCAGTTGCGGCTACGAACAAATGTGCAGCCTCCTTTTGTGGTCGACCTCTTTTAGAAAATAAGTTCCGTTTAGGAACGCACCTGGTTAGTTTTTATATGTACAGTATGTCATACTATTATGTATTCTGTGGTACAATTTAACGGGTAAACGTTTCGATGGCTTCCTTTGAAAGTTATGCACCTTCACTAGGTAAAGGTTAACTGCATTGTTGAACTTTTTCTATGAAAGCTGCACATGCTCGTAATTATCCTTTAAGTATTCCTTCTATACTGTTAATAAGAAAGTGTAAGATCTAGAAAAGTCTAGCTAGATTTTTGTACACTGAGAAAAACGACTTAAAGGCTTAAATCAAATTTGACCTTTTACCGTTGAATTGTAAATACGTAAGATGAATTCACAACTCTTAGGATGATTTTCACCAATCAATAAAAATGTACCATGTTTTATAATAAACACAACCGTCAAAATCGCCTTCCGTAAAGTATTTTCAGAATTGAACTTGTTATACGATAATAATTGCAGTATTGACCATAAAATATACCTTACTTTTACGGCGGTTTATATACGGTGATTATCACTATAACGTACGACTTAATCAGCCTCATCGAAAAGTCAATATTTAAGAAAGACCACAAAATACACCTTAAATGAAGACGAAAAGAAACATTCGCCTTCACTGACCTCGTTTATCGCCTTCTAGTTGGAAGGCGTTTTTGTACGTATTTACGTTTGGTCGGTTTTTCGCCTTATACCATATAAATTGGCCGTCATTAGGGCGCTTTTGACTTTAGATTTTTCTCAGTGTATCGTAACTATCATGCAAAATTCAAAAGTTTTTTGTACTTTAGTTTTGTCGTTTGCTTAGATCTGTGTTTTTTTTCAGGGTTGTATAAGGCTTATATTTTATTATCTTAGCAATAATCAGGGGCTATTCTACACGTTCCGGAGGAGATGCATGGCCACCCAGAGTGAAGTGGACACTCGGAGTAGTCGATGTCCACGAAATGAATGCTAAATTATGATTTCTTTAGGGAGGACATAGATGTTGTCTGCCGCTGTCGGCTGTTCAACTTCACCGGACTTTGGGCGAAAGAAGGTCCTCTTATAGCCCAGCAGCCCTCCGCTTCCGTCTCCTGCGGGCGCCGAATATGCACTGCTACTGAAGGAGGGGTTGACAACGGACTCAGCGCACTGTGGTACGGACCTCGGCTTGAGTCGTTGCCGAGAGATAGATAGATAACACTTTATTATTTATTTCTTTATTGACACATTAACCGGAACACACCATTAGGTGCTTGGCGACAGATTTTCTACTTGAGGGTGGTAGCTAGCCAAACGGGCACTCGCAAAATGCCCTTTCACCATGGTATAACGACTGCCATCCTAAGACAACAACCGAGACCTCCGAAGCACGGAAGCGCTTTTTAGTAATGTCAGTAACGGTCACCCAACCGAGTCATGACCGCGGCGGACGTTGCCTAACTTTGCTGATCGGTTAAGAACAAAGTTGTCAATTGGCCGTCATTGCTTCGTAAATAGAATTCCTTCACGTTTGGCATTGTCTGACCGGTAAAGATTAAATCAATGTGGGTAATAATAACATTTATTAACATATAGAACAGTACACGTCCTTATAATGGGCATATATATACCTACAGGGTTATTGGTAAAATGCTAACAACCTCTTAGGGTTGACTTCTGCTAGTCCTAACAAACATTTCGTGATGGTTTTTTTTAAATTAGAAATATTATTTTTTTTTAGGTTTAAACTAGATTTTTTTAATGTGTATTTGACGGAATAATCACGAGGACCACCTGATGTTAAAATTTCTTGGGCCTGTAATTTAGCCAAGAGCGCCCGCCGTGGCAACACTGGACTGCGCCGCGCTCCCTTTGAATAGAGTTTTGAATATTTACATCGAGCTAAGTAATAAAAAATATAAAATATTAAATTACAGGCACAAGAGACTTTTCACATCAGGGCGAGGACCCCCTGATGTGAAAAGTCTTTTGTGCCTGTAATTTCCTTGTTTATACCGTCAAATACACATAAAAAAAATATTTTTATAAAAGTTTTTTCTCAAAAATAAAAAAATAATATCTCAAAATGTAGGTTAGTACTAGCAGAAGTCAACCCTAAGTGGTTGTCAGCATTTTACCAATAACCCTGTTTATACATTCCCTATAGCTATAATATATAATCTGTGCTTCAAGTTATTTACTGCTCCTTGTCTTATATCAATCACAAGCTAGGAATATATAGCACGTTCAAGGATGTTCTGATTGTATGCAAATACGATCAATCCTTATGCTTAAGACGATAACTATTGGTTTCGACCATCCATTGTATGTTGACACTTCCATTGACGATATTAATAGAATTAACAAATCACTTGTATAAGTACCAATCTAAAAAACCGGCCTAGTGCGAGTCGGTCTTGCACACCTAGGGTTCTGTACAAACCTGTACGTATATATATATATATATATATATATATATATAAAAGTATTGGTATTTTACACTATCAAACACCGAGCTCGCCGGCGAGCTCGAGGCAAAAATAGTAATAATAAGTCCCGATTAGTGTCTCTCTAAATAGTCACAGAGCAATATTCAGTAGGGCCCATTCTCAACGGTACAACACAGCAGTTGTACCGGGGCATTTAGTTCCGATTCCCCCTTTGTCTCTAGGCAGCGAGACAAGCCGAGGTCCGAACCACAGTGGTGCCCTTGAGCTTGCTGTCACCCCTCCCGATAGTAGCGGAGCGTTTTCGGCGCCCGCAGGAGACGGAGGTATAAGGCGTTTTCGCCTTATACGCCCGTCTCAGGAGAAGTGCCTGCAACACTTCTTCCTCCTGGGCTATAGAGGGCCTTCCCTCGCTCAAAACCCGGTGGAGCTGGACGTCCGTATAGTGGTAGTCAGCATCTATGTCAAAAAAATAAAATATTGGTATTGGTTTTTATTGCTACATGAAAACCATAAAATTTTCAAATTATTAAGAGTATGATTACTATGATAAAACTAAAAATGTATGCTTCTCCCAATGTTTTTTATCTGTGCTATAATACGTTGCTTCTTAGCAAATTCCAAGGTTCTGAGTGCACCGGAAGTACCCTGTAATATTTGATTCCCTTGCGAGTGCCGAATTTGCGATTCTAATCGCATCGATCGTATGATTTTTTCACAGCTCCAAGGTCAGTAGTAGTAGTAATTGATATGAATTTCAGCTTGATGTGCGTTCCTGAGAAAAAGAGTCTTGAGAGGCAGACAGACGGACAACAAAGTGATCTTATAAGGGTTTAGTTTTTTGCCCTTTTGAGATACATAACCCTAAAAACATGTTTTCACTACACAAGCTCGGAAAGTTTAACATACAAAATCTGCGTGCAAAAATGCTATCGTGGAAAACGATTCCGAATAACTAAAAATTATAACAGTCTGAAATAGTTATTTGCTATAGAAGGCATGGAAGGCTGTAAAGTTGTTAATTTGACGCGAGTACATTTATTACCCCTGGGGTGCCGGGCTAGAATGTCCCCTCCCCTCCCCCCCCTCCCCCCTCACGTAAGAGGCGACTGGTAACACACCAGAAGATGGGCAGCAGTGCTTTCTGAGGAACTGATCTCTCACACTGCGATCCCCAAGATGCCTGCCAAGCGTGGGGATTACGTCAAACCCCCCCATAAAGGGGGAGGCTGTGTTCAACAGTGGAGAATCCGGCTGATACAGTACTTTTATTGAGACCTGAGGAAGCGAAGGATTCTAGGATTGAGTCAAGAGACAACTGAGTGGTTCAAAATATAGAATCCTGAACGCACCGAAGGTGTTAAAGGTATTAGACGCAAAATTCTTGATGGTGGTAGCAAGCCAGACGAGCATTCGCAAAATGCTTTTCCACTATGCGATGAAGCTCAAGCCGGTGCAGGTGGTGCGAATCGAACCATGGACTTGCGGCACGGCAGTCCATAGCTGTCACCGCTCGGCCATCATTGTTTCAAAACACCTAGCTATTGGTTACCTACATTAATTTCCTTGGCAATAGATATCAAATTCTACTAAGAAATATGCAACTTGATCTTGACTCCAATGTGTAATCGAATCTACGTCAACATCAAGGTTATAATTAGGATTGTTTTAGCTAATTGAATTGTCTAAATTATATCACAAATATATATCCTTCCACGTATCTTCCCTTGTCTCCTTATATCTACCAACCCCACGGTTGGTAGATATCTTTTCTTCTACAATAAAAAGGATTAATATAAATTTTACAAATAATAGGAGCACAAAATATTTATGCCCCGGGCGGGAATCGAACCCGCGTCTTCCGATTTCGCGCTGGATGCCTAAACCGCTCGGCCACCTGGGCACGCTATTTCTAGCCGAAATTGCCGCCGGGGTATAAAATTTTGTGCTCCAATAATTTGTAAAATATGATTTTCGCTTAAGACGCGATAGTGCTTGAAATTATATATGAAAATAATTAATATATAATTCTCTAATAAAAGGCATCATCAAAGACTATATTAATTAGGTACTTACATGAACTTTTTTGCCTCCGGTTTTATGACTAGCCTAGCGGAAACTTTCCTTTGGAATACTCTCGTTGGTAGTTCATTGACCTATATATACTAGACGCGACATTCAAACGAGGATAGTCGACCAGTGCAGGTATGCCGGCCGGCATACTCTCCCCCACACGCGGCTGGGCACTCGTAGAGTTACACGCGCTTTATGTTCGAAAATTGTGTATTCAAAATACACAATTGATAGTACTCAATTTTCGGAAGTAAAGCGCATGTAATCTCTACGACGACGCCGACGGCGACGGCCCAGCCGCGTGTGGGGGAGAGTATGCCGGCCGGCTTACTTGCACTGGTCGACTATCCTCGTTTGAGATGTCGCGTCTAGTATATAAAGGTCAATGTGTTAGTTAACTTTTCTGTTAATAAGCGTGGGTAAGACTAATCATAAGCAAAATTATTTACCTCACAGTTCCTCCCTTATATCCTGTGGGAGTCGTAAGAGGTGAAATACCAGAAAGTAGGTAGCAGCACCTTCTAAGGAACTGCCATTTACACTGCAATCTCCAAGACGTCTGTGGAGGGTGAGGATTATGGCAAACCACCACTAAAAGGGGTGGCCTTTGTTCAAAGATGGACGCCATGGCTAGAATAGTAAAAGTACTAGCTATAAGTACCTTATATTCAAGAAGAGCAGGCTCAGTGCTTCAATGCATGTAACAATGCTTACCTGCAATGAAAGAAAACAAATATTACACAATTATACATAAAAAATGATATATCGCCGTTTTTTATTAGCTCAGATGTCATAATATTGTTAAAGAAGGCATATTGTACTGATTAAGAAGTAAACTATGATAGCAATCATTATCTTCTACATCGAAATTCGCCCGCCAAGGACCTAATAGTGTTTCTCGATCGTGCGCTCGTAGAGTCAAGACCTCCTGAGGATGCTTCGTGTAGAAGTTAAACGCGTCGAAAATCTTCCGGTTTGGCTGCGTGGCGTTTGTGACGTCACGTCGGCTTAGCAGGAAAATTAGGCGGAATTGTCACTAGATATATTTTTATATTTTTTAAGTGCTTTATTAAAATATTAATTTGATGTTTTTTAAAATATTTTAAAAATATTTGTTATTATTAAATATGGATTTCCGCAAAGTAACGCTGAACTGAATCTATTCATTATCTATTCATTAACCTAATAGTGTGTTCCGGCAGCTGTCCATTAGAGACAGAAATTCTAAAACTTCTTCGACCGCATCAATACTTACCATAAGTTTAGATAGTGGTCAAAGTTTAAGCGAATCAGGAATAATACGAAGTGAAGTTTTAACCGATCAGCTAAGTTAAGCAACGTCCACCGCGGTCATGTTTGGATGGATGACCGCTAGTGACATTACTACTGAGCGTGCTTCAGAGGGCACGTTAATCCGTCGGTCCCGGTTGTTGTCTTACGATGGCAGTGGTAACAGCATGGTGGTAGGGCATTTTGCGAATGCCCGCCTGGCTAGCTACCACCCTCAAGTAGAAAATCTGTCGCCAAACACCTAACGGTGTGTTCCGGCAGCTGTCCTTGAGATAGAATGTCAACTAATGTTACTCAAATGCCTGGGACCTCAGAAAAAAGTATGAATTATGTATGTGCGCTAGGAAGTAAGTAGAGCCACAGGTAGCTCAAACAAAGAACGCTTGGATAAGTTTGTTTCAGTTTTGAAGCAGTGATGGCTCAGTGGCATTGGCTATGGACTGCCACGCAGCAGGTTCATGGTTCGAATCCCGCCCAGAGCTTGAGCTTCACCGCATGGTGGAAGGGCATTTTGCGAATGCCCGCCTGGCTAGCGACCACCCTCAAGTAGAAAATCTGTCGCCAAGCACCTAACAGTGTGTTCCGGCAGCAGTCCTTGAGAGCCAGTAAAATTACAGGCACATGAGACCTAACAACTGTACGTCTCAGTGTGACGGGCACAGTGCAATTCGTCGTTGACGAAATGCGTCTGTTATAGGCAGAGGTTAGTCCACTTAACATCAGGTGGGGCTCGGGCTTGTTCCGTCACAATAACATAAAAAAAATAAAAAAAAGTACTGTTTTCTTCATAACTTCATAAGCAACATTATACGTGGTACCGTACGCACACAAGATCAAAGAAAAAACAAGAATAATATGTAAAATCACCATAACCCGACATATTTCCTATCTACAACACTCGCAAAGATAAAACTCTCAACATCTAAGGTCGCGAAATACGTAATCTACAAGTCAAATGATTATGATTGTGATAAGAGGCACGCAATCACAACATTGCGGTAAACCACGGCCCCAATAATACTGGGTAATGCACCAATTTGTAACAGTCAATGCTCTACTTTTAGTTTGGTAAGCTTACATTAGAACTAGGCCTTTCCTATGTGCTACTCGTAAGTATAAGGAAACAATAGGTATGGAGTAAAGTTTTGAAGCAGTGCTGGCTCAGTGGCTATGGCCTGCCGAGCAGCAGGTCCACGGTTCAAATCCCGCCGCGGGATTGAGCTTCACCGCATGGTGGAAGGGCATTTTGCCAATGCCTGTTTGGATAGCGACCTCAAGTAGAAAGTCTGTCGCCAAGCACCTAACCGTGTGTTCCGGCAGCTGTCCTTGAAAGCCAGTAATTCAAGGCTAGCCTAAATAACATCTTCAACCACATCATCACTTACCATCAGGTGAGATAGTGGTCAAAGGCATAAAAGAAAAAATCAAAAGCTATAAAAATTTACCAAAAAGTACCAGGCTAACATAAGACCATAGAATGTTCTTCAAATGCCTGGGGCCTCAGAGAAAAGTATGAATTATGTATGTGCGCTAGTAGGTAAGTAGTCACAGGTAGATCAAACAAAGAACGCTTGGATAAGACCTGTTTTCTTCTTCTTTCTTCTTACAAAAAAAGTGTTTTTTGGTACTACTCCTACGCCTAATGTGTCATCCTACTGTGCTCAATATCGTTATGATGAATATCGCTGTTAAAATAACTCATTTATGTGCAAAACATAATTATGTTTCCATCGTAACCAATTACGAATGAAAAGCTACTTATTACTACTACTGTTCGTATGCAATTTCGTTGATAAATGCAACCTGTAGAGGACAATCGACAATGCGGACAGACATACGAAAGCATTTTTGCCTGAGCTGAAGCCGAGACGCTTTGCTCTAACTTCGTTCTAGCTTGGTCAATTAGTGTGATTTATATATTTTGAATACAGACCCAACTTAACATGGGATAATGGTAGGAGCAACATATTACCTATATGAAATCCAAGTGTGTACGAAGTAAGCTATTTACAAAACTGCACGTTTTTACTGACCCCAGCGTAGTACTGTGGGAAATGTCAACTACCTTTTTATAATATTTCCTCATGCGTTGCGAATGGTGACTTTTGTAATCGACAGCCGCAACCATTGTGTATACAGCCTAATTAAAATCAAAGTTGATTGTTGTCTGTGGCGGCCGAGCTTGTATTCGTTCTAAAACCCCTGCGTAGGACCATTTTAGGATTATGAGATCACGTAGGTAAACAGAGGCATGCCCGTGGGGTGACGGGCCCGTGGGGTGCCGGGCACGTGGGGTGCCGGGTAAGAATGTCACCCCCATCTCTACCCGTGGGTGTCGTAAGAGACGGCCAAGGGTAACACACCAGAAGGTGGGCAGCAGCGCTTTCTGAGGAACTGATATCTCATACTGCGATCTCAAAAAAGTCTGCGAAGCGTGGGGATTATGGCAAACCCCCCCATAATGGGAGAGGCTGTGTTCAGCAGTGTACTATCCGGATAATACAGTATACAAAGGCATTTACTCCTGAGCGCTTATGTGCTTCGAAACAGGACACGGTTGTTGTCTTAGGATGAGATAAAAAACCTTGCGATGACTGGTTCCGATATTCATTTATACCCATAAGAACTAATTAATGTCATATATATAATATTTAAAACCATCAATTGCACTTTTTCTTTTTTGACTTACGTCAACCTAATACTTACTACCTACTTGTCATGCAGTATAATTTCCGAACGCAACTTCTATAGAAAAACAAATTAACACAGCAAAATGGCAGGAAACTAATTTTCTCTCTGGTAGAGGTGAAACGTTGTAGGATATATATTATATTAGTGAAATTACTGGGCAAACGAGACTTTAGAACGGATGTTTCGGAGTGACGAGCGCAGTCAGTGTGCAAATCAATGACACTGCAACTGTTTATGAGCAGACGTGATGCTTACCATCAGGCACCGTTTCGCTCGTCTCGTCACTTTATAGCATAAAAAAAAAATGTTTCGCATGAGATCAGATTCAGAGGTCTTCAGTTAAAACATATTATATATTATGTATATGCGAGGTTAGTGAGTGAGGGTTTGAACGTTGAAACTGTTGAGCCGATTTGAATGAAACTTTGAACATTGATAGTTTAGGTCCTGGATTAACACATAGGATACATTTCCTCATCATCATCACTTTTCATTTGTCAATGAAAATCGGATGAAGTCGCGGTGAAAAGCTAATAAATAGATATAACAATCTTACGAAAAAATTCCAAATACTTCCTAGTCTTGAAATATGTATTAGGGTTTTCAGGATCATAATAATCTTAATCCCTCTCACTTAATCACATAACCGGATATACTTAAGCCTTTATTTTTTGTATGATATCGATTCCATGGCCACAGCGCTGCGTCACAACAGCACAGGCTACTGAACGAGCATTGTAATGTTAAACTTTGATACAATCTCTCGACCTTGCGTGGATTGGACGATACGTTTGTTTTATTTTCGCTCAATGGCTTTGAACGTCAAATGAGTTCTAAAATTACGCTACTGTAAAAAGTAATGCGAACAGAAGGTGATTGGCGGTGAGAGGATTTGTATTTCGTTCAGAAAACTGAGCTTTTACGTCAACCTTTGCATAGCGGCAGGACATTTCAAGAATGCTCGCTTTTACCACCCTCAAGGAGAAAAAATGTTTTTAAACGTATGTACTCATATTCAACATAGTAGAAGGAGTGGGACCTCACTCTTTCTTCTATGTTCAGTGTTATTAGTTGTAGTATTATTATGGAACGAAACTAGTACGGGACCAAACCGATGTTAATCGGTAACCGCGGTGGAAGCAGTGCATTATGTCACAAGTGACGAATTGCAATGCGCTCATCACCCTGAGTCATTCATACATTTGGTAAGGGTCATATGCCTGTCATTTCAGAATTACTTACTGGCTCTCAAGATTTGCTGTCGGACACATTGTTAGGCGACAGATTTTCTACTTAAGGGAGAGCATTCGCAAAAAGCCTTTCCTCCATGCGGCGAAGCTCAAGCCGTGGGTATCGAACCATGGACCTGCGGCACAGCAGTCCATAGCTGTCACCGCTCGGCTATCATTGCTTCAAACCCTTGTCATGCCCTACAAAATATTTCCTTGAGAGCTCGCATGAGCATTATCATTACATAATAATGTGGCGTAAACGCAGGTGTGGCCATAGCATTAACAATAATTGGTCCAAAATTGTACCAAATTGAACTATAATTAGTTTCTAACATTTCAAAGGTAAAGCTTGGCATTATCTCTCCTATGTTATATCAGTCCATCAGCTACAATATCTAGATATGAAACAGGGCGCATCCAGGATATTGAACTATAGACATCGAAATGAAAACCATCGACCAAAATTAAATGAAATCGTATGAAAGGTCATCGGCAAATATCTAGGTCTAGCCGTCTGTCTCGCTTTCGAATTGAGCTTTTGTTTAGCTTATCTTCATTACTGGCTTCGCCACGGTACTTTACCTGTTTTTTCTTTCTACAACGATGTGATTTGTATAATCACAGTAGTTACTACGTAAGGGAAAATATAACCACAAGCGGGATTCGAACCCGCAACCATCCATCCCTAGAGCCAGGACATGCTCTGCCAACTGAGCTATCGTGGTGAGTAAGTCATAGCTCAAATTCATAATTTTGTTCCTATTATTAACCGTCTTAAGGGATGGGGCGACATCTGCAGCCAAACTGAATTATACTACAGTCCAATCAAATTTTCCAATTTCCTTTAAACTTGTTAAATGACGCAACCCGATAATTCTAACTTTGTAATTTTTGCATGCACGCCTGCTAAGCAAATTTGCTTACGAAATTATAACAATTTTTCCTCAACACATCAAAACTCGCTTTCGTATAGCCGAACGGTTATCATTTTTGCTTCCTTTCATCCCTATATTAATTTAAAAACTGTCACTACGATGTTATCAGTTATAATCGTAACATTTTTTTTATCAATTGAGGAGTTGAAGATCCATACCTCACTTTTCCAGATTTTCTAATTTTAGAGAATACAGACTAGACTAGAATACAAAGTGTAAACAACTAACTGAACATCTGCATTTTTGTTTAGTCGTGTCATAAATACTGGTGTTACAGTAAATTTATTGTACCAAATAGCTGATAGAGATGATACGAATCTTAGCCAATATTTATGAATGAAAGTTGGAAATGTGAGGTATCGATGAAACATATTTGGAAAAGTGTGGTTTTGGTAAGAACACAAAAATACTAGTTTTTCCTCAACGAGACGTAACACTAAGTATTTATTAAACAAATAACATTATTTCCATTCTATTTTCGGACACTGCGTTTTTTATATTGAAGATTGTAGTATACAAAATAAGGTATTATGATCGAAAGCTCCAATACCAAAAACGTGGTGGTGTGCGTGGTCATTCATATACTCGTTTACCAATACACGCGGCAACTCGAGAAACTTCATCTTTTTTAATCGATTAAAACTTTTACATAATCACAAATATACGATAGGAAAAATTTAAGTCATGTGCGGGATTCGAACCCGCTTCCACCCCCTCCAATCCACCCCTTGAGCCGGGGTATGCTCTAACCAATTCAGCTAACATGGCATGACGTCATAACTCAAATCTTTCCTATCGTTCTTTAACCATCGTCTTGGGTACCACTCTAACCATCTATAGTACCACTTGGTACTATAGATGTCGCTCCTGGTGGTTGTGGTGGCTGGTGGTTAGAGCATACCCCGGCCTAAGAGGTGGATGGACGCGGATTCGAATCCCGCACGTGACTTAAATTTTCCTATCGTATATTTGTGATTTTGTAATGTAATCCGCATAGCAGGCGTTGTTGCAAACCGAACAATATAAAAAAAAAAAAATTAAAAACTATGTTTATTTTATTCACATACACTTACAGGAACAATGTCACTAGTTACTTTTCCAGCCGTGAACTCTACAATACACGGACCGTTGCAATCCACATGAAAATGCCTGAAGTTCGTTGACTTCGTTGACACGGTTGTGCCTATTTGAACTAATTACCGGCGTATTCAAATTTATATACAACACTACAAATACGACACTGAAAGCATTTTAAACAACCCCAAGGCCATTGCAGGCCTGTAATCTATATCTGTTCCCTTAGTGTAGACAAATTATAGGCAGAATGTATTGAATAGATTCAGGCGTACTTTGCGGAAATCCATACATAATAATAACAAATGTATTCTCGATCGTGCGCTCGTAGAGTCAAGACCTGCTGAGGATGCTTCGTGTAGAAGCGAAACGCGTCGAAAATTCTTCCGGTTTGGCTGCGTGGCGTTTGTGACGTCACGTCGGCTTCACAGGAAAATTAGGCGGAATTGTCACTAGATATATTTTTAACTGTTTTATTAAAATATTAATTTGTTGTTTTCTTAAAATATTTTAATAATATTTGTTATTACTCGTATCAGAATGTATTTATTGTTCGTGCAAGCGCTTCATTTAACAACTGGAGAGACACAGATATTTTTTTTACGATACCTCGACTTCCAAACTAAAACTTTTGCAATTCTATGGGGTCCGACTAAAAAGAGCCTTTACACACAAATAATTAATTTCAAATGGTCAACTTTTACTTATGATGCTTCAAGGAAGAGTATTCAAAGCGCTTTTCATACAAACGTTGTTTTGTCATATTTTATATACCATATTGTGTTCAACTCGGTAAAACTTTGCATGCATAACCATGAAATTATCTATGCTTCTGGTTTGGTAGATTTCCATAAAATTATGCATTTTAAAAATTATTCAGAAAAAATGTTTTGCACGGGAATTTAATCTTTATTTTCACATACGTAGATAGGTATTAGGTACTTTACTGTCTCAGCTGAATTATTATTATTATAGCCATAATCCCCACGCTTGGCGGGCGTCTTAGGGATTGCAATGTAAGATAGTAGTGCAGAATTTTACATTTGTCACCTAAAACAAAAAATTTTAACGCTACAAATACTTGTAATACATAATGTCACAGATTTAACTGTAGGAAAAGATGATTAGGAAGCCGCTTCTGTCAAAAGAAAACCGTGGAAAAAGTAAATTCAACTTCGTCACAAGTGTTTATTTAATTTTGATGAACTATACTGTTCAAAGACAACTCCCGCGTTCAGCAATAAGGATATAGGTTCATTGAGAGATGAATGGACAAGAAACTTGAGGTCATATTTTAAAACTTATTTGAATTTAGACATTGATGTTGTGGAGAAGCAGTGACAGGAGGGGTATAGGTATTTTTATTTTTTTTTATTTTTATGCCTGATACCTGCCTTTGACCACTATCTCACCTGATGGTAAGTGATGATGTGGTCGAAGATGTTGTTCAGACTAACCTAGAAGATTGCCATAACGCATGCACTCCATCCCCGTACGATGGTTAAGAACGAGAGGATAAATTAGAGTTTTAGTCATATGCCATGTTAGCTTAGCGGTCAGAGCATACTCTGGCTATATACTCGGGGGCTTGAATCCCGCACATGACTCAAATTTTTTCCTCACGTAATTTTGTAAGGAGTATAAGTATTTGTTAGATTCTGTTTTAGAGTTCCGTACTACAAAAACGGAACCCTATTACTAAGCCTCGTCTGTCCGTCTGACCTTTAAAGGGCTGTATCTTGAGAACCGTAATAGGAAGTCGTATAAAATTTTCAGAGAATAGGTGCTTAAATTGACTACTAAATAAAAAAAAAAAATTAAGTTATTACTGACAGGCTAACATTTGACCACTACCTCACCTGGTATTCTCGAATGTTAAAATGTTGTTCAAGCCCCTACTAGAATTATTGGCTCTCAAGAACGGCTGCCAGAACTCTGTTAGGTGCTTGGCAACAGATTATCTATTTTGAGGGTGGTAGCTAGTCAAGGCGGGCATTCGCAAAATGCCCTTCCGCCATGCAAGATTTTAAGTAAAAGGGGTTCCCCGTAGAATACAAGTTTTTTTTTTCATATTACCATCAAACTTGGTATGGTTATAGTCTAATATTTAACGTACAACAACATATAATAAAAACCGTCGAAATGCGTGCCAGATTCCTGCTAAGAATCTGGAAATGTATGTAAAATATAACGATTTCATGGCATATTGTTTGTACGGAACCCGCGGTGTGTGAGTCCAATTCGCACTTGATCGTTTTTTATTTACTGTAATTAGTTGATTACAGATAAGTTTGTATTATGAGGTTCATTGACACGGAAAATCTATTACCATGGAAGAAAAAAGACGATCGTGACGTGGCGTTTTGGGACAGTCACGCTAGTGGCTATCGTCGATTGCTAGGGTTTGCAGTTATGTTGGTTTTGGCGGACAGAAATACTTGCAGCACTTTAAACTTGATAGGGTGTGCAAAGCGTATCTATTGGGTATTTTTTTCTTTAGGGCAACAAGCAAGTTTGTTACAAAATTACAAATTTACGGGAGGAAAAATTATTAGTTATGTGCGGGATTCGAACCCGCGCCATCCACCGCATAAGTATATCAAGGAAAATATTTTATTTCTCTCGTAAATTTGTAATTTTGTTTTGAAATCCGCAGAGCATGCGTTATTATAAAAATATTAAAAGTTTGTATATTTTCGAGAATTATTTGAGGTTGAAGGTCAAAGTTGACATTTGATTTTTGGCAGATGGTTACTATTTTTTCTAAAACTGCTTACATACGTTGTGATATTTGACATTTCGGAACACATCAAATAACGAATTATTCTTATTTGTAGAGGATTATCAATTGGGTCTAGTGTATATTAGTAGACCTTAATAATATACTCTTGGAGTATAATAATAGTTAATGTCTTCCAGAATCTTAGGCAACCAGTATGGCTACATAGAAAGAAAAAAAGAAAAACACAAGAGGATCGAGAAAATATATAAAGGTACATTTATATATCGCGGGCATTAAGGAATTCTTCCAATACTTCATTTTACAGAAATACTGTTTGTGTCCCTTCGCTTATCCTAATACTAGATGTACAGTTGGTGACCCTACCAAACAGCTGATGTTGATGACCTCGTATGTAACAAAAGAGTAACAAAGAAAAAGCTGTTTCTAATGCATTGGCCTCGGCACGTAGGAACTCTCTTATATAGTGCCCCAAGGGAGATTCCATGTATGATTCCTTTACCTATCACCAAATTATCATAGATCTACGAGTATTATAATCTACAATCACGAGCATTAACAAATAAACATCTCAATTTTTTTTTATTAATTTTAAACTTAGATTGTTTTTGTTCACATTATTCAAATAAAATTATTGTGATACAATTAATCAGTTAAATATGTTATAAATCAAGTTTGCCAAATAAAGTATTTTAATATTAAACTTTGGCAATATCTGCTCGTGACTGTACAACGCTCCGTTACTTAAGGGTGAACTGGCCGGCCCGTTCTCCATACAAACGTCTTAGGGTGATCACTCCCTTATTTCATGATTTAGGTCCAAAATAAAGCACAATACCGATTGATCTCGTCATTATCTAGGTTTTTATGATGCCGAAATTTTAATAAGATGATTAACTTGAGAGTTATGATCTTTGAAACATTTTCATATAACATTTCCGAGGTTCATAACTTTCAACTTAATTATCTTTTTAAAATTTCGGCATCATACAAGCCTAGATAATGACGAGGTCAATCGGTATCATGTTTAATTCTGGACCTAAAATCTCAAATAAGGGAGTGATCACCCTACGGCGTTTGTATGGAGAACGGGCCGGCCAGTTCACCCTTAAGGGTAAGACTTTAATCACCTACTCCTACCACACAAAACAATACACACAAAAATGTGTTTAACGAACTTGATTTAGCTTAGTAAATTAGACTTAGTAAACTTAACAATGTCTTCTATAATTTACTCACTCACTCACTATTTAAATATGAAATTGTTTATGTGCTTTTGGGAAATGTAATGTGAATCAATATAATATAAGCATTGCAATTAACGGGACAATGCTGCCAGCATGCTGGGCACGCTACGCACGTAGTCATTATTAAAAATGTCAAAAAAATATGTTGAAAAAGTGAACCGTTCAAAACTTACAACCTTATAAAAGAAAAGTAGGACGGACGGAACACGGAAGGACGTACCGCGTAGCTATATTTTTGGGAACCATTTTCTCATTCTGAGCACTAAAAACAACACACCACGCTTCCGAAGGGCACACATTGGGCACGCTGTTTGTTCAACCGTGACCTCTAAAAATTAAGTTCAATGTGGTATACCATAAAGTACAAGGTTTTCTCTAAACTGTTCTAGTGATCGACGACCTCGTATACCACAAAAAAGTTCGTTTCACATGCCATCGGCCGCGGTGTATTTCGAGGTCCTTGTGGTCTTACTGACTCACCCTTCACAGCAAGGTAAGTTTATTTATACAATCAGTTTAACTGAGACTGTTCTTAAACGTACGTTGACCTATACGATTTTCTTGAGAGAGATATCCGGACCTGACATGATTCATCTGAAGGTTTGAAGGGTTTAGTCAAGCCATCAAGCGTCTAACGGTGTGACCTGACCAGATGCCATTCCTTAGTAAGTTATTGATGCGCGTTTTTATGGGTAGGCTTCGTTTACACTCTACGTTTTAGGGAGGGTACATTTTTTTTATGCCTGATAGGTTAGCCTTTGACCACTATCTAACCTGATAGTAAGTGATGATGCGGTCGAAGATGTTGTTCAGGGTCACCTAGAATTACTGGCTCTCAAGGACCGCTGCCGGAACACACTGTTAGGTGCTTGGCGACAGATTTTCTACTTGAGGGTGGTAGCTAGCCAGACGGGCATTCGCAAAAAGCCCTACCACCATGCTTTAACGACTGCCATCCTAAGACAACAACCGGGACCGACGGCTTAGCGACCCCTCCGTAGCACGCTCAGTAGTAATGTCACTAGCGGTCACCCGTGCAACTCATGACCGCGGCGGACGTTGCAATCGGTTATGAACAGCTAAGCAAAGTTCGCTACGAGCGCTTCAAAACATAGGCTAATGGTATACATACAGTAAAACAATAAAATGTAAAATATGATCACTTGGGTTAGCCAGTATAGTAGTTAGAAGTGACAAACTCTCGCTTTCTATTCTCCTACGTCGAGCTACTACTGCCAACATGATGAGGGCTCTCGAAAGGAAGATCATGATCCTTCGGCCGATTGAACAAGCCCCGAGTCAAACGGCGTTTTGAGTACTCTGGAACGTCAGCGATAAGAAAGAGTAAAACCCTAGACCAGCTCTGAAGGGCAACGCGCTGAGGGGTCACGAATGCGGGTCGAGTGATCTCCAAACCCCTTTACAACTGCGCAGTATAGAATACCGCAGAATTTGGAGATATGCTGCCTTCTGGTGGTGAATCCCCAATACATATACATACATATTCGACTGATATCGTCAGTTATCTGCACACATGCGATAATCAAACGATCAAATTAATATAGAACCACTATAGACCTCACCCAAATTGTCAACAATATTTCTATGGAATCCACCGATAGCGATGGCTTTTCGCTATCGATTCACATCTAACAATAGGAATGACAACGAGGTCTGAAGGTCGAAGGGAGTGACTCACTATACGCGTTTCTAACAACCATTACTTTTTAATTGAAAAGAAAATCGATGGCGTTTCTGTATAATAGTTAACTTATACAGACATACTTACTCGTATATCATGTCTTTGTTTCCCTAAAGGGGTAAGCATAGGTGTCCAACACCCCCGTTTCGTGAGATATGTTTTGGTCCATAATAGGGTAAGCCTATTGTAATCTAGCCAACAGTTTCAGTGTCCTGATTGCGACTGAAAATCTATTGACAGTCTCAATAACTTTCATATCCGGAAATGTTCGCCAAGACAGGATCTCAACCCAAAGTTACGCCGCTCGAATAACCACAATTATATTTTAAAATACAACATGTATACAGAAATGATATTAATTTATCTATGGTAGTACTTCATGTTTGTTTTTGTATCGCGAGCCGCATGCTTGAGTGTTAGCGTCATGCTTGTCCATTATAGTTTAAGTTGTCACCTCGTTCTTCATGACACTGCATTGCGCTCGTCATCCAAGCCGTATATGTTATATAGCCAAATTGGTTATGTATCTTATTGGCGATAGAAGTATTTGTGCTCGAAATTCTTTTGAAATGGTTCCGTGATCTGGCATTTGCGAAAATTAGGTGGTCGGAATCTAGTTCTCGCCACTACCAATATGCTACATTTTAATTGTAAAGATTAATACAATGTCGTCCATAATTATTTATGTATAATACACAAAATAATAGTATCTAGTGCGTGATTCTAAACAAAACCTTGTTCGATTTTCGAACAATTCATGCGGATCGAGTTTAGTGATGGGAAAAATATGAAACACAGATTATTACAATGATCAAAGGAACTAAAAAGTGAAGTTCGATCATTATAATATGAGTCTTTATGCAGATATAGTTATTGTTTTCAGTATTTGACAAGTTAATATTATATAAGTACAGGTACTCTGTTACTGTAGTATGTAATACATATAGAACCCGAAAGCAGACGAATAAATTAAAATCTCAAGTATACGAGTACAGTAAAAATATGTGCAAGATGAACGACAATCTTTTAAGTCCACTCCTGTATATTGCTTTGCTCAATGATTCCACTTAACGTAAAACAACTGTCAACAACTATTGACATAACGAGCATAAAACTTTAAACACTTTACAAAACTGAGTAATAAACAAAACAGTAAGTAGGTGTACACGAATTGCTACAATCTCCAACTGTATTACGCGAATTAAGTTGATCGCAAATACGAAAGCTACAAGACAAATATACGTACTTGACCTAAAATTCTGTCGTAATAGTAGTACAGTATACTCACTACTCAGTAATAAGATTGAGGTGATGCTCAATTGAGTTTATCATTAATTAATCAGCTGTTAATTATGTAACAATTTAAACTGTTAAAGGAGGCTTGAAAAATTACACTCACATTACATTACTGTATTTAACTGGAACGACGTGTAGGTGGATTTATGACACTCATATTTTAAGACGACCTTGAGCTTTGAGATGATTAATTTTATAGCGATTAATTTAGAGGCGGAGATTTGATTTACTCTGTTACATTATTCGTTTTGTTCTATGATATACTTACTTATCAATTAAATACGTTACGTATATACATATATACTAAATTCTGCTTACACTTTTAGGCAGCTTTACAGAATCAGTCTTGAATAACAATCCCGTATTCAAGGTTTACCATAGATGGTAACTTTATAAATGAGGAACATATCTTGATGAGAGTCAACTGTTTTTGTCCATTTTCAGCAGCCTAATACCATATTAAAGTTTTCGTAATTATGCACAAGGTTGCAAGTATACCTTTAAAAGACCATCGGTGAGACCGCGCAGATCGAATAGGTCTTATGACCAGTCTCATCTGTATTTATTATGAGACTTCATAATCCGAGCATACTAGTTGGTTAGTGCATACTCCTTTTATCATTAACAAAAAGACCCCCAATTCTTGTAGGTATACATCGTAAAAATGACTCCAAATTCGTATCAATCAAGACTAGACTTGTTTTCCCAGCACTAATCGGAAGGAAACTCTGCGTCTGCGAATGGATGTTTAACGCGTAGCACAGGTGGTAATTTGGAAGCAATTTATCAAATTACATGTTAATAGTTATAAAACAACGTTAATATCGGTCTGACGTTGTTATCCAAGTTACTCGCTGCTATATTGCTGTGAACTCTAACTATGCTAGTGCATGATGTAGTTGGTTCATTGTCCTCTGTAATTGTATTCAGCCATATTATATACGAGTTGAGTCGGTGGTTTAAAGCTTCATAGATTTCTTCCATTATATCTCAAGCACAGGTCACCTAGGTAATCTTGAAGTCTAAATCATCTTCAACCTACTACTGTAAGTTGCAACTTAGCATCGGGCGGGCGACTTGTTCGACTACTCACTTCATAACATAAAAAAAATACAAAGAATTGCTGGCTGTGACTTCCGAGGAAGTAGCTTGTAAGCTCAGAGAAATGTTTATTTGAGAAACTCAAAGAGCCTCCCAGTATTTATAACTGTATAAAAAAAAAAACCGGCCAAGTGCGAATGGGATTTGTGCACGAAGGGTTCCGTACCATTATCTCGTTTTCATTATTATTATGTTTAGCAAATAATAAGCGAAAACCTCTTTTATTGTATGGGAGCCCCCTGAATTATTTATTGTATTTTAATTAATTATATTTAAAGAGAACATTAAACATGCTGTGAATAGTTAAAGCGTCTACCTGTCACCGTTATAAGTATCGAGCAAGAAACGGTAAAAAAATCAAGTTTGTTGTATGGGAGACCCCCTTAAATACTTGTTTTATTTTATTTTAAGTGTTTGTTGCTATAGAGGCAATAGAAATACATCATCTGTGAAAATTTCAACTGTCTAGCTATCACCGTTCTTGAGATACAGCCTGATGACAGACGGACGGACAGCGAAGTCTCAGTAAAAGGGTCCCGTTTTTACACTAAAAACACCAAAAGTTTATAAAACAAAATTAAATACTTAGGTAATTTACAAGTTCTAACTAAGGCAATTAATAAATACATAATTTTATAATTCGTAGATTTAGTAGGGTCACAATAAAGGCTCAAAACTGCAGTATAGGGTAAAACCGAGACTACCTCAAGAATGCTTTTGTCAACGAAATATTCCAATGAGAGTAACTCTGACACTTGACAGATTATTTTGAAGCAGTGATGGCTCAGTGGCATTGGCTATGGACTGCCGTGCAGCAGGTCCATGGTTCGAATCCCACCGCGGGCTTGAGCTTCACCGCATGGTGGAGGGGCATTTTGTGAATGCCCGCCTGGCTAGTGACCACCCTCAAGTAGAAAATCTGTCGCCAAGCACCTAACAGTGTGTTCCGGCAGCAGTCTTTGAGAGCCAGAAAAATTACAGGCTAATGAGACCTAACAACTGGACGTCTCAGTGTGATGGGCACAGTGCAATTCGTCGTTAACGAAATGCGTCTGTTATAGGCAGAGGTTAGTCCACTTAAGATCAGGTGGGCCTCGGGCTTGTTCCGTCACAATAAAAAAAAAAAAAAGATTTGCTTTAATACAAATTGTGATTATCTTTGCCTCTTTAATCCGTTGAACAGTTATTTTCGTCATCACCAACCGACCGTAGCACCGTTGCGACATGGATATCTATTGTCAATATCTTGTTAACATCGTGTCGTGATGAAACCTTTCAAGTAGCCGATATAGATTATTAATTTCATCATTACTAATAATCCCGAGTGTTCTCTGTATAAACGTGGATTCTTTAGCCAATCACAACGCTTACAACTGACAGAGGGCTGTAGCTTCTCGACTTACAAGTTCTACAACGTAGCAGGTTATCTGTTTCGTTCTATTGACTGTGGAATTGTAGGAAACTTGTAGTTTTACTCCTAACGTAATCCGAAGTGGGGTCGGTACAATATGTACCACTATTTGCTCATAAATACATAATAGATAGATAGATAACACTTTATTGTACTTTCTTAATACAATTAATAGTACTTACACAATATTTCAACTTAAAAATAGTACAATCGACCTTATTGCTTGGCAGCAATCTCTTCCAGGCAACCGTAAGCAGAAAAAAAACAATTTGATTAGCATGGGGGTAGAGTGTAAAACAAAGTGTGATAAGTACTAGTTACATATTTTAAAAAAATATTTATCTATTCAATATATTTATTTTTATTTTTTTCACAAGCAAATACATATTCTAGGCTCTCTACTGACATATTTTTTACCTAATTTTCTCCTGACTCACAGCTTTCTAATTTTTTTTTTATACTTGATAGGTTAGCCTTCGACCACTCTCTCACCTGATGGTAAGTGATGATGTGGTCGTAGATGTTGTTTAGGCTAACCTATAATTACTCTCAGTATTAAAGAAAGATTAATACAAGTTTATTACTGGTGCCACTATAATTATCTCTAAATATGAAAATAAGAATTCCCGTACAAAACGATTTTTCCAAATAATTGTAATAATGCATAATTTTACGAAAAAGTAGTAAACTAGAAGCATATAGATTTCAGGCTCAAATGCATGTTATAGGCAATGCGAGTTATACGAAAATTTGTACGTATGTATGGGTGTAATCACTCACTTACGTAAAATAAGCTGCAAAATCCTACACGTGCATAGTCGTGGACAAGTATTAGACTATTCAGAAGTAGCGTAATAAAACGGCACCTTTCTACGGTCATATTGGCCGTCCGCACAGATGTCCCGCCACGGCCGAGTGCACACTGGCAGGACTGACATCTGTTAAGTTTCCGTCATATGCCTCTCACTGTGCACCGGGCTTTACAATTTAGATTCCACAATCTAAAAAATATACTTAGTGTGGCATTTAAAAATTAGAGTCTGGGTTTGTGTGTATCGGTTTTTTAATATTTTCTGGGGTTTGTTGAGTTGGATGTAGGATTCTATTTTTTATGGGATTGTGATGGTATTTTACATGCACGAGGCCCACTTGTTGTGGTAAACTCTGACGAATTGCACTGCGCCTGTCATCCTGAGTCATACAGTTGTTATGTCTCATGTGCCTGTAATTTTACTGGCCTTTGAGGACTGCTGCGGAACACACTGTTACCTGCTTGGCGACAGGTTTTGTACCAGAGGATGTTAGCTAGACAGACGAGCATTTGCAGAATGTCCATCCACCGTGTTAAAAAATTCTTCGTGAAAATGACGTTATGAGTATTACAGCAGAAATTATACTTATTATTATTACACTGAAAGCATGTGCGCAGCCTTGATCCAGATTTTCTAGATGCGTTATTCATTTTATACTCTACTCAGGATTTCAATTTCTCACTTACTATAGTAGTTAAAATGTCATAATAAGGTTTGCGTTATGCAAAGCTATAGGTTGTTATTTTTTATTTATAGCTGATAGGCTAGCCTTTGACCACTATTTCACCTGCCCTTAAGCAATGACGTGGTCAAAGATGTTCAGGCTAACCTAGAATTACTGGCTCTCAAGGACTGCGGCCGGAACACACCGTTAGGTGCTTGGCGGCAGATTTTCTACTTGAGGGTGGTAGCTAGCCAGGCAGGAAATTGCAAAATACATTTCCACCATGCTCAAGCCGGCGGTGGGGATCGAACCAGGGACCGGCGGCAAGGCAGTCCATAGCTATTACCGCTCGGCCATCATTGCTTAAAAGGTAGTGTTAGGCATTACGATCACTTCTTCATATCAGTATTTTGACCTCCTAGAAAATAACCACTCGTTTATCTCTCATGACTAAATCCTCTATCATGGATTAAAATACATTAAAGTACACACAATATCGTTAGTTCCTGACATCATAGATGCGTGGAATGAATCAAGAAATCGTGCTTATAAACCGGATTGGACACAATAGTCACTGATCTGATGATATCATCTTAGAACCTGTATCGTTTAAAGTAGAGAAGTTATTGGTGTTACAAGCGATGTTTGACTACCCACGTATACAATAGACAGATAAAGGCATAGTGTTGGCCTGTTTTGAGCTTTGTTTTGATGATTTTGAGCCCTGTTGTGCGTCCCCTGTGCACTAATAATCCAATTCATCCACGTAACTCGTGAGTAGTGGTATGATGCCGTACTAGAAAAATGGATCCTATTACTAAGCATTCGCTGTCCGTCTATTTGTACGTCATTTATAGGGGTATATCTTTGGAATCGCACTTGGAAAGTAGGTAGCCAGTTGTTTTTATTTACAAAATATGTTTTAGTGTGGCGGATTGCTTAAAAATAGTAATGATACTCTTTTGTGATTACTCTATCGTGGAAACGGTAAAACATATACCTAAGCATCAAATTTGGTACAATAACAAACTAGTGGCTCGGTGACCTGAAGACCTCACTACTAAAATATGTTTCTTTTTTAGTTAACAACACCCATAGTTAAAAAATCCAAAAACTGAATTGCCAAAAACACACAAATAAGTAATGGTTTATTTTTAAGCTAGGATAAATGATATATCTTTTTTTAATAATATATTATCTACCTACAAATTTTTACGTGGATCGGTTCAGAATTGCACCCTATAGTGGAAGGAGAACATCCGGACAGACATACGTAATAATTTTACCCAAGCTGAAACGCAGACGCTTCGCTCCCGCTTTTCACTCGTTCGCTCACTAATAAAGATCAGCCAAGTACGGGTTCGACTCGCTCTAAGACTATCGAATTGTACATAAAAAATAATTATGTTATGGTATCCAGCTACATTCTGTTCTTTTTTTTAATATAGATGATAGGCTACCCTTGAATTACCACTACCTCACCTGATGGAGTTCAAATCCGGCATCCCATGGAGAAGTGCTACTAAATGTGTTTAAATTGAAATCATTATCAAGATTATAATTACTCATTAAATCCCATAAATTTTAGTTGTTTATAATAGCAATTAGTAGTTATCGAGGCATTCAACTCGAAACCTAAGCCGACTTAGGTCACCAAGGTCTCAACCCTGAACACCGACATGCAGGTAAACATTACCAATGCCAGCATTTGTCATTGAACATAGCATTTCCAAGGTATGTGGTCCAGCCACGGTCAGGTTATTGCGTATATCTATGCGACATCTCCTTTTATGAACAGGATGGATCTTCATAATTAGCACTTCTTCGTTTACAACTATTTCTACCACCTAACTAAGTGTGAGAGTATTTTTATTTTATTTTATTTTTCTGGGTATGTATATATATGGGTTCTGTACCTCAAAAGGAAAAAACGGAACCTTTATGGGATCACTTTGCTGTCCGTCTGTCTGCCAAGACCCTTTTTCTCAAGAACGCGTGGAGGAATCAAGATGAAATTCATATCAAATATGTACTCAAGTTTACTGTCCCTTGACGCTGTGAATAAATCAAACTTCTAAGCTAACGCAATCAAAAGATACCCGTTTATGCAAAATTCGACATTCGCAAGGGAATCAAAAACTACAGGGTACTTCCCGTGAACTCAGAATCTTGATTTTCGGTGCGAAGCAACGTCTTAATGTACAGGTAAAAGAAAAATTGCGAAAGCATAAATTTTCAGTTACATCATATTATACAAATATTTTTGATAATTTTATAATGTCCTGGATTTCATTTAGCAATAAACATAACTTTTACTTAAATACTTCACTTGTACGGAACCCCTCGGTGCGCGAATCCGATTCGCACTTGGTCGTTTTTTTATTATACATCGGGATTTTGGAAAACCCATATCGGGAAGGCCCCATGTGGGTTCGCCATAATCCCAACGATTGGCAGGCGTCTTGGGGATCGCAGTTCTTCGGAAGGCGCTGCTGATACTGATTATAGGTATATATAATATATATATATATAAAATCTATAGTAGGTAGGTGTACGGCCTGGACATAAGTACACCTACCACGTCGACGGTTGATAGGTAAATAATGAAAGCTAATGGGAAATCGATGGAGGTCAGGTCATGGTGTCGTTTCACACGACCGATGACGTACTAAACTGTGCTATTGGATTCTAATACAAATGTGTGTATTTTAATATACGTAGATACACATACATACGGTCGTAATCCCTCTGCATATATCATATATACACATATATATATACACTAGGTATATATTTATGGAATGGTTTCTTAAAGCCCTTCATTTTATAACCTACAGAAGGAGTCTGGAAGAAAAAAAAAATTTTTTCTCACAGAATCACGTCCAAAATCTAGCAGTTGCTTTTCTATTTTGTTTTACCTATATAGTGTCACCCGCATAATCAAGAGGAATCTACTAATATATCACACATTAAAAACGGTTAAACCGTTTAGAAGTTATGGTGGAATAAAGAAACTGAAAACATAACACTCCTTTTTTGGGGCAGTCGTGTAAAAAGAACAAGGTGTCGATATCCATCAAGAACTTGTGGAAGTCGCACCATGATAATGTGAGTTCAGTGTTTTAAATCAACATGGTACCAAATTAAAGAAAATTATACTTTTCAGTGTTGGAAATCCGTTCGTGCTGTTGATCCTTGACAGCCATCTGTTAGAGATCAACAGCAAAAGTAGATACTGTTTGCTTTGCTACTAGTAATGCAATAACGAACAATAGCAGCCAGAGCAAGTGGAGTGCAGACAAATTTTACGGCAGCCGACCATGTAGGGAGCGCGGTGAAACTGCGTACTTAAAGGAAGCACACATACGTTCCTTCCCTGCTAGTAGGGCTACCACATCTGATCTGATAATCTATTTGGTGAATGTGCTATTCTATTGTTAATAAAATATTACTTGCTCAGTGATTGTTAAGAATTCACATTTACTACAATAGTTAACTTGATAATGTATCATTATATCAAGAATGTGACATGAATTTAGCATCTATGTGACATTACTATATGTATTCTTATTTCGAAAGTACTTAACATTGAGGTTGGAATAGAGCAAGGAGGTTTTCCTTGCTCAAAGGTACTTAAAAAAATCTTTGAAGTCACAAAAAAAAATACAGATTAGTATTCTTCTTTCAAAAGTATTTAACATTGAGCTTTAAACCTCTTTCCTCGATAATATGTAACAAAAATGTTTGTGATCACAAAAAAAAGTTGTTACTTGATCTTTCTTTAACATATGTAATCGTTGAGTATTACGGACGATAGTAGGAAGTTCTCGTACATATACAGGCTGAAGTATCGAAGTATGATGTTATAACGGAACGGAACTAAAATTATCTTAGTATTTTTTTTTGTGAAGTACTGAAAAAAGCAAACTAGATGGTTTTTTTTTTTTTTTTATTGCTTCTATCATTCTGTTTACATGATTAGGTTACGGAAAAAACGAGGCCCACCTGGGGCCTAACTCCCCACCTCTTAAAAACTATTATGGAAAACAAACGTCATCATTTCGAGCTTTAAATATTAATACTGAAATACGTACCATGTCCGTCATGAAACAATAATGTTCTTATAGCCCTATCTCTATCATACAAACGACTTGATTCAATGTGTGCCCTCGCGTTGAAGTTCTAATGTGAGTTTACTTTCATGACATTTGGTAGTGTGAAATAAAATTTTAAATGTAAGGTTAAGGTATGACTGAATTAAGAGATGGTAGTTAGCCCCCTGAGGTTAAGCGGTAACCTCTAAGTAATAACAGACAAAGATTACTGAGTCTCCAGATAACAGATACCGTTTATCCATCGCCCTTGGCCTAGCCAATATCTAAATACAAATTTATAACATATTCTACAACTTTTAAACTAGTGGCAATCCTATAAAGTCAGTCAGACGAACACAGTTCTACGAAAATTACAATCACGCACACAATTGCACTGCTAGTGCATGCGTACTAATTCGAATAAGGAGTGACGCAACACAATATTTGGTGTTGCGGAAGGTGTTATCGGTGCCAGCTGATGGAATGGAGTAGATTAGGTTGTTCGATTGGAAAATAACATAATAGCTACAAAAGGAACAAAGATTTAAAGAGTAACTGCAACTTTAAAAGTAGCCTACGTGGTACTACGAGTTCAATAAATAAAAGATATGGTAACATGGTGAAATCTTGTGAGTTATAATAGTATATTATGATATAAGTGCGGTAAGTTGAAAATTACAGCCGAGGCTATATTGCTACAAGAAAGTCATACGACGTTTTTCAACACACTTGCGAGGAATAGCAATAACAATCAGATTAAGAAGGTTTATAATTCAAATAAATCTTCTAAAGTTCTACTTAACTAAATAAAAAACTCTTTGGTTTGTTTTTATATGAAAAACTAATGAAACAAACTACAATCTCCTTGGTGAGAAGTGTGAAACATTGTTTTTTTCCTATTTAAAACACAAGTGCGGTAAAGTAGAAAAAAAGCAAGAGTGCGTAATAGACTACAATATGACACTAAAATCGGTGCCTTTAAAGGTTACATTATAACTGGCTCGAAGATTCTTTTCCATATTTTGTTAATAGGAAATTAGAAGCCGGCCAAGTACGATTATGACGTCCCCACCGCGGGTTCCGTACCAAAGCAAAATATACGAAAAACCCTTATTTTTTATAATTGAGATTCTTAGCGGGAGTCCAGCCCGCACTTGGCTGGTTATATTATAATATTATACATTAGATACTGAACTATAAATATACCAGGTTTGAACCTTTAAAGTACCTACAGTTTTTACGACCGAGCTAAAAAACAAACTGTATAAAACACGTTAATTCTATGGGGAACCCCCATTTATTATCAACTTTTTATCATTTCTATAGCATGCTGGCACGCTGCACACTGATAGTAGGCTGAAGCATTTGGACTACCTGTGAGTCTGCAATGGCTTGAACTAGCAGAAGGCCTCAAGAGACGCAAATATAGTAATCTCAGTAGTTGTTACATGTATGTGCCTTTTGGGGTCGAAACGCTGGGACCGTGGGGACCGAGCGCCAAACTATTATTCAAAGACGTCTCAAAACGTCTGGTCGACGCTACTTGTGACCAAAATGCTGGCATATACTTTGCACAGAGGATAAGTTTTGCCATACAACGTGGCAATGCGGCCAGCATTTTGGGGACACTGCCTAATGGTGGAATATTGGATTAGTTTTTTTTTAGATAATTTTAAGTTTTTTTTCTTTTATTTGCCCATAAATTCTCTAAATGCTTTTAGTAGCTGTAGTATATTGTATATAGTTATCACACCACATAAAGGCACACCGTCGGTAAAAAAATATACCTACATATGAATAAAAAATATATATAAGTATATGTATTCTTATATTATCATATCCATGTTTAGTACCCTTAATAGACCCTATCAATCGAAATCATATAGCAAAATGCACCTGCATTGCAATAAGGTCCGAATAGAAACCGGTAAAGGTTTCGCTAATCGTTTCCTCAGAACTGTTATGTTGGTTGGCTCTGCGCAATGCCTATCGTTCACGGGTAGTTTTTCTGAGATTTATCCATAAAAGTTATTGCCTGGATGAAATAGAGGTTTCAACATAGTTATTTCGTTAATCTGTCGTAATAATATGCTAAATAATTAGGTACTAACTCCACTTTTTTATGAGTATCTATGTAACGCATCTAAGTGGATATCAGTAGTATCTGTCTACCCCTCCAGGAACAAGCGTGACGTTATATCTATACGAATATCGGAAGGTAGTTTAATTTCAACTGCGGTGAACTACTTTTCTCTAGTTTTCACCACACAAGCTCGGGAAGGTTTGGTTTGTCATTCGAAATTCTGCAAAAAAAGTACTTTATATCTGCTTACGTGGAAAACGATTTTAAAATTTGAACCTACCTCTATAACAGTTTCAAAAAAATATTAACTTCGAAGTAAATGTTAATATAAATAAACACTAATTAAGCTAATTTAAGCTGTATTTATTGCACCTCAGCCGTTTCCTAGCTGTAGTGTGATGAAACATTGTGGGAATCGCTCGGCAGCAAAGGCATTTTGCGTCTTGCCTTTGAAACCATCGTTACGCAGAGTAGCAGGTCATGAGCGAAGCGAGTAGAACGTATATAGAAATATATGAACCGCTCGCTTCGCTCAGGGTTCGAACCAAGAATCCTTTGCATTCTCAGGTTGCAATGCATACTTGTATTGAATATATAATATATGTACTCGAGCCAAATAACAATTTTCTAGCCATGCACAAAAATACTGTTGTTTTATATGGCTATAGCTATTGGGTAGCTGATATTATCTTTATAAAATTTGGTATAAATATGGTAGAAACTACTCTCAGATCAAAACTATGATTAATAAAATTATATACGCCTCTACAACATATGTTTTGTACATGTTTGTGAAGTGCACTCCGGTGAAGATCGGCACATCGCCAGGACTCTCAGTTCGAGAAGAATAACTAGCAGATACAGTTAAAAATAAGTCAATCTAAAGATAAGCCGTATCAGATGGATTTGGCAAGATCGCGATATCCGATATCTAAACTTGACACACCTATCACACCTGTGTCGTACATTATCACGCTTTGATCGTGTGTTCTATATTTTTAGGGTTCATACATCAAAAGGAAAAACAGAACCCTTATATTATAACTTTTGTAGCAATCAAATGTCATAACTTTTAAGATACTTACAGGTTTGTACGGAAATCTCGGTGCGCGTGATTTGCAGTTGGCCGTTTTTATTTTATTTCTGAGGCCTGCCTTTGACCACTATCCCACCTGTGGGTAGGTGATGTGTGGGTAGTCGTACATGTTGTTCAGACTAAGCCTAAGAATGGGAACTTGCGAAGTAGAGGACAGCTACCGATACACTGCTAGGTGGCTACAGATTTTCTATAGAGGGTGAAGATATCCACGTTAGTATCCAACAATAGGCCATTTCTGTAGGACTTCCGTGCATTTAGGTCTCCCTCTTCCTATCGGTAAGATTTGAACCCTTGATCCTCTGCGTATCAGTCCATAACCATTGCCACTGAACCACCATTGATATAATAAACTTACTAACGAGAAAAAAACCTTCAGGTGTTTGGTGTCAGATTTTCTACTTAAGGGTGGTAGCTAAAATAACGTGCCCAGTAAATTCAACCTATAAAACTTAATTAATTTAACCATGTTTTAATAACTTCGGCTTTATCGGTAATGAACAATATCATGTACTTAGGTACTTTTGAACAAGTTGACAAAGCTTATGTCTCACTTATTCTGCAAGGCAATAATTCATATAGATAATCACGTCCACTAAGCTATCACATAGCTTCCAGACTCATATACATAATATTATAATTCAAAATATCTCTCCGTGCGGTAATTATTCAACAATTGCAGTTAAACTATGCAATATTTATCAGTACAGCCATCGCATTAGCATAATTGTCGTATCTATGTTAACTACACACTTGTAACTTTCATTAGTTGCAGAGTTTCATAACTAATTTGAACCAGATGTCAATGAAATGGTATCATTGGAAAGACATATTGGGAACGAATAATCGTTCCTCTAATCACAAGGTAGTTGTATTGTAGGCGTGCATGGCATTACACAATTAGAGTAACTATATGAATAAGACTATTTTTTATACCAAGAAGCGAAATTGTTTGCCTCTTGGTGCAATTTTATGAATAAAGTTAAAATATTTGAATAAGTTAAATAACTAAGAAAAAAACATAAAAGTTTATTTAAAACAAAAATACCGAAGAATTGAGTACCTCCTCCTTTTTTTGAAGTCGGTAAAAATATAAAAAAACACTGGCATCCCTGACGCCTGCCGGGATCTGCCAGGCGTCTTCGGGATCGCAAGAGAAGATAGCCTCTCCTCAGAAGGGGCTGTTGCCCGACTTCCGGTATTTTGACCTTAGTCGCGTCTTACGACAGTCACGGGAAGCGATAAGGAAGGTAAGAACAGCGGCTTCTGAAGGACTGATAGCTTTTACTGCGATCCCTAAGACGCCTCCCAAGCGTGGGGATTATGACCAATCATGGGGGACACGTTCACTTAGCTGGTTCCTAATATGTTATTAAGGGGGACACCTTGTTCAACAGTGGACGTTCCGGTTGATGTGATAATAATGACTTATATGTTAAATGCAAAAGTTTACTTATGTTGCATATATTAATGAAACAGACAGATTTATATAGACTATTAATGTATCATGCATTATTTAAAGCTTCATTAAAGCTTGATGTAAGATTAGACTACGCGTAATTTCCGCATGGTGTACCATATCACCTTTATCCCTTTCACTTCAGGGCCAAGTTGCATCCAGTATAGATGTCAAAAAGTAAAAGTACCAGAACAGACCATCACCTCATTAAAGACTATAGGAATATTATCTCGCTACGATGTAGCATGTAGCTGATACTGATACCTTTTTGTAAACGATGAAGAATGTAGTGTAGGTTCGTATAATGCAGCCCCTACAGCAGTATATAAGTTTAGTTTATAGCGTAGTTTGCTTCTGTTCTTAACCGATCAGCTAAGTTAAGCAACGTCCGCTGCGGTCATGAGTGACCGCTAGTGACATTAGTACTGAGGGTGAACTTGCTTTAGAGAATACGTTGAGTCGTCGTCGCGTCGTCGGTCCCGGTTGTTGTCTTAGGATGGCAGTCGCTATAGCATAGAAGTAGGGCATTTTGCGAAGGGCTAGCTACCACCCTCAAGTAGAAAATCTGTCGCTAAGCACATAACAGTGTGTTTCGGCAGCCTTGAAAGCCAGTAATTCTAGGTTAGGCTGTACAATATCTTCGACCACCTCATTACTTTCCATCAGGTGAGATAGCAGTCAAAGGCTAGCCTATCTATATATATATATATATATATATATATATATATATATATATATATATATATATATAGATATATAGCTATTTAAAAAAAAACTAACCAGATACTAGAATATATTATTATGAGGCAGTTTTTTTGTATGGTATGGAAGTGACGGGACGCACAAGTCGCCTACCTGATGATAAGCGGCCACGTGTGTCCATTACAAATGCTCCTCGTATTTGCTCGCTCTGATAAGTTTTGGGAAGCTCCCGGTCCCCACGGCGCCACTAAGGTCTTACACCAAACGGCTCAAATATGTAACCACTACCGAGGTTAGCATAATATAAATAATATGATGTGGACGAACGTGGTGTTAATAGGCTTAACTTAGAATTATTGGCTCTCAAGGAAAGCTGCCGGAACACACCGTTAGGTACTTGGCGACAGATTTTCTACTTAAGGGTGGTCGCTAGCTAGACGGGCATTCGCAAAATGCGGTGAAGCTCAAGCCCCCGCGGCAGGATTCGAACCATGGAACTGCTGCGCGGCAGCCATAGCCAATGCCAATGAGCCATCTCTGCTTCATAGTTGCAGCCACGATTACTTACATAAAATTTTATAAATGTGCATGACTGATGTTATATTTTTTTCTGTCTATAACTTACAATCTATGATTATTGATAATCACTTAACCACCGAGCACTAAAATAATTGAACAAACCTTCAAGTAGTTTTTCATACCAAAATTGCAAATAATCAGATAATTGAAATACATTTACTCGCCACTGCGCTTCGGGTATTCCATCGTCGATTTGTTATGCAAATCCAAACCGCACAGATATTTCCATCTGCATTATGCATAGGAATCTCAAGTTTTCAATCCCGAAGTCACGCGATCTCCGGATGGGCAGACACGATGGTTCTAGGAACATCATTGGGAAGTCACGAATCATTAAGTTAGAATTTCCATGACACTTTTAAACGTATTTCATTATTGTCTGAGCTAGCGCGAAGCGTGAGCGAAACGTCAATATCTGTCCGCATTTCTGGGGGCCAACTCCATCTCTTAATTCAGTCTTATTTTAACCTTACATTAACATTTTTAATTTGCACCCCCACATACCGCTATAGTAAACTTACATTAGAACTTTTACGTGAGAGCGAGCTGCACGCATTGAATCAAGTCATTTGTGCGATAGAGATAGTGCTATAAGAATATTATTGTTTCGTGACGGCCACTGTACGAATTAAAGTATACATATTTTAAGTTTGAAATAATGATGTTGGTTTTCCATAATAGTTTTTAAAAGGTGGGAGTTGGGCCCCTGGTCGTTCTCCTGCAAAGGTCGCAATTTATAACCGATTCTCGTGAAATTTTGTAAGCAAGTTCGATAATTATGTTTTTTTTTTGTCGTTTCAGTTTTTCGATTGTTCAAAATAGCGGAGATATGGTCGATGAAAACATAAAATAAAACTTATTTCAGGTCTTCATCTCACAAAGCGGCCAGTAATTATCATTTAGCAAAAATGTTGCTGTCTGTTATCTAAGTAGATACAATCTTTTTCGTTGACAACTTGGTTTCGCTATTTGCGTACTGAAAATTTTACGTAATTTTTTTTTTTTTTTTATTTTTTTTTTATAATTATCTATTTATAACACAGGTTGCTTGATATACCACCTAACGTTAAATGTGTTTTTAAGGGTAATTAGTGCTAACTATTATCGTAATGCTTGTCATGTGGAGGGTTTTGCCATAATCCCCACGCTTGGCAGGCGTCTTGGGGATCGCAGTTATAGTTGAAAGTTTTCAGAAGGAGCTGCTGCCCACCTTCCGGTATTTATTCCCTTAGTCGCCTTTTACGACACCCACGGGAAGAGATGGGGGGGGGTGACATTCTAACCCGGCACCCCACGGGGACCACACTACACCGGAAGACGTAGAGTTGGTAGGCCCCCCACCAGGTGGACTGACGACATCGTGAAAGTCGCGGGTAGCCAGTGGTTAGAAGTGGCTATTAGCCGTTCTTTGTGGCGTTATATGGGGGAGGCCTTTGTTCAACAGTGGACGTCTTCCGGCTGATGATGATGATTATCGTAATGATCAGACCAATTATGTATTGTACAAGTAGTAATTATACTGTGTGCATTACCTAAAATATTATCTGCGAGAACGTATTATTCCACTCCGCAGTCCACAGCTGAACAGCCTCCTTTATTGGAGGATCCCAAAGACGCCTGCCAAGTGTGGGGATTACAGCAAATCCCCCGCTAATGGGGGAGGCTGTGTTCAGCTGTGGACAATCCGGCTGATACAGTACCCCCCGGGAATCCGGTACTCGAAAATCAAACATTATAGATAACACTACATATTTGTTGATAAAGTGCTTGGCCACGTTTCATAGCACCTTCCTACAAACGAGTATATAATAAAAAAGTTTAGTAAAATCATAACCATACCATTAAATCAGCCAGATATCAAAATACATTTATCAGTTAATTGACTGTAAAAACTACCCGACCAATGTTCAGGAAATTTAAATAAAACCTATTTTGGAGGTATTCCCTATTCAACGTACAAGTACTCATTGCTAGCATGCTGGGCACGCTGCCAACTGGTAGTGGGCTAGAGCATTTAGACTGCCTATGAGTCCAAATGCTTTTATTGTAGTAGCTGTAGTGTTGTATATAGTTCGTAGTATTTTGTTAATAAAGGCATACCGCCAGTAAAATATACTCGTCCAAATAAAAGTGTAATTGGCGGCGAAACCGCATAACAAACACTATAACTTTGTGATTCCATTTTTAATAAATTATAGGTTAAGGCTTGTTATCGTAATAATAGTTAAAGTAGGATATGCAAATGTATTTAGGTATAAGCGTAGATAACGTTAGTAAATAAAGATATAGTTCCGGTTATACTACCCAGAACATATTCAATTAATAAAACACTATCTTTGCGTTTCACAGTCATCGATTTAGCCTATCCATCGTTAACCGATGTTAACCGAGCTTGAAACGCGTTGCATGTTAACTGTCATTTTTATCATTCAGTTATTTTATGTTCTGGGTGGTATAACCGGAACTTACTCGAACATTCTGAAACAGGCCCTTAGTCGAATAAGTAAAATATAGCTTTATATTGGAAAATAAATCCGCCTAATGAAGAATCGTTAGGCAAATTTAGAATTTAGAATCATCTTCCTGAAGTTTTCTTCTGCCTACCCTGAACCCTACGACCAGCATCAAGTAGACGCATCAAGATACACAACCATACAGTCCACTGGGTCCGTGTGTGTGTGTGTGTGCATGTATTGCTACATCTGTGTGCACGACCACGGCCTCTCGAAGAAATCAAGCAGTCGTCTACAAACATACCTACAAAAAAAACCGGCCAAGTGCGAGTGGGACTCGCGCACGAAGGGTTCCGTACCATTATCTGTAACCTAATATTGCAAGTTACATACACTTTTTGCAGTGTCCGATTGAGCTAGGTAGGTACGATGAAAACCTCTTTTATTGTATGGGACCCCCCTAAATTATTTATTTTAGTTTAATTAATTATATTTAAAGAGAACATAAAACTAAATATCCTGTGAAAAGTTCAAGCGTCTATCTGACACCGTTATTAGTATCGAGCAAGAAACGGTAAAAAAACTCAAGTTTGTTGTATGGGAGCCCCCTTTAAATATATTTTTTTTTAATATTTTTAGTATTTGTTGTTATAGCGGCAATAGAAATACATCATCTGTGAAATTTCAACTGTCTAGCTATAACCTTACTTGAGACACAGCCTGGTGACAGACGGACGGACGGACAGCAAAGTCTCAGTAATAGGGTCCCGTTTTTAGTAAAATTTTTAGGGTTCCGTACCCAAAGGGTAAAATGTTTTTACCCTTTCAGTACGGAACCCTGAAAAACATACAATCGATTCACCTGAACGTTCTCTTATTTTCGAAATCGGTTAATAAAATATTTCAACATGCAAAGTGTTGTCACCTTATTACATGTTTAATGCATTAATTGCATTAACACCTGCATGCGCCGAATTATCGATAATTGTGTAATGAGTAATTTGAAAGTAGGTACAAAGCTACTTAGCTAACCACCATTCAACCAGTACGGTAACCCCACGTTGCCATCCGATTTCTATACGCTTTACACCCACCACTATGTGAGGTTGACATTAATATTATACAGATTATACAACACGTTTCTGATCCAGTTGATTTTATCGAGAGCATCGCGGTTTTGGTTGAAACGTATAATATACTGTACTATATCAGCAGGATTGTCCACTGCTGAACATAGCCTCCCCAATAGGTAAAAATTCCAATACACACCGCAATATAATTTCCAAGCATACCTACAACTTGTTTAGGCTATCCTAGAACTACTGGTTCTCAAGGACAGCTGCCGGAACACACCGTCAGGTGCTTCTTGGCGACAGATTTTCTAGTTGAGGGTGGAAGCCAGGAGAGTGTTCAAAAGCCCTACCACCATGCTATATCAACTGCCATCATAAGACATCAACCGGGACCGACGGCTTAAGACTGGAGGGAAGTCTTGAATTTTCATACAAAAAGAGAAAACGTTTCTACCCCCCAAAACAATCACCGATTTGGATGATTTTTTGGATATGTTATAAATGTTATCAATATCCAGGTTTATAGGTTTTGATTTTTATCATTATATTAAAGGAATCTGAATTAATAGGTATTAAAATACCGATATTTTCTCAAAACTTGTATGATGTATCTCTAGTTTGTGAATTATTTATGGGAACAATAGGTAATTATAAATAAAGAAAAAGGAAAACCTACAAACCTAGTTTATTATATCTTAGCTGATCGGTTAAGCAAACTTAGCTACGACCGCTTCTCGTTAGCTGAAATGTCACGCCTTTGCAGACTTTGTAGACACAACTAATAGAGTTGGTAACCTTGGCATTGGTGCTAGATTATTTTTAATGTCATGGAATAGAAAATATCATAGATCAACACAATTTATTATAAGTACAACATCGAATATCATCACACCTGCGAAGGGAAGGAGGAGAAAACGATGTTTAAACAAGTAGATACCTAAGTGTGATATTAAAGAAGATGCTGGAGACCTGACACTTTTGTGTCTTCATGGTGGGCACATGTCCTTGGAGCAAGCAGTTCTAGGTTAGCTTGAACAACATCTTCGATATGATACCATCAGGTGGTCAAAGGGAAGCCTATAAATTATACAAAAAAAGCTCGATCTAGAAATATGCACTGTCGGTAGGGTTGCCAGATCATAGTATATCAATTCCTGGACATTTTCTATAAAAACTAAATAAATCTAACTAACAATGATGTTCATATAGCGCTATCTCTATCGCGCAAATAACTTTATTCAATGCGTTCAGCCCGCTCTCACGTTGAAGTTCTAATGTAAGTTTACTTCAAATATATATAGTAGTACGAAATAAAATTGTTATTGTCAGGTTAAAATATTACTGAATTAAGATGATAGTAGGCTCCCTGTAGATAATGTTCACATTACTGTGTTCCGAATTGAAAGGTGCTGGCCGTGCCGGTGAAAATACAGGCACATGACACTTAACAATTTTATTTCTCAGGGTGATTTGCGCAGTGCAATTTGTCCCTTGTGATGAACTGCATCTGTTATAGGCAAAGGCTACCACTTAACTCCAGTTGAGATGCGAGATTCTTCCATCACGATAGCATAAAAAAAACCTACTAATGGTATAATAATATACATATTTCCAAACCAGTTAACTAATATTTACCATTAATTAGGTAGTAACATTAACAATCAAATATTAAGACTACCGAAAACAAATCGACCCAACGCGCTATTTTTGCAGCATGTAGGTCGACGGCCTAATTCTAATAGGAGCTACCTCCAAAACTAACGTTTCCGCTAATATTTTCCTATGTGCGACCACTAAAGTATCGAGCACGTGTTAAAGCAAGTGTAGAGTTACCTAATACGATAATTGGATAACTGAGCGGCTTTTCTACCATAAAACGAAGTAACTGCCGCTTTGTCTGCGATAAAACTGCGTTATACGCGTGTACAGTGGGCTTACGTCGATTTCTTTTCATGCCAATTTGACATGCTACCACAAATTTAAATTAAGAGTATTACTAACTAATAAATTGGTGCAGATATAAATCCATGCGTAGCTATTGTTTCTCAGTACGTTCCCTTCCGCTTTAGATTGATCTATATCTTGCACATTGGGTCTCTTTCTAGCCAACAAAGTAAATACAAAGCGCATCTATAGACCACAGCAATGCAGTATGTATTCGCAGTTGCTCATTAGGCTCACAAAATGGCTATTAATTGGCATTAAAACCACTTTATTGTATAATTGGTCGCGGGTATAGTAATTATTAGAATTCTAAGGAGTGATGGCGTCAACATGCGGTGTGCCATGACTTGTACAGTTATATCCTGTTTTCTATTGTTAGTGAAAGACATATTGATTCAACTCCATAAAAGTGGAATACAAATAGAAAGATGATGTCCCTTTCAATTGATCTTATTTCTGACGATGATTTCCTTCTAAAGACGGAGTCTAAGAATTACTCATATTAACATTTAATGCAGGATTAGCATGGCCAAGAAAGGATCGCTTCCAACAAACGTATTAGAGTACTTTAGAAGCAATTGCGCCACATTATATTTAACTTTATGCTGGAAAAATTCTCAAAGCTCAAATTAGTTATAGTTAGTTTATCACCCTATCTTCTAGTTTCTTACTATCCCACTCCCCCCCCCCCCCCATCGCTTCATGTGGGTGTCGTAAGCGGCGAATAAATGTAAAAGACCGGAAGTACCGCAGAAGGTGCTGCACCTGAGGATCTGCTATCTTACACAGCAATCCTCAAGACACCTGCGCAGGGATTATGGCAAATGTCCCTTAATGGACATTACTGTGTTCCGAATTGAAAGGTGCTGGCCGTGCCGGTGAAAATACAGGCACATGACACTTAACAATTTTATTTCTCAGGGTGATTTGCGCAGTGCAATTTGTCCCTTGTGATGAACTGCATCTGTTATAGGCAAAGGCTACCACTTAACTCCAGTTGAGATGCGAGATTCTTCCATCACGATAGCATAAAAAAAACCTACTAATGGTATAATAATATACATATTTCCAAACCAGTTAACTAATATTTACCATTAATTAGGTAGTAACATTAACAATCAAATATTAAGACTACCGAAAACAAATCGACCCAACGCGCTATTTTTGCAGCATGTAGGTCGACGGCCTAATTCTAATAGGAGCTACCTCCAAAACTAACGTTTCCGCTAATATTTTCCTATGTGCGACCACTAAAGTATCGAGCACGTGTTAAAGCAAGTGTAGAGTTACCTAATACGATAATTGGATAACTGAGCGGCTTTTCTACCATAAAACGAAGTAACTGCCGCTTTGTCTGCGATAAAACTGCGTTATACGCGTGTACAGTGGGCTTACGTCGATTTCTTTTCATGCCAATTTGACATGCTACCACAAATTTAAATTAAGAGTATTACTAACTAATAAATTGGTGCAGATATAAATCCATGCGTAGCTATTGTTTCTCAGTACGTTCCCTTCCGCTTTAGATTGATCTATATCTTGCACATTGGGTCTCTTTCTAGCCAACAAAGTAAATACAAAGCGCATCTATAGACCACAGCAATGCAGTATGTATTCGCAGTTGCTCATTAGGCTCACAAAATGGCTATTAATTGGCATTAAAACCACTTTATTGTATAATTGGTCGCGGGTATAGTAATTATTAGAATTCTAAGGAGTGATGGCGTCAACATGCGGTGTGCCATGACTTGTACAGTTATATCCTGTTTTCTATTGTTAGTGAAAGACATATTGATTCAACTCCATAAAAGTGGAATACAAATAGAAAGATGATGTCCCTTTCAATTGATCTTATTTCTGACGATGATTTCCTTCTAAAGACGGAGTCTAAGAATTACTCATATTAACATTTAATGCAGGATTAGCATGGCCAAGAAAGGATCGCTTCCAACAAACGTATTAGAGTACTTTAGAAGCAATTGCGCCACATTATATTTAACTTTATGCTGGAAAAATTCTCAAAGCTCAAATTAGTTATAGTTAGTTTATCACCCTATCTTCTAGTTTCTTACTATCCCACTCCCCCCCCCCCCCCCATCGCTTCATGTGGGTGTCGTAAGCGGCGAATAAATGTAAAAGACCGGAAGTACCGCAGAAGGTGCTGCACCTGAGGATCTGCTATCTTACACAGCAATCCTCAAGACACCTGCGCAGGGATTATGGCAAATGTCCCTTAATGGAGGAGGCTGTGTTCAGCAGTAGACGACCCGGCTGATACCGTACTCAATGAACTCATGCTTGTCATCTTTCTTTAGGTACTTATGATAGTGAAGCTACAATATGCAGCTAGTAGTCCATAGGTATATTTCTGGGTAGTAGTAATAAGTAGTATAATTAGACATTATTTTTGAAACAATAAGGTTGAGATTAAATCAATTAAAGCACACTTAACTGGCCTAAAATATTCATAGCCATATTAAGCATAAGCTTTCACAATTGTGACATCAAAACCGTCTTGTCCTTAAAATAAACTAGCTCGTTAAAATTTGAATTATGAATCATCAAGCTGGGATTTAAAACGAAATGATCATTAACTCCAGTGCACTGGTTCGCAGTATGAATTGAACCAAGGCCGCGACCTCAATCTTTGTTTGGTGCACACTCTCACTTTGTGTCGACGGCTTGATGACGAGTAGCCGTAACTCGGTAATTTTGTGTTTTGTGAATTCAGATTTTTAATGGTGACATTGTAATGCTGCAAGTAATTGAAGAGATTTAATTAAATGTTTGTCAATTTTAACCAATTGCTACAAAAAAATGCGAGTTGTAACACTGACGTGTAACATTATAGTTGTAGTAAGTCTTTACTGATTGATTAGGTAGTCTTATTACAGATCAGTTTTATTTATAAATGTACTGATAATGTTTCTACCTGTATTTTCTAGTTCCCGTGACACTCGTATATAATTACCCTAAAATTATCAAATGCAAAAAATTGTGTCTCAATTATTTTCACATAGAAAATAGCAGGTAAATCATAGACTTGTTAAATAATAGACAACTTCTTATTAGGTAACAGTGATGTCTCTCTTACAATTGCATGTTATTTCTCACGTAATTGCATAAAATTACCACCAATTCATTTCATCTTGAACCGAAAACAAATTATTCAATAAAAAATCTATTAAAATTCAGCACAACACCACGCAAAACACTAAAACACGAGTTACATCAATTCTCCTGCCAACGGACCGTCAAACAGAGATGAGTCATTCGGAAAGTTTGGATTCAAGACACGAAACAAACCGCAACTGGTCTTTGAAATAGTTTTTAATATTCTAAACACAACAATACTAAAGAACGCATTCCGTTTTGATGGACACACGCCCGAAATGGGTGAAGGAAAATGCATACAACCTTTGAGTATACATTCCCAAGGAATGTATACTCAAAGCATACAACAAACCACATTTTATGAAGCAAAAAAGTCTTTATGTCAAAGGCGTAAATATCATTAAAAAAAACATAATTACATGCACCAGTAATCTCAGGGTTGCCAATGAGCAGAATCGAAACAACGTCTTTGTCCTGTTTCCTTTGGATCTCAAATCTAAACCATTGACCGAATTCCGCCAAAGAAGTTGTGAACACAGAAACCAAATAAGTATTCAGTTCTAATAATTTCTTTATTCGGATTCCTAGTAGATTCGACTTTATTACTTATTAGATTAGACTAAATTCCTAGGTAGGTACAATGATTTTCACCAGTGAATAAGTAACAGAAAGTTAGTGTACCTATATCTACTGTACTGTATCAGCCGTATTGTCCACTGCTGAACACAGCCTCTCCCATAATGGAGGTTTTGCCATCATCCCCACGCTTAGCAGGCGTCTTGGGGATCGCAGTGTGAGATATCAGTTACTCAGAAAGCGCTGCTGCCCACCTTCTGGTGTGTTACCCTTAGTCGCCTCTTACTACAACCACGGCTAGATGAGGGGTGACATTCTACCCCGGCACCCCTCGGGCGGGCAGCACCTATATACTTTTAATATATTTATTTTTTACATTGGTACTTGAGCTAATCAGCAATGCGGTTTTAACCAGTTCACCTAATGAATACCATAAATTCGCGCTTATTCAAATATGCGGTAATTAATAGGCAAACATGATTTTGAATAATCCATCTTTTATTGCAATACAATTATCAAGAAAAACACGTAATCGTTAAAACTATTAGGTACAAAATAACCTCAAAGCATAGCCGACGTCATAAATCTTGTTTTATTTACAAAACGTAAAGGCAACTCCATAACTTTAAAAGGTTGCAACGGTTATGCGGGAATATAAATTCGTGTGTGTAACAGAAATAAATTTTGATTTACGTATACCTCTGATTTCTTCTCCAAAACTGAGGTAATTCATTTATTTTTGGCATCAAAATTAAAAAAAAGAGTATATCTAGGCTTTTGTCATTTTCTTTTATAATAAAAACTTTTCCATTTTACCTAGTGGTCCTCTGAGCACGGCGGTAAAACGGGGCATTTTTGTGACTTTCAGTCTTATTTTCTTTAGTAATAATTAGTTGCTGAAAAAACTTTAACATTACTAAAATCGACATCAAACATAACATACACATTATTAGGAATGTCTTAAATACTACTCGTCAGATACCACTCTTAAATGGGACAACATGACAAGCACCAGCTTTCACATGTAAAAAAAACATCATAATCGGTACACTCTTAGTTACGAGGTAACACACAAAAAACAGTGAAATGATAACATCCTCTTTTTGAAAGTCGGTTAAAAAAATATTACAGTAGCGCGTATGAGTATAGACACGCTGTTGGTCTAGATATTATGCAAAACAAATTAATCAGCTTCGTTTTGGAGTTAAACTGCATGTTGGTAGGGCATATCGCGAATGCCCGCAAGGCCAGCTACCACCCTCAAGTAGAAAATCTGTCGCTAAGCACGTGACGGTATGTTCCGGTAGCTGCCGTTGAGAGCCAGTAATTATAGGGTAGCCTGGACAACATCTTCTACCACATCATCACTTACCATCAGGTGAGATAGTGGTCAAACCTCACTTCTCACCTCATCAGGCATAAAAAAAAACAGGAAAAGTCAACTTCGTGAATTTTCTTCTACGTACGCATCGTTACCTCGACTTTGTAGTTGATAAATATTAAATAATATGTCATTATTATTTACAGCTAATACAAAATCTGCTGCCTTGCAATTCATCAGCATACTTATAAGATGTCATTGTTTGTTAATTGGTCTCGACAAAACACCTTCCATCGATACAATAGTAATTTGCAACTTATACTTCAGCTAAGGAAGGTTTAATTACAGTCATTTACAGATAATGCCCGGACACTCCAAGAAGTCATTCAAACTTAATGCAAATTTAATAACCATTGTAATACTTTATAGTCACACGACCACCCGTCGATGTTGCACGGCGTCCAAAAAGGTCTATAGAACCACGTGGGTCCAAAGGAAATGAAAAAAATGCCGTCAAAGAAACACTTAGAGAAGCGGTGGTGCTATGATCTTATTTGGTTCCGGCTACTGTCACTTTCTTTTTATCTATGTAACCTTTTTGAAATTTAAATTATTGTTATTATTATTTATTTATTTACACACTTATACATATACAGCATTACAGAATTAATTTTCCAAGGCGCTATAAACATAAAACTTAAAAAATATATTATTAAAATGTCATTATCAATATTAAAAGTCAAAAAAATTTATTTATACGTTAAAAACAGTCACATATTTATTTATATCTAATATAGCAAGCATCATGTACTACTGTCCTATAAAATTCGGTCAAGGAACATGTTATTATGTCGATATGCTCGGCAACTCGATTGAGCGCATGCAGGGTGCGTAGTAGGGTAGTAATTAGTTTTATATATTAAGAAAATACTACGAACTATATACAACACTACAGCTACTACATTAAAAGCATTTCGACTACTTATAAGTAATTTCAGACTCACAGGTAGTCCAAATGCTCCAGCCCACTACCAATTGGCAGCGTGCCCAGCATGCTGGCAGGATAAGAGTATAATAATTTATAGTAATTAATAATTAATTCAAAATAATAAAATTTCTTTTATTTAATTAGGTTCTCGTACTAACGTACTGACTCTAATAATGGTTGCTTAAAATTTAGTACTAGTAAAAAATATAAATAACAAATTATTCGAGAACAAAATGTTTTGATGAATTTGATAGCCGCGCACCGTCCCCTATGACGGTAAAGTAATACAATTGGAGCACGAAATTTCGGCTAGAAATGCCGTGTCCAGGTGGCCGAGTAGGTTTAGGCATCCGACGCGATATCGGAGGGCGCTGGTTCGATTCCCGCCTTTGGAATAAACATTTTGTACTCCAATAATTTGTTAAATATATTTTCGCTTAGCACGCGATAGTGCTTGTAATATTTAGAAATATAGTAAAAAATAGCCACATATAACGCCCTAAAGATATAGAAATTTGAACACATACCTAATCATGAGTTCAGCAACCTAGATTTATTGACTGTCAAGGAAAACTGCTGGAACACAACGTTAGGTGATCGCCATAATTTCTACTACGTATAAGAAAAAGAAAAAAACTTGCGTACTTGATAGTTATAGTTAGCCATTCCAGCATTCACAAAATGCCCTAATACGCATCAATCACGATAGACATAGAAACTCACAAAACTTAGTAAGTACTAGCAATAAAAGTGTCTATTTGCTCGCTTTGGCCAATTAAGTGGAATGCGAGAGCGTGTTGTTGATAGCCCACATTCAGGCGCTAATGCCTCGGAGCCATGAGATGACCCCGTAAAAATTCGGCCATAAGGTTTTTTAGTACACGTAGTAGGTACCGCTTTTTAACTTCCGTGAAGTTAACGCACTTTTTTTTTATGTTATTGTGACGGAATAAGCTAGAGGCCCACCTGATGTTAAGCGGACTAACCTCTGCCTATAGCATATGCATTTCATTACAAGTGTCACGAATTGCACTGCGCCCGTCACTTTGAGACAAAGTTACTAAGGAAAGCTACCGGAACGCACCGTTAGGTGCTTGGCGACAGATTTTCTACTTGAGGGTGGTCAGTAGCCAGGCATTCGCAAAATGCACTTCCACCATGCGGTGAAGCTCAATTCCGCGGCGGCATTCGAACCATGGACTTGCTGCGCGGCTGTCCATAGCCAATGCCACTGAGCCATCACTGCTTCAAAACTTTTAAATTAGTATTCGGAAGATCAGACAAAGATCTAGGATGTTGGGACTCCCTCGGTTTTGCAGTGCGTCTGACATGTTTGCCGTGCTCGGGTTTTATGCTTGCATGCGTAAAAAAGTTGCATCACTGCTTTGTCGGCTACGAGTACCAACACCATCCTAAGTACAATAGCTAGCAGGTGGAACGGTCCCTTTTTCAGGTATTGCGTTCGTGTACTGGTGTGGGTATTTGTAGTTCTACCCGGGTGCTAAAACAATGTCATATTAGTCTTTCTTATATTCGAAAGCTGCTGCTATGTCTTCATTAACAAAATACTACGAAATATATATAACACTACAGCTACTACAATAAATGCATTTAGACAACCTATAAGTCATTACAGACTCACAGGCAGTCCAAATGTTCCAGCCCACTACCAGTTGGCAGCTTGCCCAGCATGCAGGCAGCATATCCCCGTTGAATTGCAATGCTTATTCTTTGAGCCAGCATTTTGATCATGCGAATTAGTATAAGTAGTATTATTTATTATCTATCAGTATTTCTTATAGTTATAACGTAACTAACATAGCATAAGTTATCTAACATTTTATGGATCTTAGTTATCTGAAATAAAAACATTATTATAATTATTAAAGAATCCAGAAATCCGCGTTTTATAACAACTAATAACCCTCTACGGTACTTGGCTAGAATTGAACCCCCAATATCTTGTGTGAGTCATAAGAAGCGACGAAGGAAAAATTCCAGAAGGTAAGCAGTAGCGCCTTCTAAAGAACTTACTAACACACTCGATCCCCACGACGTCTGCCAAGCGTAGCGATTATGTCAAACCTTTAGTGAGGGAGGGATTTGTTCAACGGTAGACGGTGGCTGCTGATGTAAATATAGTAATGGCATATTACGCGTCATTCAATGTTCTAAACCAGTTAATGCAATAAGTATGAGTTTACGCAACTTATCCATAACTTCTTTGGCATTCTTCGATGTCTGACCTACCTACCTGTCCATATAACTGTAACACTTTTCTCTGTATGTTTTACGTCCCTCATAGCCTGTCGATACCACGACACCAGATTTAATTAAGATATGGCATTCGAGAGTAAGGTACTTTAGGACAATCATACATGTACATATAAATATACAAATGCTCAATTCTCGAACCAACTTGCCACAGAGATTTCTAAGAAGTTAAACTCAAGATTATTTATGCAATGGAAGCGAGTTGTTCCGTATTCATCCAAAAAGCAACACCTACTTGGCCTTGTACTTAGTTTAACAAAGGGAAACGCTGCAAATTGCTACTCCCCTCCAGGGATGCTTTTTGGTCTCATAAAGTACCTATAACCGATGAAGCAGTGATGGCTCAGTGGCATTGGCTATGGACTGCCGTGCCGCAGGTCCATGGTTCGAAACCCGCCGCGGGCTTGAGCTTCAAAGCATGGTGGAAGGGCATTTTGTGAATGCCCGCCTGGCTAGCCACAACCTTCAAGGAGAAAATCTGTCGCCAAGCACCTAACGGTGTGTTCCGGCAGCAGTCCTTGAGAGCCAGTGAAATTACAGGCACATGAGACTTAACAACTATGTCTCAAGGTGACCGCTTAACATCAGGTGGGCCTCGTGCTTGATCCGTCACAATTACATAAAAAGAACCACAACTGATTATGTAAATTTTTGAATACTTTTTCTTAAGCCATCCAAAATATTAACTAATAAGAAACGGTATGGATGATATAAAATATCATAAAATATGTATTATGCTATACAACGCATAAATGTATGAACCTATTGTTGACAACGAAGTCATAACATTCTTTTCAGGTTCAGATACGGGAAGTGCGCGGTCGCCGCGACCGTCGTCGGTGGCTGTGTTCGTCGTTGACGTGGGTCCATTACCGGCCCGTTGAGGTCCGGTTTGACCGGTTCTTCGGAGGTCAATATAATCGAGGCGTTGCAACTATTGGCTCTGAGATTATTCTGGTATCCAGCATGATTCCATTTGGCTCTTTAATCTCTCTTTGAATTTTGAATTTGAATTTAAACACGATATTATAGCTTTGTCAAATGACAAACAATAATAACTAATCCTTTTTTTTAATTTTATACACCTACTACCTGCTCTCCGCAACTTGGCCCCTGTGAAATTATTTTTTTGCACTTCCTTTCTGCACCCTATTTAAGTCAGCAACAGTTTTGGTTGTATTCTTGCCTTATTCATAAATCAGGGTAAAGCGTCGCACGGGATGTTATCAAAATCCATCCAGCCGTCACATAGGTGAGTGAACTTTTTATACTCAAACTTCAACACAATTTTATTATTAGCGGGTGGAGAGCTGTGTCCAATAGGATCATCAGTCATATTCTTTTTCATAACCATCAATACTTCTTCTTCCTACCCGCATTCCGCTCATTTGGAGTCAGAAAATAAGTGTTTTCTAACAACACAAAAGGACATAATATGTTCCTTTAGCTGTATGTGCTTCGACAAAATGAAGAAGAAATATATTTTCACTAACAATACACAGGAAAATAGGACATAAGTACATTGTAAAAAGTTTTGGCTTCCGTTGTATGGTTAGCCGCTTTTCTGGCGTCATCCCTCCCTAGGTGTCCTCATTTTTAGTAATATGCCTGTTACTTTTCTGCTAATAACTTGTATTGTGCACCCAACTTGAAACAACACCCAACAGCCAACTCACATCGATGTGTGCAATAGAATACCACTCGAATACCACAAAGCGAATGCACAATACCCCTACAATAGGTATTAAAACTTCACATAGGATTTTCCCACCAAATTCGCTCACGGAAAATACTGTCATATTTAAAAACACAAAAGCAGAGATTTCCGGATACGCCACAATCACAATGTATAAAGGTCCATTCACATGGTGAATCGCATGGTAACGGGATCGCGGGCCAGCTGTTAGGGCTTCAGCACACTGAACAACTTGGGAAATGAAATAAAGTTTGTTACAGAAAACACATCAGATTTAAAATGTAACAGAAGCACAATAGTGAACTTATCAAAACAGGAAAGCAATCAATCGTTGTAGCTGTCCAAAATATGGAAACGTACCGGTAGATGGATAGCCTACTTATTGGAACTAAAAATAGGACCATAAAAACTAGAAACATGTTGATATAAGTAACGCCTATATAATAGAGTATATAATGCGCTTTCGAGAAGTGTAGGGTGAAAATAAAGTAAGATAATTTCAATGATAACATATTAAAGTGAAAGAAAATTATATGTTATATTACTTTGTATCAAATTATAGTTCTACTTTTGGCTACTTTACTGTTCTCTTCCAACAGCTTTTTACTATACTACACACCAGATGCAGTGAAGATACGCACGCCTTCCACGCGTTGCGTTTTTGCACACGTCCTGCGTTCAATGTGCTGAAGACTTTATTTCATCTGTATTCATGTGCAGCGTTCCGTGTATAGCGGCCCTAATTAGGCCTGGGTTACATTACATAGCCTACATTTGTAGCATTCATAGACTTTGAGCAATGTTTAGATGATTTAGTACAGTAAGTTTAAAGTACTGGCGTAATCGATAGATTCGTTATAGTAGGTATCTACCCACATAGAACCATTAATATAGTATTGTACGTAGTACCATATGTCAATGCATCGAACTCGATATATATCGTGAAACTGTCACGATTTTATGTTGTCAACCTATCGTACTACATGATAACTACACCAGCACGTTTTAGAAACTAAACGGTCGGTTAATCGCTAGTACATATAAAGCCTTTATCTTCCTGTGATCTGTGGAATTGTAGCCTGCAAACGGCTGAACCGATTTCGATGCTATTTTTGATTTTTGTCAAGTCAGAAACAGTCATTAGAATTCTAAGTCTTGATTGACGAAAATCTGATCGGTTGCAAGAAATGCTCGTTAGACCGTGCACTATGTAGTGAACATATGTAGATGCTTTCAACATAACATTGAGAAGAAAAATAAAGAAAACTAAGCACTGGTAATTATGACGATAGATAAAAGACATAGATGGCCACCACAAGTTTAACCAAACCCAGGAAGTTTGTTGACGATATTAAGAAAATTTTTGGGACCCCATTCCCAGATGGGAATTATGCCAGATTTCGGTTATATTATGAGACATGATGTAAAAAAAACTGTATTTGATATTTGAATATTGTTATGTTTGCAATAACGCCTGCTATGCGGATTACTTGGTCTTGTTAGTAGTACAACGTAAGTTGCAATATAGATGTCGCTCCATCCCAATACGATGGTTAACAAACGAGAAAAATTTTACTCATTGTCATGTTAGCTCAATTGGTTTGAGCATACCCCGGCTAAAGGGATGGATGGACACGGGTTCGAATCCCGCACATGACTTAAATTTCTCCTCTGCTATATTTGTAATGTATTTGATATGCTTTAGAAGAACCTCTAAGTACTCCCAGGAAGTGATCCATGCAGATCTTTTTGTTTTTATTTAAAACTGTAACTTTTGTATTAACAGCTAGCAAATAAAGGCTAAATAATAATACATTTTAATGTACTTATAAAAATAGTTTATGATGAACGCCCAGACTGACCACGCAATACGCCTAACCAAGACGGCAAGCATGCTCGTACGGTACTAACTTCATATGAAAACCAAGCTGGGGATATACAAGACTTATAGGTCCAGATTGACCTATACAGTCCTAGCTTCGTACCAACTATGTTCGAAGACGAACAAAAATTGTCTTCAGATGCAACAAAACAGCGCGCCGTGTAAAAGCTGGTGCGGGGCGGTATGTTAGGAACGAGACAATAGTCAAAGATTTGGGGCGGAGTCCGTGGTTTATTATCCGCGTGTCCTAGAAGATGCTTGACACAGTGGACAACGGCCCACACACCTAACTTTATAGAATCGCAACACATACGCGGCTTTCGGACGCCAAAAGGACCTGGCGCTCTCTGCCCTACCATCCAGGAGAAAACCTCTAAAGATCCAGCGTACGGTCAAGGGCTAGATGAAGCAGATGAAGCATCACCAGAAGCACATGAGTGCAATGCTGACACTGTTAGGATGGTAAATCAAGAAGGAACTTAACCAGTGATAGTGACCGTGCGATAGTGGTCGAATGAAGAACCACAGGGGCCATGAACAAAAGCTCGACACCCCACACTTATTTGACTTAGATTATATGATGATGATGAAATAACAGACAATAAGACTATATACATCAGTTTCACTATGATTAAATTAGTAATTCTTATTTATTAGTCATACAGATAAGATATATAGATAATTTTATTTTAGTTCGGATCTTTGATTTCTTATCGTTTATTGTAGAAGTATTACCTAGTATTAAGATTATATTATTATAGTCATGAACATTCGATAGTCAGATTTAATCAGAACGAGTGTAAGTACTGATTCTAAATGGATTAAACGTGTAAGAATACTTCATGATAAGATTTAATGTGCTAAAATATATGAACTGTATTACATTACTCTACTTTTTATTTGGAATATTATCTTTACCTACGGAATTTGTGTTGATAATGCTGTTACACACATTATTGAGAAAGAAGATCAGGAGATATTGGAACCAAACGTTAATAACGCATTTTTTTACCTTTACCTGTAGCCTAACAATATTTTATGGAACACCTAGGTGGTTGGAAGATTCCCTTCTTGGAAGTTTTCAACTTCCTGTCTAGGTAGGGCATATGAACAGCCAGCTATGGTAAGGACATATTTAGGTCAGAGATATACCAGTTCTATTGGACAGGGCTGTTGATTTGACCCAGATATGTAATACGTAGCCAAACTCTCAACAATAAACGAACAAACTTATTTATTAGTTCCTATACTAGAAACAAGATCAAGTTTTTTTTCAGATTGGAAGTATTAGACTAGCTTATTCAAGATAAAACATAGTTAAGCGATTATAAGCATGTTGATACCTTTACTTGATTATGGGTTATTCTATGAATGATTATCAATGGAAGGGAATATGTAGTGCGATAAATTTTATAATTGTTGAGTAAAATATTCGCTTTCAAACTTTGCCCTCGGGCAGCTGATGCCTCTATGGTCAGTCGAAGCAAATTCAATCTTCATCAAAGGCGTTCGTTGCCACTGGTCGTTGTTGACGTTACCACCGCACACCATCCACCAACAAGCATGGCCTTTACATTTGTGTCCTCTAATAATTAGTAAGTATCATTCGATACAAGTGATTCACATTATAATGTTCAGAAAAAAATACAAAATGATGAAAACGATTTCACTTTTCACGGTCAAAACATCGAAACTGCGTTCTTAAGTTGCTTAAATGCCTATTTAAGGTTCATTCAATGCATCAGTTATTATTTCTTATTAAGCCAGTACAATGAATAAAGACTTGAAACCAACAGATTCAACAAAAGACGTGGTAAATTCCATTGTGACCAACAATGTACTGTCTACCAAGTTAACTGTTCAGTCAAAGATTGCGCTGTCTATATAGAAATACCTTTCAGCAACTAACACATTGTTAGGAAATTTCGTAGTTATATTTTCTGTCACCAGCAGAGTTATGTTGGTAACTCTATAATCCACGTTATCTCAAGTGTCTCAAGTATCAGAGTTGTGAGTTTCGTCAGTAAATCGATTTCTAATGGTTTGGTTTCACTCGGCTGGAGTTTCTCACGAGGACTGACGATGCCAATGGACGATTCTTCATGGTGCAGTTGACACGCGTAATCTTGACTACAACTGCGCAGCCAAAGTAATCTAATATCAGTACATAGTCTTACATTTAAATATTTGTTAAAACCAAAGCCTGTTCACGGATTCCGAATGAGAAATGTTGGCTAAATCTTCAATTACTATTTATATAATAACTTGCTTGGCTGGCTCACTAACCTCAAGCACTTACAGATGTGTTCCGGCAGCCATCCTTGAGAGACAGTAATCGTAGGTTTTTTTTTAGTCGGGCTTGAGATACGCCTCATAGTGGAAGGGCATTTTTTGAATGCCCAACTGGCTAGTAACCACCCTCAATTAGAAAAATCTGTCGCCAAGCACCTAACAGTGTCTTCCGGCAGCTGTCCTGTTAACACCTTCGATAGCGTCACTTACCTTCAGATGAGATAGTGGTGAAAGACTATAAAAAACTTCATTACATACATTCTTTTAGAATTGGTGGTGTCTGGTAAGTATATAACCTTAATATAACTATATATATATACATTGATAAAGGTTGTTATGAGTTTTGAGAAAAACTGTGAGTGTTATCAATATTGTCATGATCACAAATGCATGTTCTTGATAACGTTAATCATACTTATCGCAATATTTACGATAAAACGAACACCATGACGCATGCCGCACGGTACGACATAAATTCTATTATGTACTTTTTCTTACCTATATAAAACAGACGTAGGTAGAAGTTATTTTATGTACCTATATATATAAAATAACTTCTATCTACCTATTGCTATTTTTTTTTCTTCCTTAACATTTTTAGGTAATATACTTATAGATTTAGATACATTTTTAATAATTTTTTTGTAATAGTTAATTAAAGTTGTTAAATTAAGAAAATTAAATACCTATTGCTATATATTTCTGATATATTGCTATATATTTCCATAATTTTTTTTCAACATCAACCTGAACATTCTGAAACAGGCCCTAAAAGTATTGAGAACTACCAGAATAAAATACAATAGGAAAATCTCGAAACAAAATTTTAGAAACCGTGTTGAGAAGCACTCAGTCTAAAAGGAAGTCAGTTAACTATTTAACGAAACTGGGCTAAATCTGTGTGAATCCGTAATTTCCAAGATAATAAAAACAATGAGTTTTAATCTCACTGAAGATCTTATCTATACCGGCATTATTTTGTTAATGAACAAATTGGGGTCTGTCTTCAACTGTTTCTCTTCTTAGGTTGTTAGCAGTTTTATTACTTGCCTCTCATAATTTACTGGGTTATCCGTATGATTATACATTTTCATCATCATAAATTCGTTGGTCCAGTGGTTCCAGGCATCAAAATCGGACTGGCGGTCAAGTGAGCGAGCTCTAATACCATGGATTCATGTTAAAAAATCATATAAAATTAACATAACTTTTCAACATTTTTATTTATGATTCCATTTTCTTAATTGCTAAGTAATACAATAAAAAAGTAATTGAAAATTATAGATTGGTAAAAAAGGAGGCTAAAATCGTTTTTAAATTCAAAATAGAGGTGACTTTGGAATTTTTTCGATCGAGTGAAGTTATTTATTATGTGTATCAGATTTGTGATTCCACTCGAGGATATGTTTAAAAATAACATATATATATTTTTAAGTTAATAAGTGAGGCTTTTCTTTGAGAAAAAATAAGTCTCTCTTCTTCTTCTTCTTCTTCGTCTTCTCTTTCGTTCTTGTGAGTCGTTTCCTGGCCAGGATCGCCTTAATCCTAGTTCGGACACGTGTTTAATTGGACAAGTTATTAGGTTCTTCTGACATTACTGTGACCGTTACCGTTAGCATTATTTTATCATCGTTTGAACAACTATAACTTTCCGCCAATTATTACCTATGGGTAGAACATTATGTTCTATTCTTTATTATAATATCAACATGCCTCTTTATATAACACAATAAGAATAAGAAATCATATTATTCCATAAAATATTGAAGATATCTTGATTATTTTGTCTCTATATTATATTATGATCTTAGATTTATACTTAAAGAATGAGTAACTGAAAGAATAAATAACACACAGTTTCTTTGAGTTATAGAAAAGCCAATGAGCAAATATACGACTTATGTTTAACTTCATTGAATGTTCACGTCTGCTTAAATTCTTGTTGAGGCTGATAAAAACTTCAACGTAAATAACATCAAATATATAGGTACTGCAACTGGCCATAAAATAGAAGCCAGAGCATACAGGCAACAATTTTGTAGTGATTGTGTTTTGTTTTTTGTTGTTATAAATAAAAATATATTACTATATTACATTTTATGTATCGATCCCGCGTAAGTAGGGTAACTAAGGATAGAAAGGCGATTCCTAAATCCGTGGCGATGTTTTATATTAGATAGGTATATATTACGTACTTTAGGTACCGAAATATTTCAATCTGAAGTTACTTAAAAGCAACGTAGTATGCAATAAAAATGCTTCTTTACGGATTTTGGGTTAATATATTTTTTTAAATAATTATCAGGTTCATGCGGACATTATGCAAAGAGCAGGATATCGCTTGGCAACAAGAATCCTCAGTAATTATGCACATTACTTTTACGGTAATATTATGGTTTTATAAATGACTGGTCTTAGAAATCCACATCTCAAATTCCAATACATAATCATGCAGCTACCCACCAATGCATGATTCTGATAAGATTACATTCTTCAAGATGACAATGATAATAATATCACTCTGTAGTTGAGTATGTACCACTTTAATGACGCAGGAGATAAAGCATTCTAAAAACAAGTTTACCAGGGAGACAAAAAACTAACATATAAACCTAGCAAGAACTGGTTGCGTGGGATTAGATATTCCCAAGAAACCATAAACCGCTTGGAAGATCATTATGCCCTGGTACTTTTTGCGCACCTTTGTAGGGAATCCCGTTACAAATGCGGCATATCCCGGTAAAACATTAATTACAAGTAGAATATTTTTAAATTAGAGCTACCAATATGGAATTAGTTAGTAACTAATAGTCTCATATCTTTAATAGCAATACCTTAACCATCAAGAAGCTTATCCAAAACTGTTCCTTTTTAAACATGATTAGGTACACAACATTTGGAAGGTTCTACAATAATGATATATTATACATCAATGATTTAGGTCCTTGTAATTAAAAACTTAGTACGTTCCTCCGAGAACTAACAATAGATACTTGAATTTGGTGTACGTCAATTGAAATATTGAGGTTAGTGCAATTAACGCGATTAATTAAACTAAAACCTGATGTCATTGACTCATAATAACAGTTATAAAAATGCTGAAAATCCAGTTAAAAGATTGATTGACTCACCTCAACTTTTTTGTTGTATTCTTCCGTTACGCGATCCTGTTCCTTCTTCAGTTCTTCGTTTTTATCCAGAAGAGCTTTCCCAAGTTCCGCTGCTAGAAGTAAATCGGATTCCTTCTGCTGTAGTTGAGCCCAGACGTCAGGCTCAATGCCGCCGGGAGCAGGTGTAGTTTCCCTTGTAGCCGACATCTCTCTTACGTATTGCTCTAGATCTTCATAAAAGTACTCGTCTGACACGCTCAGAGCCGAAGGCGTGATCCTATTGGCACTTCTACTCCTGCTGCGTCTATGTTTACCAACACTAGGTGTAGTAGATCTCGTTACTCCACGTCCAACGAACTCAGTTTCATCATATAAAAAATTAGGTGATTTAACGCGGTCGGGTGGTTCTAAATCTATATTGCTACTTCTACTAATATTTGCACTCAATTCACCAGCCATTTATTCTAGAAAAACAATAGTCTCTAACTTTGCACTATTTTCGTGTATTGGTTCTTTTTAAAGAATTTCTCGATAGCCTGTTGAAGTTTGAGGTTTTTTGGGATTTTAATTTTGATTTTGTTCAGGTCGAAATCCTTTTTGAATGCCATGGTAGTCACAGATCACGGTGGTTGTTTTATATTATCATTTTCGGTACACTGGCACTGCACAGCACTGAATGAGAAGCACGGGTCATGGGTTAGCGATCGCGAGTGTTTGGTCGATGGCAATGCGCGGGCGTGGATGTTGCCTCGACAACGGTCCGGACACAACAGAGCCGATAGAGCGGCTTTTGCGACCGAAGCGAAGCCTTCGCGCTGGCTCGCCCGCTCGACGGCAAAGATCATGCAGGGGTTTTAAACAGATGTGCAGTTAGCTAAACTTTTACAAGCAGACTTGTATTTGAAGTCATATTAAAGATATGTTTTGTCGGAAAAAGTAGATATAATGATATAAGATGGAAGATGTTTTAAGTTTAACTGAAGGTTATTATTTTTTAAATAAAATAGGTTAACCCAGTAAGTATAGAATTAACAGTACCCTTTGATAAAATAAATTTGAAATTATTTTATCTTGTATGGCCATTGAATTTATTCCGATGGCCTACAATTGCTATGTTTCATCATTTTGGATTAAAAGACAGGATAACTACTCAAATTATAATTAAATTATATTTTAAAATCAAAGTGTTTTCATAGGATTTTCCATTCAAAATTAGTTACGTCATATGTTATCAATCTTATCTGTGCGTGTGTGAGTTTCAAGTATTTCAAAATTATTCGGGAAAATCGTTGTTTACGGGAATTCTTATTTTCACATTTAGAAATAAAATTACGTAAAACTGGCAGACCAGACACATATATATTATGCCCGAAGATATGCATGCGTATATACAATTTTAACACTCGGTATTTAAAATAAGATGAAATTATATATGTATGGAAAGCGCTACGAAGACTTTATATTACTTTAACATCATACCATCCACCTGATTGTGTTCTCAACTTGTTATTATTTCATAAAGAATGGAAGCTAACCAGTTATCTACCTTTAAGTTATGTTATTTACTTATATTATATATGTTATGCATTGAATAAATTGGAACAAAATATGCTTTTAATAGTTGCACTACTTCAAGCGTAGCAGTGGACTATATTTGGAACAAGGGTAGGAAGAAGTGGCAACAATAATAATTGGTTTTCTCTACAACACGATAAGATAAATTGCAAATTTCTCTTTGACAGTACTTCAAATTGAGATAAATATTTTAACAGGCTGGGTCTAGGTTATAATAGAAATATTTGAAACAGTATGAGTTGAGGTACCTGATATGTTTTTGTATGTGACGAGTCGGAAATGTGGCGAGTTGGTCTGATATATCACACCATCACCCATTTTTGGTACTTGTGTATATTTTTTGTACATTTCTATATTCTGTAGACTAACAATATTTTATTAATCTTTGAAAAGTTTATCCACGTGCATTGATGCTAAAGAGTGATAGCAAATCGTGATTTCCTGTAGTTAGACAAAGGTAGCAATACAATCAAGGTGATACAAAGAGAGTGGTTGGCCAAACAAAAATTGTGAAACATTTTCATTTAATGTTAGTAAATTTAAGGAAATGATCTCATACCAAACCAAGCGATTAAATAAAAATACTCGAATATGGCACTTTAGTAAATTATAAACACTAAGATCTCCACAGCTTAGTACAAGGAATTTCGATTTATAATCTGTTTATCTTTACTATTTTAGGATACAATTTTAATGATTATCTTTGTACTCTTTTAGAGTACACTAAAAAACAAAAGGCATAATACACCAGTACTTATAGCTTATAGGTACTTTATATTATAATATTCGGTACTTTATATTATAATATTAGGAAGGTACTTTATATTTTGAAGCGCTCGTAGCGAAGTTTACTTCGCTGTTCTCAACCGATCAGCAAAGTTATGCAACGTCCGCCGCGGTCATTAGTTGGATGGGTGACCGCTAGTGACATCACTGCTGAGCGCTTCCGTGCTTCGGAGGGCACGTTAATCCGTCGGTCCCAGTTGTTCTCTTAGGACGGCAGTCGTTATATCATGGTGGTAGGGTATTTTGTGAATGCCCGCCTGGCTAGCTACCACCCTCAAGTAGAAAATCTGTCGCCAAGCACCTAGCGGTGTGTTACGGCAGCTGTCCTTGAGAGTCAGTAATTCTAGGTTAGCCTATGAACAACATCTTCGACCACATCATCACCTACCATCAGGTGAGATAGTGGTCAAAGGCTAACTTATGCAGCATAAAACAAAAAATACCATAGGCGCACAATGTTGTCAAAATTATCGAAAATAACGATAGTGGTGTCGAGTGGAATACGGTATAAGTATTATTACCAATATGCCTCTTTCATCACCCTGGAAGCACCCGAAAACGTCGTTTTACCGCCTCGATAATCGCACGAGGCTATAATTATAAGGGTGCGTACCATTTGGAGTTAAATTCGCCAAAAACGATAAAAACGATCACACTCCCAAAAAGTTGTTCCAGATGGGTCTTGGCATTATTTTCGCCATAAACGCTATGAAGCTACTGGAATAGTTTGAATTACCTACATCTAATGTCAAAAGTGACAGTAGTGGCAAATTTTAGAGGCATTCTTAGCGTTCTTATCCTAAATGGAACAGGGGAGAACAGTTACAAACGATCACAGTGATCACAACCATACACCCAGAATGTGGTCAAAATTATCGAAAATAACGAAATTAGCGTCAAATGGAATACGCCCTAAGAGTCTCGATGGGTACATAGCCTTATCTTATCCACAACAATCACGAGCCAAGCAGAAGTAACATAACTGTATGTATGAAGACGACAATGAAGCAACTGTAAATTGGGCCGGACGTGTTCTCAGTTGTGAACGCAATGAATGAACCTCTAACAATAATTATGTCATGAATGAATCAGAAAAACACTCACTTCACCTCTCTATTTAAAAATACGTTTATTCAAGTCTTCATGCCTCGATGATGTAGACAGGGAATTCTAAAACACTAATGTTCAATTAATGTATAGATGGATTAGTACCCACCTATATTTGAAAAAATACGGGCCAAGTACGAATCGGGTCTCCATCTTTTAGGGTTCCGCATTGAAATAGCGCAGAAAAAAATGTTGGTCTTAGATCCATTCTTTCACCATTTCTTCCCGTGGATATCGTAAGGGGCGACTCAGGGAAAAATACCGCAAGGTGGGAAGCAGCGCTTTCTGAAGAACTGACAACTTCTACTGCGATCTCCAAGACGCCTGCCAAGCATGGGTATTATGGTGAATCCTTATCATTATTATTATAAAAAAAATCCAGATTTGTGACTCATTTCGTTTACGAGCAAGAGACCCGTGGCCCGTGACATGCGGAGCCTCGTTAAAAGGGCTCCGTTTTGCCCATTCAGCACGGAACCCTAAATAAAAATCAGCAAAGCGCGAGTCGCACCCTTCTTGAGCGAGCCTGACTCGCGCTTGGCCGACTTTTAGTATCTGTTGTTGTAGCGGTAACAGAAATACGAGAATGGAGCGTTTCGATTTCGCATTGAACAAAATTAGACAAACTGTCTCCATAGAAGCTGCACTAACAGCTTACCATGGTTATGTGTCATCTTTAATAAGCTATGGTCTAATGCTGTGGGGAAACTCAGTAGATATGGAAAGAGTTTTCAAAATTAAAAAGCGCTGCGTACGTGTGATTAATGGAGCCTGGTTCTTAGACAGTTGTAGACCTTTATTTAAGAAGTGCAATATCCTTCCTCTGCCCAATATGTACATTAGATATGTTAGTGTTTTTATCAAATTCCATCCGGAGTATTTAAGAAGCGCAGTGAGGTAATGACTAGACAGAAAAAGTTTGTGAACCTGATGTTTCAACCTCGCTGTAGTAAAGATATTTATAAAAGAAACGCGTATAATATGTGTATATATTTGTATAAGAAGCTTCCAAGAGAGTTTTTTATTATTAGAAGGACATAAACTTAAGAAATGCATAAGAGACTAGCTCTTGCATAATTGTTTTTATGACATTAAGGAGTTTGTAGTTTATTGTGACAAACATGTATAAATATTTGCACGTCTGATTACAATGACTGATGTACTCTATAAGACCATTCCACGAATATTTGTACTACTGTGTAATGTAATCTTGCCAATATTTTTTTCTTATTCTTATACGTCATTTGTGAAAATTTCAACTGTCTAGCGCATAGACAGTTGAAATTTTCACAGATGACGTATTTCTGTTACCGCTACTACAACAGGTACTAAAAGCTACATCTCACGAACCGTAATAGATAATAAAAATATCACGTTTCATGAGATGCAGCTTGGTGACAGACAAACGCACCAGTGGAGTCTTAGTAATAGGGTCCCATGTTTACCATATCAGTACGGAACCTGAAAATAATATAAATTATGTCAAGGGTACGCAATAGGATTGAAAAAGCTTTTATAAGTAGGTATGAAGACCTACTCACCTACATTTAGGATTCCTTCATTCCCGATTCCTTGGCAATATTGATTTAACAGCCTTCAGCGACAACGGCTTTGTCATACAAATTGCTACTCGGTTCATCATAACATACTTTGTTTCACTTTACCTACAACATTTTAATAATATACTTATTGCTAATTGTGAGTCCTCACAATACATTTTCATCACTTAAAACGGTATTTATCTACTTGACTGGATTTTATTAGTGTTGAGTTCCAAATTTCAATTATTTAAAAAAGAAAATACTTATTAAAATAATTGTGATATGTATTTAGTTATTTCCAACGTGTTCTCCGGTAAAACATATTGTCTCGCATAAAGTGTACGTGTGTTTTACAGATTTGTGAAAGCGGGATTCAGGATTTCTTCTTTGATTATACAATAGAAAGCGGCTAGAAGTTGAACATGAACGCTCCGGCAGACGACATGGAGATGGAGAAAATTGCTGAAGATGAACTGTCTAAGTTACACAGACAGGTAGGTCTGTATCAGCCGGATTGTCGGCTGCTGAACACAGCCTTCCCTATTATGGAGGGGTTTGCCATAATCGCCATTTTTTTTTTTATGTTATTGTGAAGGAACAAGCGCGAGGCCCACGTGATGTTACGCGGTATCCTCTGCCTATAACAGATGCATTTCATCACAAGTGACGAACTGCACTGCGCCCATCACCTTGAGACATACTTACCTGTTAAGTCTCATTTTGCCTGTTATTTCACTGGCTCTCAAGGACTGCTGCCGGAACACACCGTTAGGTGCTTGGCGACAGGTTTTCTACTTGAGGGTGGTCGCTAGCCAGGCGGGCATTCGCAAAATGCCCTTCCACCATGCGGTGAAGCTCAAGCTCTGGGCGGGATTCGAACCATGGACCTGCTGCGCGGCAGTCCATAGTCAATGCCACTGAGCCATCACGGCTTCATCAGGTCAAGCTTATCAGGTGTCATGGAGATTTAGATAACAGTTCCTCAAAAAGGGCTGCTCCTACCTTCCGGTATAAGCCCTGTATTTCTTACCTTTAGTCGCCTCTTACGAAACCCACAGGTAGCAATAGGGGGTGGCATTCTTGACCGGCACCCCACTGGGCAGGTAGGTACCAAGTAATTTTATCTGGATCATCTGTGCTGATTCCGGCATGTTCTATACTTCGAGTTATTTCAAAACTTTGCTTTAGTCTACCTATACAAAATAATAACTAAGAAATATGGACTCAAGTTTCTCGCTAAAGTCAGGCACAATGGCTTGATTTATCAGCAATTAAAATCAGTGCTTTCACTTGGCATGCGTCAATTTAGTATGCTTTGGCATCCGAGATAACGAGAACAATGTAATTTAATTCATAAATGGACGATATCGTCCTTTCGGATGCCAATGGATATAACACTAAGGCCCGGACTTTGTCAATCATCCTCCATTATTTAATATTTATCCTACACATAGCCCGTGTGGCGCCGAGCTAGAATGTCACCCACCGCATCTCTACCCGTGAGTGTCGTAAGAGGCTACTAAGGGTAACAAACCAGAAGGTGGGCAGCAGCATTTTCTGAGGAACTGATATCTCATACTGCGATCCCCAAGCCGCCTGAAAAGCCTGGGGTCGGTTTACTTGTTATCAGTGTCATCATCAAATTGGTGGAGTATTGATCGAAATCAACCTACTAGTCTAAGTAGTTTACATTCTTTGTGTAGTTTTTGAAGCAATGATTGCCGAGCGGCAATAGCTATAGACTGCCGTGCCGCAGTTCCTTGGCTCGATCCCCACCGCCTGCTTGAGCTTCACCACATGGCGGAAGGGCATTTTTCGGATGCTCGCCTGGCTAGCTACCACCCTCAAGTAGAAAATCTGTCGTCAAGCACCTAACAGTGTGTTCCGGCAGCGGTCCTTGAGAACCAGTAAAATTACAGGCACATGAGACTTAACAACTATTAGTATGTCTCAGTGTGACGGCGCAGTGCAAATCGTTACTTGTGACGAAATGCATCTGCTATAGGCAGAGGTTAGTCCACTTAACATCAGATGTCGATAGAACGGACGTGGTAGTACTCTTGATAACTTGCGCATTTTTATAAATAATAATGACAAATATTAGTGTGGAGTGCCTCGAAAAGGTACTACAATAGTTACTTACGCCTATACATACTCAATTAACGGCATTAACTGCAGCTGTACAAAGGATCGAGCGAAAATCGTATGAAAATAACAGCAGCGAAATTCAAACCGCCAGCAACAATATTCAACCGGCGCCGGCGGCGGCTCCATTTATTAGCAAATTTTAGTAGCAGTGTGTTGTCTAGAACTTTGCCTGGTCGATGGCTATAGCCCTCTAGGACCAAGGCTATATAGGACTGATCACCTTAGTCCGCAGACGTTAAGTTTTAAGAGGTCTTCAAGCTAGATCTGATTTTATTACAGTTCAGAGTAATGGAGATAGACAGAGCCACCGTGATCACCAGCGTCCAGCCCACCCTGAGGATGCAGAGGAATATCATCAGTACCCTCAACACAGATCTCGACAAAATCATGTTGGAACTTAAGGTTTGATATTGCCACGTTTTTATTGAGTCACTTTCTTGTTTGGCAGTCTTCCGGTCGTTCCGGATGGAATCTTGCAACTCAAATTTCGAACACTTCACAACTTTCAGGGTAGCTCACAATACACTGGACAAAATTGCATATATATATAGTATATTTAAGGTGGATATTATTATATCAACAATACTGTGGGGGCAACCCGCCACAGCTTAGATAACAGTTAGTACATACTGATTTTGTATATATATGTAAATTAAAAATATTCAGTTATTGATTCCACAGCACCCCCCTTAGTATTGTTGATAATAATATAAATATGTTCCTTATATAGTAAAACAATACATGTATAGTTTGCCTTCCTAGAGAGAGCGGTACCAAACGAGACTTGTTCGTGTGCAAGCCCTTGCGCACGCGCTACTGCATTCACTCACACTATGACAAATATCTACCGTGTGCAGAGTGCGTACATTTATTTAAAGTGAATATCACTATTAACAATCATAAATTAATAATTGAAAGACTGGTTGCTGGACAATTGTTTTTATAGTGTTTATGAATATCTGAATATTTAAATTATTTTAATGTAATGTAATCGTAATGCTTAATGTTTTCAGTGTAATTAATTTAAAATATAGCATTTGTTTTTATAATATAATATTTGCACGCCTGCTTGCAGGCTGAATACACGGACGAAATTTATTTTAAGATCTTGTGTCGAATTGTATTCTAACAAATAAATGATTTGATTTGATAAAAGTCGTGCTTGTAGGGAGCTACGTTTTGATTTGCTATTGTTTAGCTATAAGTACATATTAAATATACACTTATAAACTTTATAATATGGACCACCTGCGTATCCAGACTGATAATTCATTTAAATCTCCTACGAGCCTCCAGTCAGGCTACTTTTCTAGTTTTACTACCTTATTCTTGTTTGCCTGCCTGTCTGTCGTTCCGAAAGGAATCTATCAAATCAAATATCGAGCGATTTCTGATTAGTTTTATTATTTTTTAGGCGTATAAAAACGTGGTTCTTAGATTAACTTTATAATCTATATCAATTCAAAACTTTGTTAATAGATTGCCTGTTTTCGTTGTAGTATTCGTTAATAGAATTAAGGGAAATTAATATGAAATTAAACTGAATTATTAACAGGAAACTGTCATTACAATAATAAATAAAAGTCTCATTTGAAGTTTAAAAGAGAACGGCAAGCCCGCACACGGTACTGGAAGATCCAAGATTCTTAATATGTCATCTAGAAATCTATCTAATATATTGGGAAATAAAGATGCTGTTGGGGTGTTCCAAAAATCAGCCATACGGATAAATAAATATCGAAAGCGAGACGTCACCACGGACATTCCAAGCATTACTTGTAAAATACCACTGCATGTGGTTGAAACTATAGTCAGAGCTCTGTGACTTATTCACGTGAATTATACCGTGCTTACTAAAATGGCAAGTAGGATGTGTTTTAGGTCCTATGTTATAAATTTATTACCAATATGACATGTAACTATATCAGTTATGAAATAAATGAATATGAATATGAATAATCGAATAGTAATTAGGTACTCGTACCTGTATGTATTTCAGACCCTAAAAAGTTTCAACCTTACATCTACAGCTAACAAAAAGCAACTCCAACCTCCTGGACAGCGCCAGAACACGAGAGAAGCTGATAGCCCTCCTCAAGGAGTACGAAAGATCTTCTGCCGAAGTGAAGGAGTACCGAGGAGTCATCAATGAACTCAATTTTCTACTAAAGCAGGTCCAGAAAGAGATCAAAGGGCTGAGAGCGAAAGGAAACGGGTGTGATAAGGTATACTTAAATAACTATGTAGAGTGAAAGTCTTTGACAACAGTTTGATCTAGTAAACATTTTTGTTTTTTGCTGCAAATAAAATATTTGTCTATTGTCTATAGTAAGTGATGATGTGTCGTGATCTCTAGCACAGTGGCACAAGTCGTCAAACACCTAACATTGTGTTTCGCAACGTGCTTGGCGATTTTTGTGTATGTTATGCGAATCCGACTCGCAAACGGCCATAAAAAAATTTAACGGGGTCCATACAATTAGCGTGTTTTTTATCAATTAATAAGATCCGTTTAGGTGCAGTCGGATTTACTCGCTTTTTCAGCGCCCTCAGATATCACAAGTAGAAGGCCCTTCACGTTCACGTCTTATATGTCTTATCTTATCTTATTTAATAAAATACGCCCTTTTCGGATACAGTGCCTTTAGCACTTCGCACCCAGGGCCACTGAGGGCCTTGCAACCTCTCGTCCAATATCCGGTGGAGCTACGATGTTTTTGGTAAGTAAATAGATATCACAAAGTAGATATTTGTTATGCAAAGCTGCAAAGTTTTTATTTATCCTGAGCTGTTGTATTGAAATCTGAGGAATGGACGGATTCCAGTATGGAACAAGGAGGGAAGCGAGTGTTTTAAAAATCGAATTGGGAGCGTAACGAAGTTTGGGAGCGTAAAACAGTTGTTCATCTCACTAGACTCTAGTGAGATGAACAATTATTAATAAGAAAAATAACTTAAATAAAACAGTAAATTTGCGTTTATTAGCATAATAGCACAACCTGAGCATTTTGTAGTACACTTTACTGAAAAACTATCATGCCTATAGATTTATGCTTTAACATAGTAATTTAACATATTACCTAGATCTGTAAAAAAAAAATATGACCATAAAAAAATTAACATTAACAATTTTGTATTCATTGGATAGAATGTTAAACGTTCTGTTAGAAGACCAAAGAGTTAACATCGCTGAAACAGAACTAAACTCTATACTCAAATACATCGTAGTTAATCTACTTAATACTAGATGGCACCACTAGAATCAGCTCAGGTTGTCAAATAACGTAGGAGTTTTGGCGGGAAAGCGACAATGTCACATAGCCCTTTTTGTTTTTATTGTTTTATTCGCGTTACTTGAGAGCACAGATTAGGGGGTCATCTGTGCTTAAGAGTTAATGAGTAATAATGGTGGATTATTAACTGTTAAGTATTCGCAAATATACATGGGTGGCAAGTGAAACAAAGTGGTGAAAAGTGCATTTTCGTGTCTTACAGTAAATTATTACCCGTTAGAAAAAAATACGCGAGCACTCACAAAACTCCGCTTTTTGGTAGTTTATATTATTATACCATTTTCTTTCGGCATCGGCATCAACGATGGCACTATATAAAGAAAACAGCAACGTTTATGGAATACCTATACAGTGGATTGAGAAACAAAACAACACTATCAAAAAGCGTTTTTAAATGTTTTGAAGCGCTCGTAGCGAAGTTTGCTTAACTGTTCCTAACTGATCAGCAAAGTTAAGCAACGTCCGCCACGGCCATGAGTTGGATGGGTGACCGCTAGTGACATTACTGAGCGCTTCCGTGCTTCGGAGGGCACGTTAAGCCGTCGGTCCTGGTTGTCGTCTTAGGATGGCAGTCGTTATAGCATGGCGGTAGGGCATTTTGTGAATGCCCGCCTGGCTAGCTACCACCCTCAAGTAGAAAATCTGTCGCCAAGTACCTAACGGTGTGTTCCGGCAGCTGCCCTTGAGGGCTAGTAATTCTAGGTTAGCCTGAACAAAATCTTCGACCACATCATCACTTACCATCAGGTGAGATAGTGGTCATAGGCTAACCTAACACGCGTAAAATAAAAGTGAACTTAACGTAAACGTTACTGCGTTACAAATAGGTACAATACATTGAAATCAAAACGATAAACGATTCCGTTTTTAACAACCCATCATCATAACATGGTTATCTCCCCATCTAGTGGTGGCATTTGAGACTGTGTTTTTTTTTTGGTTTGCTGTTGGAATCGTACAGTTTATAGATTTTGTTCGTATTGTTAATGGTTTTATAACCTGATACGGTCGCATCGGTATACAATTTGTCAATATAAACTAACTAGCTTTTGCAAGAAATAAATGTTGTTTCTGCAAATATTGAAAGACAGATTATTTGTTAATAAAGTTTCTAAATTTAAAAACCATTTCCACGCAGATAATTAAATATTTTTTCCAAGCAATAATTTAAATAATATCTCTAAAAACATTGCACTTGAATCTGATATATGAACAATGTTCTATTTTGAGTGTTCTGACTAAATAAATCTGGTATAATAAATAATATATGGGTCTTTCATACCACCCAGACATATTTTCGTCATGGTCTTTATCTTATAAAGGTATTATCTTGACTATCCCCTGATCTATGGGTATTAGAAAGACTCATACAGACCTCCTATATGAAATATATTAATATATTTTTTAACATAATTTAAACAAAATAATCAATTTCGAATGTGGCCTAAAGGAACACAGCGCTGTATGAAGAACTGCAAACTTCTACTGCATTCCCCGAGATGTCTGCCAAGCGTGGGGATTATGGCAAATCCCCCAATGGGGAAGTTCTTGTCCAACGGTTGATGTTCCGGTTGACGTAATGATGATGGCGATGACTCGTAGTTCTCAAACATAAGGCACAGGGCCCACAGCGTGCAATCTACAGTTCAGAGTTACGCGGTCCTTCAGGTCACACATCTCACTCTCTCTTCTCACAATTTTATGCTTATTATCATACATATAACAAAGGTGTTTCTCGCATAACAACGATATTGTTTCTATATTGTCGGACATTACGACCAATATTGCGACATACAATAAATGCATCTCAATTTTGAGATCGATCCTAAGATGCAGTTTTGACGATTTAATTATTGAACATATGTCAAAACTGCATCTTAACATCGATCTCAACTTTGAGATGCATTTAATAAGATGAGCCTAAGTCGTCACAATAAGAACTCATCAGACAGACCATGCGTTCTCTTTGCCCCCCCGCGGTCTGACAGTAATTTTATATCTACAAGTGATTGGAGTACAAACGTTTTTCTCAGGACGCGATAGTGCTTATAATCACATTTGAAAAAAAAAGTAGTTTTCTAGACAAACATTCGTCCAAGCAATTGCATAATACACCGCAGTGATCGCAGAACGAAAAATTCTGATCTCAAGACAGCTCGCTGTGGGTTCGGCGCCTTTATGAGTGTCTAAAGTAAGAACTACTCAGTACGGTATTCGATAAGCCGGAAATGCCAGTTCCACTTATGGACATCTGGCATGCTCGATTAGGATCAGATAGTGGACCTGTCGATAGGTTACTGATGTATTCATGCATGACATGGTGACCGCTTTCCATGCATTTCTTTTACTAACCTTGTTTAGATCATTGCATTAGCTTTACATACTACAATAACTGCATATGTATGAGATATTGTATTTAGGCGTTGCATTCTTAGAATCCATTTTTATACTGATATATGGCTAGCCTTTGACCATAATCTGACCTGAAGGTCGAACATGTTGTTGGGGCAAAACTAGAATTACTGGCTCTCAAGGACTGCTGCTGGAACACAGCATTAGGTGCTTGGCGATACAATTTTGGCTAGCAAGTAAAGCTCAATTGGAGTGCGGGAACGGGATGTATACCTACCTATCAGCGGTTAGAGCAAAATTTGCCTGGGCCTAAGGAATGCAGGAACGTACCCCGTTTCGTATAATGTATCTATTTAAAAGTATTTTATTTTATTTATATTTGTATTTTTATGTACCTATTTATCTATTATAGTTTATTTATATAATTTAGAATTGTACTATTTCAAAGATATTTTAATCTTTCTTGTAACTAGTATTTTAAAATTGCAATAACTTGTTACCTCTAGAAAGCTTTCGCAAACACCCCTACTGCTATGCGGTGCAGCTCGCGGCGAGTATCGAAATATGGACTCCTATGTATCAGTCCAAAGTCATTGCCACTGGGCCATCCCTGCATTAAAAAGTTGGCATCGTCAGGATCACTATGTCCTAGTTATGAATGAAATTCTATTGTTATCATTATCGCCGATGCCAATGGGTTAATCTAGTTTCTTTCTTGCTATAACGCCTGCTTCTATAAGCTTACAGAATAACAACGAAAGGAAAAATTTCAATCATGAGCGGGATTCGAACCTGCGACCATACGTCCCTCGGACTAGGACATGCTCTGCCAAATCAAGTAATCGTGGTGGGTGCGTCATAGCTCAAATTTATCCTTTCGTTCCTATTGCTTAATAGGAAAGGAGTGAGGGGCGCCGCAACATCTGCCGTCAAACGGTTAGGTTAGGTTTTAGACCCTAGCGATTGACAGCACATATCGTTGCCACGCGGCCAAAATTTGCACACAACTGCCCATAAAAAGGAGAGTTGTGTTTTCAGGGTAGGTACATGAATGTGTGTATGCGAGTTTTTTTATTCCACCATAACTTCTAAACGGCTAAGTTGATTTTAATGTATGATATAGCGTTAGATTTGTTTTGATAACGCAGGTGATACTAGGTAGGTACATAAAAAATATTAAAAAAAAAAACTAGATTTTAGACGCAATATTGTGCGTTATAATATTTTTTATTTCTTCCAAATGATATCAAAATGAAGGGCATTTAAAAACGATACGTTTGATTCATAAACATGTATAGCTTGCAGTTTGAATTTCAATGTAACGATAAAATGTTTAACACAAATAAATAATTTGCAGTCGGATTTTTTACTTTTTTAATAAATTTATACTGGTTTAAGTTTTTTTTCAACCAATACAGCAAGGTTGTGAGGCTGCTGTACATTCGGTTCGCACTTCTTTTTATCAAAATTCAGGAGAAGTGCTTTTGAAGGTGGACTTAGTAGTAAGGTACGAGATGTAATATTTTTATTTTCCTAGAACTTTTACAAATGATCGAATTTTAAAAACGTCAAGGATAAAAACGCCTTTCTGAGCATGTAAATTAAAAAGATACTTTTATATATGTCTAAATAAATAATTGTATATTTGTATTAATATAATTGTATGGTAATTTTTTTTATTGCTGATAGTTTAGTCTTTGCCCACTATCTCACCTGATGGTAAGTGATGATGTTGTTCAGGCTAAACTAGATTTACTGGCTCTCAAGTACAGCTGCCGGAAAACACCATTAGGTGCTTGGCGAGAGATTTTCTACTTGAGGTTGGTAGCTAGCCAGGCGGGCATTCGCAAAATGCCCTTCCTATAATGCAATAATATATTACATAACAATATATGTTTTCAAAGTAAGTACATATCTAAATGTATACGCGCATCAGTCAGTTAATCCTAGTGTGCATGAGTGCTCTCACGCACACATCTGCAATACCAGTTCCACCGGCTGCCATGCTGCCCGCTCTTTCGGTCTGCGACTACATCGTCAAGTAGACTTAGCTGCGTACTGTATCAGCCGGATCGTCCACTGCTGAACACAGCCTACCCTATTAAGGGGGTATTTGCCATAATCCCCACGCTTGGCAGGCGGCTTGGTAATCGCAGTGTAAAAAAGTAGTTCTTTAGAAGGCGCTGCTGCCCACCTTCCAGTATAATTATTCCCTTAGTCGCCTTTTACGACACCTACGGGATGATATGGGGAGGTGCAAGTTTTGTTAAATAGGGTTGTTGACTTGTTTTTTTAAAGTATGTTAAATTATTTAGAACACTGAAATATACACCTAGCATTTTTAATTTTTTTTTTAGGAGTCCTGTAATACTAGAAATCCATCTTTTTATTTCAACTTTTAAAATTGGCGCTAAAACATCATTCAATGGCGGCCTGTATTCTTATGACGTCACTAGGGCAAAAACAAATAGTGCTGAATGTAATACGTTTTGCTTGCTTGTTGTAGTGTCGTGCGTAATCGATTATACAGGTTGTTCGGCAGAAGGTGTACCATAGTGTAGGGGTGTATGTAGACTGAATAAAACAATCACAGAACCAACACAGTTTGAAGCACGGATACATGAGTGGCAGCATTATCAATTATTTTTCATATATGGTAATTAAACAACTTTAATCGGTTCAAAATCACTATTTTATTGAAAATTTTTGTAATCCCGAAATGTAAACACTTTCAAGTGATCGAGACAATGGCGTGCAGTGACATCGGAATAAATATAATGATAAACATAAGCTTTTCCAACTGTTTAAAGTTGTTGTATTACTATGAGTAATAATTGCAAAATGTTTCCATAGATTCTTGTTCCGAGTTTGGGTTTTATTATCTATGCTGATCTTTGATCAAATCTCACGGCGAAATATGATCAAAGATAAATAAGTCAAATGTACGTATTACACTATTAAATATATGGGATCCAATGGATTTGATAGTGAAATAGGGGCCTAAGTAGTAAATCGATAGTGATGCGACATTTTGTAGGTTGCTTGCTATTAGCAATTACTAATGTCAATTGTAACTGTCAAACCCTTTGGAAGCAAACTCTCATGATTACTATTACCTATTCTGTGGCTTTGTTTTTGTCCTTATGACATCATTTCCGCCTTTACTTCCGTTTGAGATCACGTGACTTAAAGAAAATTTAAACACATTTTGTTTATTCAAAATAAAGGTAATCCAATGCAGAATAAATAATTTGTTAATTTCATCGAGTTATGTGCTCCAACTACTATCATGTTAACGTTACACTGTATTTTATTTTAGACTGTGTCAACTACCCTATTGAGGATTTATGAAACCCTTATGGTCGTTAAAGACTCTACCATACAGCTTAGTAGGGACCCCTTGAGGGAGACTTGATATGTTAGTAAAAAGTAAGTAAATGATAATTAAGAGACGAATATACTTAGCATTCCATTCACCGTGCGGGTTCCGGGTCCGGAGCGTTGCAGAGGAAGAGGCCCAAGCCAAGGTGCCTGGGACTTGCAACCCAGTGAGTAAGGTGTGTATTTTATTCCCAGGACCTGACAAATGCGCTGACAAACCAGACGGTGGTGAGGCAACTAGAGAACCGGCTGGACACTGCCATGAAGAAGTTCAACACGGTCAACAGTGAAAACTACAAGATGCGACTGGAAATCGACCGTCTACTGAGAGACAGGTCAGCAAAAACAATAAACACAAATGAGCTAAGTTGGCCAATGTACTCGAGGTTTTTTTTTTATGCCTGATAGCCTTTGACCACTATCTTACCTGATGGTAAGGGATCATGTGGTCGAAGATGTTGTTCAGGCTAACCTAGAAGTACTGGCTCTCAAGGACAGCTGCCGGAACACACCATTAGGTGCTTGGCGACCGGTTTTCTACTTGAGGGTGGTAGCTAGCCAGGCGGGCATTTGCAAAATGCCCTACCACCATGCTATAACGGCTGCCATCCTAAGACAACAACCGGGACCGACGGATTAACGTGCCCCCGAAGCACGGTAGCGCTCAGTAGTAATATCACTAGCGGTCAGCCATCCATGACCGCGAGCGACGTTGCTTAACTTTGCTGATCGGTTGAGAACAGCTAAGTAAACTTCGCTACGAGCGCTTCAATATTGTTCTCGTATTGTTCCCTGTTCTGTTCTTACGACTGACAGGAAAATATGGGGGATGCAATTTTACCCCGGCACCCTATTGGTGAATGTGATGAAGCAAAAAGCATCTTGGTCTGAAGACGAGACGGGCATCATGACAAAGTATGTATTTATTACCCGTGATTGCGTTACGAGAAGCCATTTATTGTCTTGCATTACTGATATCTCATCTATGCATGATTACGTAGGTATACTTACTTTTTTATTGCTTAATTATTGTTAGCCGTTGACTAAAATGTCACCTAATGGTAAGTGATGACGCGGTCTAAGGTGGTTATCATGCTTAATCCATAATGGGAGCTGACTCAGAACAGCTGCTGGAAATCATCATTAAGTGTTTGGCGACAGATTTTCTAAGCTTCTAAAGGTGGTAGTTAGCCAGGCCGGTATTTGGAAAATGCCTTACCACCATGTAAAAAAACGACATACTTACAAACTAAAAAAATATCTAAAATAATTCTTATATCAGTCATATAGCTTCCTTCCAGATCGTTTTGTTTCCGAAACATTAAATTGCTTTTTCACCAAGTATAATCATATTTTAAAATTTCTAGACAATTCTTCAACACGATCTGGAAGAACCAGATCAAACGCCTGATGGATGGCAAGGCACAAATCCTGGAACTGGTAGAACAGGCCATCACCACGTATGACCAGCGAGAAGAGTGGTGCGCCAAGCTCGACGCCTTGAAAGAGAAGGCTGCTATCGACTACAGAAAACATTGCTTGGCAAGTTATAAACTTTATTGCATTTTTTAACTGATAATAAGACATTTTAATCGCTTTTGAACTGTTATTAATTGATGAATATGGAACTTAAAGTAGCTAGACCTAGAACCTGCCTATAAAGGGACTGCTGGTACTCACCGTCAGGCGTTAGGTGCATGGGGGCAGATTTTCTGTTCAAAGTTGGAGCCATCAGAGCGAAGAAGAAACTGCTCCACTATAACAATACTATACTGTCTTCTTTGTTCTACTATTAGTGATAGTATCTCGAAAATGTCTCGCATTGTGCATAAAATGCCAAGCACACACTATCGTAAACAGCACGGGCGATATGGTATCACAGATGTAACGTAGAAAATCAAGTAGGCAGCAGTGATGGCTCAGTGGCATTGGCGATGGACTGCCGCGCAGCAGGTCCATGGTTCGAATCCCGTCGTGGGCCTGAGCTTCACCACATGATGGAAGGGCATTTTTGAGAATGCCCGCCTGGCTAGCGACTAACCTCAAGCAGAAAATCTGTCGCCAAGCACCTAACGGTGTTACGGCAGCTGTACTTGAGATCCAGTAATTGTACGTTAAGCCTGTTAACACCTTCGACCACATCAATTACCATCAGGTGAGATTTTGGTCAAAGGCTTAGGTTAATAAATAAAAATATTTATATTGTCCTTTCCAGGAAGTTCGCGAGCTACAGCGGCAGTTGGACCACAGCATGAAGCTGGAGGAGTTCCTCCGCACCAAAGGCACCGTGCGGCTGACGGCAGCCGATGCCAAGGCCGAGGCCAAGCGGATAGAGCAGCAGGAGGAAGAGATGCGAGCCTATAATAACTACGTTAACATTCTCGACGCCATACGGGTATTACTTAACTAGATACGTGTCTTATTCTAGTGTTTAATCAACACTAAGGTAGATTGTCAGCTTCTTAAATCGGAGTTGTTATTTTCTTGGTGTGATGAATGGGCTCAATATTATAAACGTTCCAAATTGTTACAATATTTTGGCCAATTTAAGTAAGGTCTTGTTAGGCTTAGATTAGGCTATAATTATGAGGGCAATCTCTCCTTGCCCAATTTGGAAGGACCATCAAGTACTTATTGTTTCTGGAACCATCAGTTATATTGCAAAAACAATGTTTATCTTGGATGGAGAACGCATGCAATCGCACAGAATCGCTCGATACGTATTTTGATGCTTCCGTCCGCTTATTTAGTCTTTTTAATGTTATTGTGACTGAACAAGCCCGAAGTTAAGTGGACTGACCTCTGCCTATAACAGATGCATTTCGTAACAAAGAATTGCACTGTGCCCGTCACACTGAGACGTGCAGTTGTTAGGTCTCATGTGCCTGTAATTGGCCTACTGGCTCTCAAGGACTGCTGCCGGAACACACGGTTAGGTGCTTGGCGACAGATTTTCTACTTGAGGGTGGTCGCTAGCCAGGCGGGCATTCGCAAAATGCCCTTCCACCACGCGGTGAAGCTCAAACCCGCGGCGGGATTCGAACAATAGACCTGCTGCACGGCAGTCTATAGCCAATGCCACTGAGCCATCACTGCTTCAAGACTACTACTAGCTACTAGTCAGTTTTAAAAGTGAAAATATCATAACCAGAACTTATCATCCCTAATAAGAGATGATGGCGATGATTTCCTAGAAATTTGTCAGGTTTATGAACTGACTCTCAGCTGCAGGAACACTCACATTACGTAGTTGGCAACATTGTTTTACTGGAGAGTGGAAACTTCATGAAGGAGCCTTCAAAAATGTCTACCAATACTGTCATCGCAATACTATGAAGCTTACTTTTAACTTACTTACGCTTACTATCGCTTCAAAAATTACATACAATGCGATTAAAATAAGAATAGGATCGGCCTAGCGCCATGTTGTGACGTCAAAACTAGAACTTGGTACAGTGTGCAAAAAAAGAAATGATAAAACCTGTATAAATGAATAAAGAAAATAAAAACCCGACTGCAAATAATTTATTTTCGTTAAGTGTTTTATCGATCATATCATTGTAATTAAAACTTCCAGTTAATATATTTATGGAATCTTTTTAAAGCCAATTATTTTGATACCGATGGCTTTGGAAGAAAAAATAAATTGGTTTTCTCACTATATGGCATCTAAAATCCACCAGTTTGTTTTTTATTTTTTTATGTACATAGTGTCACTTGAGCTATCAAGATAAATCTAACGATATCTCGTACATTAAAATCGGTTAAGCCGTTTAGCAGTTATGGTGAAATAAAGAAACTCACAAACATACATACATACATGAAACCTGTAAACTTAACACACGTTTATGTGGGCAGTCGTGTAAAAAAACAAGTAGTCATAGGTAGGTAAACGAAGTAGTAGATGACTGTAGGTACAGCAAACACAGAAATAATTTGAACTGATTTTATTTGTTAGCAATATTTTATACTTAGGAATCTTAATTTGAATAGCTTAGCTTTGATGCCGCATGTCCTGATGGTCCACTGAGTCAGACTCATCGTTATCATCGTAACGGGTAACAAAAACAAATATAACAATCACCAAAAACATATTAAACAGTCAACAAGAACAAATTAAACAGTCAAAAAAAAAGTAAACGAGAAGATCAATAAACACTCGGAAACGTGTCGCGTAGTAGTATACTGTCGGAGAAATAAGACCCTGATGCCCGCGTTTTCATCAAACCAAAATGGCGTCTGTGCTGTCAACTTTAAAATATGAATTTATTAAAATTAACAATTTCGGGGTCATTTAAAATTTACTAATAAATATATGGTACTGCTTTATTTTTAAGTTTGTTCTGCTGATCGTACTTATTAGAGTGAATATGAGTGAAGTTAGCCGAGAGCCCGTCCTATTCTTATTTTAATCGCATTGTACTTATAAGTCTTGAAATTCTGCAAGAAGTTCTAGTCTAACTAACCTATAAACAATCAATCAACCAGGACTTCGCTGGAGAGGATGACGTAGACAAGCTGATACAAGAGTTCACGAGAAGGGAAGAGGAGAACTACGCCCTTTTCAACTACATCAACGAAGTCAACACCGAGTTGAAGAACCTCAGCGACAATGTCAAGATGCTGAAGGTTAATATTGGTACGAGAATAATGTACCTACGTAGACTACCAATAGTGCCAATGTAACGCTTGAACACTTTAAGATTTAGGACTGGTTTTTATTTATTAGTGTTACTCACCGCACTAAGCCGAAGCCTAGAATGTTAACTTCCTTCCTTATTTCACTTTTCGGTAATTCCTAGGAGAACACCATGTTAGATACTGAATTCATACTTTCGTAGTAATGGTACTGACCTGTTCACTTACGAAGGCGCTGCACGGTAAATTATTGATTTTAGCACACTGAAATAACAATTACGGATCACGTAAGTTACGTAATTTAAATGCAGCCAGCATTCTGGGCATTATTGCCAGAATGCTGGCACATTTTTCCACCACATTTTTACTTAAAGAATATTTATTTGTTCACCTAAGTGATCAAATAAAATAAACAATTCACTTTCGGATCTACTAATCCCGCACAATGCGACCAGGGCCTCTACTCTAATTCGTCGAAGTATCGAACTTCGGGTCCGAAAGATAGGTATCCGCAAAACACGTACTTTTGTTATATTATGTTGACCGGGCAACGTCCCCTATGATGGTTAAAATAATACAATTGGAACACAAAGTTTCGGCTCAAAAGAGTGTGGTACCGATGGCCGAGACGAATAGGCATCCGGCGGGAAATCAGAGGATGAAAGTTCGATTACCAACAGAAAAAAAAATTGCGCTTCCATGATCTGTAACAGTAATTTTTACCTAGGCCTATTAACATGCAAAGAACAGCTCATCAACTTTTATTTGACTTTCACAGAGGAAGAAAATGCAAAGCACCAAGCGAAACTATACAAACAACAGGACAGCATTGAATCACTGCAAGCTAAGTTGGAGGAGCGGCGAGCGAGCAATGCACGCGTGCGCGAAGCGAGCGAGCGAAGTGCTGTGGTACTCGCCAACTTGTTGAGGGACATTCATTCGCTAGCACTGTAAGAACCAATTTAATTTATACTACAAAAAGGACAGCATAACATTGCACGTATTGTCAATGACACCACTGGGCAACACCACTGGGGTACACAATTTCTATTTGGCATCTACACCACACCCCTTGGGGTGCCGGGTTAGAATGTCACCTCCCCATTTCTTCCCGTGGGTGTCTTAAGTGGCGGCTAAGGGAAAATTACTGGAAGGTGGGCAGTAGCGCTTTCTGAAGTAGGTACTGACAACTGTACTGCGATCCCCAAGCCGCCAGCCAAGCGTGGGGATTATGGCAAATACTCCCAATGGGGGAGACCTTGGTCAACAGTGTGCGTTCCGGTTGATGTGATGATCTACACCACTATACCCTGTGAAGTGCCGAGTTAGAATGTCACTACCTATTTCATCCCATGGGTGTCGTAAGAGATGAATAAGGGAAAAATATCAGAAAGTGGCAAGCAGCGCCTTCTGAAGAACTTACGACTTCAACTACGATTTCCAAGACGACTGCCAAGCATGAGGATTATGGCAAATCACCTAAATGGGCCTTGTACAACGGTGGAAGTTCCAGTCTATATGATGACACCACTCTAATACTTAGAAGCGCGAGTAGCGAAGTTTCCTTAGCCGTTCTTAACCGATCAGCAAAGTTAAGGAACGTCCGCCGCGGTCATGAGTTGGATACCCATCCAATAGCCAGCCGATAGTGAGATTACTACTTAGCACTTCCGTGCTTCGGAGGGCACGTTAAGCCGTCGGTCCCAGTTGTTGTCTTAGTATGGCAGTCGTTATAGCATGGTGGTAGGGCATTTTGCGAATGCATCAAGAAAATCTGTCGCCAAGCACCTAACAGTGTGTTCTTAGCTATCCTTGAGAGCCAGTAATTCTAGGTTAGCCTGAACAACATCTTCGACCACATTATCACTTACCATCAGGTGAGATAGTGGTCAAAGACTAACCTATCAGGAATAAAAAAACTTAAATAAAATGTATTATCACGTTTACTGGCTTTTCCAAACAATGATAAGTATAACAGTTACCTAACCGGTATGCCAACTATTATACTCCAGATAGTATTCTAGGTGAGCCTAAGCAACATCTTCGACCACAACATCACTTACCATAAGGTGAGATAGTGATCAAAGGCTAACTTATCGGGCTTAAAAAAAGAAAAAGTGTTTTATTGCACTATTGTCTCTGGCCATGATAAATTCATTTCGCACAATTTTGATACAGCCCTAAGGGCCGAATGAGAGATAAGTTCCGGTTACACTACCCAGATCATATTTAATAAATAAAACACTATATTTGCGTTTAACAGTCATCGATTTAGCCTATCCATCGGTTAAAGCTTGAAACGCGCTGCATGTTAACTGTCATTTTTATCATACAGTTATTTTATGTTCTGGGTAGTATAACCAGAACTTACTCGAACATTCTGAAACCGGTCCTTAATGTACTGGACTGATCCTATTCGGTAAATCCAGTACTTTCTGTAGTAACATTGGACGTCCCATTGAAAGGACCACGGAAAAAAATACCGTGTAGACATTGGCCAATGGAACCACGGAAAATAACTGGGTAAATCAGTAACGTCAGATAATCTCTGAGGGACCGTAGCGCAGCACAATTTATCACATTATTCCTTGGAGTACCTACTTATTTAGTATCTACGTGATCGACTGTGTTCCATGATCCAATGTGCATCATGTGACCCTACCTACTTATTTTAGTATCTACGTCCAGGCTGCCTACTTAGTTTATAGGCAGGTAGAATTTCTACCATACAATTTAATTTTAATTACGAACCTGTGTAGTTATTTTTTAACCGACTTCAAAATGTGAGAGGGTTCCGTACTTTGAAATAATACTAATCTACTTGTTTTAATAAACTTTGATTTTATATGATACAACCAGTTCGTATAATGAGATGAACGAAATATGTTCAATTGTTCATTATTACCACCTTCAAAAAATAAGGAGGTACCTACTCAATTCGACTGTTCTTTTTTTATGTTTGGTACCTCAGAACTTTAGACTGGGTAAACCAATTTTGATAATTCTTTCTTTATTTGAAAGTTGATGCATCCCGTGTGGTCCCATTTAAATTTCATCAAAATCGGTCAAGCCGTTTTTGAGTTACACTCCAATAACTGAAAAGTGTTTTCCTAACTTGATGATCTAGTCATTGACAGTGAATAACAATAGATCCCGTAAGTAGCAAGGGTCACTAAAAAGTGTAATTTTTTTTTAACTAATAATGGAAACGACTAACAACATGCGTACAATATTGTGATAATAGATACTTTTGAACCATCATGGTACCCACTTCAACAAGTTATTTCACACTTAACGGTTCCATGTTTTGGTAAAAAAATAATTACAAATATAAAAATTTAAGTCATGTGCGGGATTCGAACCCACGTCCATCCACCCCTTTAGCCGGGGTGCTCGTTATTGCAAACATAACAATATTAAAAAATATATATGTCTAATGAGTACATTACAGCATTAGGAGCACGATGAAGCACCCATTTTTAATAGAACGAGCACGTTTCTTTTTACATGGTATTTCTTCGCAGGTCTTCTGAATGCGATTCGCTGCCACTGCTGAGGCTCCTGGGCAGAACTATCGACATCAACGTGAGCAACGCACGTCTATACATCAAAAGTTTGGAGAAAAAGATCGTGGAAATCGTCGACATACTTAGAATTGACGAGGTAACTACCAGTTTATTTAAAAACTAACGTGCTTTTCACTCATTTTAGTAAATGATACTCATAAATCATCAATAAGTCAGATAGCTCCGACTATAGTTTAATTGCAACCCACCCCTCGCACCAACCTATGACGTCACGCGCGCTACGAGCTGCCGCCCGCAGTGCTAAGCGAGACGTCAACGCGGGCGTCCTGAGCTCTCCTTGAAAAAGACCATCGGATGTGGTTTAAACTATAGTCGGAGCTATCTGACTTATTCACGTGAATCACATACTAGTATTATTTATTTTAGAGTACGGACAAACATGTTTTGTAGCTTTACAAGTTTCACCACCCGTAAAAAGTAAAGTATGCATACCTACATCATAAAAATAACTAAAAACAAGTAAGTACATATAAATTAATTAATAGAGTAAAAAACCCGACTGCAAATTGTTAATTTTTTTAAAAGTTTTATCGTTCCATTAAAATGAAAACTACAAGTTACATTTTTTATGGAATCGTTTCTTAAAGACATTCATTTTGATACCTCACTCATCAGAAATGTATGTAAAATAATCTTAAACGCATCACCAACGTTTGAAAGTCCCTTAAAAATTTGGCGAACTGCGGCATTTCACTCGCTCGCTTCGCTCACGTTCGCATTGATCGCTCACCCCTCCTCCAACTCTCAGCGACGTAATGCTGTGTTAAAGTTTGTGTATGTAATACATTATATTAAATTAAACAAGACCTTACAAAAACGAAAGATTTTTAAACTATCATAGTCAAGAAATGCCTTTTACTGACTTTTTTTTTACTAAAATAAAGATATTTGTAAAGAAATAATATACTGTTATCTGTTATCAGGCGCTGCAGCGACAGCTGGAGAGCAAGGAGCGCACCCCTCCGTCTTCCCGCCGCCGGCGCCGCCCCGCGCCCGCGCCCTCCCCCCGCAACCCGAGGGGGAACAATACCCACGTCGCCGCGCAGGCCTGACTCTGCCTACTGGCAGTACTGGCAGCTATGCGCACCTACACCAACTTAATACATTCGGATCCTGGGGGCCAACTCCAACCTTATGAGAAACAATCATAAACAGGAGCGTTTTGTTTCATGCTTAAAATATGCATTCGCAGACACATACTATCCCCGAACCACAATCGCGTCAAGCAATATTGGTTTGAATCTACTTAAAGAACGGATGAAATATGTAAGCGAGATACAATATGTTTATAATATAGCGTTATCCCGCTCGCACTGTTCCGAAATACGATGCTATTAAACGGCTTTACCGTAGTTTTACGACATTTTATTGCTACACAACAACTGTCTGTAACTTTTTATGGTTCCCCTCATCAAATAATTTTGCTTTATTCATTTTAAAGAATAATAGAAATAAAAACGTTGTACGTAATTTACACATTAATTAAACCCATTTTTATCGTAAAATAGTCAAAATCAAGTTCAAATCCGCTGCTAGAAAGTAACTTTATTAAGATGGATAAACATGACCGATTTGTCGTTAAAACAGTAATACTTCGTATTAAATATCACGTCAGAGTTCGCGAAAAGAGTGAACAATTTGTTGTGACGTCATCAAAACTACGAACGACTATTAACGTTTGTAAGCTTGCGTAATTGATGTGGAGGTATGAAATTTAGCAGTAAAATTAAGTTATTATTGCTATAAGAAGTGAGAGTTGGCCCCCTGGGGCGCGTCTAGGTGCGCCTTCATCATTATTATACCTTACAATATTCTATATTGATGTACATAATTTACTTTCCACAAATTTGTTGATTTTTTTTTAAATCTTTAACAAATTATTTATACTAATTTGTTAAAGATTTAACATTATAACACTACAAACGGAGTCACAAATGTAATCGTATATAAGGATGATTTTAAAAATTAATCTTGTAACAGAAGTTTCCGATTAAAAAGTAATTAGAGGTTGAAAATATCTAAGCTGATGCAAGATCGAGTATACTTCACACTGCTCTGTAACAGCGGTAAGACGGTTAGACAGGAATTTTCCTGACCTTAATCATCAGGAAAGTCATTAGTACCATAAGACAAGGAATTCGGTTTCCTAACCTCAACACCAATGAATAGTGTTTTATCACTGACCACGATAGACTATAACTTCAAACTGTAGGTACCTACTGTTGTTTCCACAGAATCAAGTAGGTACTAGGAGAACCCTGTGGGCTGACGGGCTACACAGAAAAAAAAGACTTCTTTAGCCAAGAATATACATTGTTTTAATAAATTCAAGACAATGCTGTATTACAACAAGAATATATTCTGAACTGAAAAATAATCGAGTCTTGATATTACACTCGAATATTCTTAGGAATATTGTTTTGACCCAAGAAATATTTCTTCACATAAAGTGTTCAAATTATAAAATTTCTATATTGTTTCTTGAAATATTTTTAAATATTCTTGTTGTTAAGGTGCTTCACTTACGAATATTTATGGTAAGATTCTTGGATTCAAAACTAACCATATTCGTATATAAACACTTTAACGATTTCTCCAAAGAAGAATGCAATATATACTTTGATTCAAGAATATATTCCTGAGAATATTGTGTTCTGTTTTCAAGAATATATTGTTTTCAATATATATGAATCACAAATATTCTTGAATAAAAACACACTGCGTTGGCTCAAGTATTCCTTTTTTTCTGTGTAGAATGTCGCCCAATTTGCTACTTGTGGGTGTCGTAAGAAGCGACTAAAACTAAAATACCGGTCGTTGGGCAGCAGCGCCTTCTGTGGACTGTTATCATATACTGCGATCCACAAGACGCCTGCCAAGCGCGGGTATTATGTGAAACTCCCCCTTAGCTCTTCGAGAAGAGGTTAGTTTCTCGATGACTTAGCTACAACACATTTTTCAAAAACGATCTTTTTTGCTTAACCTAATCCAAAAGTTGCAACTTTAGTATTGATTCGTTACAAGCAATTATATGTATATTTTTCGACGACGACGAGTCGAAGACTCAACTGCATGCACCAACATGTAACTACAGCGTTTGTGTGGAACGGACTTTATTTTGATTACGTGGGCTAATAGCAACACAGTCAACATTTTCGATACTTGTTTGTTAAAGAAAACAGACTATAGTCGTAAAAATAAAAAAATATGCACAATTCAATATAAAACACATTTTTCATATTATTTTGTATTCAATATCACAATAAACATTTTTTATTATTATTTTATTTAACCTAAAAAAGCAAATGAACACTTTAAATCCATGCGCAATGATAATAATAACAATTCAATTTCATTCATAAATTCAGTTCAGTCATCACTGCTTCAAAGAGTCTGCGACTCCCACAATGCGATGATGATTCAGTGGTGAGGTGATGATGGTTCTAGAACGAAAATACGTAAGGGTCATTCGCACGTTCGAATCCTGCCGGGCTGCTTGAGCTAAACCTTCGCTCTAGAACCATCATCACATCACCACTGAATCATCATCGGTTCAAGCATTGTGGGAGTCGCAGACTCTTTGAAGCAGTGATGACTCAGTGACGATAGATATGTACTGCCACACCGCGGACACTATTATAAACTATTATATTCTATTCCCGCTGCATGCTTGAGCACCATGCTATGAAGTATTTACTTAATTAACATTTATTAAATACTGCACCTATAACACTCAGTTAACTCGCCTATTAGATTGGTAGTGGGGCGGTTGTGCCCCACCACTTGTCTGTCGGGCCGCGCGCGCGCTCAGGCATTCTGTTCGAAGTCTCCGCCCAGAGCGGTCGTGGCGATTATTTAACGAACTATGGCGATTATTTAAACATAAACATGTAAATTATAATAAACCGTGAAGCGTTATTACCTCCTGTGTAAATATTCTATTAATTTGGAATATAGAAAATAAATTAATTTGATTATCACGCAGTGGTTTTACTTCTGAAATGGTCCTTATAATAGGCATTTTATAAATTTGCTCGCCTGGTTAGATACCATACTCATATAAAAATATACCTATCAAAGTACTTAACGATGTATTCCTGCAGCTGTCCTCGAGAGTCAGTAATTCTTGGTTAAAGTTTACCATTCTTGACCACACTACCACTGGTGGTGGTCAAAAGAAACCTACTATTTGTAAAAACTATGGACATCAGTCGGCAATGTTCCAGGATATGTGTCACTATATGTCACCGTATGAGGGCAGGCAGCCCCCTGGCCACCATGCTGCTGGCGATCATGACAAAACGCGTGTGGAGGCGAGCTCGTGACGTAGCGCGCAGGACGTCCCGCTCGGGGACCGTGGGGGACTTCGGTTCTACTGAAGTTTCTGAAAACAAACACATAATACTTGAACTGAGTTTGCAGCCACAGTTTCATTAATTTTATGTCAACGTCTGAAAGTCCACAACCGTGCGATTCTCACATTTTCTGTATCGCACTGCTACAATCAGGTCTCGAGGATGCCTTGCTGACCTTTGAGGAGGGGTATATGCTCTCTTCTTGCTATTTCCAAACAAGCTGCCATGTAAAGTAGAAGAGTTAGAGAAGAGAGCTCTCTCTCCTACTCTACTCCCTCCTTAAAGGCCAGCAACGCATCCTCCATACCACCGGTGTAGCGGATGTCTGTGGGCGATGGTGAGTATTTACCACCAGCAGGTGAGGCGCCGGCTTGTTTGGCCTACTATTCCATTAGAAATTAAAAATATAAAAAAAACTATGGCCAAACCACAGATGGCAACACAACACCAGACCAAATAAGTATGACGAAAGTATAGGCCTAATCTTAACCAGTTACTAGGTGGTAGGTACTCTTAACCCGAGGGGCGCGGGTGAGAAAGTTTTTTTTTTTATGTTATTGTGACGGAACAAGCACGAGGCCCACCTGATGTTAAGCGGTATTCTCTGCCTATAACAGATGCATTTCATCACAAGTGACGAACTGCATTGCGCCCGTCACATTTTGAAAAGGAAGAAGTACCGCCTACCTACATGTCAATTACATGTACGCCGCCATCTTAAAAAGTAAGAAGCTCCGCCTACTTGACACCTGCATGTACGCCGCCATCTTATAAAGTACGAAGCCCCGCCCAATCTACACCTCCCTATATGCCACTATCAGAAAATAACGACCAATCACAGTTTAGTAAGGTCCGCCATATTTGAAACAACAGCTGAGACTCACACATGCATCCGTGACCGGACTGATAAGCAATAATCAACTTGTTCTCATTTCTGAGTGCCTGGTACTTCGACTAATATAGGAACTTCATTTTTAAAGCTGAAGCGTTTTATAAATACGGTTAGGTATATTCCCTCTGAATTTATACTCTCCTAGTATACAACCATGCAACATACACCCCCTAAACAATCCCCGGGAGAGGGCGCTACTGCAACGATGCAACGTTCTAAGCGACAGCGGCCGAATAGTTCGCCAGGGGTACTACCCGCGCTGAATGCCGATAAACAGGACGAAATTATGGCTTTATTAAATAAAGTCCTCTCCGAAGTAACAGAAGTGCGCAAAGCCAACGTAGATATACAAAAATCATTGGAGTTCCACATCAAACGTTGTGATGAATTAAATGAAAGGGTAACCAAACTGGAAAGCGAGAAAGCGGAGAGTGCCACACAATTCATACAACTACAAAATAGGTTAGATGAAATGGAACGACACGCTAGGAGCACATGTTTAGAAATCAGAGGAATCCCAACAATGTCCAAGGAAACTAAACAAGATTTGTGTACCCTTGTAGAAAAGTTACAAACACAAATGAAGCTCCCAGTGCAGCCTAATGCAATCAAAGACGTGTACCGCCTTAAAGGTAAGCCGAATGTTGATCGGTCTATAGTGGTAGATTTTGCCTCTACCTTAATAAAAACTTCCACCCTGCATGCAGTCAAAAAGTATAATGCGTCCAATACGACCAACAGGCTTAACACCAACTCTCTGGGATTAGAAGGTAATAAGGCTCCAGTTTTTGTGTCAGAGTTTTTGACTCCAAAGGCTAAAAGACTGTATTTTCTGGCTCGAGATGTTGCAAAAACATGTCGATATGATTTCTGCTGGACAACTAACGGGAAAATATTATTGAGAAAAACGGAAGGCGCTACTCCAATAATAATTACAAATGAACAGCAAATCGAAGAATTAAAACAAAAAAACTGAATTGCATATGTAGCGACTATAACTTTTTAAGTGACTTTGACTTGTTAGTAATAGATTTGTATATATATATCAATTATTATTTACTGCTTTGTCTACATACACAATTATTAAACACTTACTCACACAGTTTTGTCAACCATCAACACCTTTGTATGCTCTCAAGAAATTTCTGTTATATTTTCACACCAGTAACGTATTGCATCTGTTGTCACAGGAATATTCTAATCGCCATAGGAATTAATATCCAGCACATAAATATTCTTAAAAATTATAATTGGTATAATTATCATTTCATTGCTTGCTGCTCGTCGGGAGTTTTATTACTGTTGTTTTTGCTTCACGATAAGAGATTTAAAACAAAATATTATTTATTAAAGATCCTAGAAAGCATCCACCTTAATAATAATAGTATTTATGGATAAATCACTACAAAACAACTTGTGCAATCTTATAGATGATCTAGCAATTGGTGAAGTTGAATTTTGCCTACCAGAATCTTGCCGCTCTATTATTACTGTGAATAGTAGAGATCTCAATATCCTTACCATAAACATCAGAAGCATTAATAAAAATATCAATTCTTTTGAAGTTCTTCTACACAGGCTAGACTTCCAATGTGATCTCTTAATATTAACAGAGTGCTGGATCGAAAACAGTAAACCCTACCCTGCAATTGATAGTTATAACTCTGCTTATACAAAAAACTGCATAAACCAAAATGGAGGCATTGTTGTATATTATAAACCAGGCATGGAGGTGACGATAGAAGAACCTGTTTTTCATGAGGCTAACTGCCTTTTGATCAAACTAGGGCTAAATATTGCAATAATTGCGCTATATAGATCTCCCTCATTTTATTCTGCTGATAATTTCTTAAATTCTTTGGATCTTTTATTAACATCAAATAAGAGTTATCAAACTATTGCAGTTATTGGTGACATCAATATTAATATAAATCCTGACAATATGGACCGCCACTCAGCTGAATATTTGGAATTGATGGGTAGTCATGGTTTAATGTTAAGCCACAATATGGCAACAAGAGGCTCTAGTTGCTTAGATCACATAATGCTTAAGACCAAAAAACAATGCAAAACTGTAATTATAAAAACTTTCGTCACTGATCATTTTCCAATTATTTTAAATATTGAAAATAGATGTAGAAAATCATTCCATAATATAGAAAAAGTAACCTCAAAAATAGATATAGCAAAATTAAGCAATCACTTAAAAGCTATTAGTTTTTCTGATATTTTACAAGCAGTAGATGCAAACGTGGCAGCTAACTTACTTATAAATAAATTAAATGAAGGCATCAAAGTTTGCACACGCATATTTAAAGTTCCACAAAGTCAACGCATCATCAAGCCGTGGATTACACCAGGTGTCATTCGATGTATTCGTACACGAGATAGAATGCATTTACGTTTGAAAGAAACTCCAGATAATAAAACCCTCAAAATAACATACTGTAGGTACAGGAACTATTGCACAAAACTTTTAAAAACATTAAAAACAGATTTTCATAAAAGTGAGCTGGAAAAAAATAAAAACAACATTAAAAAAACATGGGAAACAATAAGAAAAATAACTTGCACTGAAAAAAAGAAAAATTGTAATGAACGTTTATTATCAACTAAATCAAAGCAGATATATTCAATTAATCAGATTAACGAATTTTTTGCAAATACAGGTAAAAATATAGCTGATAAAATTATGGGAAATGGTTGTAGCAGCATCGGCGACAAAACGAGTCAATTGCCTTCTCAAGTGAACTCCATTGGTTTATTAGTAACTGACGTTGACGAGGTGCATGGCATCATAAATTGCTTAAAAAATGATTGTGCTGTTGGGTTTGATGGAATTTCAAATAAATTTATCAAACAATCAGCATCAGTACTTGTTCCCCCTATTACTCATATTTGCAACCTCAGTCTCTCAACGGGCATATTTCCAGATGTATTTAAAAAATCAATCATAATTCCTGTTCACAAGGGTGGGAACACAGATACTGTCGGAAACTATAGACCCATATCAATTCTATCAAGCCTCTCAAAAATATTAGAAAAAATTATTAATAAACGACTTGTTTCCTACTTCAATAAGTACGATATACTCTCACCTAATCAATTTGGTTTTAGACCGGGACGATCTGCAGAAAATGCAGTTTCTGAACTAACTAATTTCATAGTTGATAAACTGGATAATAAAAAGAAAGTAATAGGAGTATTCTTGGACCTGGCAAAAGCATTCGACACTGTCTCCGTCCCGATACTTGTGAAAAAGTTAGAATTTGCTGGAATTCGAGATAAAGCTCTGCACATTATGAAAGACTACCTAACTGGCAGAACCCAAAAAACTAGGATTGGGGATAAAATGAGTGCGGAACAAAAAATAAGCTATGGAGTTCCGCAGGGAAGCATACTGGGTCCAACCCTATTTTTGATTTATGTCAACGACTTATGCAATTTAAAACTAAATCACGCAAAGATTTTCTCATACGCCGATGATACGGCATTGGTATTTGTTGGTAATAGCTGGGAAGAAGTACAGATATATGCCGAAGAAGGCTTGAGAATTGTTACAACGTGGCTCCAGCATAACTTGCTTGCTTTGAATATTGAAAAAACCAAATTCATTGCTTTTACAAATGGCCGTGGCAAAACTCCAAATATTAATATTAGAGCCCACATAAATTGCTCTACATATACCTGTACATGTCCAAAGCTTCAATGTGTTCCAACCATTAAGTACCTAGGTATCACAATGGATAGGAGAATGACCTGGAAAAGTCACATCGAGGCTTTGGGAAAAAGGGTACGTAAACTCATATTTGTATTCAAAAATCTGCGTGAGGTTGCAGATCGGAATTTAATTTTTAATGTTTATGACTCGTTATGTAAGTCAATACTAACTTATTGCAACACTTCTTGGGGTGGGGCATGCTTGACTTATATGTTGAATTTAGAGCGTGCTCAACGATCAGTATTAAAAGTTGCTACAACCAGGCCTTATAAATTTCCTTCTTCCGAACTCTATGGAGACTGTGGTGTACTGACTGTAAGACAGTTGTTTATTCAAAACCTTATCTTACTTCAACAAAAACAGACAACGCCGGCACTTGTAGCTAAAACCGGACTTAAAAGAAGGAAGGATAGAGTATTCAATAGCAGTAAATACAACTCAAAACTGGCAAATCGCCACCAAAATTTTCTGGGACCATTTCTGTATAATCAAGCAGCAAAAGTTCTTCCAAATCTTATTTCCTTAAGGCAAAAAGAAGTAAAGATAGCAACCCATTACTGGCTACAAAATATGAATTATGACAACACTGAAAAATTATTAAAACCAATTATATGATTAACTGGCAGATTTATTCAAAACACACACACTCACACACACAAAAACACACATACACACACACTCACACAACACTCATATACAATTTGCTTTCTCCTCACACTCACTCACACTATTTGTAATTTTACACAGAACATATTTACAATCTTGCATGGTAAAATAATTAATAAATTTTATATAGTATGTATTGTTTAAAATAATGTTAAATTCATGTTATTAGAAAATTAAATACATCTTAACTAATACTCTGTAAATAAACGTGTGACCTTGGAAAGGATAGCAAACCTACAACACAAGATTAATCTTAGTGTAGGCATTGCTATATATTGGTTTCTACAACATTACGAGTATAATATACAATAAAATATGTGCCTAGTATTAATATTAGTACTAAAGGTGTGAATAGTAAAATTGAGATAAATAAAATTATTATTATTATTATTATTATTATTACATTGAGACATACTCGTGAAGTCTCGTTTTGCCTGTAATTTCACTGGCTCTCAAGGACTGCTGCCGGAACACACCGTTAGGTGCTTGGCGACAGATTTTCTTCTTGAGGCGTACATTTGCAAAATGCCCTTCCACCATGCGGTGAAGCTCAAGCCCGCGGCGGGATTCGAACCATGGACCTGCTGCGCGGCAGTCCATAGCCAAAGCCACTGAGCTATCACTGCTTCAAAACTGCACGTCACCTCCTCCCACATTTCTTCCCGTGGGTGTCGACTTAGAGAAAAATACCTGAAGGTGGCAAGTAGCGCCTTCTGAAGAACTGACAACTTCTACTCCCCAAATCGTCTACCAAGTTTGGGATGCAGTGCTAAATGTGATTGCAAAAAAGTCGGACTGTTTTGTTCTCTGGCATGTACAAATTGTCAAGGCCCGTCGTGCTTTAATGTTGAATCACCAACAGTGGAGGATTCGTTTGATTCCAACGAAGTGTCATGCGATACATCGCTATTGACGAAATTTACTTACACCCAGAATGAAAATGAAGAAGAAGCAGAAGAAGAACAAGAAGAATTTGAAGGATACAAATGAACTTCACCACTTTTTTTTTACTTACATCGCTTTTATCTTTTCCAATCTTTGAAAATTTCCGTTATTTTGCAATAGTTTCAAATTAAAAAGGATCACAACTGACCCGTGGAGTAGGCCTACTAGGGAAACCACGTTAAAAAAACGCGCTAAGCAGACTACCTTATAGGAAGCGTGGAAACGTGGGCATATTATGACATTTACAACTTTATGAATCGTTCGTCAACATCATCGTCGTATATCTCAGTATATCTCGGTGGCTCGTACCAAAAAAGTATTGTTTTTTTATAGATAATTTTATGATCTACAATTTTTGTCTGGGGTACTTTTACGATAAAACTTGCCGTTTTGCTGAAATTCGCTAAAACATTTTTTAATCTTTGACCTCGAGTATAATAGGGAACTTCAAATTTTTATTTATAATTGATTTTATGCACCTTCACTCTAATTTTTTGGTCTAGTTTGACCGGACTATACCTATACAGTTGCCGTTTTGATATCGAACTTATCAAGTTCACAATTAACAAAACACGCACAATCTTCCAAATTCAATTAGATTGTGTAATTAATTTGGCGCTTAGAAATGATCGTATCCGATTGGTCGCTTCAGGGTAATGTTGTTGCGGCGCAAGCTACCCTTTATAAACTACGCCCGCCGCGGTGCGTTCTGCAGTTTTTAAACTTGGCTTACATTTCTTTACATATTTATTCTACATTTCCATTTCATTCCATTTTCTCGATGACAGTTCTAATTTGATAGTTGTAGTGTTGTGACCAAATAAGTAATGATATCGATCGCATATATTTATTATATTTTGAACAAAGACATACATATACAACAAAATCATTCAAAAATATTTTTTTTCAAGGTGGGAACACTCAATGGCCCACTGCCATTGTGTTCCATGTTAAACAAATATTGTAATAACTATATTATATAGAATTTCTTGCCCGTTCTTCTGGCAGTGGCTCTGTACATTTTTTTTATGAACGGGCAGTACAATGTACAATATTAAAATTTGTAATTGACCTTCATCAGAACGTCGTAGACGCCTAAATTGAATAAATGATTGTGACTTTGACTGGACTTTGATACGACGGTTATGAATGACTAGGCAAGCTCCGTTACAGAACAATGTGACTTACCGAGCTCCCCCTGACTCCACTTGGCTTTCCCGACGTCAACCCACGGCGCGGCTGCAGTCGACGGCACGCACAGCGATACCAGCATGCTCACCATCTGACAACACACGGGCATAGTTCAACTAGGTAACACTCAGGACAATAACGCAGTACTAATACGCATAACGTATATATACATACCATCTTCAAAACGCTAGTAATACCTTCTGAGAAAGCGCGCTCCATCATCGAATGCATCATCACTTAACATCAGGTGAGATAGTGGTCAATAGCTACCCAGTTCATAATAAAACAAAAATACGACCAATGAAATAGCTTTATGCGAGCTATGTACATAAAAAAATAAAAAACAAACTGGTGTATTTTAGACGCCATATAGTGAGAAAAACAATTTATTTTTTCTTCCAAAGCCATCGTTTTGGATATCAAAATGATTGCTTTAAAAAAAGATTCCATAAATATATTAACCGGCACTATAATTTCAATTGATCTATAAAACACTTATCGAAAATAAATTATTTGCAGTCGGGTTTTTTATTTTCTTTATTAATATATACATGTTTTTATCATTTCTTTTTTGCACACTATACCAGTAGTTTATAGTTTTGACGTCACAACATGGTGCTAGGCCGATCCTATTCTTATTTTAAACGCATTGTACTATTATAAACAACCACTATACCTTATCCACCTCCAAGTCAGTCACCTCCCAAAGCATGCCAATCACCATCGGACTGAAACATAATATGTATACACATCAGTGGTTATGGTATGAAAATGCCGTTTCGAAATGAAAAACATTTTGTTTCTTATATACAATGAAATATATTGAAGTCATCTGCCCATTTCTGCCATCTAATAGCCGCACGGCCCCACACCCCGACAGTATAGAGAGTGCAGTACCTGCCCGCGATGTGCAGCCTCCTGTGCGCGGCAGTGGGCGGGTGCCGTGCGGCCCCGTGCTGTAGCCGCACGGACCCGCACCCCGACAGTATAGAGAGTGCAGTACCTGCCCGCGATGTGCAGCCTCCTGTGCGCGGCAGTGGGCGGGTGCCGTGCGGCCCCGTGCTGTAGCCGCACGGCCCCGCACCCCGACAGTATAGAGAGTGCAGTACCTGCCCGCGATGTGCAGCCTCCTGTGCGCGGCAGTGGGCGGGTGCCGTGCGGCCCCGTGCTGTAGCCGCACGGCCCCGCACCCCGACAGTATAGAGAGTGCAGTACCTGCCCGCGATGTGCAGCCTCCTGTGCGCGGCAGTGGGCGGGTGCCGTGCGGCCCCGTGCTGTAGCCGCACGGCCCCGCACCCCGACAGTATAGAGAGTGCAGTACCTGCCCGCGATGTGCAGCCTCCTGTGCGCGGCAGTGGGCGGGTGCCGTGCGGCCCCGTGCTGTAGCCGCACGGACCCGCACCCCGACAGTACACACAAGGCACGGGCCCCGACTGCACTCTCCACCCCGAGCCCGCCGCTGCCGCTCGCGAACTGGCACCCGTCGCCGTGACCGCAGTATCTAGTACCACCACAAAACAATACAGTCAATGTTTTTCAAATCATTAAATCCTATCTAGGAAAAAGATGCTTTGAGGTTAAACACAATGACAAACTATCAAAAATGCATGAAATTAAATCTGGAGTGCCACAGGGTAGTATACTGGGACCAGTGCTATATCTGATTTTCACTGCGGACTTTCCCACACTAAATGAAATAACTACCATCGCCACATATGCAGATGACACAGCCATTCTGTCTGTCAATGAAAACCCTGAAATAGCATCAAAAAACCTCCAACGACACCTCAACCTGATCGAAGAATGGTTTAAGAAGTGGCGGATCAAAGCCAATAAAGACAAATCGGTTCAAGTAACTTACACACTGCGACGGCAGACATGTCCACCTGTCTTACTATACAATTAACCAGTCCCCCAGGAGGAAGATGCTCAGTACCTGGGAATGCACCTAGATCGCCGACTTACATGGCAAAAACACATCTGGACTAAACGCAAACAACTAGACACCAAAATCCGTAACCTTTACTGGCTGATCGGTCGTAAATCCCAACTGACATATAACAGCAAAATGGCCATATACAAAACCATTATTAAACCCATTTGGACGTACGGTATTCAGTTATCAGCTAGTAAATCGAAATATTGGAAAGGTTCCAGAATAAAACAGTGCGAAACATGCTCAATATACCTCCATATATTAGTAATATATTTATGCAAATGGACATCAAACTGAAAACAGTAAAGCAGGAAGTGGAAACCTACAGCAAAAGCTATCAGTCTAGACTGAACAGACACAGAAATGTACTGGCAGCTCAACTGCAAGGATCGGGAAGCCTCAAATTTTGTCGTCTAAAACGGCATAGTATTCAAGGGCTACCAGACAGATTTACAGAAAAAGACTAAGAGATGGCTCACTGGACAAATCTCTTGACCAAAGACAAGAATTCAGAGATCTTCAGTCAGCCCATTGGACTATTGTCTTTCACAGACAGATTGCTAAGTAGCAGTACAGAAAAAAAAATGTTTTAAGCAAACAAATCACTTAAGGATCTAACAAAATGAAGTATTAATTTAACGTGTCCTTAGAAAAACGAGGGTTAGAGAGAATTCCTTCATTATTTCTTTTACCTTAGTAAAAAAAAATTACGACGGAATACTCCCTACACTCTTCCTATATCGCCTTTGTCCTCCAAATATCCGATCTCTAAAAAAAAACTCAAAAATAGAGACCTTAAAGGTGCCATAGGAGCTATTGAGTTTCGTCAAATATAAATGAGAATTCCTGTTTTTTTTTACATTTAGAAATAAATAATGTTGCTTTTAATTATTCATAGCATTTAAAATATGCTTTGAGTTATTTGTTTTGGTAGCTGAAATTTCAATTTTGTTACAAGATAGCTTTTAAGTCTTATTTAAATACTAGCTTCTACCCGCGGCTTCGCCCGCGCGAACTATCCCTCAGGAACCGTTGCCGGTTTTGGAAGGAAACTAAATCGTGTCATAGATAATAAATAGGTTACTTTTTTTTTTAATTGGCCCCATTAATCATAATCGTTTTAAAGGTCGACCTTCAGTACCAAATTTTCTGTAAAGTTTTCCATACTGGTACACTATGAAAACATAGTAACATACTTGCCCCGCGGCTACCAGTTCAAATGTAGTGCTGTACCCTGCCATGTCAAGTGTTGTAACATATCGATAGAGTAATCAGCCGCAGTAGTGAAATCGTTTCCGTTACACTTAGCACCATAAGACAATATCGCAATTTCTTGCCAATTAGCCACTACATGGATGACAATCTCATAACGGACATCCATTGCCCTGTCCTGAGTCCCAAAAAATATATAATCAAAGAATATAATAGAACAGGGGTTGAAATCGGCTGCGCTCGTGGCTTAAGTTACCTCCGACACTATAATCGAGTTAGAAAACCAAGTTTCACCCCTAATTTCACCCCTTTAATTTATCCCAGTCATAAAAATATTAAGCAAGTCATTGTTTATTTTCAATTAACTATCTGTATAGTAATTTTCAGAACAATAAGTTAAAAAACAAATGACTTTCATACAAACGTTTTCACCCACTTTTACCCGCTTAGGGGTTGAATTAAAAAAATCCTTTTTTAGTACACCCCTACGCACCAAAGCGAATATATCCTCCAAATTTCAAGTCTCTGCGACCAGCGGTTTATGCTGTGCGTTGTCTGTCAGTCAGTGAGTCAAAACTATGATTTTTATATATATAGATGAATATTAATTATCTAATATATTTATATTATTATTGTAACAAAAAATTATTATAATAATATAATATTTTTTTATTTATATAGTTACATAGTGTATCAACTAAATGGCGGAAGTTCCTACGACATTTTATATTTGGTACTCCTATGACATTTTATATTGCACACATTCTGCTTTCAAATAAAGAGTATTTTTAAATTAAGACCATTACGCTTTTAAGATAATAGTTCCTCAGAAGGCACAGCTACCTATCTTTCGGTATTTTACCATTAGTCGCCTCTTACGACACCCACAGGTAGCAATGGGGAGGTGGCATTCTAGCCAGGCTTCCCACTGGTGAAACTTCAACTACTGCAGTCAATAATTTGTAAAGACTATTAAGCTTAAATAACAGGCACGTGAGTTATAACATGAAATTTTACGGATTATTGAACACTAGAGAATAGTTCAATATCCTGCTACATAACATGAAAACATATCATTGAAATGCTGAAAATAAACTGTACATCTCAATCTTGTGATCTGGAAATTTTCAAGCTATGATTAATAGTCAGAAATTGACGAGTACACTTACAGGAATATATCTGTGTTGGTGAGATAGTCAATGAACTCCTCGGGCGGCGGCGGCTTCGAGATGTAACCCTTCCAATCCTTGCACCAGTACTGTACGAATGAGCTCATGCGCTTCTCCATACGTTCCAGGTCTTGTTCTGGAAAACATTACACATATTGTATTTTAGTGAGAAGAATTATTGGATATTACACCGTATAGTGACAAAAGTAATATCTATGAAGCAATGATGACCGAGCGGTAATAGCTATGGACTGCCATGCTGCAGGTCCCTGGTTCGATCCCACCGCTGGCTTCAGCTTCGCCGCATGGTGGAAGGGCATTTCGCGAATGCTCGCCGGGCTAGCTACCACCCTCAAGTATAAAATCTGTCGCCAAACACCTAACAATGTGTTCCGGGAGCTGTCCTTCAGAGCCAGAAAAGTTACAGGCACTTGAGTCTTATACACATACATATATTATATAACTATGTATCAGTGCGACGGGCGCAGTGCAGAAATGCATCTGTTATAGGCAGAGGTTGATCCGCTTAATATCAGGTGAGCCTTGTGCTTGTTCCGACACAATAACATAAAAAAATGAATTTAAACACGGGCATATTCGTGGAGTCGGGACTGCCGGGAGCAACCACACGTCTAGCTAGCAAACACATACAAGTAGAACACCTGTCGCCAAGCACCTAACGGTTTCCGGCAGCTGTCCTTGATAGCCAGATCCCATTCCAGACTAAGCCTGTTTAAAATCTTCAAACATATCATCACATACTGAGGTCAGTTTGTGGTCAAGGACTGGCCTACTGAGATGCCGGATTGTCCACTGGTCAACACAGGCTCACCCATTAAGGGAGAGTTTGCCATAATCCTCACGCTTGGCAGGCGTCTTGGGAATCGCAGTTTAAGACATCTGTTCCTCAGAAGGCGCTGCTGCCTACCTTCCGGAATTTTACCTTTAGCCGCCCCTTACGACACCCACAGGTAGCAGTGGGGTGGATGACATTCAAGCCCAGAACCCCACAGGGCAATAAATATAATAAAAATGCCAACCTGGATTGATAATATATCTGCCTTCGTGCCCTTTAGTCATGAAGTATCCATCTACGATGTCCTTCTCGTGAAGTTTGTACAGATAGTACAGAAAGTGTATGTTTTCTATCCTCGACGCAGGGTGTTGCTTGAGTAAAGGTAGATATTCCCATGGAAATGAGTCGAGCAACTGCAATAAATAATCATAATTTGAAATCATTCTAAGGATCATGTTTTCTTCAGACTACCACCGAAAGGGTGGATGTAGCGTTTAAACACGTCGGTTGTGTTTTTCTGTTCGTTTTTGAGCGCGGAGACGAACTTATTGCCGTCTACCTAGCCGTTTCTTAAGAAGCTTATACTGACTGCCGTATTCGCGTTGGTGAAGAAGAAAAAAATCTTCACTTTGAAAGAAAATCCTGGGGTCGATTTCCGGGTCGGAAAGTTATTGTGCTTTCCTGACAATTAAATTCTCAGTAGCAGTCCAGTCTGAAACTGTGCCCAATCGATAGCAATACGCTTACATTACGTAGGACCTATACACCTGGCGAAAAACGTGTGTTAAGACACCTTATCCTCTTCGGAAAACACAGGCGTGCATGACGATTTATTCCTCCTCAGCAGACATAACGTCCACCGTTGAACTAAGGCATCCCCCTATGTAAGTGATGATGTCATCACTTACATAGGGGGATGCCTTTGTTCAACGGTTAAAGTGATGATGTCATCACTTACATATGGGGATGCCTTTGTTTTTGTTGTTTCTGGTTGATGCACTTTGACGAAATGCATCTGTTATAGGCAGAGGTAGCTTTAACAGATGGCTCAGTGGCATAGGCTATGTACTGCCGGCGCAGCAGGTCCAGTGTTCGAATTCCGCCGAGGGCTTGAGCTTCACCGCATGGTGGAAGGGCATTTTGCGAATACCCGCCTGACTAGCGACCACCAAGTAGAAAATCTGTCGCCAAGATCCTAACCGTGTGATACAGCTGCAGTCCTTGAGAGCCAGTAATTCTAGGTTAAGCCTGTTAACACCTTCGAGCACATCATCACTTACCATCAAGGGAGAAAGTGGTCAGAGGCTTACCTATCAACAAAAAACAATTATATATGGTTATGTACGGAATATGGAATATGTACTTGTGCTTGTTCCGTCAAATCCCATAAAATAAAATAATACTGAGTTTCTTAATATGGATCTCCATGTGTTTCTATAAATTAAGGTTAAGGGCACTAACCTCATCAACAATCAATATAACCGGCCGCCGTTTAGCATCCTTCAGACCGACCCATTCAGCGTCATCCTTCACCGAGTTTGCCAGTTGCGAAAACGCTCTAATACCATCCAGCAAGCTAAAATGATGCAACACTTCAAAGCACTTCGACAGGCACTTCAGACAAACTTCGTTTATAAACCGAAAGTCTTTGCTGCAGCCCCCACAAGGCTCTAAAACTTGGCGTATGTCTTCTGGGTTGCCATTTTCCGTAAGTATCTTTCTGACACACGATTTCATCTTGTGAGACTTCATTGCTTGACAGCTTTCAATTAAGTTGTATAGAAGGACTTTTTGCTTCTTCGACAATTTGATGAAGCTGGAAAAGAGATGGATAATTGATATATTTTTGTCAATTAATAGTTTTAGAGGTTCCATATACAATTTGGGAGAATCAATATTTAATAATGATGATGAGAAAATGTATATTTAGTGCTAAGTTCACCAATACTTCACCTCCAGCCAAGCCGCTTTGGCAATTGAGTTTCACAGATTGCGTCATCGCGCACACACAGGGGAGCGACTTCAGTCGCCCTCACACCGCGCCCGTATTCACACGTTTTAATGGTTTTCTTTGGAATAATATGGCGTTTCACTATAGTAATATACAAGTTTATGAAAGTACATTATAGGTTAATATATAATAATATAAGGTTTTCATCTTTCTATTACATCCCTACTGCACTCTCTAGAGGCTAGTTAATTGTCTAGTTAGTCAAACACGCGCATAGAATATTTCAGCACCCTTCGATCCGCTCACCACAACATAACGAGTAAGAAACTGACAAAATATCGAAAAATAACATGTCTTTATAGTATTAGATGGAAACACATCTTTCTCACCCGAAATCTTGCCACTTAGTAATTTTTTTTTCTGATACAATTGGTGAGTGATGATGTAGTCGAAGGTGCTAAGCAGGCCTAACCTAGAATGGGAACTGGCTCCCAACCCAGTTGCTTGACCACACCATTAGTTGCGTGACGACAGATTTTCTGCTTGAGCGTGGGCCTTCGGGCTTCGAAGGGCACGTTACGCCTTTGGTACCGGTTGTCTTAGGACGGCAGTCGTTTTTAGTTGGTGCCTTCAAGTTAAAAATATGTCGACGGTTAGTACCGGCAGCAGTCGAAATTAAAAACTATCCATAAATGCCCTACTACCATGCAAGTCTGAAAAGCCTGACGATTGCCATCCTAAGGCACCAACGAGGACTTAACGTGCCCCCCGAAGCACGAGGCGCGCTCTGCAGTAAATGCCTCTAGCGATCATCCATCCAAGTGATGACGTTGCACCGCTACAAACCTTAACACCTAGTAAATCTTACCCCCAATCAGCTATGACATTGTCGACCGCTTTGACAACCTTGTCCTTCCACGTTTGGTCCATCAGCCGGCCGGTGAGAAGGCACCCCCAACCGCCGAGCCATTCCATATCCATCACGTTGATTACACACTGGAAATGGAAGTAGACATTGAAACAACACAGTAGACATTCTATGGATTCACCGGGCCGATGTCGGGTCCTTAGCGTTGCAGAGGAAGAGGCCCAAGTCAAGGTGCCTGGGACTTGCAATCCAGTGAGTAAGGTTAAGGGGCCCCTTTATGATGCATCAATGCTCTCTTTCACCGCACGAGCCTCCTCCCCTGCCCAACCAAATTTGATAAGATCCTACTAATGCCTTGGATACACGTTCTAGGATGGAAGTTACTGTTGTTCTTGACAGACCAAGGTCTTTAAGTAGGTTATATAGGGATTTCGCTGGTATACCCCTTGCTCCGACTTCTACAGCATATAAATTAACCACATAACCGTTTGTGGTTAATTCATTTGTTAAGTCATAATATTTGTTAGTTTTTATTGTGTGGTCTTTAGGTATGTTTGTTTCCCACTGCACAGTAAGTTCTATAAGTACTATGCGTTTTAGATTTTTTGAGTATAGAAATATATCTGGTCTGGATGACGAAACACCAAGGATAGTTGTATATTTATTACGTAAGTGTATCTTGAAATACTAGTGTTGTTCATCGAACCTCCTCTTTGCATCGAGGTTCAATGAATACTGATATTTTTTATGCTTTTTAAGTCTGTTTAATAAACATAATGCAACAATAATAACGCCCCGTGTAGTGGCCGGTGAGAATTGGTCCCTCTCATTTCTTCCTGTGGAAGCCGTAAGAGACGAGTAAAGCAAATATATCAGAAGATGGGCAGCAATGCCTTCTGGAGCTGCTATCTTCCACTGCGATCCCCAAGCCGCCTAACAAGCGTGGGGATTATGGCAAACCCCCTAATGGGGAATGGTGTGTTCAGCAGTGGACAATCAAGCCGATACAGTACAGGAACAGTACTAATAATGGTATTAATTATAATGTTTATAATTTACATTTTATAAATAAACCTTTGACTACTATTTCACTTGTTGGATAGTTTGTTATAGATGAGAATTGTAAACAGGAAGATTGTTCAATCACTAGTTCTCAAGTAAAATGTCCGCTTGCGTCTTAAGAAGGCAGTCGTTATAGTTTAGTGGTAGAGCATGTTGCGAATGTCTACCTGGCTAGCTTCCACCTTCAAGTAGAAATTCTGTCGCGAAGCACTCGACGGTTTGTTCCAGCATCTGTCCTTGAGAGCCAGCAAAAATAGGTCATTATTTTTAAAAAATCTACCTTCATCCGCAGGTCAATGTCCTCACGCTTACTCCAATAGTTCTCCAAAAGATGCCTGTTGTTCAAAAAGTGCGCGTTGTTGAGTGTTTTGTAATTTTCATCGAGGATTGAATATAATTCCACGAAAAGAGGCTTTTCTCCTTCTGAAACAAAAATTTGGGCCTTTTTAATATTGTTATGTCTGCAATAACGCCTGCTCTGCGGATAACATTAGAAAATTACAAATTTATGAAAAAAAATATATATAGTACAACGTAAGTTGAACTAAAGGTGACGCTCCATCCCCATACGATGATTGCAGCACGAGAACAAAAATTAGAGTTACTAGGCTTATTGTCATGTTAGCTTAGTCGGTCAGAGCATACCCCGGCTATAGGGGTGGATGAACGCGGGTTAGAATCCCGCACATGACTATAATTTTATCTCTCGTAAATTGTAATTATGTAAAAATGTGGGCCTCATGCGGTGTTTTACGCGATCCGCTGAGAGCACTTTAAGGCGAAGGGTAAGCGCAAAGCACATAAACGAGATTATTTTAGGTACTTTTGTCAAAAATATAGCGTGTTAAGACGCTGTCAAGTGATGAAATTTTGTCACTATCGGACTATGTATATAGGAGTGAAAGAGAGGCGCCGATGATGAAAACGCGTTCAGTTTATCCGAAAGAAAGCTTAATAACACAAAACCAGTAACGTAAATCGAAAATTTAACTTTTCTTGTCTCTCTTGATCAGGTTTTACTATTTATTGTTATATTTTCATACATATTCATAAGTAAATAATTCAGATATTTACGTTACAATCGAATTTAAAGTCAACTATGCAATTTTATTCTATAGAGTTATTTTTTTAAGGAAACGTGTTTCTGATTTTTCTTGGCCTTAGATAATGTTATCAAGATTAATATATAATTTTCTTACTGCTACACACTAAATACATTTAGCATAAAAACTGTTCAAGTAAAGCTATTCAGGACTTCTCAGCGCTTTTAGCTTTAATATAGATATATCCTGAAACACTTATCTTGAAGTTTGCCATCTATTATTATCAATAAGGAGGAATAAAACTAATTTGTATTTGTATAAAATTATTGGTTTTTTGTCTTAGGAGTAAAATTATTTTTAATAAAATACACTAAATATCTTCCCAGATCATTTTGGAATTTTAAGTGGTCTTGATAAGTATTTATAGAATGATACATTTTCAGGTCATCGCATCGGCATGTAATAGCAATTTTAAAAAATTAAAATATTTTTTAGTAAACACACTGTTTGTTTGTTTGTTATTGTCTACGTTTTAAATATTTCAGTAAAGCTTCGATAAGGCGGGCAAAATTGAGATTGGGCGATAGTTTGCTATAACTTTAAATAATCCTTAGGTTGAATATATGGTGGACTGGAAAGCAAATGGTGACAGCGGTGTATTTAAGAACTTATGGTGAAACATTATTAACTCCAGCGCCCTTAATTGGATCGAGCCTACGTAGTTCCGATTTGATATACATTTGATTATAGTAAAACTAACATCACTGATAATTAAATCTGACGTGTGGTTATCTTCAGAAATATATAAAATTTATTATCTGCATTACAACCGTAACAGTTGAGGGTTCAAATACTGATTGGAAGTGATTCGAGTAAATGTTACTAATATCTACTGGGTCACTTGCTGTTTTTGGAGCACCCATCTTCCTAGCAGTCTTGTCTGCCCTACCCCTACAGTGTTTTTTATAAGCCGGAGACGCGGAGAGGGAGCGGCGCAAGTATACTGCGAAGGTGTAGCGAGTACGCTGCGATAAGGTTGCGAGAAGACTAAAGCTGCATACCCACAGCGCCGGAGCTGTCATAGAATCAATTCACTTCTAATAAGGCATTTGTCTCTAAGTCTAACCATTTTTTGTTGACATTTTCGTGCTTGTGATTTATTAATAATTATTTTCATGAAAAATAAGCTAATTTTGGGAAATTTCATCAGTATTTAAAAAAAACTATAGGTTTCTGTAACTCGCTCCCATCAATGGGGAATATTCTGCCCTCTCTCCCCTTCCCCATTGCACAAAATATATACATATATACCATACCTAAAGTCCTTCTAATGTATGTAGATACACATTTATATTTTAATTATTATTATTTAAAAAACAAAAATAGTTTCCGTAATCCCCACCCCTCTGGGGGGATGCTACAGACGACAAAAAAAAATTCATAACAACATCACTTGTATGCTATCCTAAAAAAAAAATATTTCAAAAAAAAATATATTACCACTTTGTCGGCGTGGTAAGTTTACATACCCGTACAAAATTGCAGCTTTCTAGTACAAACGGTCTCTTAGCAAAACCTCGGACAGACGGACAGACAGACGGACATGACGAAACTATAAGGGTTCCTTGTAGGTACTACGGAACCCCAAAAACGAGCTTTTATTATGTTCTTGCAAAAATACTCGTCAAGACTATTCAAATGAGCCCAAACTAGATGAGTATGTGTCGTATCAATGCGAAGTTCCTTTGGCGACGTTCCAGCTCCATCATCAGATTAGCACCATGTCATAACAATATAGCACTGTCATGCGATTTACACATGTATGCAAAATTTCAGCTCAATCGGTAACCGGGAAGTGGATCAAATTTAATTTGCAAGTTTTGATAACAAACATCGGTACCGGTGAAACTAAATAAAAGCTTGTAAAATATTATGGAGCCAGCGTGAGTGCGCCTACGTAAACTAAAGAAAAATATGCAATGATTATCTATAGGCTTCTTGGAATGTAACTCCATACTACAACATAGGCGAGATAGGCCTCCCTCTTTTATCAAAATGCATGGATATCAACCATTTCCCATTTGCATCCATTGGCTCCCTGCAACCCTCACGATATCGTCGGTCCACCAACATTGCGTAGTCCGATTTGTGGTCGCCACTTGAGAACTTTATTCCCGACATGTTGGTTAAGTGATGTCGCCTACCGAACGTTGATGATTTCGGCAAATCGATTTTTGTATACATATAAGGTATTTTTTTATGTCTGATATGTTACCCTTTGACCACTATCTAACCTGATGGTAAGTGATGATGTTGTCAAAGATGTTGTTCAGGCTAACCCAGAATTATTGTAACTCAAGGAAAGCTGCCGGAACACACCGTTAGGTAAAATATATAAGGTATTTTTTTATTTTTTTTATTTGCATTTACGCACTTTTATCGAAATTCATTACAAAATTACAACAAGAGAAAACATTTAACTATTATCCCGCACATTACTATAATTTTACCCCTCGTTGTATTTTTTTAATATAATAATATATTAAGGTGTATTATTTACCTTTGGTAATATTAGCTGGTATGTTGACAGTAAATGGTCCCACTCCGCTATCATCCAAATAATCATTAGTGAACACACTTAGACATATAGAGTTAATTTCCGAACGGAATTCATTATGCAGTTTCAAGTTCTCGTTTGGGTTGTATGGAGCTGTCAGTTGTATTATTGTCCATTCTGTAAAAGAAAAGAAAAAGGACTTAATGAATAGATTCAGGCGTTACTTTGCGGAAATCCATATTTAATAATAACAAATATTTTTTAAATATTTTATGAAAACATCCAATTAATATTTTAATAAAACACTTAAAAAATATAAAAATATATCTAGTGACAATTCCGCCCAATTTTCCTGCTAAGCCGACGTGACGTCACAAACGCCACGCAGCCAAACCGGAAGAATTTTCGACGCGTTTCGCTTCTACACGAAGCATCCTCAGGCGGTCTTGACTCTACCAGCGCACGATCGAGAATTTTTCGTAGTAGTCAGTTCTTCAGAATGTGCTGCTTCCCACCCTCCGGTATTTTTCCCTTACTCGCCTATAACAACACCCACGGGAAGAGATAGGGAGGGGCCATTCTAACCGGGACTCCACGGTTATGTGATAGTGGAGTTACGGTTATCTTCTACCGCATCCCTCACGGGGAGTGTTCTGAGGAACTGTTCGATTTACTACCTGCAGCTCAATTTCGCCATCGGACGTCCCGACAAAGCATGATGTTTCATAAATTTCATGTCGACGTCTGGAAGTCCACAACTTTGCGATTTTCACGGCATTTTCTACCTCGCACTGCCACAATATGGAGCCAGCTGCCAGGTGCAGTATTTCCTAACGGATACGACTTAGGGGCCTTCAAGAAGAGAGCATATTCCCTACTCAAAGGCCGGCAACGCATCCTCGATACCTCTGGTGTTGCGGATGTTCGTGAACGCATCCTCGATACCTCTGGTGTTGCGGATGTTCGTGGGCGACGGTGATCACTTACCACCAGGTGAGCCGCCTGCTCGTTTGCCCTCCTATCCCATAAAAAAAATAAAAAAAATGTGGATTTTAATTCCAGACCTGCCTAATTGTCTTGAAAGTGGTAATGAAAATGAACTTCATACTGGCACAGATTTTAGTTGCAGTAGATGTCTTAGTGCGAGTTCGTCCAGGGAAGTACTGCCACCGTGCCTATTTCTATCGTTGAGCAGATCGCATTACTGTATTATGGAATAAAGTGCTCTTCGCAAAGCATTAAGTATGGAGTGAGCCAGGCTTGGTTATGTCAAATAGAATCAAAAGTAGCAATTATGGTCAAAGCGCCAATTTGTGTTGTGATGACATCATCAACAGCCGTAACATCCACCGTTGAACAATTACTTAGCCCATTAGGGAAGGTTTGCCATAATTATATCCCCACACTTAGGTATCTCGGCGATTGCAGTGTAAGATGGAAGTTCTTTAAAAGGCACTGTTGCCCACCTTTTAGTATTTTTCCCTTTGTCGCCTCATACGTCTCCTACAGAAAGATATGGGGTGTCCAATTCTACCCTTGCACTTCACCACGTGACTGATAAATTAAACCACAGTTAAAAGCGATATTACTATGCTTAGCTTACTCTTACATATGCTACAATAGTAGCATTACGTAGAACAATATCGCTTTTGACTACTTTATATATTTGTGCTTATAAATGAACCTAAATTAAAATAAAGTTTCGGGATCAGCAGAAAATGTTCAACTGTGTAGTAATTGGTAAAGTTATTATGATACAATTGTTAGTAAAGGGGATAGATACTCATAATATACCTTTGGGCAACTCTTTCAATATATTGTGGAAGTTTTCAATATTGTTTTCTTTGGTAAACTGCAGGTACCTCTTATGGAATGGTAACTTATCATCAATTTTAAATTTCTCCAAACATTGTACTAGGTCATCTGCACCATTTGAAAAATCTTCTATTAATTTGTCCCCTTTTACAGAACTGAAAAAATAATATTTTTTACGCTGTTATCAAATTTTTTTTTTATTGGTTGTTGATATGTGTGATCCTAATAGAACAAAGCCAGTCTTGCAAAGGACTATTTTTGTATATATTTTCATCACACATGCTTGCACAATGGTTCTTACTTAATGCACCACCTTAGGTACATAATGCAGCTAATAAATTATTATTTTTATTCACATTTTGTTTGGCAAGTGTGTTGAAACACTACATGAAATGTATGGTCATTACACTTTCAGTTAGGGCTACAATCCAGCCGTGTACAATAGTGTATTAACTAACATAGCTCTTTGGATCATTTAAAAAATAGTATTAAGTACTACTTACATTGGATGTGACTCAGTTAAATCATTTATTGGTTTTATCAAACTGGTGATTTGATACATCTTGTCTCCTGCAACAATAAATCCTGGTATTAATAACTATGCTAGTGTCAATGAGACAATTGGAAAAAGAATATCTCAGAAGAATAATAAGGACCATACATTCTGAATCAAGTCCAGGTCGCAAGTACACTTTTTTATTGCTAATAGGCTAGCCTTTGACCAATATCACACATTATGGTAAGTGATAAAGGTTGAAGATGTTGTTCTGGCTTACCAAGAAAGAACTGGCTCTCAAGGACAGCTGGAGACAATTGGAAGAAGAATATCTCAGAAGAATAATAAGGACCATACATTCTGAATCAAGTCCAGGTCGCAAGTACACTTTTTTATTGCTAATAGGCTAGCCTTTGACCAATATCACACATTATGGTAAGTGATAAAGGTTGAAGATGTTGTTCTGGCTAAACCAAGAAAGAACTGGCTCTCAAGGACAGCTGGAGACAATTGGAAGAAGAATATCTCAGAAGAATAATAAGGACCATACATTCTGAATCAAGTCCAGATTGTAAGTACACTTTTTTATTGCTAATAGGCTAGCCTTTGACCACTATCACACATTATGGTAAGTGATGAAGGTTAAAGATGTTGTTCAGGCTTACCTAGAAATTACTGGCTCTTAAGGACATCTGGAGACAATTGGAAGAAGAATATCTCAGAAGAATAATAAGGACCCTACATTCTGATTCAAGTCCAGGTTGTAAGTACACTTTTTTTATTGCTAACAGGCTAGCCTTTGACCACTACTATCACACATTATGATAAGTGATGATGGTCAAAGATGTTGAAGATGTTGTTCAGGCTTACCTAGAAATTACTGGCTCAGGATAGCTAGAGACAATTGGAAGAAGAATAATAAGGACCATACATTCTGAATCAAGTCCAGGTTGTATGTACACTTTGTTATTGCTAATAGGCTAGCCTTCGACTACTATCACACATTATGGTAAGTGATGAAGGTTAAAGATGTTGAAGATGTTGTTCAGGCTTACCTAGAAATTACTGGCTGTCAAGAACAGCTGGACACTGTACTTAACCAACAGGTGCATATTATGAATTAATGGAGTATTTTACAAAGGATACTTATACCACCACTAAGCCACCAACAATCAATGACAGATTCTACTAACACAACTTGTAGTAAAGAAAATGTGTGCATTGAGGAATAGTAAATCTGAATACAGAAAATTTGAGCACCATTGCTGACTGAAATGAAGACAGGAATTTATTATCAACTACTTGAAACTGAAAACTTCTGTTTTTATGATAACGTTTATAAATTGCTAATTTCAATGGGTGGTAACAGAAACTAATAAAGATTTTTACTCCAATTATTACTCAGGGTGTATTCTATTTTTCACTTACAATGCTTACATTTGTAAGTATGTAGCTATTGTGAAAGGGAATCTTGGAATGATTTTGAGCACATTTGCAATGCTCAAAGCATTTAAAGCGCAAAAGGAAAGCACCCTAGCCAGAAATTATACTATAGAATATACACTATAGAAATGAGGCGTTTTTGATAATCTTCAATCAGAAAAATATGATACAGAAACAAAAAGCCTGTAGTCCATATGAGCGAGACTACAAATATTGCCAAAAATCACCCAAATAAACACAATAAAGTTATGGAATATTCTGTTCCCATTTTTAATCAGAAACTTATAATAGGGCACTGGTACTTGCTAGCTACAACCTAAAGTATCTACCTGCTATCCTAAAGAAACTGTAAAAAGTTCCAGAATAATTGTTTATAAACTTTCATAAGCCGCAAAAAACTGGGAAATGAAACTGTTATTTTCAGATGACACATATTAAAAAATAATTATAATTTAAACATCAATTATAGAACTGTTAAGAGTTATTACCAAATATTGAAATAAAATGCAAAATACAGAGGTTTTTCTCAAAACTAATCTAAAATTTAATCACTTAATTTTTTATCACTCATTAAGTGCCCACCGCACTTCAATTTGAGCATGACAACATAATTAAGTCTATTTCATCGAAGTCATTGAACGCTTAATTCATCATCAAATATATCAAATAATACTTTTTTTGTATATCATACTATATTAAATAATGTTCTTAATAATTATGAAAGTTGTACAATAATAGTTGTGCAAAAGTATGAAAATTTGTTATAAAGTTAAAATAATAAAACATTCTTAGATATGGAACCATTTTTAACCCAAGCATTATATCTATTTCCTGACTACATGCTTACACTATAGCAATAAATATTTGCATTCATGGCCAACCTAGAAAGTGAATTTAAAATCATGGATATACCTTTTGCATAAAATGTATTTAGGTAATGTTTTTAAAATGTATAAATAACTACCTCCAAAGTTTTCCTGGAGATCCAGAAAAATGAGGCTTAATCCACCTTCTTACAGTACAGTTATTATCTAAGCTCAGACATTTCAAAATTTCTGAGTATCTCGGTAGTCATATTAAAATGTAAGACGCTTATAGAGAAACTGAAAACTGCGAAGACTCTTACCAGCTATTTGACGCTGCTCGTCTCTGTATAGAGCCAACATACGTATTGAGGGGGATACCGCTTCGCTCAAATGAAAGGTATACTGAGCTTCATCATTATCCGTTAAGCTTTCTTCAGCCAGAAGTTTTCTTCCACCTGTAATACGATAATAGAGAGATAATGAGTTTTATGGTCCTTTACGAAGGGATGTTCGTATGAAAGAGATATCGGTATAGTTTCTTACACTGATAATTAGGTACAATCGGCGTTGTAGGTCCATCGTAAACCAACTTATGCACTATACTTCTGTAAAATGATTTCGTAAAGTTTATTTCATTCGTAAATATATCGAAATCTTCCATATTAAATTAAAAAAACAGAGAAATGAACCCAGCAATCGTACTCGAGAAACAGTTTTGTAGATAATTTGAATTTGACATTTGTTTTATTTAGTGTTGCCGCTCAATGAAAATAAAATGCACAAAACCTTACCAAAAATGCGCTATATCTTGTTGAAATCCAGTTTCTAAAACGCAGTAGATTCCGCTAAGCAATGTGTGAATATAAAAATAAGGTAATATAAAAAAAAAGTAAGCACGACATTTTCATATATTTAACTGATACTAAAATTAACTAAATTGAACAATTCCACAACATCTTCATTATCATCATCACGCCCAGATGCCGGTGATGGGCTGATTCAGCTATTTTGTTTTTTATTTAAGTTTTGGTTACTTTGTAAATAACATTTTCATGTAGGTCACTTATGTTGAAGCGGTACGATTTTCAATTGATCAAGTAGTTTATTGTTTCAGCAGTGTTCTGATCACGTAGCTTACATTTCTCAATGTTCATAACGCTAAAGATTCGTTCTACTTGAGCATTTGAATGTGGAATCATCAAAACAGTGATAGCTAACTGCTAAGTCCATTAATTCCTGATAGGCCTTAACTCCAGCCGCATTTCTGTATCTAGATAGGTACTTGAGCCCAAAACTTCACTATATTATTCATTATCTACCCATTTGATGAGTTCAATTCCTTGCCACTGTTTTAATATTTTATCAATCTTGGGTTGCTAACTAATATCAAGTTTTGCGCCAGATTCCACTAGATATTTTTTAGCTTAGTTACGAGAAAAAAAGCGCTAGAGACTCTCAAATTGCACTAGATCTAGCGCCAAATTCGCTAAAACGGCAGCACTGCATTTGTTTAGGTTTTTTTTCTCGCGCTGGTATTGGATGGCTGCTCTCCGATACACGATAGAAGCGATTTACAACGATTATAGTACCACCAACTTAACTGTGCAGTTTTCGAGGGCGCTACTGGTCAAGGAAATCAACTACTAACTGTCACAATTTGAAGGAATGTTGTAGTTCTTTTTTTTGCCGCCTGAACAGATAAGTTGGTGGGACTGTATATTATTATGACATGACAGCAACTATGTACCTATTGCCATTTTTATATTCTGTGCTTGGATATTGGAATACATACGACAACTATAATATAAAGCTCTATATTTATAGCTCGATATATTTCAATACATCTCAACACATTTTCCATAGAAATTCACAAGTGACAACACACGGCAGCTATAATATATAGCTTTACATTTTCGTTTCTTAATACCGACAGTTATGCTACAATATATATTAGGTATAGCTGCCGTCTGTGAACTCCTGAAGTTAAGCAACATCCGCTCCGGTTATGACTTGGATGGGTGACCGCTAGTGGCATTACTACTGAGCGTTTCCGTGCATCGGAGGGCACGATAAGTCGTTATCTTAGGATGGCAGTCGTGATAGCATGGTGGTAGGGCATTTTGCAAATGCTCGTCTGGATAGCTACCACCTCATGAAGAAAATCTATCTACCTAATGCTGTGTTCCAGCAGCTGTCCTTGAGAGCCAGTAATTCTACGTTAGCTTGAACAACATCATCGAACACATCATCACTTACCAACACATGATATAGTGGTCAAAGGCTAGAAAAAAATATTTAAAATAACTCGATCATGACATCGGTGTTATTATCAATGTTTTTTCAACTTCGATCATCTCTAAGGTGCTTCCCAAAATCGGGATATTTATATCAACAATCGATAAATGTCAAAATAGAGTATAAATAACCGATGATCTACAATACATTCCGATTATCAGAGGACTCCAGGCGTATATACAAAGTAACTTTATGCTCCAAGCTACCTTGATATAAATACCGTTTTTATGTGCTTCCAGTGCAGTGAGGTCTCTGCGGCAAGTTACGGGCCTGCGCATTTGTATGATAACTTTTGAACATCACATTATCATTCATCACACATCACTTCAACTGCCTGAAGTTGGACGAATTCCTACGCCGTTGGCGGGGTTTTGCCTTTTGCCTTGTCTCACACGTGGCAGGTCGTGGCGTCTTGGGAACACAGGAAGATATTTTTTTTATGTTGTTGTGATGGAACATGCCCGAGGCCCATCTGATGATAAGTGGACTAACCTCTGCCTATAACAGACGCATTTCGTCAACGGCGAATTGCACACACTGCGACGTACAGTTGTTAGGTCTCATGTGACTGTAATTTTTCTGGCTCTCAAGGACTGCTGCCGGAACACACTGTTAGGTGCTTGGCGACAGATTTTATACTAGAGGGTGGTCGCTGGTCAGAAGGCCATTCGCAAAAAGCTCTTCCACCATGCGGTGAAGCTCCAGCCCGCGGCGGGATTCGAAACATGCACCTGCTGCGCGGCAGTCCATAGCCAATGCCACTGAGCCATTACTGCAATTTTTATTGAGCACTAGCTTAGGGGTGTGTAATTCTAACCCAGCACACCACGGGCAAACTCTTGTGTGTGTGTGTGCCTAATGAAATTTTTATCAAATATGGTAAAAAGGTAGCTCGTGTAGACATATTTTATCATATAAGTTCAACACCGCTGGTCCATGTTTACCGAACTAAAAAAAATTTTTTTTCCAACATCGATGTTTTCTGCAAACACTAACTATAACCCTGTATGTATGTGCTATATGAGCGGATATCCTCCTTCAGGGTTATAGAGGGCCTTTCCTTGCCCAAGGCCTGGAGTTTTAATGTTGCAGCGGCATAAAGATCCTTGTCATCCCCCTAAAAAAAATGCTGTATATAGGTAGGTATCTATTTGCGGTTTTTCGTCGATATTGGATTGGTACGCCGACAACTATCCATACATGGTAATTACTACCGTTTACATGACGTCCACCCAGTCCCCAGACCCCATTCCCAGCCAAGGTACAAATTGGTATAATCCAGTTTAATATATTAGGTATATTGTATATTATCCGCGCCATTTTAGATTATTTTCTTTAATATAGCGGGTTATTTAAAGTGGTCTATGGTTACGTTACAGTAGTACAGCAAATACTACTTATCATGAATTATGTAGCTGTATCTATTAAGCGAATTACTGTTGCATTTATACGAGTGTATGCCTACGATCGTCTCCGCTTAAATGAGCAAATAGTGTAGGCGTCTTTACACTGGGCAAATACAAGACCTCATATTTTAATTTTATTCTCGCACCGGTATTGCAGAATGTAAGTAGGTACTTACCTACTACGCCGCGCCGGTACCCGGTACCCACGCATCTATTAGGTAGAAATAATTCATTCATTAGGGAGTAGAAAAATCACTTAACTCACACTAAGTGAATAAAACTGGCCAAGTGCGAAGCGGACGTTCCTACAATTAATCTACTACTTGTATACTAGGTACTTACTTGTTGAATGTGTATTGCAAAAAACGTAACTCGAAAATAACTTTTTTACATGCAGTTTGGGAGACCTTAGCATGAGTTAGACACACACTGGCCAGGTTCTATTATTTTTGCAGGTCTACCTACTTTATTATATTTTATAAATAAGTTGTTACCATTAAACTGGCCATGAGCAACACGAAGTAGGTACTCGGACCTCGCTCTTAGGGTTCCGCATTGCATTGCAACAGCCCTTGAAAACAATTTTTGTTACCCGTTAAATAAATGTTTTGCTAACAGCTTATAAATGGGCGTTTTTAGTATTTATAGCTTTTTAAAATAAACAAATGTTTTACTCTCCATTGGTCAGTAAGCCGAGGTCTTTCCCTTCCAATTACGTACGCTTTGGATAGTTGCTTTGCTAATCTCTTTTAATCCATCCTTTCGACTTTTTCAAACTATCTCAGCATACCGTCTTGATGGGTACCACCGAATTGACAAATATTCTGCCCTGAAGCAGTAGTGCGCAAACAATACCGTGTAAAGTCGTAAAAAGTACTGTATCAAGAGAATTTACTGGGTAAATGAGACGTGAAATCTCGGAGTGACGGACGCCGGGTAGAGTAAAGCAGAACGGAGATGAAGACACATCCACTGCTATGGACAGGCGTGACGCTTACCATCAGGCGGGAGACTAGGCAATACTGCATATCATAAAAATTATAGTGGATATATTATGGTAGGTACATATTATATTAAATTACAGATTCCTAAAATTTAGGTAGCTTCTTTTGAAAATTTTACCATATACCCAATATATTTATTATTAAAAAAAATCAGTTTTCCACTCAATGAGCTCTAGAAGACACCCACGTAATTATTTTTTCCGCTACTTTCTCATGTAAAAGACAAGTCCTCTAAATTAAATTTCTATTTGTTATTAAATCAGTGTTTTATTTAGTATCGATTTTTTTTTAATGTCAAATACATGTTCTCTCATAAATTATTTCATACATTACCCCATTGGCTTCATATTCTTCCTCCTGGCGAATTTTTATTTTCATGTAAGGTTTGTTCCTACTCCATATCTATACATAAATTAAAAAAAAACGGAAAAAGGTATATAATGTATGAAGGCACAAAAATATACAATAAAATACCAAAAGATATTAAAGAAGTAAGTTCATTATGTACTTTTAAAAAGCCATGTTTTAACATTGACGTACCTTGTTATCTCGATGTGTTTTAAGGGATTTTTCAACGATTGAGAACATATACTGTGGTAAATAACTTAGTATTTAATATAACGTAGTTACTGTTAACTCTCGCTAAACGTCTCACTATGTCATAGGCCAGTTACTGGCTCACAACACGACGTTGCGCTGCGTTTTGGATATTTTTAAATGAGGGTAGATATTATAACATATTATTACTATTCTGTTCTGTATGCATGTCTTAGACATTGATTTCTTCTAAAATGGTATTGATGTTTAAATACAATCCAATCATCAATGTAGGCTTATGTAGATAAGTGCAGTCTAGAGATGTCTACTTGCTGAGTGAGGAGTGAGAATTTGAATTGTATTTTGTTTTTTTTTTGTATATAAATAACGTATATAAGCAACTGTTATAGATATATTATTAGGTTACTATTTTATTTCGTGTACACTGTGCAATCCGGTATTTAAATTTTACTTTGTTTTTAATGTGTTACTCTGTAAGTGAATATTGTTATTCTTAAGAGAAATAAATTCTTAAACCACGAAATTAATAATCAATTTTGGATTTGAATCAAATGAAATGAAATTGAATCTGCAGCTCTTAAATATAATACATATTTTTTATTTTATTTTTTATGCCTGATAGATTAGCCTTTGACCACTATCTCACCTGATGGTAAGTGATGATGTGGTCGAAGATGTTGTTCAGGCTAACCTAGAAGTATGAAATATGGCCCACAGGTAAGAGATTGTCCCTCTGGCGGTCGAGACGGCGACGGGTAGTAAGGGTGAGGAGGCGAATACCTTTGTACGACAAATTGGGCGTCGTCTATGAGAGAGGGGTCATGACCAACGCTCTGGGTCGTACCTCGTGCAAAGGCTGGCTATCGTCATACAGCGTGGTAATGCATCCAGCGTGATGGGCACCTAGGACCGGGTGCGGTCTCTTTTGATAGATATATTTGACATTTATTGACGTATATAATATTGTATTATTAATTGATGTGACTTATAATATAAAATATTATATAATTTAATGGTATTTATAATAATGTATATTTGACTTATATTGAATTAAAAAAAACAATTTTGGATTTTATTTTTTAAGTACCTTACTAAAAAACTTCTATCTAAGAATTTTATCCAAAAGGTACTAAAAGGATCTTCTCATATTTGTCTGGGGAGAAGAGGAAGCTCGAGCCTATCATTGGAAAGGCCTTCTAGTTCTGCTTTTGCTTTGTCAGCCCAAAACACTCTTTTAATTCCCTGGAACAATATGGACCTGGCACTCGCATGATAAATCATATAACCCTACATGGGTATCCATTAAACAAGTGTTACACAGTTAACAATAGTTAATTGTAGGACATAGCATTTTGGTTATTTGTGGACCACCCCTACACGGGTTCGGCTATTAGTTTTTTATCTACTTACACTACACACAATACATATATTTATAGACTTTAAAGAAGACCTCATATATACAGAGCCAACCTACTAAGATTATCGCAACATAGAACTAAAACACGTAAAGCTACTTTTTTGTTCAGATTTGCCATATTTGTTTATGATAACCATTTAAGTACTACGCCTTGGTCGTGAATGCTAGTACTTATGTCACGGTTTGGGGAAAGGGGCTGGTAGGGGTGGTAGGTACATGTAGCCCCTTCGATATCTAAAACACTAATTGTGTACGGGTAGCTAATTCTTGAACATGTAAACCTACTTAGTTCTAGCTAGAACGGATGGACGGACAACATAGACTTAGCAATGCAATAGGGTCCTGCTCTCTCATACGGATCTCTCTAGAAAAATATTATCGATATCCATATGCTAAGATAACCATGTGAGTGGATGGTATGATGACTGTCATAAAAAATAAATGTTTATTACTAGCCATTTGCCAGTACAAAGCCCTTTGTAAGTACAGACCTGTTCACTCAAGCAGGCACGCCTTTTTTGATGTTATTTTGTACGGAGCTGCGGGTAGGCCTTTTTTGTACCTACAGTACGGCGTGTGTACGAATTGCTACAGCATTTGTATGAGCAGTTTTTTTTTCTATAATCTTACTCTCATCAAATGTTGGCTCAGATTGGATTTATGAACATGATCATCAACGAATGTGATTTTTTATCATCATCGGCATAATCTTGGCCAAATATCATGAGAAGAAATATAGTAGAAACAATGATCTTTGGCTTGGGCTCTCAGAGCTATTAGATAGTTTGTCAGAGCTTGATGGGCTAAGCTTGGGGGCGTCGTCGTATTGAATACAGCGATGAAATTTCAAAGTGGTGAAATTATATGGATCTAAGTATATTATATTGTTTATTTTTATGATGTCTCTGGCATTACCAAAGAAATATTAACCACAGTAAGCACTTACGTTGCAAAAAAATAACTCCGTACAAACTAACTACCTACCATAAAAATAAGGAGGTAGATTACAAGTCGACACGTATATATACCTATTTCATTATATTATTGATTATTGTTGGTTAGCACATACCTAGTACCAAGTTGATCCCCATTTAATTTCATTAACTTCGATCAAATAATTAACTAAAAAAGTATTTAGCCAATACAACAGACTACGTAATAGTTCCCATAAGCCTTTAACTAATCGTATATACGAGTACAAAGACAGTGCAGTCTCAGGCCTCAGCATCATAGTAGAAAGTTTCTACTATGTCAGCATGGTACCTACTTCAACAATCTTAATTTATACTCATAGTGTTGGAAGTCCGGTTAGTTACCACACCAACAAAAACTTGATTTTGACAAATTATTGATTGTTAAATAAACTTTCTACTCATTGCACAGCGTCCAGCGAGTTGAGTAGACGCAGGAATATTAATAAGTTGTTGATGACTTGTGTAAGCGGTATGCTGTGCACGTGCGTGGGTATGCGCGTAAACCAGTTCAATTAATAAATACGAATAAGTAAATGCCTTTGTCTTCTATGTAGGCAGGTAGGTCTAGATAAGTAGGTAATTTCCTACTTATAATATCTACGAAGTTTCAGATAACTATACCTACTTGTAATTTTGCTATCTAATATAACTGCGACCTAATACCTATGTTTACTTTGTCAACCAGATTATCCACTGCTGAACATAGCCTCCCCAACTTAGAGGGCTCTGCCATCATTCTCACGCTTGGCAGGCGGCTTGGGAATCGCAGTGTAAGATAGCGGTTCTTCAGAAGGCGCTGCTGCACACCTTCTGGTAATTTTCCTTTCGTCGCCTTTTACGATGGCCACAGGAGGAAATGAGGGCTGCTGTTCTTACCCGGGCCCCACGTTCTCAACTGTCAGAAGAGCGTTGGAACTCGGAAGTATATCTGATCAAGTTCCCCATCTTCGACCACATCATTAATTACCATCAGGTGAGATTGTGGACAATCAATGTGAAGTGTTCAAACACTAGTGTTTGGGCGTGAAGTAACTGAAATTACTGGGCGGACGAGTCAAACGTAACGATAAAGGTGACACTGCAACGGAAATGGACAGGCATGATGCTTACCATCACTTGTTAGACCCATCACTTTGAAATATATAAAAAAGTCAAATAAAGAACCCATGATAAGGCAAGGAACCAACGAGAAGTTTCGCCTTGAATGGCTAAAATGGGCTCATTACAACACCATCTATTTTTATCACAGAAAAGAGAAATACATTTATTTCTCTATGTATTGTTATATAAGACTAGCTTTCCGGCCGCGTTTATTTCGGTTTATGCGCAGTTGGATAAAAAGTATCCAAATGTCCTTCCCCAGGTCTCTAACTATTTCCATACCAAATTTCATCCAAATCGGTCCAGTAGTTTTTAACTTTAATCGTGTCATGCAAAAATCTTATTCTCTTTATAATATTAGTGTAGATCAACATAGAGACCACTGAATTAATAACCAAGATAATATTGACTTAGCATAGCTTTGGTTTTTTAGGATCATGCCGTATGATACCTATTAGGTGCATGCCACAGCATCAAAGCCAGGGAGGCGAATTAACAGTTACCCGTATTCTATTTCTGAAACTTATCTCTTATCTCCTATCTGTGCTGTGTTATCATGTCACTGCATACATAGCCGAGATGAGGAGTTCTATCTACCTATTCCAATGGCGAGCGAAATATGGCCTGGCTGGATTGTAGATTAGGTAACCGAATTAGATATAAAATGAAAAATAAAATGTTTTAAAAGTTTTATTTGTAATAAACATAAACGATGCGTAAATTAGCATTGACTAATTGCCATATTCAAACGACTTGTGTCGTAAGCAATTTGTCACGTAATTACAACTAAGTATTATGGGGGTAAACTAAAAAAAGTTGTGGTTACGTTTTAACTGACTAAAGAAATGCTTCTTAAAATTAATAAAATACGTATTAGTGGCACTGATACAATAATAAAACATCGCAATATGTTGCCGTGCAATTAAGGCACATCTTTTAGTTAGTTAATCAAAATTATAAAAGAATTTATTATGCTATTTAGATATGGCCAAAAAGTACATTGTAATAATTTTGACTCGAAATTGATTTTATATTTCATACACAAGTTTTGTAAAATTAGCTAATATAAAAATGACGCAACTACCTTCAAGGCTCACTCGGACGAGTTCTATTATCGTTGCATTTACATATTTTTAAATAATATATTTACCTATCAGTGCTTTTTGATTAAACAAGCAGGTGTAAAAAGATTTCATAGGACATGACATATAAAACGGTAGAAATACTGATTAGTAATACGTAAAAAAAAGAAAAAAGGTACATAAAGTAAAATATAAGGCATTTTTCCCTTAGCTAGAAGCTACAAGCGAAAACAACATGTTTCACCTACAAACTAACTTAATAACACAAAAATAAACTATTCGAATGATTTCAACATGCTTAGAATCAATATCCTTAAGGTATTAACACCGTATGTAGGCTGAACACCAAACTTAAAGATAAATTGATCTATTAGAACAATGTTAATTCTAGTGATAGTGTTTGTTAAGTAGATATATTTTCAGTATAAATTTATCCTACTGTGATAAACAATAAACCATCTAAAGGTGTTGTTCACTACGACATAAATACGTATAAAAACCTCTTCTAATTCACATCTTAATAAAGGCATTCGTCGGATATGACTTGAAGGCACAAACGATTAGTGTTACTTAAACAATAAATGTTACAACCTTATGGTTATACATCACAAATATTAATTGTGGATAAACAGTCTACAAGTTTTACAAAAAAGGTGTGATATTATGCTCTAAAACAAACAACAGAAAGTTTTCAAAGCACCACTTCACTGTAGTGTAAAATCTCATAGATATGTAACCCTTAACCACTTTAATATAATTTTAAACATGATTAAAATATTTAATCTAAACTTTTAATAAATATTTTACAATAAAAAACTTTTGTTGTATACACCTATTATTGCCCTTCTTCAGTTTAGAAGCAAAATATTGCTTCTAGATAACTTTACTGTTAAAATAAATAAGTAGGTATATACATTTTAACTTACTACCTCCATTCGGAATAACACTCGACATTATCATGATTTCAGACTGAAAAGATTATGCACGCTAATCAAAGTTTATCTTATTTACAATTCAAAACAGAGCGCGAAAAACAGGCCTTGAAATCTATCACAAAGTGTTGGATACTTAGAAGGCAATAGCCAAAATAAATAAAATAAAATTATTACTAAAGGACAGTTGCAGCAAATTCTGTCATCTCTAGGTGAAGGAATTAAGTAGCAGTTTCTATTATGCAAATTACTGTTGCATTTATACAAGTGTACACAATTGCCTCCGCTCAAATGAACAAATAGCGTAGGCGTCTTTACACTCGGCAATAGAAGACCTCACATTAAATTATATCATCTCGACAATTGCACCGGTAACCCCACTAGCATGTAGAAATTGATTCAGTATGGGGCGGACAAAAATATTTTAGCTTAAACTAAGTAAAAAATGGATCACAATAAAGAAATAGTCATGTTATCAATAACCCGAAACATGTAAATGGAAACTGTAATTTATTGTCTTGAATGTCATCAAGACATGTTGTTGATTCCTAGCCTTTTGCTGGCAGGGGATGCGTCAAGAATACGCTCATTAACTTTATCCTCTTCTCTGAAATGTATTCTCGTGATGACAATATCCCCTGTGCTAAGAGTCTGGGAACCAACCTCAGCTTTCTTGGTTTCATTGAGATCATTGCATCGAACATCATCAAAACAGTTGTTATGGCATCTGCATGTACAGTTCTTTCTGTCAGGCTCTCCTATGTTCAAAATTTGACTCAAATTGGACCAATCCTTATTTTTGAGCAAAGGTAGGGTCTGTTCCATTGTTTGTGAAAACTTATCCTCCAATTCCCCACTGAGTGGTGCAACAGCTGACAGGATTGCTTCGAGACGATTGATTTTCTCTACCTTATCCATATTTGTATCAGATAAAATTTCGTCCATCATCTGCATTGACTCGGTTAAGCTTGGGGGCTGAGTTGAATGAGGTGAAATTGGGTCGGATGGATTAGACTCCAAACTGGCCATTTCATTTTCTTTCTCATCATCATCAGAATCTGAATCCTTATCATGACCTATGGCTTCTAATTTCTCTAACTTTTTTGATATTTTGTGACAGCCTTTTAGCTTTTCCTTTTCTTCCTCAGTAAGCTCTAAATATCTGAGCAATCTGATCTCCCTGTTGCTGAGAACAATATTCTTTGTTGATTCTGACAGTTTCATTTTCAGTTCACCAACTTCAGTATTGATTTTTCTTTGTCTTTTTCGCAGTTTAACTTCTGTTGATTGTATATGCATGAATACTTGTTCATTGCTCAATTCCTCCAAAAGTAGCTGGTTTTCTGGCTTTACATTACTAGACATGTATGCATAAATAGCTGGATTTACTAATGAGAGGACATCAGAAGCAGCATATATTATCATGTCCTTAGATAAAGGTCTTCTTGCCCAATAGCGCTGGTCTCTGCGATAAACATTTTTCAATTGCTCCTTCATAGGGTTCATCGGAGCATTGTATAATTCACACAATGCGTTCAAACTCAGGTTCTTCACCTTGTATACAGGCACTCCTTGCTGCTGTAATTGTAACACTGCATGTGCTGCTTGTGTGTCGAACACATTCTTTAGCACAATTTCAAACTGATTATGCAGGTTGACTGAATCGTTTCTGCAGTCATGAATTATTTTTACAACACTCTCGCTTTCTAACAGCTCCTTTATTTTACCCTCAATTACCATTCCTGGGCATGCCATTATGTCTAAAATGTAAACTTCACCATTCATAGTGGCTATTTGACATAAAGTTAAAACTCCTTTGAGACCAAGATTTATCCCTTCACAGTCAAAGGAAACTATGTTTTTTCCATTGCGTTTTGGCAGCATAAGACTATCAATCAAAGCTGCACATTCTCTTACACTAGCTATGACAGTGGTACATTGAAGAACTTTCTGTCTCCAAGCTTCACCCATCACATTATTTCTCAGACTAGGGGTGCCATTAGTCTCCTCGGAGCTCCTGGCATTTAAATGATTGTTAACTCTATCTCTAACCATATTTTCGGCCAAATTCTTTATAACAATTGAATTTATTCTTTGTTTTAGTGTTTGATTAGCAATATTAGCTTGGGTTCCACGGGGAGATTCAATGGGGCTGAGTATTCTATTTGCAGGGCTCATTTTGCCATCTGAAGGAGTAGGACTCACAACCGGAGGGGGTATTGGGGACACCGGTTTCTCTTCAGTCATAGGCTTTGGTGTGTCAGTCTTAACTTTATTAGATTTTGCATTTAGATACATAACAGGTATTTTTGGTTTACTTATAAGTGTGACCAAGTTGGCTTGTACGTGAAAACTATCAGAAAAGATTTTCAAAAAAGCGCTCAAGTCAGCTGGTGACTTAAACATTTGGTACCAATACTCTTGAGGAAAACGTGATACAATCAAGTGAAAGAGTTGATCAACCATGACTGGCCCTTTGGCCTCGATACACTGAGCAACATAATCAAGTAACTGTTGGGCAGTATCTGTGTTTATATTAGCTACTGGTAAATTGTGGAATTGCTCTGAGTTAGTGTGTGCATTACCTCTCCTATGATTCTCACTGACTAGAACAACATTGTCGTCGATGATCTGAAAGGTGTCAGGATGCTTCAGTAGGAAGTCCTTGAACTCTTTGATGCGCTGTCCGGAGATGTGACGCACCTGCGGGGATGCCTGGCTGCGGTGGCCGAGCAGGCTTTTAATGGGTACCTCAGTACCATCACCATACTGAATCATCTTGCTCGCGAAGTAGTCCTTCGCTTCCTCGATGTAATCATTGTTGGATGACGCGCCAGCCCCGCACGGATGCTTCTGGAACGTGTTGATATCAACATAGTCCCCGTCTATGTTGAACAACGCCGGGTACTGAGCCAGGAACTTCTTCAATCCCGACTGAGACCCGCCAGCGATCTGTCGCATCTCCTTCGTGAATCCCTTGGCACCAAACTGGCAGGAAAGATCGTGTAACGTGCGCGGCTCGCCTTTGTCGAGCAGGCGTTCCACGAAGAACAACAGAGTGAGATTTCTAGCAAGCTCATATTCCATTGATTCCATTTCCCTGCAGTTGGTGCCAATGTGTTCAACTTACACTAAATTTTTTTTACGTATATGTGTCACCCACAACACCACCATGAAATTTTTCTTTTTCCACACCTGATTCATAGACAAAAATAGAGCATGAAATGAACAGTAAAGTGTAAACTGTAAACCATGGAAGTAGTACTACGTAGGGTATATTCCACTTGACGCTAATAACGTTATTTTCGATAATTTTGATCACATTTGCGTCTCTGGTTGTGATCACTGTGATCGTTTGTAACTGTTCTCCTCTGTTCCATTTAGGATAAGAACGGTAAGAATGCCACTAAAATTTGCCACTTCTGTCACTTTTGACATTAGATGTAGCGTTTATGGCGAAAATAACGCCAAGACCCATGTGGAACAACTTTTTGGGAGTGTGATCGTTTTTAGCGTTTTTGGCGAATTTAACTTCAAATGGTCCGCACCCGTACTAGTACGGGCGTATACCATTTGACGCTAAATTCGTTATTTTCGATTATTTTGATCACATTTATGTCTATGGTTCATATTAAATGTGATATTTGATATTTTGGTTACATATTTGAGCCGTTTGGTGTAGAGACGTTGGGTCCGTGGGGACCGGGAGTTCATCGTATTTTCCAAAACTTATCAGAGCACTTGGTTAATGCGACGCGTGATCAAAATGCTGGCACATATTTGGCTCAAAGAATAAGCATTGCAATTCAACGGGGCAATGCTGCCAGCATGCTGGGCACGCTGCCAACTGGTAGTGGGCTAGAGCATTTGGACTGTCTATGAGTCTGCAATGACTTATAGGGATCTAAATGCTTTTATTGTAGTAGCTGTAGTGTTGTTTATAGTTCGTAGTATTTTGTTAATAAAGGCATACCGCCGGTAAAAAAAAAGTGATATATAACAAGCAAAATGTGGTCAAAATTATGGAAAATAACTCCAATGGAGTACGGCCTACATATTATTTCCATATAGTGCATTCGGATAGCCTATCGGTGCCAAAAATAGCACTCACAAACGCTAAAAAAGATCACACGGGCCGTTCGATTTGGGATTTCGTGAGCAAAAATATCGTTTTCGCTCACCGTTCGGATAGCTTTGAAAACGCTACAAATGACAGAGAAAAGTGATATTTTTAACCCATGTCTTACCGTAGGATCGTTGTGATCGTTCTTTGACAACTGCTGGTATGACGGCTGTATTTGGCGCGATTGACACAAGTTTATTATGTACTTGTTATGTTAATTTTAGAGATTGATTCCATGTTTCGTACTGTGCGAAATTGTTAAAATATTGTCGGTTGTCAAAGTATGTTTTAAGCCGTTCGGATAGCATGCAGTAATTGGTGGTCAAAAATAGCAAAAACTTCTATCCGAACGCTAATACACAAATGCCACTTTTGAAACTGCTACAAACGCAATCGAGCCAAAACGAACGCACCTATAGTGTAAACTAATAAATGTTGCCTTGCTTCAGCCACATACCAAACTAAAGATTATTTTTATTATTTTAATATTGTTAGGTTTGCAATAACGCCTGCTATGCGGATTACATTACAAAATCACAAATATACGATAGGAAAAATTTAAGTCATGTGCGGGATTCGAACCCGCGTCCATCCACCCCTTGAGCCGGGGTATGCTCTAACCAATCGAGCTAACATGACATGACGTCATAACATAAATCTTTCCTATCGTTCTTTAACCATCGTATTGGGATGGAGCGACATCTATAGTACCACTTGCATTGTACCACAAACAAGACCAATTTCGCAATTGGTTTTATACTTGTAAATTATGACGCAACCTTATTATTTTAATATTGGTAGGTTTGCAATAACGCCTGCTATGCGGATTACATTACAAAATCACAAATATACGATAGGAAAACATTAAGTCATGTGTGGGATTCGAACCCGCGTCCATCCACCCCTTGAGCCGGGGCATGCTCTAACCAATCGAGCTAACATGACATGACGTCATAGCTCAAATCTTTCCTATCGTTCTTCAACCATCGTATTGGGATGGAGCGACATCTATAGTACCACTTGCTCAAGGGGTGGATGGACGCGGGTTCGAATCCCGCACATAATTTAAAATGTTCCTATCGTATATTTATGATAATTTTTATTATTTTTATGCCATATTACTCTGTTCTTAAAGCCTTTTTTTTTTAAAGCTAACAAAAAGGTATTTTATTAGGTTTTATTGTTATAATAACAAGGCACATGCGAAGCTGCGTTCTTAAGAACGCATCCATTCGTACATATATGTAAAAAAAAGTTATAATATGGCCCCGTTTTCTAATTAAGTGTTTTTCTCTGTAGGTGTCACACCGGTTTTAGCTTATTGCTGCAATGTATTTATGTTAGAATAAACCTCTGACAATAAATACATATTATACGAGTGGTGAAGTGTCTTCTTGAATCGTTTAACATTTCATATTGGCTTAATCCCCGTTATAAATTATTTATATTTAGGTACAGATTACAAAAACAAGTACCTACCTAAATAAAATTAATACATCATCTCAAGATTCCTCGGCCATCTTTTTATAAATTTGATTAACCATATTGCATGACCTTACCCAGGTATAAATTCAGTCACCAGGTACAAAAAATATGGGTGTCAAAATAATGTGCATACGCTCAAACAACATAGGAAGAATCATCAAACCCCCGTTTACAGTTTTCAGTCGTAGATTCAAGTTAAACTTCTATTTTCTAAGTAAGTGATTTTTTAATAAAATGCGTCATCTTTTTACACAACATGGTTTGGCTGAGAATAGCCCGTAGTGGACATTGGCAGGCCTGGCGCACTCCGCACGTTAGGTACAAAGCTACAAGCACATCGGTGGCTGCGACAAGACGGGTTTGTTCTACAGTGGGTTGCCGCGCGCCGCCCGGAACGCACGACTTCTCACTTCAAAGCGCCGTATTTCATGTTTGTATTTGTTAGGGTGTTTACGTACCTAATAGCACATAATAGTAAGGCTAGCATCTATTTGGTACGTTGAAATGAGGGCAAGATCATACTGCATTGCCTTTGGCTGCATAAATAACAACTTAGGTCTGAACCTCACCTATTTCTCACTTCCAAAAGACATCGAAAGGTAAGGAAACGTACGCCAACCTGATAATATATAACCTAGGTTGCTTATGTTAACTTTTATTACTATTTTCAGTTTCTCATATATACCTAGTGCCAGTTACCTAGATCAATACATCTATAAATACAAGCAAATTTCCACATATGTGGAAAATTGCAATAGTACGCCCATTACCTAAGAATACTAAGCCAGTGGAACTAAAGGATTTAAGGCCAATAAACATCTTGCCATGTTTATCGAAAATATTAGAGAAAGCTATCTGCACACAGTTAACTGACTATCTTGAAAATAATAAAATTTTAAGTTCAGTCAGGGTTTCAAAAGAAAGTAGCAAAACTACTGCTACACTTGACGTACTTGCTTCGCAAGATAAGAATATGTTTACTCTACTTGTGTTGCTTGATTTTTTGAGAGCTTTCGATTATATAAACATTAATCTCCTTACGTCTAAGTTCAATTTTTATGGATTTGATCGCAAATCCTTACAATGGTTCCATATAATAATGTACAAATTAATAATAAGTGTAATTGGTAATTCCGTGCTTATTATAGTAAGTAAATAAATAAATAAATAAAAAAATAGCTACCTCAGTAACGGATTTCAGTACGTACAGATCAGTCGACATGACGGTACAAGGTTGAAGTCTGAAAAGTTTGCTGTTAAAAGAGGCGTTCCCCAGGGATCTACACTGGGGCCGATCCTATTTATTATATATACGGCAGATATAGTTAAGCATCTTAGATACTGCAAATGTCATATATACGCTGATGATATTCAGTTGTAAGTATATTTCTGGTGAACCTTCTGAAATTGATAGTGTTATTGACAAATTAAACTATGACCTTTGTAGTTCTGCTAAATGGGCTACGAATAATTGCCTTATGCTCAACCCTAGTAAGCCGAAAAGAGAAAAAGAGTCCTTTTCAATTAAATAGTATTTATCCTACTGTTAGTGTAATGGTTGGAGGTGAACCCATAGAGCGTGATTACGAAGCTCGTAACCTAGGCTTGCTTATGGATTCAGATTTGCGCTACGAAAAGCATATTGGAAAAGCAGTTAAACATTGTTTTTATATATTAAAAGTTTTATTTAGAATAAGACCATTTTTAAAGGAAAGTTTAAGGATTCAACTCGTTGAGTCATTAGTTTTATCTAAATTAAATTATATGGACGCAGTATTTGGTCCTCGCCTGTTGTTATATAATGGTGTTAGGGCATTTTGCGAATGTCCGCCTGTCTGCTACCACCCTCAAGGAGGAGGAGAATATCTGTCGCCACGCAACTAACGGTGTGTTCCGGCAGCTGTCCTTGAGAGCCAGTAATTCTAGACTAGCCTGAACAACTTATCAGTTTACGACCAAATTATCAGTTAACATCAGGTGAGTTAGTGATCGAAGGATAACCTATCAGCTATAAATAAATAAAAAGTGAATTCAGATCAAATAAGTTTGTGCCGATACAGATCGAACAAACATTATATAATGTATGCCTTTTATATATACGTGTACATAGGTACACATAGTAAAACAGGTGTCTGCTAATACTAGGTATGTTTGAAATGTATTTAATTGCTTTTACAATAACTAGCGGCCTGCCCCTGCTTAGCACAAGTATTTTAAAAAAAAACTTTAGAAAAAATAACATATTATTTGAAACCATAGACCTAGGATTTTTTCGCTACGCTCAATAGACCTACGAAGCGTGGGAGTGAAAGGTCCTAAGCTGCTACAAACCGTCGCGAGAGAAAAAGAGATAGTGAAACAAGACGCGAGTAAGAGGCCATAGCGTCCCGGCCTCTTCCAAGTCGGCGCGAATTTTGTGTATTTGCTCAAATATCTTACGATTATAATATAAAATATGTATTCTGCAAGCATGGTGTCTTGTTCATTGAGTGAATGTGAGGCATGGAAGTAATAAGTACTACGTAGTACTTATTACTTCCATGATGTGAGGTTACAAAACACAGTAACCCGTATATATACACGTTTCACAGGTAATTTATGTTTATTTGTACTGCTTTTTTGACAATCATTATTTCGTCATTTTGTTTTAAAATGAGTTATAAGAACTATGGAAATATTAGATTATAGGTTTTTCTTCATACTTATCATCAAATTACATTGCTAAATGAAGAATTTGTTGGTATTTTACGAAAAACTATAAAAACATTTGTTTCGATAGGGCTTGACAAAGTCCTGACGTCACAAGTATCGATAAAGTCGATAGTTTGTGTCTGACCTGTAGGTTTGAAGTGATTGCTCGGGTACATATTTGAACCTCAAAATAGCCGGAGTTACTTTAATCATAAATTAGTTTAAAAATAATATAAATACATAATAATTAGCGAGAAGTTGACAGATCAGTTTATAGCTTATTGAGTATATACGAATAAGGGAGTAAAGATATATTGTTCAAAATGTATTATGATGTTTTCTGAGAAAAGTTCCCCTAACTCTCAATAAATAATTGGGAATATCTCTTACTTCTGTCATAAAATATTAGTATCTTTATACAAATGCCTATTTAACAGAATTTGAAATAACTATGTCATTTTCTCCAAAATAGGACTGAATGTAGATATTTGTGAACCACAATACATTGATGCGAATTGTCTTCTGATAAAACTAGGCGAAATCAGTATCATTGCAATATATCGTTCCCCATCCGTAACCGACATTACGAATTTTTTATATTCGTTGGAAAAAAACAATCGAAACCATGCCAAGGGAGTCTTGTGTCATACTATCTGGTGATCTTAATATCAACATAAAACCTGACACGTCTGATCCTAAATGCCCAGACCACCTAGAGTTCACTGCCCATCATGGTTTTATTCCAGGACACCTTCTGCCCACACGTGGCCCAAATTGTCTGGACCACGCCATGATTAGATCAAAAAAAAAGAGCCGTGTTGTAGTATGTGACTCTGATATTACTGACCACGATACAGTCCTGATATGTATAGATAATGCTATCTCGAAGAATCCCCCGCCGTCAAGAGTTATAACTAAAACTAATTATCTTGATGTTACGACTTACCTTGAGTGTGTTAATTGGTATAGTTTTTATGAAGAAACTGATGTGACTGTTGCTACTAAAATTTTGATAGACAAGGTTTCCGTCGCTGTCAAGATAAATACCACGCATAAGAAACTTAGCAGCTCTGAAGTTATAAAGAAACCGTGGATGAAAAAAGGACTACTAAACTCTATACGACGACGCGACTCTCTGCATTTACAATTAAAAAAAATAACAATAACCATACACTTAAACAAAAGTACAGGACGTATCGGAATCAATGCCAATCCTTGCTCAATAAACATAAAAATAAACATGATGCAAATCTTTAAGCTAACAACAAAAATAATAGCCGAAAGCTTTGGATGACGGTTAAGAGCATTTGTCATATGTCACCCTTCTAAAACAAATTCTATCAATCTTCTGAATCTGAAACCCGATTCAGCTAGCTCTTTGAATTTTGTTAATAGCTACTTCTCTTCTGTGGGTTCTGACCTTGCTAACAAAACTCTACAACATATACAAAAACCGAGGCTGAGTTAGCAAACTCTATAACTTTTAATCAGTCACCCAAAGATTCTCTCTTCCTGACGCCTACAGATGAGGCGGAAATCAGCAATATCATTTCAGGGCTTAAATTAACTTCTGCTCCAGGCTGTGACCAAATAAGCAACGCGGTTCTTAAACATTCTAGGCTAGCTAGGCCTAGCTTCGCCTATTGCACATATCTGTAACTTAAGTATGTTGTCCGGAGTGGTCCCTGATTGTCTTAAAGTTGCAGACATCTGCCCTGTGTTTAAATCTGGTGACTCTTCATCGGTATCAAACTTCCGTCCAATATCTTTATTGCCTTCACTATCCAAAATATTGGAAAAAGTAGTCAATAAGCGCCTACTGAGTTATTTTGAAAAAAATGAGATATTGTCCCCTAAGCAATTTGGATTCAGGACTAATAAATCGACTGAAGATGCTGCTGTGGCTCTAGTGAACCATGTATCAGAAGTTTTGGACTCAGGCCAGAGGTGTGTAGATGTGTTCCTAGATTTGGCCAAGGCATTCGATACAGTGTCTTGGCCAATCCTGATAAAGAAGCTCGAGCGGCTAGGAGTTCGAGGAATTGCACTTACCTGGTTCCGTTCATACTTAAGCCGAAGAATGCAAAGAACTCGCATTTGGGACCAGTATAGTGACTATAAATTAGTCACTTTTGGCATCCCTCAAGGAAGCGTTCTCGGGCCTACCCTTTTTCTGACCTACATTAATGACTTCTGCCAACTTATGATCAATCAAGCTGAAATATATACATTTGCCGACGATACTGCTCTCATATTCCGTGGTAACGACTGGCCAACGGTCATAAATGCGGCGCAATTAGGATTATCACAGGTAGCGCACTGGATGCAAAACAACCTGCTCACACTTAATGCAAGCGAAACAAAATACGTGGCCTTCCGAATCTCCCAGCGGACGGAACCAGAATCAATCAACTTAAAGATTCACTCCTGTGGTTCAATTTCATCTACCATATGTTCATGTCCATGCCTAGAACGAGTAGAATCAGTTAAGTACCTTGGTATTTTGATTGATCAGAGGTTATCATGGGAGGACCAAATTCTTGCCATGTGCGGACGGCTTCGCAAAATGACATATATATTCAAACGGTTAGCTTCAGTTGCCGATCCCCATACGCTAAAAATTGTATACCAAGCTCTATGCCAGTCTATACTTAATTATTGTATAGTTTGCTGGGGATCTGCAACCAAGACACTACTTCTGAAGGTTGAAAGAGCTCAGAGAAGTCTGCTCAAAGTGGCCTACAAAAAACCGTATAGATACTCAACGGATCGTCTATACGAAGACACTCAGTATCTTAGAGTACGACAACTATATATTTTGGCTGTCACATTGCGATACCATAAATTAGCACAAAAATATATAATCCACTCTCAACGATCTTCACGTCGTAACACTTGGCTCAAATCTAAAGCCAAAACTGATGTAGCGAAACGATCTTTTCCTTACAAAGGACCACGGATCTACGAGCAACTAGACACAATTATAGGTATATATCAGTCATCGCGTTTTGTTTGCAAAAAGAAGGTTGCATCATGGTTGCTACGATCTGACTACGTTGTGACGGAAATGTTTGTTAAACCCAATACTTAACACTGCGGGGCCTGTTCTTCCACACTGGATTCATTTGCTACTTTACTCTAGGCCCTACTGCTTTCGAAGTACATTGGTCAAATAACTGTCATCAGGGCTATTGTAGCTTATTGAGTCCTGTCTCGGGCTCGTGTTGGTAGATGCGTCTCAGAGTTTCGATCTGCTTATTAATGTATGGAACATTTGTCAATGACTGCATCTTACGATCGGTTTCGGCTTAAGGATGCATTTATTTACACGAGTATGTGAGTGGAGAACAGGTCCCTTAACTACTTAACTACTTTCATCCCATCAATATGTTTAGGTACAATATAAATTACCTAATATTACTCATACTTGCACATATCACACACGACACTATTCCCATAATTTATTCTATCGTTGATATATTTACACAGTACTTTTATATACACATGCTCATACTTACACCCTTACACACATAATAAAAAAAAATGGAAAGGATACATTTATTTACACGAGTATGTGAGTGGAGAACAGGTCCCTTAACTACTTAACTACTTTCATCCCATCAATATGTTTAGGTACAATATAAATTACCTAATATTATTCATACTTGCACATATCACACACGACACTATTCCCATAATTTATTCTATCGTTGATTTTTACACAGTACTTTTATATACACATGCTCATACTTACACCCTTACACATAAAAATAAATGAACTACTTACTGATTTGCGTGATAGTATTACGCTAAAAAACATTAAAAAGAAACTAAAATCTTATTTTTTAACAAATTTAGAAAAGTATCAAGTTGTATAATTATGCACTTACCTAGTTCTACTGACTTATTCAAACGGAACCATTGTAATTCTACTATTCATACCTACTTTATTATTATTACTATTTTATACTTATTGATGTAGACTGAATCATATAGCATTGTCTCTTCAAACCTTAGTGGTTTTTTATATGCTATTGTTAACAAATCTTTTGTAAAACAATTGTTTATTTTGATAAATAAATGAAAAAAAAAATTGTTATATCTTTCACATATACTGCCGTTGATCAGTTTTAAGACCATTTGTTCTCTCTTAAACTGCCGTTAAAGTGCTGCTTTTCAGGTACTGTATACCTTTTGTAAGCTTAAGGCTGAATAATTTTTGCCCAAACCGGTAGTACAAGGGTTGTATAGTGTGCTATACAGCTCTTATACAGCTTACTTAGACAGCGTAAAGAATAAATGTGTACCAATAGTCAACCGATATAGAACCCCCAGTGCTACTTGGGACTATATCTATCTCTTAGGGATAACCTACAACAACGATATTTTAAGACTTATTGTGTAATACAAAATATTATTTATATTTTGTATTACACAATAATGGATCGAGCACTGCCGACGCGCCCCGCGCCTCTCACGACTGCCAGCTATCCGCTTCAACCTCCGATTAAAACCTCCGATTGAAAGCTTTGGAATCGAAGTCGAAACCTAAGGCAGAACATATAATAATACTAACCTAAGGTGTAGTACCAATTGGAAATTCCAACTTATCGGAATTGGAGTCGGAGCTCCGTAACATAGTTTGCATGTATAAGGGCGAGGCCGCACTTCGGTTTTTTCCAACAAGCGGTTACCGGTATAACCGCTTAACTACCTGGAGACGCACGGACTACGATTAAAACCCGCAAACTGCCCGCGGTTTTCACAGTTTAAAGGTGGATTTCAAGAGAGCGGTGAGTGTTGTTGCCCTGGAATTAAAAAATAGAGAAAGAAGACGTCAACGCAAATTTCACAAATGTTGGGTCCACCCGCTCACTAGCCGAAGATTTCAGAGAGGTTTCTTTCATAAGAAATATCCAATTTTAAGAGAATATCCTGAGAAATTTTTCAATTACTAATAGTAGTTGTTCGGACCGATCAACTTATCGGGCAGTCTCTGAACGCTCCTTAGCGTAGCAGTCTATTGGTCTATGCTTTTTGACATCTATGGACAATTTGAGTGAAAAAGAAGAAGAAGTTTGCATTGTCGTTCTGTCTCTGGTTTTGAAAACTGTAGTACTTGGACAATTTGGTTTTTCGTGAAAATTGATAGCTAGCTCGTGGTAAAAATAAATTTGTTTGATCTGGTATTTTGTGATGGTGCCCGGATTATTGTGGTGACGTCGGGATTGTGGAGAATCTCGCCAAGATAGGAGCTTCCTCGCCCAAGCGTGAGTAAACCTCAATGATTCTTTGTTGGCCAATACTGAATTGTTAGGTAAACGCTGGGGTGAGATCGTCAACGTCGACTGAAAACCTATCATAAGGTGAATGTAATTTTCATGTATTTTATTGTCTTCAGCCCCGTGCAACCGTGGGCGAGTAAGATTAAAAAAAAACAGGTTGTCCAGAAGGAAGACCCTCTGCTTCCAATGCCCATCTCGGCAATCCGGAATCTTAACAGTAGTTTAGTAGCCAGTTTTGATAAAATTTTACAAATTGTGCGTCCATATATCACCTTCCAGGATACAAAAATTTGCAAATGTATTTCACCAGAGGAGCGCCTGTCTGTTAGTTTAAGGTAAGTAAGAAAAAATATATATTGTACTCGATAGGTATTATAATATTTCAAAAAATATAACAAAAATATTGTAAATTATTAAATTGCGACAGAAATTTGGTTTTTGTTAATTTCTTATGTATTCCAATAGTTCAGGCTGCTCGAGTTCTTGAAGCGAATGCAAGGGTGCTTGTGATGTTGATGGAGCAGAAGTGTTAAGCGGCAAATAGACAGTTTGTATTGCAAGCCGTGTAACAAACTATGCACCAGCTTGTAGCCCAGTAGAGATTATCTGTTGATGCATAATCTATGGTTTCTTTGTTACTGAAATTGTAGAAGGCACTGGTGTTGAAACTGGCATTCGAGCCATATCTAAATGGGTCCTAGGGAATCTCTGAGGGTTTTTTTTTAAAGAAATTGATATTTTAACTTTACCAAGTCTGTATATATTTGAAAATATTATGTATGTTCGTGAAAATTTGAGTAAATTTAAATTAAACAGTGACAATCACGATTACAATACTAGGAATAAGGATAAAATAGCAGTGCCAGGTTTTAAATTAACAAAGACAAATAAAAGGTCCTTCTTAGGTAATTGTGTACGGTGTTATAATAAAGTTCCCAAACATATTACAACGCTCACAGAAGGGAAAATCAAGTTGCATGTGAAAAATATATTCATTAAAAAATCCTACTACACAGTTTCTGATTACTTAAACGACAAAAATGCCTGGACAATTCCGCCTCTGCCAAGCTATCGCCTGTCACCTACATAATTTAAACAAATTCTATTATATAGTAGGTATGTAACACATTGTTAAAAGATGTTTAAAAGAATGGCCCCGAGTTTCTTGCCCGTTCTTCTCGCATTAGCTCCATACAATTTATTTGCTGAACGTGGCAGTACAATGTAGAATATTTCAATACTAAAATTTGTAATTGGCCTTCACAAGAGCGTCATAGACGCCTAAATTGAATAAATGATTTTGTCTTGACTTGACTTTTGGTGACTGCATCAGCATGGTTGGAGATGGGAAAGGAGAATATGCATAATAAGATTGCAGAGACGGCGTTTGCGTGAATGACACATGTGATCTTGATCCTTGACCATGAATTGGTAGTTCGAATGGGTAGAAAGATGTAGGTTTTTGCTAAATATTCATAGTTTCTACCTTGGCAAAATTTTTCTGGTCATCATTACGTTTGCGTAATATTGGTACAATCATATTTGAAAAATTTATATCTTCGTCATATTCAGTGGGGTTCAAAATTTGCTGGGTAGTTAAAAAAATCTAACAACTTTTGTTCACAATCACCACTGTTACTTTGGCTATTGGAATTCTTCTTACTGGATGAGGTTCGATTCCTTGTTGGAAAGTTTTGATCTATATCAGGATTATTATTCGGTGGTGGAATGTTTTGGTCAAAATCAAGATGATCATGTTGTGAAGGAAATTTTATATTGCTGCTAGTCTCCCTTTTTTTTCTAAAGATGGCACTTAAAACAACAGAGAATCAAAATGCACGTACTTTTTTTTATAGCACCTTGACCAGATTTAGCTCGTATAGCTAATTCTGTAGCGAAGCTGTCACGCATATTCTTAATTTTTTTTTGTATTGTACTGCCTGTAACAAAATTGAAATATATAAATAGAATCTTTTTTTTTTCAGGTATCTTGTCAGTAGAAACAGTATGAAATCGCTGTATTTCGAATATTTAATTGGGATAACAACTCTTAGTGAAATAATTGAACACACATGCAAGTGTTTGTGGATATGTTGTAACTCAACTCACATATATGCCCGAAAAACGAGAAGAAGATAGGATAAATATAGCAATTTTTTTTTTCAACGTACACTATTTCTTAATTGCCTTGGTAGCATTGATGGCAAACATAGAAGAATAGAAAGGCCAGAAAATACTGGTTCAGAAGCCTTCAATTATTCAGACTTCTGCTTTACTGCTATATATGTTGGAGCATACGGATCGAATAGCGACTCTAGCGTATTCAAAAATCCGAATTTTGTCAAAAGATTTTTGAACAACCAAATGCATATACTAGAATCTGTTCCATTACGTGATTATGAGGAAGCCGTCCCACTGCCGTTGGTTTTCGTAGGCGATGAAGCTTTCCCACTTACGGAACACTTAATGAGGCCATAAATCTAAATAGAAATTTATCCGTAAAAGAAAGACCATCAGAAGTGAAATTTGATTTTTGCGACCTCATTATCAAAACTTGTTGCATATTGCACAACTTTGTAAGACAATATGATGGCAAACAGCTTAAGGAATCATCTCAAGTTTCAGTGCTGCAGCGCATTCCTCCAATCCGTGCGCGTTCTAGCAATAATGTTATGGATATAAGAAATTTATTTTCTGATTATTTTACATCTCCTGCGGGCGCGTTGAGTTGGCAATACGAAAGTATCTAAACAATATGGCATATTGTTTAAATACTACCCTAAGAACGAAAACTACCTACACAATGATTAAATAAATGTAGAAACCCCTTACTCAACCAAAAACATTTAAAAAAGAACATGAGTGTTTATTGGCGTTTTATTTTATTACAAGTTACTTGCTGTGCCCCGTGGTTTTACCAGCGTGGTGATGATGAAAAGGAGCAAATGTGTTAATCCAGGATATCAGCTATCTCCATACTTAATTTCATCCAAATCCATCCATCCGTTTAGGCGTTAAAGGGTACATCCACACATACAAACATTCACGTTTATAATATTAGTAATGAAATTAAACTCAGTAATAACACTAAATTATAGGTATACATGTAACGTCGTCGTCACGCCGGCCAACTATAAAGTGACACAGTCACTGTCACAGTTGACTCAAAACATCAACATTATGTAAGGACGCTTGTTAAGGTTTATTTAAAAATAATAGGTTGATTAAAAAGTTTGTTCTTTTCTTCGTAATAAATAAATACTTTGAAAAACTTACCTCTTTTTTCTCTCACCCTCCGACAGTGTCATCCAATTGTTTACAACATTTAAATAAACTTTCTTTCCAAGTTTTAACATTCCTATCACTATACTGTCGCAAAGTAGTGTCATACAATGCTGGTCTTTTTTGTACTTCTATAATGATTTTCTGCGACAAACTTTCATAATCTGGTTCGTTTGAAAAAGACTCCTTGGTAGACGACATAACTCCAATGGCGCGACAACGACAACACAAACACTCTTCACGGCGCGGGCGCGGCGGTCTGCCTAATACTGCCGAAACCGCCGAAGCGAAAAACCGCCCGCGGTTACCGCAAAGGGCGTGTGCGCCCACTTAGTTCTTTGGATTACAACTTTGCTGCAGTTTTTTCCCACGATTCATTTTCTAACATTTCACGGTTTTTAAATCAGTCGCGGGAAAACCACAAGTGCGGCCGTTTGTAATAGTTTTCCTGAGTCACAAAATCACACTGTTAAAAACCGCAGCGGTTTAACCGTGGTGCGGCCTAAGCCTAATATTGTATTTGATCTATGGCATAAAGTAACTTTGTATATATCTATCATCTATGCACTATCTATGGGTTGCATAGAACTTGGGTGCAGTGTTGCCAGACATGCGATAATTATCCTAGATCCACGATATATTTGAGTAACATGCGATAAAAAATAATAAGTACGTATCGCACGATAGTTTATCAAACGTCTACGATATTTTTCTCAAAGACAAGATAATTTTGTAATGAATTCAGATCTCTGTAACGAAACGCAACTGTTTGTAATAAGTTTTTATAATGTATGGCTTTCCAGACTCCAGTCAAATGAGATGAGGAATGTAATATGATTTTTTTTTCCAAAACACTTCAATGTAGTTATAAAAATGCCTAAATAGTTTTGGCTGATCAGGCTGTTGAAGGATTTGACAGTCGTAGCGCAAAAACCTGCTGAATTGAATTTATACCAAACCGAGCTTGATTGAGGGAATGAACAGCTTAGGAATTTACGGACCTGAGAAAACCAGCGCCCATCAAAGCCTTCATGCCTCAACCGCAGAAATTCAATCATGGAGTTCTGATTTTGAGGAAGAAATTACATTTACATTAACATTATAATAAAATACATGAATATTAAAAAAAAATAAAAAAATTCTAGAACAGAAAGACCTGCGAGTAATTTCCAGAAAATTACTCGTAGGCCTACCTACGCGCCCAACATTAAAATTGCCTAATATGATAATTAATAAGTTACAGGTCCTATCTAAATTTACGATCTACTTAAAAAAAAAACGATGCCTGTTAAATTGCCACATCCTTAATTTTCGCCGTATATTCTATTGTGTTTTTAGACAAGGTTGCGAAACGTATAATGTTGCGATAAAAATACGATAATTTTGCATTAAATCTCGGATAATTTTCAACTCACCGATCTGGCAACACTGCTTGGGTGTTTAAGTGATTAATATTATTTTGTTTTCATCTAAAACTAATCTTATAACTTCATATTTTTACCTACCTGAAGCCTTTTTGAGTTGAGTAGTGACCTACATTCGTCGGCATTTACAATGGTATGTATCAATAATTATACCCATTGGACCGTTGTCATCAAACGAAATGGTAACCGATGACTGATACACCCACTGTCCTAGCGATGCATGTTACGGTTTTTATTGTGTTCTGAGGAACTGTTCGATTTACTACTTGTAGCTCAACTTCGCCATCGGACGTCCCGACAAAGCATGATGTTTCATCAATTTCATGTCGACGTCTGGAAGTCCACAACCTTGCGATTTTCACGGCATTTTCTACCTCGCACTGCCACAATATGGAACCAGCTGCCAGGTGAAGTATTTCCGAACAGATACGCCTTAGGAGCCTTCAAGAAGAGAGCATATTCCCACCTCAAAGACAGGCAACGCATCCTCGAGACCTGTGGTGTTGTGGTTGTTCGTGGGTGACGATGATCACTTACCACCAGGTGAGGCGCATGCTCCTTTGCCCCCGTATCCCATAAAAATGAATAAAAAAAATTGCCTTAAGATATTTGACTAATGTGATATGAATGTTATTTCTTTTCTTGCAGTAGGTAAGTAATATGACCAGCGGATTGTTGTCAAAATTTATGTTTATTCATTTGTATAGTACCAAGAAGACCAAAAGCCTATAGCCAGATTTTTTGTATAAGTGCAGCATCTGTTGTCATTAGGCCATAAAACAATAGACCAATACTAGCATCTGTTTTAGCCACCCATCCATGCGCTATCGCAAAATATGATAATTAATCTGCTGGTGCAACTGATAAAGATAGTTATAAATAACTGAATATGGTCCATAATCATTATTATTTATTTATTTTAAGTTGATGGCTCAATGGTTCATATTAAATCAACTTAGTTTGTTTTGTCACTACAAAACAAATTATTTATTATTAGTAAACATTTTTATCCATTGTTTTCTTATACATAAATACTAATGTATGGGTATAACATTATTTAAATACAGAATTAAAAACTAATATATTAAGATACAGAGAGCTAGTTAAAAAAGCCGAAGGAACTATACAAAAAATATGGATTGTTATATATTGTCGCTTAGCCAACAACACCACTCAAGTCATTTTGACTTGTTTTAGAGGAGAGTGAAAATACTGTATCATACGGAATTGATAATTGTTCAGTACTAAAAGTGATCCTAAGAATATATGATTTAATGTGTTGTATCCGATTGGTTGGTTCTATGTGCAAACAGAAGCTCTAGCCAATGACATTAAAATGTCGATACCGCCGCCAAAATTCGCCTTGAGCGGTGTTGTTTGCTAAGTGACGATATTAAATCTTGTATATCACTTCAGCCAGTTGTTTGCCAGGATATAAAGACAAGCTACACTTTATTAAAAAAAGTCCTAAAAACAAAATCTCTAAATGAAATCCCAGAAAATGAGATAATAACTGTCTGTATACTAAAATCTGTTTTCTATTACCCATGTATAAAAAAAGGAATTGACGAGAACTGAATATAAAGTTTCAGATAAATAATGTTACTATACAAATAAATTATTATGAACCACTGTTGATAACTTTCAAGTATTTCTTCAAACAATAATAACACTGCACTTGATTTCATTTCAGCTGGTATTAGTACTAGGGGACCTGCACATCCCGCACCGCTGCAGCAGCCTCCCACCAAAGTTCAAAAAGCTGCTCCTCCCAGGCCGCATCCAGCATATACTGTGCACTGGCAACCTTTGTACTAAGGAGTCATATGATTACTTGAAGACACTGGCTAGCGATGTACATGTTGTTAGAGGAGATTTTGATGAGGTCAGTAAATCCCCTTATAATCTGTCACAAGTTAGGGATTATAAGAGACAAATTATGGATTCACTGTGTGGGTGTTGGATCCATCACATTGCAAAATAAGCCAGTGCCTGCTGCCAAGAGTCAGGTGCCCTGGACTGGGTTAATGGGACTTTATACGGTCATTGATGCTTCCCTGTGTGTCTCAAGACTCCTTCCCTGTCTTACCAAATTTGGTAAGATCCTACTAATGCAGCCCTGGAAATACATTCTTGGATGGCAGTTACGGGATAGTATAGGGATTTCGCTGGTATACCCCTTACACCAACTTCCACAGCATATAAATTAACTACTTTAAGAAGTTACATGCAAATGTTTAGAAGATAAGTACATCAACACATCACATATAACATCAATACATCACATATAACAACAACACATCACAAATGTTCCAACTAAAAATAATACACATTAACCAAAAATGTAATCTGTAAAAACCAGTCTCCTGGCTTTTCCATGATCTGTACAACCCGGAATCTCGGACAGTCATTTCTGGATAACAGATTTTAAATAAATACTAAATTTGATTTATATTTTTTTTAATGAGTTATATCCACCTACTACACCTCTGGTACACTAATAAGTAATTTTACTCTTAGTTTACCAATTTCTACAACCAACATTTGAATCAATACCTACACTTGAATCAACAGCTCCAGTAGTCCTAGTCTATCAGTAAAAAATAACATAAATGGTACAAAACACACAGAACACAATTGAGTGCTAAGGGAATAAATAATAATAATAAATTGTTCTTTTTCCAGAACACAACTTACCCAGAACAGAAAGTAATCACAGTAGGCCAGTTCCGCATTGGCCTGATCCATGGTCACCAGGTGGTGCCATGGGGAGATGAGGAGTCATTAGCATTAGTCCAGAGACAGTTGGATGTTGATATCTTGATCTCGGGCCACACACACAGATTTGAAGCTTATGAGCATGAGAATAAGTTTTATATCAACCCGGGATCTGCTACCGGTGCATACAGTCCCCTATACAGGTAAATACAGTTCCTAGGTACACCATACTGGCGGGATATCAAAGTTAAACTGTTGCATTAGGTGGCAGGGCTACGTCTGGATGTGTACTACCTGCTCTAATGAATAGATTCAGCTGTTACTTTACGGAAATCCTTCTTAAATGATAACAAATATTTTAATAAAACACTTAAAAAATATATCTAGTGACAATTTCGCGTAATTTTCGTTGTGGGCTCGATGAGTCACGACATCCTGAGGATGCTTTGTGTAGAACACAAACGCGTCGAAAATTCTCTCGGTTTGGCTGCGTGACGTTTGTGACTTCACGTCAGCTTAACAGGAAAATTGGGCGGAATTATCACTAGATATAATTTATATTTATTAAGTGTTTTATTAATATTATTTTAACATTGTTATGCTTGCAACAACGCCCGCTATGCAGATTACATTACAAAATTACAAATATACGAGAGGAAAAATATAGCACATGACTTAAATTTTTCCTCTCGTATATTTGTAATTTTGTAGTGTTTTATCAATATATTAAATTAATGTATTTTAAAAATATTTGTCATTACTAAATAAAATATTATCATTACTACCTTCTCTATGAATTAACCTCCCAGCTGCCGTAATACAGTATACGGCACATAAAGCAGTAGAGCTCTTTATGAAAGTTTGTCCGGAAAGTACTGCCACATATTATACATATTTCCACCGCCAAGCATTTATGTTCACATCACTGTGTTTGAAGGGTATGAGTTCCGGTGAAATTACAGGCTTATGTGACTTGGCAGTCTGCCACTTGTGAAGAACTGCATCTGTTATAGGCAGAAAAGCAACTTTGTGCTGTTCATTGTATTAATAACTTACCCGTGCGCAACCCGTATCCCTTTTTTGGGGATCCGTACACAAAAGGCAAAGAGATCTAGTAACGAGACTGATATTTGTCTGTCTGTCTGTACAACATCCCTCAGTCCGTATGGTCCTAAGAAAAATATGATACAAACCTTTTTAGGTTTTGTGTAAGAACTGTTTTTTTTTCTGCTAAGCCAATACGTCATAAATGCCAAGTAGTCCAACCGGAAAAATTTTCGACGCGTTTTGCTACACGAAGCATTATTAGGAGGTCTTGACTCCATAAAGGCACAATCAAAAAATTTGTTGACAGTAGAGCAAAGTGATGTACTACAATTTTATAGAAGATATCAATATCTACAAAAAAGTCCGGAATACCAGTTATGTCACAATTTTTAAACTTTTTATCTGTTTCCATTTATAATTTTTGTTAAATACCCGTGCGAAGCCGGGGCGGGCCGCTAGTATATTATATAGATGCCTACCTATAAAACTTAAGAGATATGGTCAACCGTAGGTATCCGGCTAGAATAGGCATTTAAATCTCCTAAGTGCCTCCAGTCAGACTACTTTTTGACTTTTCTGGTTTCGTTATGGTCATACCGTTCAGTCTTTTACCATTTTCATGCACTACCTAGGCCATTCGGTTCGAGAATAGCCGAAACATTGGCGCTGGTGATGCTATCGGCTGGCGTGGCGGGAAAATCTTGAAGCAGTAATGGCTCAGTGGCATTGGCTATGGACTGCCGCGTAGCAGGTCCATGGTTCGAATCCCGCCGCGGGCTTGAGCTTCACCGCATGGTTTGCAAATGTCCGCCTGACTATTGTCAAGTAGAAAATCTGTCGCCAAGCGCCTAAAGCTGTTGCCAAAAAGTAGTTCCGGCTGCTCTCCTTGACAGCCAGTAATTCTAGGTTAAGGCCTGTTAATACCTTTGACCACATCATCACTTACCATCAGGTAAGATTGTGGTGAAAGGCTTAACTATCAGCAATAAAAAAAAAATTCGATCACCTCTTTTTATTCCATTCCATTCAGTTTTATTCCATAATGTCCCTTATCTTTTTACAGGAACGCAACGCCATCGTTTGTGCTAATGGACATCCAGAGCTCGACTGTGGTCACGTACGTCTACAAACTGATGGGGGACGAAGTCAAAGTGGAACGAATCGAGTACAAGAAAGCGTAATCATAATGTTATACCAACCAGGGTGTACATACATATGTATAACTTCACGCATTTAGAGTATACATAAGTAAGGAATAGAGCATGCATTGTTCATGATAGAATATTCTCTAGGAGAGTTTGGGAATTTCTCACTGCAAGGCGTAGAACAAGTGTATATAGGACTGAGACACAAGTCAGTTGTAGGTGGACAGATGTCTAGATTTGGGTGAAGCTATAGTTAAATAGAATGATTCAACTTCAGAATGTAGTAACTATTCCAGGTTTATTCTGTTTAACATCTTCGGCTATTCAATAAATATACCTAATTCGATAATATATTGAAGCAGTAATGGCTCAGTGGCATTGGCTATGGACTGCCACGCAGCAGGTCCATGGTTCGATTCCCGGCGCCGCGGGGTGTTACTTCACCGCATGGTGGTAGGGCATTTTGCGAATGTCCGCCTGGCTATCGACCACCCTCAAGTAGAAAATCAGTCGCCAAGCACCTAACGGTGTGTCCCGGCAGCTGTCCCTGAGAGCCAGTAATTCTAGGTTAAGCCTGTTAACAATATCGACCACATCATCACTTACCATCAGGTGAGATTGTTAATCCTGGCTGAAAACACCGATCACCCTTCGTTTCAATCTCCATCGTTTATTTTCTACTTAACTACGTGACATTGGCGAAATTGTGGCAATGCTGAAGAGGTCATTAAATTAAAAAGTTGAAGTTGAACATCTTCGGCCACAACTTACTAAAGGTAACACAGTGATCAAATACCATTGAAAAAAATTTGAAGCAGTGATGGCTCAGTGGCATTGGCTATTGACTGCCGCGCAGCAGGTCCATGGTTCGAATCCCGCCCAGAGCTTGAGCTTCAACGCATGGTGGAAGGGCATTTTGCGAATGCCCGCCTGGCTAGCGACCACCCTCAAGTAGAAAATCTGTCGCCAAGCACCTAACGGTGTGTTCCGGCAGCAGTCCTTGAGAGCCAGAAAAATTACAGGCTAATGAGACCTAACAACTGGACGTCTCAGTGTGACGGGCACAGTGCAATTCGTCGTTGACGAAATGCGTCTGTTATAGGCAGAGGTTAGTCCACTTAACATCAGGTGGGCCTCGGGCTTGTTCCGTCACAATAACATAAAAAAAAAAAAAAAAACCATTCTAACCTCTAGCTAAAACTTAGAAAAATTATGATAATATTTGTCAATGTTTTAAAAGAAACTATGGTACGGTATATGTGCATGGTAACTGCACTCATTGTTCATATACGATTGACATGTCCTTTACAACCAGCAGCGCTGAAAGTGAGCAAATATGAAGCAGTAACGGCCCAGTGGCAAAGTGTGGACTGCCGCGCGCAGGGCCCACGGTTTGCATCCCGCTGAGGGCTTGAATTTCAACGCTAGTGGTAGGGCTTTTTCCGATTGCTCGTCTGCCAAGCTACCATCCTCAAATATGAAGTCGATCGCCAAGCTGTTGCGGCAGCTACTGGCGTGCTCTGTAGCTTGCTTTACGTATACTCTAAACACGCATGTTTTCTGCAACGGAAGGCGTAGACCATGTATTTCCACTTGTTACCCTGACATGCATTTTTGGTTAGGTTACTCTTGATTTTCTTCGTCTCTTGAAATTATTATTATGATATATTTTCTTAAAATTAAGTTTATAGTTATAACTTGCATAGCGGAAGAGCATCAATTTGCGTGGTGGTAGAGAATTTTGCGAATGCCTGCCTAGCTAGCTTAGCTACCACTCTCAAGTAGAAAATCTGTCGCCAAGCACCTAAAGCTCCGATAATGTTCCGACAGCTATCCTTGAGAGCCAGCAATTAGGATAACCTGGAAAACATCTTCGACCGCATCATCACAACATCTGGTGAGATAGCGGTCAAAGGCTAGTCTATAAGCTATAAAAAAACCTGCCTTGTTAGTGCAGTGGCGTGACCTTGGCGACCGTGGTTTCCCAGGTTCGGTTACCGGGTAGGACGAGTTATTCTCAAGGTTCGCCTTATATTTTATTGGACCTGTCGTAATACGGGTGTTTATTTGGCCTATTATCAGTATTTCGATAATCAGACTAATGTTACTATTTCGTCTCAGTAGTCCAGTGTTACAGACAATCGGACTACTGAGCTTTTTAGTCCGATTTTAATAACAATTATATTTCGATGATCGGACTTTTCGTCTCGGTAGTCCGATGTTACATATAATAGGACTGCTGGGCCTTTTAGTTTGATGTTACCAGGCATACAGAAATGAGTAAGAGGTTAAACATAAAAATTCAGATAATGAAATATCTAATTGAAGTCGATGAAAGTACCAGGCGAACAAAAACTCATAAAAGGTGAGAGTTATTTCAATATTTATACAAGGTAAGTGAAAAAAAAAATAGCATCTGAAGAAATTCTAGAATAATAGTAAGTAATGGTGCTGTTTCCTGCCCTGTGGGACGGGGCAAGGTGATTTGGTAGAAATAGCTTTTTTTTTTCTTGTATTTCAGTGTGTATTTTTTATTTTTCTAGTAAAAGTTAAGCAGGTAGTTAATGTTAACATCGAACTAAAAGGCTCAGCAGTCTTATTATAGGTCCTATGTACCAACTCTAGTGCAGTGGGTGGAGGGGGAAACTTGAATTCCCCGTCCACCCACCAGTGGGAAAGTCCAGTGGGTGGATCGCCCATAACATCGGACTACTGAGACGAAAAGTTCGATTATCCAACTGTAAATGTTATTAACATCGGACTAAAAAGCTCAGTAGTCCGATTGTCTGTAACACCGGACTACTGAGACGAAATCGTAATAATAGTCCGATCATCGAACTAAATTATCGGACTACTGATACTTGGCCGTTTATTTAATTTATCTCTAATACTGATGTATTTTTTCTTTTTGAAAATGGTGATAAAAGGAATTCCACAAACCTAGTGCATGATTGACAGTAAAAATGTACAAGAGATCTATTGTAAAGTTCTTTTTATGTGTAATATAGATACAATTGTATAATATATAATAAAAGAGATCTTTATTTCTACGTATAAATTTATATAAAAATACTGTTTCTGTAAATAAATAGTTATGAATATTATATAAGTTTGTTTGTAAATTTCTTTATTACCTCTTATCTACCCAACAGCTGCATGGAGATCGATAAAGTTATGGTTTTGTTAGTTTTAAAAAATGGCGGAATTTTGGCGCAAAATAGTAACATGTTAATTAACAAAACCAAAACTATCGAGTAGGTATTCAAGTAGAAAATCTGTCGCCAAGCACCTAACGGTGTGTTCCGGCAGCTGTCCTTGAGAGCCAGTACTTCTAGGTTAGCCTGAACAACATCTTCGACCACATCATCACTTACCATCAGGTGAGATAGTGGTCAAAGGCTAACCTATCAGGCATAAAAAAAAAAAAAAAAAAGGGTATCAAAATACAGGAAATTAGGTGATTACAAAAATTTAATTTACACAAAGGTTGTATGTTTAAATTTAATTACTAATTCTGGGACACTAAAAAGTCTTAAATTAAATATATAATTGAAAATCCGACTGCACCAAAAAGACCGAAGCAAGATTGAAAAGTTTTGTTGCAAACGGAACCCGTTTTTTTCTTCGGGATTTATATAATATGCAATTGGTTTCGCGCCTGCTGCTAAACTTAGTGTGGAATTCCCAATCTTGTTTCGGTCTTTATAAAGCAGTCGGGTTTTAAATTGTTTATTTCTTTATTTTGGTTCAACATTATTTCTTAAGCGCCTAATATTAATTAATACACTACATATTCTGTAAAAAGAAACTTACAACATTTAAAAGGTATGGTTGAACTAAAGAAATAACTACAGACTTAAGCATAATACCGATTGATATCGTCATTATCTAGGCTTGTATGTTGTCAACATTTTAAAAAGATAATTATGTTGTAAGTTATGAAGCTCGAAATCTTTATATGAAAATGTTTCGAGGATCATAATTCTTAAGTTAATTATTTTATTAATATTTCGGCATCATACATGCCTACATAATGACGAGATCAATCAGTATTATGCTTTATTTTGACCTAAATCTTCAAATAAGGGAGTGATCACCCTACGGCGTTTGTATGAGAACTAGAACTAGAACGGGCTGGCCAGAAAGACATCGTAGAGTGAGCAATAAATGTACGTTAATAGGGTCAAATTTTCTTGACCAAAAAAGCTTGAAGAAATCAAATATTCAGTGTAAACTTAATGTTATTTTAATATCGTATACCAGTGGTATGTTCTTATTTTCTAGAAAGATCTGTCTGAAAGAGTGCTGTCAAACATATTTCTGTAAAACAACGTAAGTATAAAAACATATATAGAAGCCAAAAAGTCAAGCGGAAGACAAAAATACCCTTTGATAAAACAGGAAGATACTATTATCTGACACATCGCTGTAGAGCGATCTCTGCCGGACAACCTCGGTATAAAGAAGTACATGTTAATTTTTAGTTGCTGACTAAAAACATCATAGTTGCCTATTTCTTAATACATGTAATTCGAGTTGGTTGCGTAGATCTATGTCACACGCCTTACGTAAGGCCTTCACAATCACATATTGTGTCGGTGTCAATGCCCTCAAGGGCTTGCCTAACTTGCTTCTGTATACTGAAGTACATACATATAATAATTTCATTAGTGACCCAGAGATTATGCTATTCAGAGCTGAAGTATGTTCTATGTGATGAAACATTGGGTTTGATTTTCCGCAAATATTTGGACTTATACTTAAGGATTATCTAGGTTTATACCTAGTAACTTATATACCTAGTGTTTGTGGTTTATAGCATAGTTTATAGTAGGACTGTCGCATGCCGCACAGGGTGTCTATAGTTCCAATCCGCCTTGTGTCATCGACAACTTGTAATTCCAATTTATACGGAGATAATTCTGAAATTAGCGTAGAGAGATTGGTGGTTTTGCATTATAGTAGAATAATTCCTGTTATTGCGTTTTTGCAAGACTACCTACACTAAAAAGTATTAAATAACTTGTTAAAGTCGGTAGTTACTGATTTAAACTATTTTAAACACTGACCTCATGTTATCATGGTGCGACTTTCTGTTGAAGAAAGAAAGAAAGAAGAAGAAAAAATACATTTATTTAGCACACAAAAACATCACATCATGTTGCTGTTATGTCTGCGAAGTTATTTTATAATTTTGAATGATGGAAATCGGTTAAGTTTATTTTTTTAATAATAAAAAAACCATTACTTCTGTTATGCTCACAAGATCATTCACTAAAATACCTACTGTTCACCAGAAAGACTCGCAATTACCATTAAATCATTCAGGTATACAACTTTTTTTAGTAAATTTACTGTAACTTAAATACTACCTGTGGTATACCTTCTCTACCCAATAAAAAAAATAATCATCAAAATCAGTTCACAATTGGCGGAATAATCGCAATAGAAACATACATATTTCGAAGCAGTGATGGCTCAGTGGCATTGGCTATGGACTGCCGCAAAGTCCATGGTTCAAATCCCTCCGCGGGCTTGAGCTTCACCGCATGGTGGTAGAGCATTTTGCGAATGCCCGACTGGCTAGCGACCACCCTCAAGTAGAAAATCTGTCGCCAAGCACCTAACGGTGTGCTGGCATCAGTCCTTGAGAGTCAGTGAAATTACAGGCACATGAGACTTAACAACTATGTCTCAAGGTGACGGGCGCAGTGCAATTCGTGAATTGTGACGAAATACATCTGTTATAGGCAGAGGTTAGTCCGCTTATCATCAGGTGGGCCTCGAGCTTGTCCCGTCACAATAACATAAAAAAAAGTATAAAAGAAATAGTCGAAATGAGAACCTCCTGTTTTTTTGAAAGTCTGTTAAAATATGATCGCTTGGGTAAGCAGTAGTTGCAGCTACTCAATACCTTCGTGAGTGGAAAGGTCTGAATCTTCCAATATAAAAGCAGGTTCTCTTTCTAAATATGATTACGTACAAGCACTATGATAGCTGAGCGAAAAGCGATATGAAGCGCTGTTAGCGAAGTTTGCTTAGCCGATTAGCTAATTTAGCAACGTCCGCCGCGGTCATGACTTGGATGGGTGACCGCTAATGGTATAACTACAGAGTGTGCACGTGCTTCGGAGGGCACATTAACCCGTCGCTCCCGGTTGTTGGCGTGGAAGGATGACATTCGTCACAGCATGAAGGTAGGGCATTTTACGATTTGCCCGCATGGCTAGCTATCACCCTTAAGTAGAAAATCTGTCGCCAAGCACCTCACAGTGTGTTCCGGCAGCTGTCCTTACCATCAGGCTAACCTATCAAGTTTATGAAAAGACACATTTACAATAATAACAAATACACGATCGAGACTGAATGTCTCGATCGTGTATTTGTTACGCGAAATCGGAGAGAAGAAAGAGGAACCAACAATTTGTAAAGGTACTTTGTGGTCTGTACGCATTCTGCCTCACGTAGCTGCAGAAGTAATCAAATGCAATTTAGGTTAAACGAGGTCTTATTTAATCGTAATGGACTAACGATATCAATAATGTGTTATTATTTCCTTATTTACATTGTCAACTATTTAATTTAACTTTGATAATTGCTAACCCAATCACGTGTCACTTTGTTCAGCGTACGTGCAAAGCAACACGCGTTTTTTAGGGTTCCGTACCCAAAGGCTAAATACGGGACCATATTATTGAGACTTCGCTGTCCGTCCGTCTCTCACCAGGCTGTATCTCAAGAAAGGTGATAGCTAGACAGTTGAAATTTTCACAGATGGTGTATTTCTATTGCCACTATAACAACAAATACTAAAAATAAAATAAATATTTAAGGGGGGCTCCCATACAACAAGCTTGATTTTTTTTTCTTGCTCGATACTAATAACGGCGACAGGTAGACGCTTCACAGAATATTTAGTTACGGAACCCTTCGTGCGCGAGGCCCACTCGCACTTGGCCGGTTTTTCTTCTTTACAGATTTTATACATTTGTACACCTTTTTAGGGTACGGAGCCCTAAGCTAGAGGAGCTAAAGGGTGAAAGGAGCACTATAGTAACACTTAGCACGTCCTTACTACACAATGTACCTACCATCTCGTAAGTTGCAGTGCCATACGGGGTATCACAGGAACTACAATTTTATATTTAAGACCGTAATTGTTATGTGATATGAGATAAATATATTTGATTTGATTATTTACGTTATAAGCGAGAAATTAGCGGGCATTCGCAAAATGCCCTTTCAACATGCGGTAAAGCTCAAGCCCTATGGGCGGGAATCGAACTATGGACCTGCTGCGGGCAGGTCATAGACAAATTGATATCTTAAACTGCGGTCCCCAAGATGCCTGCCAAGCGTGGGGACTATGGCAAATACCCCTGAATGGGGGAGGTTGTGTTCAGCAGTGGACAATCCTGCTGTAACACACTATGTACCTAACCTTAACTGACGAATAATGATATTGGTAAGGTGCTTACCATGTTAAGTAGATTAAGTTAGGTATCCACCTAGTTTGGTTAATGGCCATGACCATTAAAATTGCTATATTGGTATGGTATGTTGTTATCTATGTGGCAAAAAATCCGGACTAGTATCAGTAGTCCGACAATTTAGTCCGATACTCGCGCGGAATGTTACTATTTCGTCTCAGTAACACCGGACGTTACAGGCAATCGGACTGCTGAGTTTTTTTTAATCCGATGTTAATAACATTTTGTAGTTCGATGATCGGACTTTTCGTCTCAGAAGTACGATGTTACTGCTGAGCCTTTAAGTTCGATGTTAACATTAACTACTTAATGTTTGCTAGAAAAATAATAGTAAAATCTCAGTGGTCCGATCGTCTATAACACCGGACTACTGACTTAAAATATTATCATTAGACCGATCATCGGACTAAATTATCGGACTACTGATACTAGATACCTAAAATTCCATAGAATTCTGCCACACGAACATATCATGACCTGCTTAAGTTTTATTTTATTTACCTAGGTAGGTAGAATTATGTGTTTTGCAATGGATACAATTCGTTGACCTATACCTTCATTACGCTAACTGGGCGTTACCGAACGTCGCATTGACCTACTCTGTATTTTTATTTACATTAGCAAATATTATTAATAATCAGTGCAAATATTCAACCCACATCTTTTTCCCTCAAATACATCCGTTCAGGAGCCATTTGGTTTTCTTCTAGACGTATTTTTAATTCTATCGAAAAAAGTAATTCTGCTTAATATACTATGAGTCCTTTATATTTCCTTTCAATATGGTAAAAATAAAATCGTCACGCCACCGACTAGCTTTTCAACTTTTCTCTAATTTGAAAAAAACTGGACAAAAGTAGTCCAGTATGTTCAACTGGCTGAAAAAGAAGTCGAACATAATATTGGAATAGTAGAGGCCTCAAAAAGTTGCCGGCCTGACGTCGGCGCTCTTATCTACACCATACTCGTTCTGTTTGACACTGCACTGCACATTGCTTCGAGACTTTCATATGTCTCGTTTGTCCAGTAATTTCACTTGTTACAGTGCCTTATTGTGACGGAACAAGCCCGAGGCCCACCTGATGTTAAGTAAAAAAAGCTCATGCAATTATGAGCTGGCCTCGAAACAATAATATAATATAGCCTATGTATACTATCAAGTCATGACTTCCACAGTTGAACAAATACGTCCTTCATTAGGAGGTAAGGCATAATCCCCACGCTTGGCAGGCATTTTGGGGATCGTAGTGTTGTATGGTAGTTCTTCAGGTCTGATATTTTTCTCGGTGTTACCTCTTACGAGGCCCACAGGAACGTTTTGTAATCCGCATAGCAGGCGTTATTGCAAACATAACAATATTAAAAAAACATTTAGGGGGTTGCAATTCTACCCTGGCACCCCACGGGGGGGGGGGGTAAATAGTACCTATCTAAACTTATGCATTTATACTGCATAAGTTTATATACTTAGGTACTATATTATAGATAGGTAAATTAAATTTTTTTTATTTTAATTTACCTATCTATCTATCTATTTGTAAATTAAGATTTTTTTCATTCGAAAAAAAATCTAATCTATGGTTACCTGTTGCGATATCTAGTCGATTTTTAAAATTCATACTTATTATTTTTGTTGTTAACTTATACAATCATTGTATTTTTCAAATCCCTGGAAAACTCTCTCAATTATATCACACTATATATATATATTTAAATTAGACTAATTTGGATGAAATTTGGTACGTATGGAGGTAGATGAGGCGCTGGATTAACGCATAGGATACTTTTCGTCGTGATTATCATCTATCACCATGCATGTGACACCTCGGGGCGTAACTAAGTAGTTATAAAGGTGTAAAACACCTAATAAAAACAAAATAAACTGGTTGGAATCTTTCCGGTAAATATCACAAGGTGTCCTAGCCGGTTCCTAATAATAACAACAAATCGGAGCGGCGGTTGTGTATTTACCAAATTCTATTCTAAGCGACTTCCTAGTGATGGCTTCGTCCAGTGCTATCGCCAAAAAAGGATGCATTGAGGTCCCCGTACACCTGCGTCACAGATGACAGAATAGACCTGCGTATCGTAGGTATAATACCTTTGAGGGCCAGCGCGTGGTTCCGCAGCGCGGTTGTTCGTAGATCTTCAGAATTAATTTCGTAGCGTAACGTAGGCCATATAGAAGATACGGGCAGTTGATCACGTAGGTCCGCGGAAGACGCACAACTGCTGACGACCTTCTTTACAGATGCGCGTGGCGCTTTGTTTGTCACGAGGACGACAGACGTCTCCGAGAAACGTAGAACGTACGCATCGAAGTTTTGTTTTTTTTTTTAATTTTGTAGCATTAGTATCTAATGAAACTAATTTAGGTACAATATGAGGTTGTTTTCGAGTGACGACGGCGATATAAAATCAAAGCCAAGCAGAGAACAAAGGATTATTTGATCTTTGAAAATCATGAAAAGATTTATGTCGTGATTCAGATTTTTATTGAAAATAGGAGTCATACATAATGTGTAATAAATAATATAGTTCAATTTAAAATTAATTCATTGTGGTCATCGATATAAATAAAAAAGGAAGATAGGGTACGCTCTAATATCACGACATTATAAAATGGAGAAAATTTAACACAAGCATATAAAGTACACAGCTAGGTATACTTCCATTGTAAATATATGTTACGTTTTAATGAATAACAATGAGAGGAAGACAAGAATGCAGTAGACGCACATACGGCACACTACTGAGAGTCAATCAGGAGACATTGCCTTATTTTTTCATTCCTGATAGGTTAGCCTTTGACCACTATCTCACCTGATGGTAAGTGATGATGTGGTCGAAGATGTTGTTCAAACTAACCTAGAATTACTGTCTCTCAAAGACAGCTGCCGGAACACACCATTAAGTGCTTGGCGACAGAATTTCTACTTGAGGGTGGTAGCTAGCCAAGCGGGTATTCGCAAATTGCCCTACCACCATGCCAGATTCGACACGTTCGAGATACGTGGCCGTTTTTCCCATTTTTTATAAGTTCAATGATTGTGGTAAAACTTTTTAGGAATGCTTGCAAAGCTATGTTAGGAATGCTTGCAAAGATGTTAAAGCAAACTTTGTTTGCTGTAACATCTTGGTCTTGGTGAGAGGTATGATTGTCTTTTTGAGAAGAGAGCGAGGGAGGAGCAACCTGTTTCACCCGAAGCTGTGCCAGTAGCTAGAAAGTATACGACAGACTTTTTTTTAAAGCATAAATGTTAATGTTATAATGTGACAGCTGTCCTTGAGAGTCAATGTCATATATAGGTTTAGTCTGTTTATCATCGTCAACCATATCACTTACCATCAGTTAACCCTTAACCGGAATCGTTATTTTGACCAACCTAACTGGAAACGTGGGTCTATTTGGACCCTAAAGTGAAAACCCTCATATTTCCTAAACTATTTTAGGTTACCACATAAATGAATGAATATTATAATAAAACAAGTTATCTACAAAATATAAATATGTTTTTATTAAACAATATCTTAAAATTATTTTATTTTTTTATAAACAAGACTTACTCTTATTTTTGGCAGGAATTTTTATATACCACACTTTGATATATAATTAAACCATAAAAAAAACGTAAAATGCAAAAAATATATTTATAACAGGGTTTTCCGTATCTTCCCCTTAACAAAAATATAGATTCTTCAAAGCAAAAGTAAAACATAAAAAAAATGACATCCTAATCTAATAAGGAACAAAAATATCAATATCAGTCTATCAATCTAAGTATGGCACTTGATACACATTACTTTTTTTGTACCACTTTAATCGATTTTTTCCTCTGTAACATGTGTCACTTGATGTTTGTCATCATCATCATCAATTATACCATTGTCAGAATCACTTGAGTTAGGCGAAATATCAAGTTGTTGTCGCTAATGTTTTCGTCTTCACAAGGTTGAAAATCACTTAAAAATTCTTTCTCTGTATCTATTTCGTCTAATAATAATTCGCTGATCTCCTTGTCACCAAGATATTGAGTCATTTTTCTTATAAAATGCCTGAAACAATACAAAATAAAAAAGTATGCACTAAGAAAAAACTTACGTAACTAGAATCGTGGGTCGAAATGGACCCGGCGATCGCACGTACCTCTACTTCCAGTAAACTCCAAGCGCCGAACGTCCGGCCCCCGCCGGATCTCGCGACGTCATGAGATTACATGGGCGCACAAGCGTGTAGCTTCGCGCGTTTCAAAATAAAACAGTTTTTTAATTGACGGTGGGTCCAAATTGACCCACGATTCCGGTTAAGGGTTAAGGGAAAGGATAGCCTATCAATGATTAAGAAACGGCCTTGCTACTACCCCTGCCCTTTACGAAGTCGGACTGTGTAGAGTGGGTACGTAGGTAGATGCTGCTCGACTGTTTTGTGTTGGCCACCTAAGATATCTCCAATTCTTACGTGAACATAATTTAATTGATTACAATTCCCTCTGCAACGCAGTAATCAAGAAACATAACCGACAAGCAGCAGCTTTTACAATCATTATGTTTCTATCCTACTCCATGTGGGGAACAATTTGGCTTCTGTAACTTCATAAAAGATAACACAAAAATATATATTATATATATATATACACATATATATATATACCTATGTTTCCTTCCGCTGACAACACAAGGACAGAATTGAGAAATGAAAAAGATTGTGTGTTGGTTTGGTTTTAAGGCCCAGAAAATAAGAAATAATTCCAACAATATATAGAAAATCTCATAAACCAGATACCACATGGCATGCCTCCTTGGGAATGGTTCGCGGTGTTAGTTTACTTGCTACCTAGGGTAATCTAGTATGGAGCTCTGATGTGCGCCCAAAGTACAGCAACAACACACCCACATACGTGAGTGGTGGAATGCTGTGTGTGGTCCCTAATAGGCACTACACATCCAGAAGCCTTCCTCACTAGGATACTCTTACCACCTAACTCTTGGGATAATATAACTATAATCATGTTGAAGCCACGCATGACATTAAGCACGGCCTTAATAAGTATATATACCTCTCTTCCCGGGTGCCAGGCTAGAATGACACATCCCCATCACTTCACGTGGGTGTCGTACGAGGCGATCAAGGATGAAATACTGGAAGGTGGGCCAGCAGCGCCTTCTGAGGAACTTTTTTTTACACTGCTATCCCCTAGACGCTTGCCAAGCGTGGGAATCAGGCAAACCCCACGTTCAGCAGTGGAAAATCCGGCTGATACAGTCAAGTATCAGTGTTTATCCTAGACAGCAATGTACAAGTATTAGCACTTGCTTTAGGTTGAATTAGTAGACATTATAGTGTACTCATCAAGACGTTTCCCTCTCCAGGAATACCACCACCTAGTAACAGTTACACGACTGTCACACTAGAAGTAAACACTAAAGAATACTACGTTTTTAAGAGAAGCTAGCTGGATAATGGGGATCAATTTAAAACTTGCAGCGCTGCACCGCTGCATTCCCGCACCCAAACAAGCAGAATGCGGCGTCGTCGTGGCGTGTCTGCGTGCATGGTGCGTGCAGCGAAGCCGGTTCAAAACAAGCCTCCCCTCTCTACAATAAAACCGACCGAGCGTTCTAAATTCGAACAGTCCTACGGTAACCGCGCTCATCCCAACTCCGTCCCTTTGTAACGGCAACATTCCATTTTTGAAAGCGACGCGTGCGGAAATGCCCAAGTGACAAAAAGATATAACAACAAAAGAGTTTGAATTTCGAGAAAAAGTGATTAGTTAAGTTGTGTGAAGATGTCGGTCTCCCTAGTGAGATTTGGACTGAAATCGATGGTTAATATGGAAAGGCAAGCTGCTTTGATTTCTGCATCCAGTGTTCAGTATCAAGCCAAAGTGAGTACCTGCCCATATTCACGATCTCAGATTATTGATTTATTGCAGAAGGTTATGTTTAAGCATCTAAAAAGAACTTAGGTACTTTCCTCGCACTTTTATTATGTATATACCTATTGCTTCCATATCACTGTAACTCACCGAGCTTACACATATGCGCATGGTTTTTGTATTGGTTGGTACTTCTATTTACATTCCAAGCTAGATATTTAATATAAATTCCTTACCATACTCTGTCACAGTCTGCTTCTGAACTGACTATTTGAGCGTTTTTTCATTGTTCATAACCCTTTTTATATTCTTAGTTTCCTTAAATAAGACGAGACTTAAACGGATCCAATAAACTTGAAACTATAACGTAAAAAAACAGTATATGTATGCATACTCGTACTTTTCTACTTTGTCGGTAGCACCAAATGAGGAACGTTTTGTGTCAATTTGTTTGTGAAATGAACTTTTTATTTTGGCCGGGTGTAACCTTCTAGAAAGAATAATTGACGACTATATTCAAAACTATGTCAATAGATACATAAGCGGTTGTTTGTATACGGTACTGTTTCAATTTTGAAATAGAACATATTATGCTTCCATGTGAAAATTGTTATTTTCTCTAATTATCTCTGAGTTTGGTCAGAGATGGGTTCGAACGGTTGCCGCATCTCTAACCGTCACATTGCAGGTGCGCTGATATAAACCTTCTTCAAAGGTTTTTTAATTTGTTTTTCACTGACAGGCTTATATTTTAGTGACATTATTTTAAAAACATCTCCATTTTAAGAAGGATGTGGAGATGAATACAACGGTTGTTTAATTAAGTTTGATGTTGGATGCGTTGATTTTCGAAATAGTTCTCAGACTCTATTTTTGTCTGAATGTACCTAGGTAAATATTGAGGTTAGCATTTTTTTTAAATTGGCTATATGCTATGCACAATGTATCTGTTCTTTCAACAAGAAATTAACCGCTACGTATGTATCGACCGGAGTCGATATCGTCCATTTACGAATGAAATTCAATTTTTTTTTATCATGATGCGCAAGGGAACGTTTTATTTTATTTGGGGTAAGATTGATATGTCCTGCACCGACATTTCGCTTGAGGTGTATTGCAATTGCCAGCTATCTATCCATTAGTGGTGGCGGCAGATTTTGGGTCGTTGGCTGCTCCGTAGGCGTAGATATGTGTGTGTTGGTAGTGGTGTGGATATCTTCGGTGATAAATTGATAATGGCCTTGTAGTCCCGTTGTGTTGCTGTCGGCTTCACAGTGCTATAGTTAATGCTTGCTACATTAGTTCTAAGTAGCAAATATCTCTCTTACAAATACAACCTCTGACATCCTGTTATTTCTGTTTTGAGCAGATATAAAGAAAATGTAGGTTAGTGGTAGTTCTTCAAATTTTAGTAATTGTAATCAGATCTACTCGTGACCACGGTCAATGCAACTTGATCGAAACGTCGAGGTTACTCAAAATATAATTATTTTGATGTTTATTCGTGCGTGAAAAGACCCGTTTAGGATTTAAAAACATGAGTTTAGTTCACGAAAGTTTAAAGAAATGTAATCAGATTATTTCTCTGATTTTGTTTAGTTAGAGTTAGAAACGTCCGTGTGGTGCCTGGCCAGAATTTCACGCCCCATCTCTTTGTGGATGTACTAGCAGCGCCTTCTGAGAAATTGCGATCTCAAGACGCCTGCCAAGCGTGGAGATTATGGCAAACCCAATGGAGGAGTCTGTGTTCAGCTGTGGACAATCCGGCTGATACACACAGAACAGACATGGAAATATGGATTGGAAATTGGATATGTCATCCACTATCAATCATTATCCTCAGGTTTTGTTCTCTCTCGGTGTGAAGACAATAGATCCCATACTTCCATTCACAATGTGAAAATAACTGGTAAAGGTTCTTTAAGTCATCACTTGGGTAGCTGTTATGTTTTGCCAGAGTAAGGTATAGCTTATATAGTTATAGCTATAAGGAGAGAGTATATAGATAATATATATATATATATATAACTATAACTAAAATAGGTATACCTATCTTACTTGTAATGTAATACGAGGAGAATGCTTTATTGCAAAAAAATACTGCCAGAGCAATTAACTATCTCTTTAGTAATTCTACCTATTTAAATAATAAAGGTACCTGTTACTATGCCATATTCGTTTGAAAATTTTTGACCTTACGATACTCGTACTTAGCCAAAACTCTAGAACTGGTAAACGGTTGTCTAAGCGCATATAACCTAAATCACTTTTAGACTTTTTATCTCGACCCGATAGTCGTAGTAAAACGTATAAAAACCATAGTAAAACGTACAAATGTATTTTAATATTGTTATGTTTGCAATAACGCCTGTTATGCGGATTACATTACAAAATCACAAATATACGATAGGAGATTTTTTTTTGGATGGACGCGGGTTCGTATCCCTCACATGACTTAAATTTTTCCTATCGTATATTTCTAATTTTGTAACGTATAAATGTATGTCTATTATCTTAACTACCTACCTTCTCTTCAGTCGCCTGAAGCGTTCGAAGCAGGGCTTGCATAACGCTCGCTGCGGTCATTATTTGGATGGGTGACCGCTAGTGACATTTACTAATGAGCGCTTCCGTCTTTCGGAGGGTCGTCGTCGGTAGTGGTCAAGGACTAGCCTATCAGCTATAGAAAAATATATGTTATGAGGGAGTCATCAACATATTGTGATGTCCTACTGACTCCCAAACACATTGGCTTAGGGCAGGAAAAAGATGATGAAGACAGGTATCCACATAATACAAAGTATTTATGTAATGAATGGACTCAATAGTTAATATTACTTATCACTTGCATTAAGGACAAGCGAAAGTTGGTAGGTCGGTACCTAATGGATGTTTTCTTTGATAAAAGGTTATCAATAGTCTGCTTCTATTTCAATGCTTCCAAAATAAACTTTATGTCTACAGTGTAGGAGCTATTTCACTGTAAAGAAACCTACTAGTTACTGAGTTCAAATGAGTAGAGATAAATATAGGTCCAACCTTTGGAACATAACAAAACCTTTAAAAAGTATATCGATTACAGTAAAAAGTATACAGATTACAATAAAGTAAGAAGTTTATATGCAAAAACGAATGACAATTAAACCTTATTACTAATAAGTTATTAGTAGTTATTAGTAACGTACTTATCTCAGTGCTAGAATTGAATGGAAATAAAAAATAAGTCGCTAGCTTGCAACACATTTATTGAAACCTTCAATTACAACCAAAATCTTCGATAAAACAAAAATAAGCTGACATGTTGTTGCCCACGTAGGCCCTTCCTCCGTGCCCTTCCGTATTATTACATTATTATTATCTAAGCACATGATTGTTATGCCTATGTACTGTTCTATACAATAGTAGGTAGCTAACTAAAATTAACCTTGGTTTCGCTTAGTAAACAAAACAAATGGTTGTTCGCAGTAGAGTAAACACTTCAGGTAACATATTTTTAAAGATGATAAGAGTTTTTTTTTTTTAATGCCTGATAATTAAGCCTTTCACTACTATCTCACCTGATGATAAGTGATGATGTGGTCGAAGATGTTGTACAGGCTAACCTAGAAGTACTGGCTCTCAAGGACAGCTGCCGGAACACACCGTTAGGTGCTTGGCGACAGTTTTTCTACTTGAGGGTGGTAGCTAGCCAGGCGGGCATTCGCAAAATACCCTACCACCATGCTGTAACGACTGCCATCCTAAGACAACAACCGGGACCGACGGCTTAACGTGCCCTCCGAAGCACGGAAGCGCTCAGTAGTAATGTCACTAGCGGTCACCCATCCAACTCATGACCGCGGGCGACGTTGCTTAACTTTGCTGATCGGTTAAGAACAGCTAAGTAAACTTCGCTACGAGCGCTTCACTTAGTGATAGACTTGCGATAGACCACTATCTCGCCAGATCTGATGCGAAGTGATCATGCGATCGCAGATGTTCCTGAGATCCAGTAATTCTAGGCTTATCTAGAATTACTGGCTCTCAAGGACAGCTGCGGGACCACACGGCTGCTTGACTACAGATACTGAGTATGGTAGCTAGCTAGACGGGTATTAGCAAAATGTCCTACCATCATGCTATAACGACTGGTATCTTATAACTTCTAAAGATTATATCATTTATTTGTGACCAAGCCACACTACGCACTACTGGAACAGGATATACCGCAAAATAATAATAATAAAGTTAATTTCCAAAAACATACCATAAACCTATAGTAAAGATTAATAATACAATGTTTAGATTTTGTTGTCTTAAGTAAAATAGAAGTTTGGTCAGTCCGCAGAACCTACACTAAGATTTAACTTGTGTTGTATGTATCGACGGTATGTTTCTTTTTCTTGGATAAAGTTTTTCCTTTGCTATAAAGCCGACTGCTTGATGTCCAATTTCATAAAATTCAATAGCATGTCAAATTTAAACTACTGCAATAAGACGTCTATGGTGAAAAAGTTCTATCACATTTTGTTGGTTACATATATTACATTTATCTTCGTATAGTTAAACAGTATTATTATATGTTCTATGTATTATTATATGTTCTATGGTTTACCTATAGTTTGGTGCAATTGGCCCTGATTCTGACAGACAGACTTTTTGAAGCGCTCATAGCAAAGTTTACTTACCTGTTCTTAACCGATCAGCAAAGTTAAAAACGTCGCCCGCGGTCATGAGTTGGATGGGTGACCACTAGTGAGTGACATTACTAATGAGCGCTTCCGTGTATCGGAGGGCACGTTAAGCCGTCGATCCCGGTTATAGTCTTACGATGACGGTCGTTACAGCATGGCGGTAGGGCATTTTGCGAATGCCCGCCTGGCTAGCTACCACCCTCAAGTAGAAAATCTGTCGCCAAGCACCTAACAGTGTGTTCCGGCAGTTGTCCTTGAGAGCCAGTACCTACTTCTAGGTTAGCCTGAAAAACATCTTCGACCACATCATCACTTACCATCAGGAGAGATAGTGGTAAAAGGCTAACCTATCAAGCATAAAAAAATAAATAAATAAAGACAATGCAAATTCTTGTTGAATCTTGTAGAAATGGAAGTTTACTATAGTTGGTCAATTTCAAAACTGCATTTAGTTACCTATTGCACCAGCTTACTCAAGTTACATATTATTTATGTCCAGTCACAAATTACCTACTAGTTCTACAGTCCTGCTACATTGCAGCTGCATTGTCAACTAGGTATATTAATAAAACTGAATAAGACTATCGTGGCTAGTTGGTATAACCGCTCACCATGTCATGGCCATCACAGGCCAATGCCCCAAGCCAAGCCATGTTACTTGAAGCGTCTCGATCTAAACACATTGCACGAATGCACACCACGATGCAGCTAGATATAGTAAGTTACAGAGGTTTTACTATATTTCTTGTTTCCGTCACAGCGATTTTCTAAGAGTGCCCAGGGTAGTGGGCAATTTTAGAAACGTACTACGTTTTTTTGGCAGGAATACTACCTTTAATTCTGCTCCCTGTCAATAAGTATTGATGATATACTTTGACAGGTGATACCTTGAGATAAGTCTGTTGGCGATTTGTACCATATCTTCCTACTTGGTGAAAGATGGTAGCAGAACAAGCACTTGAAGATATTTTTGCCGTCGTCGCGATTAAGCGAGTCTCATAAAGAACAATTTTATAACATAATATTCTAGATTATATAACAAATAACATGTCTGATCCGAAAACACAACTCCATGTATTTCTCTCAATAAAATAATAATATCATAAATACAGCACTAAAATTTCGCGTAATTAAGTTTCATGTCTATATAGTAAACCGTCTCAATAATAATAATATTTCTAATTATTATTTAGGACCCATGTAAGTACCTGTAAAAGAAATTCAGTTTTTAAAAGTTCACTTTTATATAATGTATTTCAAATATTTAACATATTGCGTAGTACTGTTTTGCTCGCTCGCATGCAAAACGAGGTCTCCCCGTCCCCTCAGAATATAATTTTGTCAAAGACCACTTCGTCTTAACTTAGTGGCACCAATGACCGACAAGAACCAATAACCGACACTTTATTTTTTGATTCAATAAAATAAGAGTAAGAAATCGATTTCTTAACATGGCAACACTGTACCATAGATAGCACACTTTTGACTGGCTCCCATTGACATTTAAGCAAAATCCTCCATTTTGTTTTGAAAATGGCGGTTTAACAACTGATTGCGGCTGGAGTACCGGTGAAAATAACAACATTTCTTAGTGAAATCCTTAAGGAAGTGAGTACATTTTTTGTTTATTACAATACTGTATTGTAACTTATTTGAATTTTATCTTTTTTCACGGGTTACTATAAGAACTATAGGATCCATTTTTGTTATAACGAGATTTTAAGGTTATTTTCATATTAGTAAAATGTTGGTGTCGATCACTGGTTTTCACAAACTGACTTTTCCAATAATCGACACGTGTCGATACTAATTTTTTGAAACATTTTTCATTTGACAACCGAATATAGTTCTTATTACTTTGCGCATTTAGTAGATATTTGAAGTAAACTAATCAAAGTCGAGCTACCAGTAATCGACAAGTGTCGATTATTGGGGAATAATATATGTCGATGATTGGTTCTTACAGATGGCTCCGAGAAAAAATTATTCGCCCGAGCTGTTAGAAAAAGCTGTAGAAGCTGTTAAAAATGGCGAAAAGATTGCACTTGCTGCGAAACGTTTCGGAGTACCTAGGATTACGCTCCATGATAAAATTTCGGGAAAAACAACAATGGTTTGTGCTATGGGTCCGAGCACAGTTTTAACTAAAAGGGAGGAAGACATTTTGGAAAAGTGGATAATAGCTTTATATGAAAGACATATTCCACTGACAAAAGATTCGCTATTAGACAGTGTGCAAAAAATAATAATTGATCAAAACAGACCGAATCCTTTTACAAACAGTAGGCCCAGCAAGAATTGGTTTCAGTCGTTCATGAAGAGACATCCAAACTTGACACAAAAAGTACCAGACAACTTGTCAAGAGCTCGAGATAATGTGTCTGAAAATAACATCAGAACTTGGTTTACTGAGATAGAAAGTTATTTGGATGAAAATAACTATAAAACTATTTTAAACGACCCACACAGAATATTCAACGCAGACGAGACCGCGTTCTTCTTGTCACCTAAACCTGGTCGTGTACTTGCCAAAAAAGGAGATAAACACGCATACAGCAGCTGCGGTGATGAAAAGGACAATCTTACTGTCCTAATAACTGGAAATGCAGCTGGAGACCTAGCCCCTCCAATGATCATATTTAATTATGAACGAATTCCTTCAACTATCGCTGTCAGTGTTCCCGATGAATGGGCAATAGGTAAATCGGAGAGTGGGTGGATGTGTAGCAGCACGTTCTATGAATATATGACTAATGTCTTCAATCCTTGGTTAGAGCAAAATAATATTGAAATACCGATCTTGTTTTTTGTGGATGGCCACAAATCACACCTAACGCTTCATTTATCAAATTTTTGCTCCGAAAATGGTATTGTAATCGTTGCTTTGTACCCAATTCTACGCATCTTCTACAACTGATGGACTTATCAGTATTCAGACCACTCAAAGCTCATTGGAAAAAAGCTTTTTTATTTTAAGAAATTTAATAATTAGTTAAGTAAGAATAACTTTACAGTAAATATTGTTGATTTTTGCAATTTAAACTTTTTGAGAATAATTTGTTACTTATATTGACCTTTTTTATAATAGTTACAAAAGTGTGTATGTGTGTATTTGTATGATTAATACACTTTAGATATGGATGTTGTACTGTGGACAATAAATGAATAGGTACTTATTAAACAGTTAATTTTATTTTAATGGCCCACTTAGCAGGTGGTGATTTGGCAGATACACATTATAGTCAACAGTCGATAACTGGGTGTCGGTAAGTGGCAACTGTCGATGACTGGGTGTTGACTACTGGAGATTCGGTGTCGATGATTGGAGATTTATATACTTTTTATTTTTTTGGGTTTTTTTTCTAGTCCGTGTATAGTTAATAAAAATAATACATCCTATTCTTATCTCAAGAATATACCTTACCATACTCAATCGTTACTTTTGGTTTAAAGATGACTAAATGACCTTTAATCTTTTAAAGAACTATCTCCTTAAAGTGTCGATCATTGGTGCCACTACGTTAGTATTACCCCAGACTTTCTTCTAAAAATTTATTTTTATTTTTTAATGCTTCATAGGTTTTCCTTTGACCACTAAGTGATGATGTGGTCGAACAGTTGTTGAGGCTAACCTAGAATTCAATTTATTGATTGTTAGATGTTGTTTACCAACACATGTTGCTCATAAACACATTATGCAATACATATTTGTAACCAAATGCAATAAACCTTAAGGTTTCTTACGGACAAGTTTGACCACAATCTCCCGTGAAAAGAGCCGTGGACCTTCGATTCTGTGTCACAAAACCGGAACAAATTCCTCCTACCTGCATATAATGTATAAAATTACATCGATCGTTACTTACACTTTATATGCTCCTTTTTTATTCTTCTCTTCCAGGCAGAGAAAATCGCTGATGAAATTCCGAACTATAGCATTATAATTAAGAAAATAAGCTGACACAAGTATACTAATTAATTAAAAAAAGTAAAAAACCCGATTGCAAATTATTTATTTTCGTGAAACATTATTTTTTTCTTCCATTGAAATTAAAACTGCAAGTTATATATATTATAGGTATGGAATCCTTTTTAATGCCCTTCATTTTGATATGCCACTGGGTGGGTTTGGATATTTTTTTTTTGGTAACGCACAATTTGGCGTCTTAAAGCCAGTTTCTATTATTATTTTTTTATGTACCTAGTGTCACTTGCATTATCAAGACAAATCTAATGATATCTCATACATTAAACTAGATTTAGCCGTTAAGAAGTTATGGTGGAATAAAGAAACTCACAAACATACATACGTTCTTGAACCCTGAAAACATAACTTTCCTTTTTTGGACAGTCGTGTAAAAAATACAGGAAATATTTTTTTTAACTACAACCGTCTACATAGCACGTGACACGCTCATCCAACTGAACTATCTTAGTGAGTGAATCATAGCTCAAATTTATTCCTTCACTCCTATCGTTCAACCGTTATAAAGCTTTGACAAGTCCCTCTGTCACAGCTGATTATCATGAGCAATGTCAAAATGATCACCATCAGGATGCATGGACGATGGACCTCTGTCTTCTTGTCATCCGGCGACCTCAAATCAATGCAAGCGATGATTTGCGAATTGGTTCAATGTAAAACAACGGGCGATATGATTACTGAGGTCATTCGCCAATAAAAGTGACAAACGACAGTCAAATCGAATGGGTCTTTGACAGATTTTTCGGTTGAATATAAACATCTTAATCTTCCTTACCTTGACATCTGACACATTGGTTACCAATAGGGGTCAACAGGAACTTAAAGATCTGTTCGCCCAACATTTTATAGGGGACCAGAGGAAATACATTCCTGTTCGCCCCCACAAAAGTTTTATAAAGCACAAAAGGAAATAAATTCCTGTTCGCCCCCATGGGGTAGGTACGAAGTGTTAGGAGACAAAAGGAACAATCCCCCGTGTTGCACGTATTTGGGGTCAGTATTTTACGTCTTCGCTAACAACACTAAAGGCAAAAAACAGACTTTATCACTTGTACCTCGTGCCTATTACTCAGTGAGAGTAACCATACCTCTATCCACATTATAGAGGTAACATGTAAATGCCAACGAACTTCATGACCAACTATACTCCTTCTAGAATGTTTATACTCATTTATAAGAATGAAATCTGATGCAATCGCGCAGTCAATTAAAATGATCATGGAAATTAACCATTCCAAGTTCCAATATTATGCATCTGCTTCTTTTTGATAAATAATTTTATATGTATACAGTATATATCTATGTACTTAGATACTTATTATGACTTTACGTTGTCGTCAGTTTATTTCTTACCACTCAAGTTTCGGCAGATTCTTTTTGTCCCATCTTATAGCGGGCGAGCCTTTAGACAATTAAGAGGAACGGGAAGAGAAGCTCCTACAGAAAAACAGGTATTTTAACAAAGTAATGCTGTCTCCCCGCTGAACGTCCGAACAGATAAGGACAAGTGCAGCTTCTTCAAGTTTTGACTTAGAATTTGCGCATAATTTGCGTTCTGGGAGAAAACTTTTCTCCTATAGTAAACGTTAATCAAATCTAAAAATTTTGATCTTATTTAATAACTGACAGAAAAAACTAGGTTTATGGGTTTTCCTTTTTCTTTATTTATCATTATTTTTCCTATAAATAATTCACAAACTAGAGATACAAGTTTTGAGAAAATATCGATATATAAATACCCACTAATTCAAACTCCTTTAATATAATGATAAAAATCAAAACATTTAAACCTGGATATTGATAACATCTATAACAATTCCAAAAATCATCAAAATAGTTGATTGTTTAGGGGGTAAAAACGTTTTCTCTTTTTGTATCAAAATTCGATACTTCCCTCCAGTCATAACGGCCAAACTTACATCGCTGTGTACACAGACCCATAGTACAAAGCGACGTTTAACGCTACTCGACCAGCGAGGCAGGCAGAAAGTAAGACGTAACACATAGGTAACCAACACTATAAATATAAGCTACAACATAGCTTAAAAAGTTGTTGGTAAACATAGAGTTGCATGTGCGCAGTTGTCTGGGGAAGGCTATAAATAGAAGCAAGGACGAATGCACCCCATGCCTGCGACGCAGTTCACTTGGTAACGAGCTTCAATGGTTTTCTTTTTTGTATTATGAATAAATGCACGTGGTAGTATATTTGTAATTTTGTTATGTAAGCCGCATAGCAGGCGTTATTGCAAACATAACAATATTAAAAGTATTTTGACTTCATAGAGCGTCAAACGCGACTTGTATGTGTGCGCACCAGAAGGTCTAGAAGGCACGTGCCTCTAGTGGGAGAGCCGGTTGCAATTATATCAACCTCATCGTATACCCCAATAGGCTATCTTGCCAGCTGTAAAAATATCAACATCATTGGGTACCACAACTAGCCATTTTTTTTTTTTTAGTTATTTTCTATGTTATTGTGACGGAACAAGCTTGAGGTCCACCTGACTTTAAGCGGACTAACCTCTGCCTAAAACAGATGCATTTCGTCACAAGTCACGAATTGCACTGTGCCCGTCACCTTACGGCATAGTTATTAAGTGTCATGTGCCTGTAATTTCACTGGCTCTCAAGGATTGCTCCCGGAACACACCGTTAGGTGCTTGGTGACATATTTTCTACTTAAGGGGGGTCGCTAGCCAGGCAGCAATCGCATAATATAAAATACCATGCGGTAAAGCTCAAGCCCGTGGTGGGTTCGAACCATGGACCTGCTGTGCGGCAGTTCATAGCCAATGCCACTGAGCCATCACTGCTTCAAAATATGAATAAATGCACGTGGAGCAATCTCGACGGTTTCGTGGCATGGTTTTCCTGATGCTACTAGATGCTGTTAGCATAGTGAAAGAAACAAGTAGTTCATAGAGCGCCGTGTGCGCGCTTGTAAGCACGAGGATGCACTTCTAGGCTAGCCTGAACAACATCTTCGACCACATCATCACTTACCATCAGGTGCGATAGTGGTCAAAGGTTAACCTATAATGCATAAAAAAAAAACAAAAAAAAAGGATGCACACGATGAAAAATATCTAGCGCGTCCAGAGTCCGTTGATTTATTTAAGGTAAATATTAGGTTTAAGGTCTTTATAAAATACTTATAATAATTTAAAAGTAAATACTTTTTGATAATGTTTGGGTTATCACAAAAAAAAGAAAAAAAAATATTTACAAAAAAACTATATCTGCAAGATGTTAGAAGTAATCTACCTATTTTTCATAATTTTATTGTTATCAGACAAAGAGAAACAAATCATAAAAGCTTCGTTATATTTACTTTGTTGGAATCATGCGAATGCTTTGATTTTACTAAATGAGCACGAAAATGTATTAACTTATCAACAAGGCATAAAATAATAACTTGAATGCATCGCCATTTTAAAAATATCGATTTTTATTAATAATAAATTAAAAATGCGTCTGATTCCATAGATTTGATCTGAACCATTCTATGCTCGCACATTCAATCAGTGCCTCAATGTTATTGGCGTAGTTACAAGCTTTAAAGAGAATGTAATTAATAACAAACATAAAATTCGTTTCTGTAGGTAGCTACGAACTGATTTGCTATAGTATATCTATACATATCACATAAAAACTAGGTACCATAAAATTAAGAGCCTTGTAGTAGGTACTGCCTTGCATATTCATACTTAGGGAGGCAGCATTTAAAGCTTCTAAGCGTCTCCGCTCAAACAATTTTTTGGTTTTACTAAGCCAACTAGCTTATTTCTGCTTAAGACCCCGCTATACCTAGACTTAGTCCGTATGTTGTTTATTTTTATTATATATAGGTATCACGCGCTACTTCATGTTATCTTTGGAACAAAAGTACCTTCTTGGTATTCGGTATTACTTCAACACAAAACTAAACAAATGAATAAACGCCAGCAGTGCAAGAATTTGAAATAATGTTTGCAACGACACTGTGGTAGAGACTCACGTATTACCAATGCACATACATATACATTTACACGCCGACCTGCATAATGAGGTCGACGACCTCGCTATCGCGCCCACATGATAAAGTTGCCCACTTGAATGTAAATAACAACATCAAAACTGCATATGTACGAGCCTAGAAGAAAATATACATAGCAGTCAGAGGAAATGTAACAAAGGTCATTCATGAAGTAACAGCATGCACTTACGAATTAATAATAATATTGTGATTAACAGATGACGAGACAACAGAGAAATGCTGAGACATATCAGATTTATTGTTTTATTATCAAAACAAAGTTATTCCCTCGCACCGCACCGCACAATACGTGAAGTTGAACTTACTTTTAGGAAAATACCTGTGTTATTAAAAACCACTCAGTATCCGAAGCTAAACGTGCTATAACCAAATGGTTGGGTTCACTTACTTTACTTACGAACAGAATGAAAATATTTTGGAAAAATAGTTAATACTAGTCATAATGTAGCCTCGCTTACATACCTTAATTATCTCTAGTCAGATTATTATAAATATATATTATAAATATTTATATGTATAATTAATATACTATGTATCAACTATATATTATGTGTATGTACCTAATTTAATTATACTAATAAGTAATAATGATTAGTACATAATTTTATGAAGGATTTATGTATATATTCTATATTACTGTTACTGTTTTGACTATATGAAAATTAAGCTCTTAATTTGCAATCTTATTCAATAATTGTCAGCTTAACACAAATACTTCATTGTAAATCTAAATAGGCCATCACGATACAGACTTAATCGTCTAGTGTGATGCCTACAGGTAACCTATAAACGTATATGTGCATTTTGGTAAATAAAGTATTTTGTACCTCGCTGACATACCTAGTAGCTCCTTTTTAGGGTGCCGCCACTAAAGGGCGAACTGAAAGACTCCGAAGTCTGTCTGACCGTAAGTCCGTTCGTCCGAATCAGTGTGTCATGGGACGGACGACACGGACATGAGGCAAAAACCTGCAATTTTGATATCTTCTGTAAAACGATGACACAAAGATGATTATCTCACGTATGGGTCGAATTGCACGTCTTTGTTAGGTAAAGATTGACTATATCTCAGCTGCAGCTCCCCACAGCAAAACACCATACGACATGACACTGTAGAAGTACGCGAGATAAACAAGCCTATTAGTAGCTACGTCTGTCAACTATTTTATTTTACGAACTGCATATGCAGCATATGTCTTCCGGATAGACCATGTATAATGTGGAACCCACTGTAAAGTTGATTTTGATTTCCAAGAAGACCATTGTCAATAGTTTATCTAGGCTAAACTTAATGTTTGGTTGAACATAACATATAAGTAACTTTGTGAAGAAAACTTTAAACATTTGGTATTTTTTGAATTATTAGAAGACACATATTAGACGTGATCCATTTAGAAATCATAGATAACACACTATTTACTTGAATAAGTTCACTATCTTCTATATCTACTTTAAAATCAGAGACGTATCATCTGCGAATAAAACAATTTCGCAGAAATCTTTGACTATGTAAGGCAGATCATTAATATACGCTAGAAACAGAAAAGGTCCTAAAATGTATCCTTGCTGTACTCCTATTTTTACCAAAGACACGGTAGAAGTATTACCATACCTTCTGTAGCCTGTCTGAAAGATATGACTGTAAGATATAAATAATATAATGAAAAGATTCAGGCGTTACTTTGCGGAAATCCATTTTTAATAATAACAAATATATAAAAAGTATTTTAGGAAAACATTAAATTAATTATTTAATAAAACACTTTTTAAAAATAATATCTAGTGACAATTCCGCCTAATTTCCTGTTAAGCCGATGTGACGTCACAAACGCCACGCAGCCAAACCGGAAGAGTATTCGACGCGTTTCGCTTCTAAACGAGCGCACGATCGAGACGTGTCTCAATCGTGCGCTCGTAGAGTCAAGACCTCCTGAGGATGCTTCGTTTAGAAGCGAAACGTTTTCTTATAATACTTTTAAAATATTTGTTATTATTATATATAATATATTCTTTATTTAAAAAATATTCATATTGGGGGGCTGTTGAAATGGTCTATTTTAGAAAATTGTTGTTAAGGAGTTTATCTCAAAAGCTAAGCTTGTTAGGAAACTGATTTTCGTTACATAATTACCTATAGTATGTAAGTACCATAATATTATACCGCTCACGCCGATTTAGAATGTGGTTGCAAAAAAACCTACAAACATTGTTTTCTTTCACAGGCTGTCAATAAAGCTGTTCTATAATAAATTTTTTTATGTGGCTAGCGCTTTTAAACAGTTATGTTATAATATTTATATAGAAGGCAAGTTTATGCAAGTACAATGAACCAGCTGCCGCCGCACTGTACCTACATAAAAAAAATATTTATTATAAAACCTTTGTAGGTAAAAAGTTTATTGAACGGCGTGACCTCTTTTGATTTTCTGTTGAACGTGTTTGAACTTTGACTCTGCCTGCGAGGTGGCTTGTATGGAAGTGGACGAGAATCTTTTAAGGCTTTAAAATGCTACTAAAACTTCATGACGAGATAGAAGAAAAACTGAGTCTTATGGCTTTCTCAGGGCCCCATGATATGCAATAAGTTATTTTCAGCAGGTAGTTGATAATTACGGCGTTAAATGAAATTTGTTCCAAAATCAAATAGGGGGTCAAGGGAATAGTTTTGTGAGTGGCTTCCTAGCGTATTCGGAAAGTTTATTATATTATATTATGTAGGCAGGACATCTTTACCATCTAGCACATATTTTCATAAATAGGTACCAAACCAAGGTACCACGCTAGAAAGCATTATGACTTGTGCTAAATATTTATTCATTATATTTAAAAAAAAAACACAAGTAAGTCCAATTTTAAAATAAAAACTGACTAAGTGCGCGTCGGGCCATTGCAACAGCTCGTAAACGAATAAATTGATCACAGCTCCAAAAGCATATTATACTTATATTTTATTGACCTCTAATCTTAGGCACCTGATGGTAAGTGATGATGTGGCCATAGACGTTGTTCAGGCTAACTTAGAATTGCTGGCTGGTTAGTTGCAACAGATTTTTTACTTGAGGGTGGTAGCTAGGTGGGCATTTGCAAAATGCCTTACCACCATGTTATAACGACTGCCATCCTAAGACAAAAACCGGGACCGACCGGATGCATTTTTTTGGCTTTTCTTGTGTAACTATAAGCAAGTTCTGAATAATAATTTAATTTATTTTCTATATCCATTCCATAAGATTTGGGACAACCTATTACATAATATTAAAACGTAAGGTTTGTAATTCATTCCGTTGGTGCAGACAGGCAACGGAGTCTCATTCATAGGGTTTCGTTTTGCCTTTTAGTTACGGAACCACAAAACCTTCGAAAGACGCTAAACACTGGTAAAAATAAACTTAGTCAACATATGTCATACATAACATAACATATTGATTTCTCAACCAATACAGTTTGCGAACGTCTTTGAAATACACTTTTATGTAATTTGTCACACTCATCAACGACACTACGGTGGTTACTATGACCAAAGATGTGACACGTATTCTTTTTCTAGGAAAAATCTACGCTTCTTGAAGACATGGAATCTTCCTTACCTTAACAGTTTCTATTACAAAAAGTTTAGAATAAAACAGGTCCGCTCATTCGGTAGATACAATCCAGTAGTTCGGTTGGTAGTAAATTGGCGAAGGGGTAACTATTTTACATTCCTTCTGAACACACGCAGTTTCCAACTTACCATCGATAAAATCTTTTGGCTTACCTACTCACAAAGCTTTTTTGTATTCTACCTCTGATACTATTGACGATCTTATTTGACTGTAGTTCTATACGCACAAATTTACATATACTTAATGCTATAAATATTAACAATAGCCTGCATTAACGACTAACATATTGTTAGTGCAGGAGGTATAACAAGAGTATAATGGAGTGGCTAGCCTGTCAGATTTTTTGACAGCTTTAACACCGCCGTGGTCAACGTTATCATCAGGGGCTTTAGGAATTTGATCTGCTTCTCAACACACTCCTTAGATTAGTGGTCACTTCCCCATTGGGTATGGCAAGACTCGGTCCCTCTTCGTAACAGCCCTTCTGTAATGAGATGGATGAGTTCTCCAAGAAAAGTGCGCCAATTGGCGACATCTTATGCCTGCTCATGTGGTACATATACACTTCAGTGGATGAGGGTTTTGTCAAGGCGAGGAAGAATGCGCCATCCGCTCCACGAAACTCCCCCACAAAGATTACCGTAATGTTATAACTGCGCAGTGTCAATGTAACGACTCGTCATACATTTCCACAGGGAGAAAGTTTGCACGACAGCTGTCAAGTCTTCTGAGTGTTGAGTATTGAGTGTCTCGTCCTAGTATAAGTGTTATAGTCGGAGATCTTGGTCTACAGAAGGATCACCAAGCGGACATGCCGGAGATTCGCCCAGGCGGCCTTCACCTAGTTGGCGTCGTGGTCCACCTGGGGGCACATCCCCAACGTCCAGTCGATGTTGATGATGATGCCCAGGTATTTTACAGTGCATTTCAACTTTACTCTTTGTATTCAAAGCTTTAGTGGAGGAGGCAGAATACGCTGTCCACCGATAAGTAGCGCGGCTGTCTTCCCCATTTTGACAGCTATAAGCCACTGAGGTATATCAAGCTATTCTGGTATTGCGTTCGAAATTCGCTGTAATCTGCTTGCGGATGGTATTCAGCCTCGCCCCAGTACGTTCGAAGCATTTTATATAAGTTATTTTCGAGGAAGTGAATAGGGTCATTCCTACTCTTTGTTCTTCAGATAGAAGGTGCCGGTCTTGGAGTCGAAATACCATCTGTGTTGGCTGCACACAAACAGCCTGGAGCAGTTCCCTTGCTTGTGATATCCCAATGAATCTCTGTCCTGAGTATGTGGGTACCCTATGACTAGGTTGGTAGGTATTGGACTAGGTAAAATGAAAAATCCCTTTTTCAACTCATCGATGCCACAATAAAAGCTAATGGTGGAACTCGAATCAGAACTTTAAATAGGTATCATACACAATACAACTACTGTACGACCATAACGCATATGCTTAGTGAGATGTTTAAGGGTCTAAGTTCCTTGACACGATTATAACATTAAAATGAGTACTATACCTAATAGAGAGAAGAATAGAAGTTGTTGCCTACCCCACGTAGTTGTTTATTATACAGAAATATGTTCATAACGCACATGTTATTTCAGTTGCTTCACACGAAACAGCCAACATGCAACGGCAATGTATGCTACCTCAAGGAGTCTCCACAGAACGAACTAGTGGAGAGAGCCGCCGTCGCTCTTCGGAGGAGCTACAGCAAGCAGCACGGTCGGCTTGAAGAGAATAGGAGGAAACACAGCGATTCCGATTCTGACTCCGATACCGAGTGCAAGGGATTGGATAGAGTGAGTAACTTTCTGCTTGTTATTCAGAGGACAAGACTTATTTTTAGTTGAGCCGTGTACTACCAACTCACCTGGTAAGCGATGATAGTGATAGTTGGTCGTAAATCCATTGAACCTTAAGCTGCCTGGCTAGTACAAAGTCTGTGGTCAAGTATCCAACGTTTCCGCTTCCTGACTTTATAAGTCAGATCCGATGTTATATAATAGATAAAAAAAAAATACTGATAAACTAGTCAGTAATCTCACCTGATGCTAGTGATGATGCGGATGATAACAAAGATAGATAGATAGATAGATAATTCTTTATTGTACACACCACTAAATTACAATATAATAAAATACGAAGGCTCACAATCAAGTGTTACAATGGGCGGCCTTATCACTAACAGCGATCTCTTCCAGGCAACCTTGGAATGGAGAGGAAATACAGGAATAATATGACGGGGGTGTAACAAACTAATATAAAAAAATGAGGTTAAACAAACTATGCTAACTTAAAATTTAAGCAAAAAAAAAATATATTTTTCTGAGATTATACAAAAACAAGAAGACCTAAATACGAATAATAATAATACACTAAGATGTTGTTCAGGCTCTCGTTGCTGCCATAATACATCGTAAGCACTTAGTGCTTGGCGACAGATTTTCTTCTTGAAAGTAGCTAGATGGGCATTCAATAATGAAGACCTCCGTGAAGATCTATTCGTAATTTACGTATGACGATAAATTCCTTTTTTGAGAGTAGCTAGCCAGGTGACCATTTTTAAAGCCCCAGCATAACCTTCCAAAACAGCATGTAAGTAACATGCATGTTTAGGGAAAATATATAGCTGAGTTGTTAAACGGTGAAATAATTTAAGTAAATTACATATTTATATATTATCATCATAATTTTATATTATTTTGGAACAATATAATTAGTAGTACCTACCTACCTACATAGATGTATATAACGTGACCAGTTACATAATTTAATTGTAAATCTATAAATAACGACACCAATTATGTGATTTAAAACTTAAAACGATTGGTGTATAAAATATCTTAATTATAATATTAAATTACTGAGAAAATGTTCTATATTTATTTTTATTATTCGTATTTCCAGTCAGACTTCTGGCGACGCAAGATGCGCACTGTCCACAACATCCTCGACGTAGACAAGGATGGCCTGATCTCATTCAACGACTTCCTTCTCCTGGCGGACCGGTTCAAGCAACTGGGAAATTTAGATGAACAGCATGCGAAGGAGTTCAGTGATATTATTAAGGTAACTTTTATTACTGCTATGCTTTTGTTTAATTCTTTTCAGTGATGGTGGTCAGTATTGCCAGTACAGTCAGTATAGTCACGGGCAGACTGACGGGAATTTGAGGGTGCATGACAATTAGTTGAAACGTAGTTACTTAGTACTCACCACATATTGAATATACTGTACTGTACTGAATCAGCCTCCCCCATTAAGTGGGTGTTTGGTATAATCCTCACGCTTGGCAAGCGGCTTGGGGATAGCAGTGTAAGATGTTAAATTTCAGAAGGCGCTGCTGCCCTGGTATTTTTCCGTTAGTTGCTTCTTATGTCTGCCACAGGAACAAGAGGTCCAATTCTAGCCCGGCACCCTACGGGGCATACTATTGAACTGATATTGAACTGATATAGAATGTAGAAGGATATACCACAGCAAGCCGCAGGGTAAACCGCAGTTGTGACTTATCCATACCTACTAATTCATTCTACTAGTTGAATCAAGAGGGAGATGGTATAGTCGTATATTCCCTTTGCAACTTAAACTAATACTAGAGAGCCATAGTTATATACATACTTACTACTTTTCAGTTATGTTTTTTTTTTCAAATTTGATGATTTTGCTAACGAATGATATAACTTTATTACGAATTTGATATAGGTAAACCCTTATATGAATCGGATAAAAACGAGAATTAAGGTCTCTCGTGATTTCACCAGGGGGCAAAAAACCAGGGCATATGACTTCTGTTTTAAAACCGCGTATCTGCCAGCCTTTATGGGCTCTATGGGTTAATTGTATTTGCTGTATCTTATATTATGTCAATAAAAATAATTTGTTTAAAACAATTTTTGTAATAGTAGGTACAATGTTTTACCTTTTCCCGCGACATCTCTGAACCATGGTCTGAACGAATAGTGTATAAAATCATCAAACTGCCAATGCCATTGGAATACTTGCATGGCTCACCTCCCTTTAGCAGATAATCTATTGTCAATCTACCATGTGGGTACCGTTTCTAGCCTTGAGAGTCTTGAGTCATTTTGGAATCGGTCCGACCTCGTGAAAATGTTTCCGTAAAATACGCCTAATGTATTGCAGCCGGTGTTTATTCCGGATTTCGTTAGGAGCAGGATATTTCCTACCCCCATCACGCCCGTACTTAGCCGAAAAGGCAGAGGTCGCTGTACAACTATTTTGCGCCAGTAATTCAGGACATGGCATGTACCAGTAGTACCTATGTCGTATATGTCATATAGGTGACCGTGTTATCTAATTCCTGGGCATTTGAGGCAGAAGTTATATCTAGAACAGTAGGTATCAAGATTTTTCGCCAAATCAATAAATCTAACCAATATTAAGTTTGAAAAAGATAGTGTGGGAATCAAAGCTGGTAGGGTCCACTTCTTCATGAAATTGACAGAAGATCTGAATTTACGCAGGTCTGTTAAATGCTACAAACTAAAATTAAAAATGTAAGTAGGTATATAAGTTTTCATTCTGCTAACGATAAAATCCAAATTAATATATACAGCTACAGTTAGGGGTGGGTTATTGATTGGCCATTACTTTTTCAGTAATTTTATATTATTTTTGACATAGTATTTGAATGATTGTTTGTACATTCAAAGGTTCAAAATGTTATTTATGCGTCTTTCATCTGGGTATTCTTTCTATAGGTATTTATTCATACACACTACGTAAAAATTTACGATAATCCACAAATCTGTATTATTATGTAATTACTAGATATTATTATCCGTCTATCTAACTAAATAAAAGCAAACTTGATGAGTAATGAATGATGAGCATAGAATCTAACAAAAAAAATATTATGCATTCAGATTATATTCAATTTGAGTGTGTGCGTTTAAGATAGTTAGCATAGCACTAATGCACAATATATCTTACCAATTTAAAATATATCTTATATTGATTGTAATTTTTAAGTATTATTACAATTTGGACTTAAGCATACACGGAGTAAGAACTTTAGTTTTTCACTTCAGATAATGAATAGATTCAGGCGTTACTTTGCAAAAATCCATATTTAATAATATCTCGATCGTGCGCTCGTAGAGTCAAGACCTCCTGAGGATGCTTCGTGTAGAAGCGAACGCGTCAAAAATTCTTCCGGTTTGGCTGCGTGGCGTTTGTGACGTCATGTAACAGGAAAATTAGGCGGAATTTTCACTAGATACATTTTTATATTTTATAGGTGTTTTATTAAAAAAAAATATTTGTTAATATTTTTCACTTCAACTTAGTTAAGTGTATGGTACTATAACTGTACCCTATTGTATTGTAACAGTTGACGTGGGAGGAGCAGTGGGGCGCCATAGACCCGTACAACTACGTGACCGTCGAGCAGTACCTCGAGGACATGCACCACGTGCTCAGCGACAAGACGCTCAAGAAGAAGGCGCACCGCTGGCTGCCATACTTGTTCAGGGTACGTTTTTTTATATAAGTATTTATAATTAGGCGATTGGGATTAACATATTTTCATAATTACAAATACAATACAAATACAAATAAATTTATTTCATCCTTATTGTGAAACATTTATGATGAGTCTGACTCTTAAACTAGGCTGGTGGCCTGTATTTCAAGAGCCAGGTCCTTCCTGGCTTTAGTGGATCTGTGACACATCTATATATATATTTTTATATTTTTTCTAATATACTATTTAGTAACAATTCAAAATTGAAGCAATACATTAAACAGATACATATAGGAAAAATATTTATACGAAATTTTGTTGACATTCGGAATTAACGTCTTTTGCAAATTTTTAATTATATAATATTTACGGTGTAGTATTGCGTGTATGAGTTTAAGTGTGTAGTATTGCGTGTATGTCTCAGTACTTAGAGGTGTTATAAACCCTTTTACTTAACCAATGTTGTATTCCAGGCATTGGACGCAGACAAATCGGGTTACATATCCGTGAATGAGTTCAAGCTGTTCTTCAAATGTCTCGGGCTGGACAATGAACACGCTGCTATTGCCTTCGCAGCTATTGACGTTAATGGGGTGAGTTGTGTATTCTATGTTGGTTTTTTATTCCGTCGACGTGATTCGCAGCAGTCATACATTTAATAGTCATTTAATTAGATTATTACAAAAAAAAACATGTCTGGGTATTGTGCATTCTAGCAGTAAGTATGTAGTTGCATATAAAAATCTTACAATAATGAAGGCTGTGGAAAAAATGATTTTTGAAAATGTTACTTTGAAAAATATCACATTAGTACCTATACAAGATGACCTTACTAATGATGCTCAACACTCTGATCAAGCAGTCTACCAGAAAGAAATTATTTTTTAGAATGGGTGGATAAATCAAAATAAGATTATTTTGCCTCAAGATGAGGCAAAAAATACGCCAGACAGAAAAACAAAAAAATGTTTTACAGAACTTAACAGAAATCTTATAAAACGTAACAGCATTTTCTCCCAAAATTCAGCAAATTATTATTGTATTATTTATTGTACTCTTATTAATATTATTTCATAATTTTGGTCCACAGGATGGCAAGGTATCCATGAAGGAGTTTGTGAAGCTTGGTAAAGAGTTCTTCTTCACGGACGACGAGACCAGAGTATCCAAGATGTTCTGGGGTCCACTCGTTGAGATCTAAGTCATAGTTTTAAGGAATTTACTTATTATTTAAGTTTTGTAAGAGGTGAATGGTCTGGCGCAGTCGGTAGGATATCTACTATTCAACTATATTTTTATTTAAGTTTAAGTCATACTCGTCGTTCTTTCTAGAATCGAACGCAAAACTCTTTGTTGTCAGCCCTATTGATTATTCTAATAAAGGCCGGGTTTTCTATAGGTCAAGAAATTAAACAAAACGGATAATTGTAAGAGCAGTTGGTAGTGATTTGACTGAAAATCAGTCTAAATGAATTCTCAATTTGCACTAATACATTTTCTATAAGAGGCTATTAATAGCACCCAAATTGTTGATGTAAAAGTTAGTTTTCTCCAATCTTTGTAAATGATAACGATTTCGTTAAAATGTTGATAATTATTACTAATAAATGATTAAATTTAGGTGCCTAAGTAAGAATTAAAAGTACGTTAGTATAAACTTGACCAGTTAACGCAATGTTTTGGAATTGAGCGAATGTTACTTCGGAAAATGTTTATGGTAGCTTTATATTACTTTTAAGACTCAATAGATGACTATAGGTTTATGATCAAGTCAATTTTTATATCATGAACAGCTTTTCTCATTATTTCCTTATTGAAACTATGTATATATCTATGGATACATAGGTAAGTACTAAAATTTACAAGTAGGTATATTAATACCTAGTGACGTATACTCAACTTGTTGAAAATATAAAAAAAGAGTTTCAAAAGACTAAATACTAGTTAAGTATGTAGTTATAAAAGTAGATGTAAAATAATGAGTTCAATCTTGACCAATAACACTTTCAAATTTCATCATTTAAGTTCCTTATCAACAATAGGACCCTATATTATATAGGTTAACCAGATTTGTCTAACCACAGACAAACTAAGTCATACCTACATCTCCTATATCGATATATATCTACTGATGGCACAGACCTTTGACTCATGAAGGCACGCCTCCATGTTTTTTTAGTGTAGTCGTAACTATTGCCTAACGATTATATTTTATTGTTTAAGTGTACCTACTACCATTAGGATTTAAACCCACACTAAGAAACTAGGCTTCGTTTTTCAGTGTCGGTCTAAATGCTAAATGTGAGTTTGTAAACTGTCACGGTCATTTAAACTATAGTTATTATTAGAAACGGGACCTTTACCGTGTCTTTGATAGTTTTGATGGACAAAAACAATCAAAACCACGGTCAATATTCCATTTCTAATAATAACTAAATGCTAATGGTACCCGTACAAGAACATCAAAAATTTACTGTGGAAGGCCGCGTCTTAGTCACTGGGCCCCAATTCTCTTAGCTATTGACCAATCGCCACACTACTGCGATGTTTCTGCGATCGAACTGCTGTTAATGCCAAATTCGGTAGTCTGCTAATTCTAGCTCCTAATCGCAGTTATAATGAGCAATCGCGTCGCTATTGTATGGATGTGCTATGGCTTGCAAATGTTGCCACTGAAATAATAATGAAAACTTTATCAATCAAACATTAAATAAATATATTTAAATCATTTAGCTACTTTTCTATCTAATATCCTCCAAAATATTGTATGCCACTGTAGCAAAACAATCGCAACAAAATAGCTTACAGCATACCAAATATGTCAAAAACTATTTATAGCAAGCCACTGACTTGCGATCGTACCTAAATAGCGGGCAGACTACGGATACTGTCAAAAACTACAATTTTCATGCAATTAAGTTAGTCGGGCTGTTCAATAGCTAAGAGAATCGGGCCAATGATGAGGTGTGCACAACAGTACCACAGCGTTTAGCCGTAGTAGCACCGGAGAATATCTTTTACACAACTAAGACATATAAGTAATTTTTGGGTTTTCCCATTTTTGTTGAAGAGTTTTTTCGTCGTCATATCACGCTCCCGAGGGAACGTTTTGCCTATTTATCGTTGTTTGATGAAATATATGTTATTGGTTATATTGAGCTGAATTAATTTCGGATAAAAAGTCGTGTAGACGCTAAACTAAGGTAAACTAAAATACGATGACGCGTTCAATAGTTGAATGTTTAAATGTTATGTATTTAGACTTTTTTTATTACGTATTAAGATATTATTATACGATTTGACAAAAAAAACTTGTTTTAGTTTAGTAACCCTACATAACCATTTGACTAGAGAAGAAATCTTAGTAAGAATCTATGCATCTATATACGCGGCAGACGAACATATTATTCAGATAAATCTCGAATTACCGGCTCTCAATGAAATCTGCAAAAACACAATGCGTGGCGACAGATTTACTACTTGATGGTTGCAGCTAGCTCGGTAGGAGTTCGCAAAATGCCCTACCCTCATGCTGTAACTGCCTACTGCCTTCCTAAGCACCAGGATTCTGAAGCACGGAATCGATCAGATACTTCTGTCGTCGAAACACTAAGCTTTTGGATTAACGAAAACGTTTGAGATGCTCGTTGCGGATGCTCCACTAATAACCAAAATATGTTGTCGATTGTACTTATATTTATTCTAAAAATTAAAATTCTATAAATATCTCTAAACAATTTGTATTAACGCTAGCGAACGATGTTATGGTAGTACTTAATCTCTTCAAGTTCAATTTCGTATAACGCTTGCGAATTGCACTAAGTTCAATTTCGTATAACGCTTGCGAATTGCATTTCCCATCCGAATCATGTTAACTTGGTGCTCTATTGACTGATGCAAAACTATGTAATTAATTAATCATATTTAAAATAACCATTTTAAGTGACATGAATGTAGATTTTAGTGTGAACAGAATATGAACTATTTTTAGAGAGATTTTATATTTAGAGTACCTATTTCTGTAAAATCATCACCTATATTTACGTAAATTAACTTTCCAAATGTGGATAACAATATATGCAGCAGAGATGGATCAGTGGCTAAGAGTAATTAAATACTTTGTCAGAGATCAGTGGTAACGCAAGGGATTCCCTAGCTGAAAGTCAATAGTTCGAATTTTTCCCCGGGCTGCAGGTTCATCGCATAGTGGTAGCGATTTGTGAATCACAAAGTCAACTTCGACAGATGCTGCGTTCACCGAAGGACAGTAAACCACTTGCCGCGCCTGGGGTATATAAAGTACCGTGTGATAGTGGAAGTCCTATATCGGAGAAACACGACGAAACATCGCTACGAGGTTGACGGAGCACGTCAGGTGCATTAAAAACCTAGAAATTGAGAAATCCGCAATAGCCGAGCACGCCCTCATTAAAGATACGAAACATTTCATACGGTATGATAAAGCATCCGTACTAGCGAGAGAAAAGTATTTTGTGGCGCGGAAACTACGTGAGGCTATTGAAATAAATCGTCATCCAAATTTTAATAGGGACGGTGGCTGGACTTTGCCATCTGCGTGGAAACCGGTGCTTAATTGTGTCTCGACCAGTGCCAAACTGTTTACCCGCGAATCAGACATAGTTGCTATAGTGTGCGAAGACCCTACACATAGTTTTGACGAGTGCAGTGAAGACAGTGACAGTGACGCACGCGCCCCTACCTTACCTGCGATGCCATTGCTGCCCGCCGTTCCTCAAGTTTCGCAGAGGGCGTTGCGAGCAGCCGCCCGCAGTGCGCGTCTAGCAGCCCACAGAGTACTTTTTTATACACGGAAATAGAGGTCGCTCTTGTGGTCAGAAAACGGCATCGCACTTGTGCTGCCATCAGCATGGCTGCGATGGTACTATATTCAAAGTGTATATATATATGTGTGTAGATATGCAATATGCGGTATAGGTAGCCCCTTTATTGGTAACTATTCGCAGTTTTACAGACTAATGTATACAGCCTTTGTTTCCTGCGTAGGTTTCAGTGGAAAATAGGAATTTTATACAAATAAAAATCGTTTGGAAATTTACTTATAATTTATTGATTAAATTACCTATGACGCTTTGCACATTTTCGAAAATAATTTTTTGCTTTCATTTCAAAGTCATCCTCATCATCGTCAGAGTCTCTCTTACCTATCAGTATTTTATTAATATCTTTACAATAATTATAAATAAAAAATCGACACGTTAAATTTACGATGTCCTCAATAACATCACTTTTGTGTTGTTCACATTTCAAAAAGTCAAAGTCAATAAAACTAAAAATTCCTGTTTTTAACAATTCTTTCAAATTATTGGCGTGTGATTATTTTTAAATATTTCATTGGTTATGTCCTGCACTCCCGATATGCAAGAGAGGAGAGAATCAGACGGACTGACAAGCCAACGGCGACCAGCATATTCTCTTTGTTTTATATACTCATTTTCATGACTCGCAACCAGATCTGCATTGCATTCAATACAATTTTTGAAAACTTTTTTCTTCGTACATTTGACAAAGTACCCACTTACAAATTGTAAGGCACCCATGACTCGCGGATCATTTTTGTCACATAAGTCTGTTATGTGCACATCTGGTATGCTTTGAATGTCAAGATCAAAGGTAGTGGTCTCTGGTGCCTTACAGTCGTCTTCAACTATGAGGTTATGGAGTACTTTACAGTAGTCAATTTCGCAATTAGCACCCAGGGCATGGACACTTGACATATTATTAATTAGTAGGCTGGTGTAAGCAGTTTCAAATCTTTCTGGTGAAGGATTTGTATTACGGCACCCATGACATCTAATAGCACCAAAGAAGTTTTCAATAGGGTCTCATCCAAACAGACGTAATATTATATTCTTCACTCAATTTCTTTAGTAGTATTTCAATACTGTCAAGTGTCCATATCCAATTTTCAATTGTAGGAACACTTTCGGGTTTGCTAGTTGCCGGTTTAGTAAATTTCATTTTTTTAAGTATCTTCTTCGATTCATTCCATACTTGATGGTGTGCAGAATTCGGTCTTACTGGCCCTAGTAGAGGCTTCCTATGTATATCTTTTTCCGAGTAGCTTCCATTGATGGAAAATAGCAAGATGTCTGCAGTTTCTTTGCATTCTGGTGGAAGAATTCCTTTTACTGTAAAAGAAAACAGTCTTAAAAATTTATGCATTGATACACAGATCACGAAGAACGAAACAAGCATGTTTAATAATTTTGAAGCTGTGATAGACAAGTGCCAATGACTGGACTGCGATACCAAGGTTCATTATACAAGTTCCGCCGCAGGTTTGAGCTTCATTGCATTGTAGAAGGGCGTCATGCGAATGACTACTTGGCCAGGTACCGCCCTCATGTAGAAAATCCGTCGCCAAACACCTAACCGTGTGTTTCGGCAGCAGTTCTTGAGAGTCAGTTACTTCTAGGTTGCGCATATTTAGCAAATCATCACTTACCATCAGGTGAGATTGCAGTTAAAAGCAAATCTGCCAGCTTAGGTAATTTAATGTATCTTATAGTAAATAATAGTTCAAAATCAAAGAGGCGCATGATTTTGAATATTTATTGAATTCAAAAAATTATAATATAAATAAAACCAATATCACCTGGTATTATATAATAGAATTATATAATATAGTAGTTTGTCCTATCTGAGTGCAATTTTTTTAACTACTGAACAGTTTTCATTCTTGTTTTCACAATATTGATTAAAGAGGCTGTTTCAGTGGTATAATAATATTGATGATTTTTTGTAGTATGTACTACAATGATTTTGCTGACGAATAACTTGATAGAGTATCAGAAAATTATCATTAAGAAATTATTATAGCATAAGACAGCCAGGAGTTTAATAATTCATAATGTGTATAATGTAAAGTAATACCTGGCAAATATCCCATGTTGGATGCCACAGTTTGGCTAAAAACTTGAGTTGCATATTTAACTTTCATTTTCGAAATTTTGTTGGGTATTATATGGTTATCAGTAAGTTTCGGCATCAATCGTATACCCCTGTACCCAGGATTTTCTTTCAGAAGTAGCTCTAGATGCTGCCATTTTGCTGTCTGTGCTTGTTTGTCGATTGTGTATGTTAGATTTTTAGTCAATAAATTATTTCTGATGCACTTTAATAAGTGTGGTAGATCATATATATGAACAATTTCCTGTTCATTTACAGCAAATACATTTGTTTTGGGCTCCTTACCATATATATGTATGTTGTAGCCTGTGAATCAGTGTCAAGACCTAAAACAAAGCATACTTGTTGAGTAAAAAGTTAAAGCGACTTCCAAAAATGCGGAGGTTTATGCCCCATTTTGTTTGTATGTTTTCATTTTATTATTTATGTTTGTTTACGCATAACTTTTTACAGGATCATCTGCTTGATCATTCGTTTTTGCTTTAGTATACAAGTTGGTCTCGGTTTTTCAGTGGGAATCAAATACTAAATTAATAATCTATATTAAATTAATTATCATATTATCTTACCTTTGGAGGTTGAAGGTAAATTTCGTGATGTGTCATGCAGTATTTGGCGTAGTGGCCTTCTTTCATCAATGAAGGTGAATTTTGGTAGAGATGTTGACCCTAAAAGTAGGAAAAAATATAAATAAATGTTAGTAATAAAACATTAAATAGACACAAGAGTTTAATGTCATAAGAATAGGGAGGGCCATGTGCAACCTCAATGAGTTCCTTAGCATTTTTCCGGATTGTGACATTTGTAATGATAACTGGTTTACCATAGTAAATTTACTGCTTACATTTTGTGAATAATAGTTATTTTTAATTTGGACATATCTAAGTTTGACATTATATTGATATTTTATTGAAGTAATTTACTATGTATAGAAAACAACTTTTTAATATTGTTATGTTTGCAATAATGCCTGCTTGACTAATTACATTACAGAATTACAAATTCACAAGAGAAAAAAATTATAGTCATGTGTGGGATCCCACACATGCTACTAACCTGGTAAGTTTAATGTTGGGATAGCTGTGTCACTCAATTTTTTGAAGCGATAACAATACTTTTCTTCAAAATGAGCATGACAAACGCGTCGGTGTTTGTAGATTTCATCATTATTCATCGCAATAATGTTTCCTCCAATTGAAAAAACCCATTCATTGAAACGTTGCTTGTCTTTCTCCGGGTTGGGAAATAGATGCAGTGGTTTCTTCATACCTAAAAGAGGAATAAATTTTTCAAACAGTTGCTTACAAAGTAGCTCTTTATTTAAAAAAAGTTTCTTATTATCATGAACTCATAAGATTTTAATATTCCACACATTGTTACTTAACAGTAGTACAGTTTTTGCTTTACAATAAAGATGGTTCATTTTCATAAGTTCTTTTCATTTTCCTTAGAAAATCAAAATAAAAATATTTTTAACCTGTACAAATTTGTAAAACTGCGCTCTATGATAGGTTTAATTAATCCAAAATGTTTAATGAAGAAAAATATAATAAACAACTAAATAAATTAAAAGTAAGGTTAACACTTTTACAGTTTATCTACATCACATCAAATTCAAACTGCCTTGTGTGGATAAACAAACATTGCACACATGGATCTTAATATTAGCAGTTCAATATAAATCTCCACAGGCCAAAACATAGGTTTATTTTTGAATGTTCAGACTTTGCTGTGCGAGTTGAGATCTCCAATGGACTAAATGGGTTTAAAATGTACGTCAGTTTAGTTAAATGTTTGATACGTTACGATTTGGTTGAGACAAATGCAATTATTTCTGGAATGGGACCTACTATGATTATGCGGATCTTTTAAAGAATAATACAGCAGGTATATCCAGAACGTGAGAGTGCCGAAGAGTATGAAAGGTATGAAATCATTACGTATTTGTATTGACCGCGCGCAGGCAGGTAAACAAAACAAGTGAAGAAACTTACCTCCTGAATCCATACACGAAGGAACACAACACTTTTTACTTGAAAGCGACATGATGCACTACTTCAGAGTCCTTTTTCTCACAAGAATAAACGAGTTCACAGTAACTGAAGCGAACCGAGAGTACAACTTCAGGAACTTGCTGGAGGAGGATCATCCAATGATGCTCAACTCTACTCTACAGACAAGCCTATCAGCGTTTTCAGCAGAAAACACAAGAAACGATGGAAAATTGTTCAAAATGAGATCAAATCAAAACAATTTACGGGCATTCAGGGGTGCGTTCCCGCACGCCTTCGGCCAAGACAAATTTTGGTCTAAGCGCGGATATACGCCGTTCCAGCACTCCAATCGAGCTTAATTTGATCCTGGCAAGATTTGATCATACCCGTTCCGGGCGACCTGTCAGAGCTAATTTTGCTCTACTTGGCCAAAATTTTTCTACCTTTTGAATCGGCCAAATCTTGGCTAGCTGTCAAATGTGACAGATTGTACAATAAAAAATAAATTGTGTACAAGCTAAGCCCAGGATTAGTGATTTCTATGCTGTCTTTGCTTAATTACGTAATGGGGCTCATTCTAAAACATACAGAAAATATTTGATCACATAAGAACATCGCTGTCAATTTCATATTGTGACAATAGCGCCAAAAGGTCGTTCCAGGTACCTTGGATCAAATCTAGCTCGACCAATATTTGGCCCGGCCTTACTGGAACGCACCCCAGGTGAAAAATGTGTTGCCAACCCCAACGAAAAAATTCGCTGAGATTTTTCTTAAATTTATTCTCTAAACCCCTAAAATTCCTAAATAGTTTCAGGCATCTTATTGTTATTTTAAGTTATGTTGTATAAACTAAATGTAGTAAACGTTTTAAAGGTTCCATGCTAGAAAACGGGATTCTATATTACTAAGTCACCACTGAAGTGACATTTTCATAGAAAATGGGTATTGCCCAATAAATCATTTGATTTTCTCTTTCAACACCATAAGGTAAATGCGTTTTCAAAAGATTTATTATTTATTTTATCATAGAATTTGATGAAAAGATGTCCTCGAAACATTTTTCTGAAATTTTTTGAAAATGTTTATATCTTAACGGGAAATTGGCACATAAATAAAGAAGAAACTTTTTTTTTGATTGCTGGTAGGTAAGTCTTTGCCCACAATCTCACCTGATGGTAAGTGATGATGTAGTCGAAAGTGTTATAACAGCCTTAACCTAAAATTACTGGCTCTCAACGACAGCTGGCGGAACTCACCATTAGGTGCTTGGTGACAGATTTTATGCTTTAACGTGGTCGCTAGCCAGGCGGGCATTCGCAAAATAAGTCATAGCCAATGCCACTGAGCCATCCCTGCTTCAAAAACTACCTTTGCACGGAAAGCATATCAAATGTATCTTAGTCAGTTTTGTTCCGTTCTTATTTTTATACACAAGAAGTATATATAGCATGATTAATTTAATAACAAACAAACTAATTAAATTGAATGAATATGCAACAATTACAATAATTCCATATAAATCATTGTAATATTAACTTATGTTCAATGTTACAGTTATAATAATAAACTTTCAATGGAATAATTATTTGAATAATGTATGTTATTCGCGGAATGTATTGTATTAAGTAAATATGTGCATGCAAACTGCATCTGCCAACCGAATTTAACTTATATGCCGAAATAAATATTGTTGTTATTTATTGGTTTTGTTTTTCGATCGAGGGCAAGTTTAATAACGACTAGCGTTCTATGAATCACGCACTCGCAGTCACAAGTCATTTTTTCTCCTGCTTTGATTGCATTTATTCTCTTGTTTGATTAAGTGCAGGTTTTGTTTACCCCTAAAAAGAACTCAATTATATCGTACCCCTATAAATCCGCCTTTTAACACATAATTCCCTTAAATTTAGGGTAAACTTGGCCCCCATCTTGGCAGCACTGAAGCATAATTGCTTTCAGTTAGGTGTAGCCATTATGAAAAAAAAAAAACCTACTATGACAATCCATTCCAACCCCTCAAATAGAATTTATGTACAAGTTCACAATTCATAATGTACAAATAAATGCACTAAATAGTATAAAAATAAAGCATGACTTGGAAAACGATAATAATTAACAGAACAAATACGCCTATTATTTACGTTGCTTACTCAGAAATCTACCAAACTGGTGAATAATTATAAATGGGTATACAATTAAGGCAACCGACTTGAGAGTATCTTAGTTTTAATGAATTCTTTTTGGGATACAGTATTTTTTAATTTAGTATAGTTGCCGCGCTACTATTGCCGCCTATAGCCGTGAGATGGAACTATTATATTATGATGCTAATAAATTAAGGTGTTCTTGTCTATTTTGAGTTCTTAACATTAGTGTATCAACTTAACATAGTAGGGTTTATTTTAAAATGTTCCCCCTACTTTTTTTTTAAGATTGAATGCCCTGTAGCAGCCCTCGAAGCTGCCCGCAATAGAATGAGCATCTTTACTGTTCGAATAGCGGTCGGAGATTACGAGCAAACACCGTGAGTGCTAGCCTAGTATATTTAGTAAATATTACAAATATACGATAGGACAAATTTAAGTCATGTGCGAGATTCGAATCCGCGTCCATCCACCCCTTTAGCCGGGGTATACTCTAACCAATTGAGCTAACATGACATGACGTCATATCATAATTACTCAAATCTTTCCTATCGTTCTTTAACCATCGTATTGGGATGGAGCGACATCTACAGTAAAACTTACGTTGTACTACAAACAAGTCCAATTTTACAATTGGTTTTATACTTGTAAATGATGACGCAACCTTATAATTTTAATAATAATGTAATGTAATCCGCATAGCAGGAATTATTGCAAACATACAATATTAAAATTTAGTAAATAATTTGTGAAGCTTATCTGGCTAGACTACCCGCAAGTAAAACTTCTGTCACCAAGCACGTATCAATGTTCCGGCAGCTGTCTGAGAGCCAGTACCTATTCTAGGCGTGAAAAACATCTTCTGTTACGTCATCATTCACCAACAGGTGATATTGTGGGAAATGGCTACTCTATCCGTATAAAACATCTAATTTCTTCATTAAGTAAAAAATAATGTTGATCATCCAGTTTATTTTATACGTACGAAACTTACTCCAACTATTTTGTGTAGTAACATTTATTTCCAGTACAGCTCAACACATTCAACTAAGCTCTATGAACGAGGTTCAAAACTTCATTATTAGCCTTACTATACCAGAATAAAATCCAGGCCCATTCATTCAATGAAACATTTTTTCTGGAGCAAGTGTAAGTAGATACAATTTTGTATGATTTCGTCATACGACGTTTTGTCATACTACCTCGGCAGGTGTATGTATAATAAGGTATAACCCGGATTAATAAAGAAACGAATCAAAAATGGCGCGCACAATCCTTCCATCTCACTTGCACACTATTGCTGTCTATAACGTGCTCGGAGGGTCTCGCAGGTTCTCGAAGGTTCTCGGAGGGCCTCGGAGGTTCTCGAAGGTTCTCGAAGTTTCTCGGAGGTTCTCGGATGGTTATAGTACAAAAGGATACATACAATTTGATCGGACAATGACTTTACAACACCGTTCAGAGAGGGGTCTCGTGATGGAGAATGTCTAGAAAAATTAATACTTCACACTTAGAAGTAATGATTTTTGGAGCCATTTTAGATTGGTTTTTTAAATCTTACGGGTTATTGTGACGGAACTCGCTCGAAGCCCACCGATGTGAAATGGTAAACTCGGCATATAACAGGATATATCAGGTGCTAGTTAGCCAGGCGGCCCTTCCACCATGCGGTGAAGCTCAAGCCGGCGGTGACTATCAAACCATGGACTTGCAGTACAGCAGTCAATAGCTGTTACCGCTAGGCTATCACTGCTTCTTGTTTAATAATAAACTTATATTAGGTTATTTACATTAAACGAATGGTATTTCTTATTAAAAATAATGGAAGAACAAACTCAATATTTAAAAAAGACATGCTTATATTCACGCAATTTTCAACAACATCAAATTTGGTATTTTACTTATCTAAATGAAAGAAAAACAAACGAAATGTTTATAAAAGACATGCTTATAATCACACAGGAATCAACAACACCAAATTCAGTACATAGATGTAGCTTATATAAACTTGTGTGTAGAGCAATCCTTATCTCACAAAGATATGAATTATGAGAACAGGCAAAAAGAAAAACTGACGCGAATTAACAGAAAAATTTACTATGAGTGACAAAATCTGATCATATAAAAAACGATAGAAATAAATTGTAAATACATAACTATTTAACATTGAACAGTAAAAAAACTAAAAATGGAATTACACTGCTTTTACAATAGCCATACAGATCTCGAGAAAACATACAAGCAGGTTTCTGAAACGTTTGTCAGTCTTAGTCGACTGACTAAATACTCTACGCTGATTGGTCAATTGTATTCTATGACGTGATATGCGACCAATGAGCCTTCAGTATCTAGTCTATTAACTGATAAAAACTATGACTAACGTTCCAGAAACTGTGGATCAGACTCTTAAGTTACTATTACTAGTTATCAATTATTAATACCAACTATTGTGTATTCTATGTCTGTAAAGAGTATCCTAAACAATGCTCAGCTGGTCTTTCAGTAGTTTTGTTTCTTCGATCAAGGTTGATATCTGACTTGTTCTGGAAATAATAAAAATGTGGTTTTAGTCTCTTCATCGTTTTCTCCTCAAGGGACCTCTCCCTTCCAGTTATTTTATATTGCAGGTAGGTCATCATTTTTGGACCATAATGTAGTGATGATGTATGTTGAAGTTGGTGAACAGGCCTTAACGTAGAATGGGGCCTGGCTCTCAAGGGCAGCTGCCGGAGGACACTTTGATAGACGTCAGTTTTTTTATGCGTTTGTGAAGGATCAAGTCCGAGGCTTACCTGATGTTAAGCGATAACCTCTGCCTATAACAGATGCATTTTGTCACAAGTCACAAGCTGCATTACGCTCGTCAACCTGAGACATACATTTGTTAAGTCTTATGTGCCTGTAATTTTACTGGATCTCAAGGACTGCTACCGGAACACACTGCTAGGTGCTTGGCAACATATTTTCGAATTGGTAGCTAGACAGGCGAAAATGCCCTTGGCATGTCAGTGGCAATGGCAGTCCACAGTTATTACCGCACGGCTATTATTGCTATGGTTGCTTTTTACTTGTGTGCGGTAGCTAGCTAGGCGTGCATAAACAAAATGGCCTACCCGACGGAAAAAATATGGACCCAGCAATCGTTATTTAGGTGGACCTGGGGCCTAACTCTCACCTTTTAAGAACTATTAAAGAACACGAACGTCATTATTTCAAGTTTAAAATATTGATACTACGATTCGTACCATGGCCGTCACGAAACAATAATGTTCATATAGCGCTATTTTTATCGCACAAATGACATGATTCAATGCATGCAGCCCGCTCTCACGTAGAAGTTGTAATGTAAGTTTACTATACTGATATTTGGTAGTGCGAATGAAAATTGAAAATTTAAGGTCAAACTTAAATTTATTATTTTCATTACCATGTTCATGTTCAACATTTTCTTCCGCATCATCGCTTAGCAACAGGAGAGATAAATACCGCAACTAGGCTTTATCAGTTATTATAACTATAACAATACTAACTGTTGTTGCAGTATAGACGCAATGGTGTCGCTGTGAGACTTGCCGAGGGCTATGTCCTTCTTCTTATACTCTGCCTTCCATTTCTGCAGCTGAAAATAATAATTATATAGGATCAGATAAGTTTTATTTTCATAAACTTTATGTTTCCATATTGCAATTGTCCGTGAGATTTCAGGCAAGAGTGTCACTCGCAACTCTTTCTATGTTGTGGGGCGACTACGGGTAATATACAGAAGCAGGGCAGCAGCGCCTTCTGAGGAACTACTATCCTAAAGACGCCTGCCAAGCGTCAGGATTCTGGTAAATCCCAGTTTAGTGGAAAAGGCTGTGTACACCTGTGGACAATTCTTCGTTAGATACTCGTAACTTAGTTAGGCTGCCCTCGCTCGCCACTGTGCACAATCGTGACTCCCAAACGAAGAACATCAAATAAGTTCGAAACTGGTCGGAGCAATATCCGGTAAACATTACGCGAGTCCTAGCCGGTTATTAAATAATGATTATAACAATATAATTAAAATGATAATTGAGTGTGAGTGTAAGATGAAGAACTGCCTCAGTTCCTTCATAAGTGAAGAGTGCCATGAAGTTTTCACTGAATGGCTTATTTACTGGCAGTATACCTTTATTACCAGAGCATTAGAAACTTTAAACAGCACTGCAGTTACTATAACAAAAGCATTTAGGCTACCTAAAAGCCATCGCAGGCCCACAGGCCACAAATGCTCTAGTCCACTACCAGTTGGCAGCGTCTCCAGAAGCTCGGACTAAATAATTATTAATTTTAAGGGCATAGTAAGGGTAGGGTATTTGTACGAAAAAATGGGACTCGATTTACCAATAACTACTAAGTAACAAGAAGCAGCCGCTCTGCTTCTGCAAATGCAGCTTTTATCTATTTGTGAACGCAAATCGATGGAGACCTCAAGGCCAAGAACATATATAAGGACCTTATGGCCAAAATTAAAGAAAAAAATGTACAACGAGTGCAAAAGCCAAGTCATTTTAACCTAGACATATTACAGCTTGAGCCAAAGTCGACGACGACGTTTATGTCATCGTTAAAGGAGCTATATGCAGGAGTTATATACACTCAGCTATTAATTTTAATTGCGTATACAGACCACATATCGTGTGGCCGTGGGGTGCCGGGCTAAAATGTCACCCCCCCATCTCTACCCGTGGGTGTCGTAAGAGACAACTAAGGGTAACACAACAGGTGGGCAGCAGCACTTTCTGAGGAACTGATATCTAATTGTTATGACAAAATGATGCCTGGGTATAATAAACCTATGGGTGTTAATAAAAACCCAGGAAAATTTCCTACAGGAAATAAATGACAAACTCTGTGATCAATTTTAACACATGTGTATGTAATAATAACAAGTATTTTTAAAATATTTTAAGAAACCATCAAATTATTATTTTAATAAAACACTAAAACACATGTGTATGTTTATGCACTAGTGCATAAAATCAGTTTTAATACGTTTACACTGGACATTTACAAGAACTGAATGAGAAATGAACAATATGTTTAACTGTTTTTCTTAATTTTAAATATTGTACTTCATTTCATCTTCGAGATTGTTGTTCAGGCTAACATAGAATTACTGGCTCTCAAGGACTGCTGCCGGATCACTGTTAGGTGCTTGGCGACAGATTTTCTACTTGAGGGTGACAGCTAGCCAGGCGAGCGTTTGCAAAATGCGGTGGGGATCGAACCAGGGACCTGCGGCATGGTAGTCCATAGGTATTAACGCCTGGCCATCACTGCTTGAAAATACTTGATGTATTCGTTCAATATTTAAAAATTTAAAACAGTTGAATATATTGTTCACTTTTCATTTTCTTAAGTACTTGTATATGTCCAGTGTAAGCGTAGATTTATATTTTTGTATGTAATGAACAAACTTAAAAACTACTGAACCGATTTGAAAAAATCTTCCAGAATCCTGCACTATCGCATGGTGGTAGGGTATTTTGCGAATGGCCGCCTGGCTAGCTACCACCCTCAAGTAGAAAATCTGTCGCCAAGCACCTAACGGTGTGTTCCGGCAGCTGTCCTTGAGAGCCAGTACTTCTAGGTTAGCCTGAACAACATCTTCGACCACATCATCACTTACCATCAGGTGAGATAGTGGTCAAAGGCTAACCCATCAGGCATAAAAAAAAAAAAAAAAAAAAACTATCCCTGATCAACATAAGTTATAGAATATTTTTAAAAACATGGATTTTTATTTTAGGAATTTTTGTTAAATACCCTTGCGAAGCCTACTACTTTTACCTCTTGTGTTTTATTGTTGGCATGTTCCCTGAGAGCGCGTATCTGTTCAGTGAGCGTCTCCCCGTAGCGTTGGTACTGACGCAGCTCGGTGAGCAGCTCGCGTTCGGCGGGAGATGTCGACGTTGCAGCTCGAATGTTGCGGATCACAGCTGAACATCTGAAAACGTTCAATAACCGATATAGCTTGCATTTGGTTACTAAGAGCGCACCAAGCTATTTAGGAATTCTCGTATGTGTGCGTGAGTAAGGCACGCCGCCAGCATCCGTCCCCGTCCGACGGCCGAAGCTGTACTAAAAGGGGACAGGGACAAAACATCGCGGCTCTGGCTAAAATGGGCGGAACGTGCGTGAATTTAGATATTGCCTTCGTATAATAAAAACAAATACCTATTTGAAAAATGTAATGTGTATACGTTATAGAAAATACTTTGTCTTTTTTTAATATTCCTAAACTGATGACTTTCCGTGAAGTATTTTACGCCGTACTAAGGGTTTATTTAATTGTTTAGATATAACTTCGGTTTTTTTTTCTATAGAGGAAACTATAAGTAATCGTGTTTCTAAAGTGTATGATTTATGGAATGAATCCTTAAATATCATATATATTAATTGTATAACTCAAAATCAATAAATAAGCAAGGGATCAAACGAACGTTAGTATTTCACAATTGCCTCGGTGCGGGCTTAAACATGTCCAAACTAATTATAAAGTAGGGTAGCACACTGACGAGTGGGCTAAATTGATGATGTGGGAAATAGTAAGTAGAGCGAGTAGGTGCCCCTGCGTCTCGGTGCTGCGTGGCCGCGCCTCAACTCTAATCTAAATCTAAATTTAGTACGTATTTAATTTGTAATTTTGGTTTTTATAATGGACAGTAGTACGAGTGAAAAAGAAAGTAAGTGTTTAATTTACTGTCATCCTGATCCATGGACATATTACCTTCTATAGACATTATTAGGAAAAAAAATTGAACATTATAATTAATGTGTAAAATAATTTGAAGGCCTTTTTTATGTTTTTATGACGGAATAAGCTCGAGGACCAACTGAAGTTGCGGACTAACCTCTGCCTATAACAGATGCATTTCGTTACAAGTCCCGTATTGCACTGCGCCCGTCACCTTGAGACATAGTTGTTAAGTGTCATGTGCCTGTAATTTCACTGGCTCTCAAGGACTGCTGCCGTAACATACCGTTAGGTGGTTGGCGACAAATTTTCTACTTGAGGGTGGTAGCTAGCCAGGCGAGCAATCGCTAAATGCGGTGGGGGTCGAACCAGGGACCTGCGGCACGGCAGTCCATAGCTATTACCGCTCGGCTATCATTGCTTCAAAGTTGTTATTCCCGTGGGGTGCCGGGTTAGAATGTCACCCCCACATTCCTGCCTGTGGGTGTCGTAAGAGGCGACTAAAGGTAAAATACCAGAGGGTGGGCAGCAGCGCCGTTTGAGGAACTGATATCTTAAACTGCGATCTCCAAGACGCCTGCCAAGCGTGGGGATTATGGCGAGTCCCCCCTAAATGAGGCAGCCTGTGTTCAGCAGTGGGCACAGCCGGTGAAATTACATGCACATGAGACAACAACTTTGTCTCAGGGTGATGGCTGCAGTGCATTTCGCCACTTGTAACCAACAGCATCTGTTACAGGCAGAGGTTACCGCTTAACACCAGATGGATCTCGTGCTTGATCAATCACTATAGCATAAAAAAAAAACTATCATGTAACGTCTTGGCTTGATTCGTTTTTTTTTGGAATACACGATATAACTCTGAAATAGATTTGTCGCAAATAATTTTCATGTTCGCGCATATTTACTTCGATAAGAAGGTCTTTGTTGCCTTTTACCTGTATTTTAGATCTTCCTGGTGCTTGTCAGCCAGCAGACATTTCTCATTGAGCACCATAGATTGATGTTTTACTTCCTCTATTTGTTTCTGGAATCATAAATGTATTTATTTTATTTATAGCTGATAGGTCATTGAACACTATCTCCACCTGATATTGAGTGATGATGTGATTGAAGATGTTGTTCTGTATAAGCTAGAATTACTGGCCCTCAAGGACAGCTTTTATAGCACACCGTTAGGTGCTTTTAAATTAGGCTTGCTTTTCACCACAATCACACTGTAGTCAATGGTGATATACTTTTCTTTAAACTTTCGTGAACTAAGCTCATGTTTCTAAATCCTAAACGGGTCTTTTCACGCACGAATAAACATCAACGAGTAGACTCGTGACCACGGTCAATGCAACTTGATCGAAACGTCGAGGTTAGTCAAAATATAAATATTTTGATGTTTATTCGTGCGTAAATAGACCCGTTTAGGATTTAGAAACAATGGTGATATATATGAGCTGAAATTAATGGGAAATGTAGATAGGCTCGCCGCAACACACAGTTAGTTGTGTTCGTCAGCGATAGTTTGTTTTTATTGAGTATGGAAGCTGACTAGACAACCATTCACAAAATGCCCAACCGCAACGCAAAACGAATAATTTGTATACAGAATATAATGAGTGGTGGTATACCAGATATATGTAATACCTGCAAATCTCCGAGCCAGTGGGAATGCTGCTCGCTGATGCCCTTGATAGCTCTCAGCTTGGAGAGGAGAGCGTCGCGAGCTCGCTGTTGCCGGGACATGTACTCGCCGCGGAGCTTCAACGTCGCCTGACTCACGAACTGGAAAATATACATGTCTCAATAAACTCTCTTGTGAAAGGTTTAATTTTGTTATCGTGACGGAACAAGCCCGGGTCCCACCTGATATTAAGTGGACTAACCTCTGCCTATAACAGACACATTTCGTCAATGACGACTTGCACTGTGCCCGTCACACTGAGACGTACAGTTGTTAGGTCTCTTGTGGCTGTAATTTTACTGGCTCTCAAGGACTGCTGGCGGAACACACTGTGCTTAATGAAGGTGCTTGGCGAAAGATTGTCTTCTTGAGGGTGGTCCCTAGCCAGGCGGGCAATCACAGATTGCCCTTCCACCATGCAGCAAACCTCAAGCCCGTCGCGGAATTCGAACCATGGACCTGCTGCACGGCAGTCTATGGACTGCCTATGGCCAATGTCACTGTGCCATCACTGCTTCAAAACTTGTTTAGAAAAGTTAAGGAATGCGCCCGACCGCATCAGCCGCGCGATCTTGGCCAATCAGCGACGATTGTACATGACGTGGTCTGAAGGTCAGAGAAAAAAGCGCGGGGCGCGTCGGCAGTCTGCACGTCTTGCCGTCACCGATGGCTAGTACTATAAAAGTCAAAGACAAAAATCAGAGTCAAAATCATTAATTCTTCGGCGTCTACGAAGCTCTTATTAAGGTCAATTATAAATTATAACATTGTAATATTCTACATTGTTCTGCCATGTTCAGCAAAAAAAATATTATAGAGCCACTGCGAGAACAACGGGCAAGGGGCCAATCTTTTAAACGTCTTTGAAGAATGTGATACAATATATTATAAAATTGTTACAATATTTGTTTAAATTACGCGATAATTTGGCAGAGGTCGAATTGTCCAAGCGTTTTTGTAGTTTCAATCACAAATTGTGTAGTATTTTTTAATAAAAATATTTTTTTCAATTCCTAACACATGGGGCACACTGAGGGTCTGTTTCAGAATGGCCTAATAAAGTTTCGGGTTGCTAACCAATACATAAAATAACTGAATGATAAAAATGACAGTTAACATGCAGCGCGTTTCAAGCTTTAACCGATGGATAGGCTAAATCAATGACGTGAAACGCAAAGATAGTGTTTTATTTATTAAATATGTTCTGGGTAGTATAACCGGAACTTACTCGAACATTCTGAAACAGGCCCTAAAAGTTTTGCACTTCAAGCTAATCGGAACTATTTGAACTTCAAATATTTTATTTTTTTAAACGACTTGCAACCTTTTTCGTATTACAAAAAAAATGGCGGGAAATCATTTGTCCATTGCTTTTTTCACACATCAAACATCTACGTACGTAACGAAAATGGAATTAGTCGAAAAGATTTTAGGGCGATGATTTTTTATGATTTTGAAAGTTCTCTCTCTCCGCAAGACTATGCCGCTCGTCTTCAAAATGCTTTAGGGACAGAATCAACTTGTTTGAGCCTCACCAACGTGAGGCGATGTTTTGCTGAATTTTAGAGAGGTCGGGTTTCTTTACAGGTGCGTTCGTTTTGGCTCGATTGCGTTTGTAGCAGTTTCAAAAGTGGCATTTGTGTATTAGCGTTCGGATAGAAGCTTTTGCTATTTTTGACCACCAATTACTGCATGCTATCCGAACGGCTTAAAACATACTTTGATAACCGACAATATTTTAACAATTTTACACAGTACGAAACATGGAATCAATCTCTAAAATTAACAATAAAAATCTTGTGAAACTCTTCAATCGCGCCAAATACAACTGTCAAACCAGCAGTTGTCAAAAAACGATCACAACGATCCCACGGTAAGACATGGGTCAAAAATATCACTTTTCTCTGTCATTTGTAGCGTTTTCAAAGCTATCCGAACGGTGAGCGAAAACGATATTTTTGCTCACGAAGTCCCAAATCGAACGGCCCCTGTGATCATTTTTAGCGTTTGTGAGTGTTATTTTTGGCACCGATAGGCTATCCGAACGCACTATACATGACGAATTTCGTGAAGGGCGGCCTTCAACTGCTGTCAACGAAAATAATGTGGCTACTGATAAGCGGCTAATTGAAGAAAATCCGCGTATTACCTATGAGACGATTCGAGGACTATTGGGGATTGGTATGAGCCAAATTCAGAAAATTTTACACAAAGAATTAAAAGTTTGGAAGCTTTGTTGTTGTTGGATCGCTCATGAACTGACAGCTGAGCAGAAGCGGGCTCGCGTGGAATGGTGCTCACAGATGCTACTGAAGTACGACAACGGACATTCTAATGCTGTTTAGGACATTGTCACAGGAGACAAAACGTGGATGTATTGTTTTGAACTCGAAAAAAACAGCAATCTTGTGAATGGGTGTTCGAAAATGAGAACAGGCCAACAAAAGTGAGACAGGCGAGCAACGTTGGTAAAAAAGTTATCGCGTTTTTTTTCTCAGCTACCTATCTCATCTGCACAATTCCACTTGAAGATAAAAAGAGTGTTAATGCCTAAATAATGGTATTTTACCATTTGTTTACCCAGGGTGTAAAAAGCTCGCGAAAGACGACCAAAAAGCCGCGTTCTCCTACATCAAGACAACGCTTCTTCACACAAGCCAACAAAACAAAGTAATTTTTAGCTTCCGTCACCCTGTGATTTCTGTATTTTCCCCAAAATCAAAGATTTGATGAGAGGTTTCACTTTTACCAACTCCTAAGAGGAAGTGATAGCGTTCATCAATAAGTATATAAGTACAGTGACCGAACAAATCGGTGATCAGCATGGAGCCGTCATTAGACTGAAAACCATCAAGGCATTTAGTAATATGTTAAGATTAGTGGAGGCCATGAGAGAATAGGTAAGATACCGGGTAGTAGTAGTTGTTTCTATTTATCGCTGATTCTTGACGTTGAAAGCACGTGTAACAATGACTGTAAGTACGTCTACGTACAAAAATAATTTATCGTCACGACAATACGTGAACAAAGTTCGACCCATTGGGCCCAGACTATGAGCTCGCTGACGCCTATTGTAAGGCATGAGTAACAACATGCTTATTCCTGACGACACTAAGGTATGTCCAGTATCGAGTAAGCTGTATTACGTAGGCATTATTAGGTGCTTTTTATTTTACAGTTTAGTGTTAATAAGCTGCTAGAAGATTGACATTAAGGAGAGATCCTCCTGTTTTGTTTTATTAATTTTTCTTAGTAAAACAATCCATGGAGTTTGCTACCATTTTAATTAAACGAATCACATAATCACCTCTTTACTGTATAATGCGGCACAATGTTTAAATCGTAATTCTTTAGTGAAATTTTGACCATTCCATAGTTTTACGTAATTATTTCCCACTACTGTATTGAAAATAGTCATAATGATACTCGTATTATAGTTATACATCGAGGTAAGATATTAAGAAGCCGAGCCGTAGCAGAGGGTTTGTTTAGAAATTTATGCCCAAGCCGTAGGCGAAACCTATAATCAAGCCGAGGTTGGAATAATTAAGGTTGCACGAGTATCCAATATACGACTATTATGATACACTTGTTCGTATATGCGTACCTGTATTGAAATGTGGTCCTTTCTGCACACGTACATTTTATTTTACAGTAAGCTGTATGCAATAACTCAGCAATTTTATTATAATACACACATCAAAAAAGTCTTAGCAATATGAATCATGTCACAAATTTAACCTATTACATGCTACGAACCGTTATTCTAGACCTATAATAAGACAGCACCATTCCGAATCTGACGTCACGACCTCTCTTTCCCCCCTCCACGCGGCTCCAGCCACGCCTTCTACCAGTGGAGGGGTCTGAGCTTGCCCGGCTGCCAGGCGCGCTCTTCACATTGGCATCGATTTTCGGTAAGGTCACACCTCATAAAGTGCGGGTAACAGCGTTGCTGTTTAGTATTATAAATATATTTTATTGAGCAACTACATATAACATATTATTACAGTTTTACAGCTTTCATTATTTTTACAGTAACAATAATGGACGATTCGTTAAAGAATTCGGTTGGTGATGGTGAACGGAGTCGCCCGCCTCCGCGAGTTTTACCACAGCAGGCATCTTCATCTTCAGAGTCCTCAAGCAGTTCGTCTCCACGCCGGCAGCGGCATATTGCGCGCAGCGGTAACCAGAAAAGTGATAATCAGAGGTTAGACGCACTAACCGACCAAGTGAGTGAAATTTTATCTTACTTGAAAAATAATGACCCAGCCAGATTTTCGAACGTTGAGCCAGATTCCGATATTTCTGATGTCTCTCTGCATCCAACGGAAGAACTAAGAGTGTCTCTTGGGGAAAACGAACCCCTTTTCAATAAGCCATGCAAAGCTAAAGTTTTTCAATTTGCAATTAGCACAAACTTAAAAGAATCGGTGGTCGAAAACGCAACCGAAGGTAGATTAAATATACTTAAAAAGTTACATCATTTTGATTCACACGACTGGCAAAGGGTTAGGTATATTGAAACTGAGAAGAGATACTTAGCACAGCCAGGTTTTTATGAACTAGAAGTGAATACCGAACTCAGACATTGCGATTCAAATTCCTCTTGGCTAAAATTATTGGACAGATCTTTTGGCGCTCAGCCACATGGCCTTATCCAACAAAATGAATTGTTGAAAACAATTTTCAACCAATTATAGAATGGGCGCATTCTCCAAGCTGTGTATTGAATGCTGATACACTGTTTCAATAGATTAACTCGCTTTTCTCCGACAAATCACCTTACATGAAGATGTCCGAAGATCGTTTGCTACTAGCTTGCGGACGACGTGCCGATATAATTCAAAGACACCGTGACTGTATCCTATCGGGTATCAAAGATAAATTTATCAAGAAAGATTTGCAAAAGATCCCTCCGACACATATTAACCTGTTCCGTCCGCAGGAACTAACCTCATTCCTACAGAAAGCAGGGGGTACCAATAAATTGTTCATAGGTCAAAAACGCTGTGCGGAAGAGTCTCATGCTATGTCTATGCGGAATAGACAAGACGAAGAAGAATAGAAGTTGGCCCTGCTAATAAGCGACCTCGAAAGTCGTTTCAGAGTGCCAACAACTCTGGGTTTGAGCCCCGACCGTCCACGAGTTACCAAGCTCCAGCATCGAGAGCTAGAAACCAGAAGAATGCAGGTAATAAATCTGGTACAAGGCGACAAGATAACAAAAAAGGTGAGGGACCTTTTTTGTCTGACTACCGTAAATCCGATAGATTTCGTAGGTGACTATCCTCTGAATCATTTTTATGGCGGGCGGTTAAAAAATTACATTCCTATTTGGTCGAATTTCGGCGCTCCAGAACATATATTAAAAATATTAGGAGGTTACCGAATTCCTTTTTTCAAGATACCCCCACTTCAACATCCTAATTTATTGATGACATATCAAACTCCAACGAGCTCATTAATGTCGGAAGAAATAAAAGTTTTAAAACAACAAAAAGTGTTGATTCAAGCAGATATAACGCCAAGTTTTGTGTCTCCAATGTTCTTAGTACAAAAGTCGGATACCAACAACCGCCCGATATTCAATCTAAAGAATTTAAATCTATATCTAGTTCAGTCCAAATTCCGTTTGATAAACATGTACCGTGTACCAGATTTCCTGCAAGTGAACGATTGGGTCATAAAAATAGATCTAACCCAAGCATACTTTCATCTAGCAATCGCATCAGCTCATCAACGGTTCCTACGAATACTGTATACCCAGGAAAAGGGGTCGAACCCGGAGCTTCTTCAGCTAACATGTCTGCCGTTTGGTCTGTCATCCGCACCAAAGACATTTGCAACGGTGACCAATTGGGTAGCACATCTTTTACGCGAAAAAGGTATACGGACCATTGTATACCTCGACGATTTTTTGATTGCCAATCAAAATCGTCGGGCCTTAATGGACCAAGCTGCGGAAGCTGTAAGAGTCCTTACATGTTTAGGTTGGATGATCAACCACCAAAAGTCTATTCTGACTCCAACCAAGGTCATAGACTATCTTGGCGTGACTTGGAATCTCAACCTGAACTCCAAGTATTTACCCCAAAACAAGATCCTAAAAATCTCCACGTAACATCTCATCTCATCCCACGAGTCCTGTCACACCTCAACACTTGCAAGGGCCGGTACATAATGGTAGTACCACGTTGGAGAGTGTTTTGGCGGCCGGATCTCAAACGGCGAGCGGTGAGTGCACCTTTTCCAATACGCAACCTCCATTGCCGGTTACTGGATACACGAACCCATTTACCACCAGTTCACGTCCACCAGATCTAGATAGATTTGGTGGACGTGAACTTCCAGATGAAGCGTGGCTACTGAAGGGTGGTGTCAAAATTTAACTGGCTGGACTCAGCAAGAAATTGACCTATTAAATTCAAGTTGGCGACCATCCACCAAGAAAGTATACTCTGGTATTTGGAAAAAATGGCTTGATTGGTGTACTTGTAACCTAATAAACCACAAAAATCCATCCGGTGCTCAATTAGCCAAGTACCTTGCATACTTTCACTTAAATCTTAAACTTTCTTACAAAACTATTTTGGTTTATAAATCCACAGTTGCCACCTTAACAAGCTCTAATGGTCAGACATTAAGTAGCGATCCATTAGTTCAGAGAGTATTAAAAGCTATTTCTTTAGCTAACGTGGATTCACAACATAAGAAATCCGTTATTTGGGATCCCCGAATTGTAGTTGAATGGCTGAGTTCTAACCAACCAACCAGTTTAAACTTATTTCAGATATCTAGTTGCATAGCATTAATCTTGCTCCTGGCTTCCAGTCGCCGCGTACATGACCTCACGCTGCTACGCATCGATGGAGAACACTTCCAAGACAACTCGGACCACATCATTCTAAATCCTTCGTATGGGTCCAATACTGACAGCTACACCCATAGACAGTCGTCATGGAAGCTTCGCGTTCACACAAATACCGCCGTTTGCCCTGTTTGGTGGCTTCGAAAGCTAGTAGACATTTCCTCATCTCGCAGAGAGAATACCGATATTATTAATTTGTTTATATCGACTCGCGGTAGAGTCAAGCCAGCTTCTCGGACCATAATTAGTGGCTGGGTAAAGACCATCCTAAGAGAAGCCGGTATTGATGCTTCTCAGGCAGTACCCGAAGTGCCTCAGCATCTCTTAATTGGCTTGAGAATTGTAGTATCGATGAGATTATGGCAAAAGGAAACTGGCGTGTCCCCAATACGTTTGCACGTTTCTACTTTGCTGAAATCGGTAATATCATATGAGTGATAATAATCTATCGCAATCATTCGAACCATGTAAGTAATTAATTTTCTCTAATAGTGCTTGATTATTGAATATGTATAAGTAAATGACATTTATTAGTAGAACACAATTTTTTAAATTACCAGGGATGAAGCATACTCTATTAAGTTGGTCTTAGTCGGCACTAAAACGATTTATTATCTAAAGTTCAATTGTGAACCAAAATAAGTGTATAAATAAAATAAACATGTGTTGTTCGGATAAAATTCTTATTACTTTGTGATTTCCTTAAAATCTCCTGTAAGTAAGGGACCTTCTACAATATTATACTTCTGTTTAGCTTTCATAATCTAATTAATATCACACATTGGCATACTCGCTTCTGAACTTGCCACCAGGCGATAATAAATACATCTCACTTATTATAGATCTAGAATAACGGTTCGTAGCATATAATATAATGTTTTACCTGAAAATAAAACAGTTATTATATGCGAAACCTTATTCTAGACCTATATATTTTTAATTCTGCCTGGTGGACTTTTATCTTGTCCACCGAAAGTGACATGCAATGTGAAGAGCGCGCCTGGCAGCCGGGCAAGCTCAGACCCCTCCACTTGTAGAAGGCGTGGCCGGAACTGCGTGGAGGGGGGAAAGAGAGGTCGTGACGTCAGATTCGGAATGATGCTGTCTCACTTATTATAGGTCTAGAATAAGGTTTCGCATAAAATAACTGTTTTATTTTCAGGTAAAACATTATATTAATACATTGTTAAGCCTTTACTCACTCAAGGTGCGTAGGTATGTAAACTTTTTTGTTTTTGATGACATACTGGCTGGTTGTAAAAAAAACTTTTCGTTTACGTTTTGTTTTTTCATAAAATTGGAACGAATGCGAATTTGTTTGAATTTAAGTGCGTTTTTATTGCTACCTTTAGTCCTGATTTTATAATTCTACCAACAATTTGAATAAAGTAAGCGACAAAATTGGATTGTGAGACATTCTTTACATCATGGAGCGACATCATTTGACGGCAGATCAAATGCAAAGAGCTGTAAGGATGTTGCAAGCGGGAAGAAATCAATATCAGGTATCTCGGCATTTTGCTATTCATAGAAGCGTTATATGTCGCCTTTGGCACCGCTACAATAATACAGGAGCCCCGCTGAACAGCATCCAGGCCGTGGAAGGAGTACAACCACCCGGCAAGAGCGGTACACACAACTGACAGCAAGACGCCAGCCGATGTTAACCGCTCGAGATATAAGTTTGAGGCTACATAATTGAAGTGGTGTTGTTGTTAGTCCCCAAACTGTGCGAAATCGACTGCATGAGTTCGGCCTACGAGGCCCAACGCCCAATCAGGGGCCCGCCGATACGTCACGGGAATCGCGCTCGTCGAATTGAATGGTGTAGAGAACGCAGAACATGTACCCAGGAGCAATGGAATAAAATTATGTTTTCCGATGAGTCGCGATTCGGGTTTCGGCCTGATACAAGAAGGGTGAGAGTTACCGTCGGCCCGGAAATACTGAAAGGCTCAGGTGCGTTCAGGAAGTTCATCCATACAGCGGCTCAACAGTTATGGTATGGGCGGGTATTATGAAGAACAGGCGAACTGAGCTCGTTTTTGTAAATGGAAACATGAACGCTGAAAATTACGTTGAGGATATTCTTAAACCTTATGTCCATCCATTTGCACAAACCTTTGGCTCCGATTGTACGTTAATGCATGGCAATGCGCGTTCGCATACAGCTCGGCGAACCAGTGAATACTTGGCAACGGAGAACATCCAGGTATTGCCCTGGCCTGCACAATGACAAGACCTCAACCCCATCGAGCACGCATGGAACATGCTCCAGAGGCGTGTTTTGAAGGACTTGGACGGAGTGACAACATTCCTACAGCTGAAGGATTTGCTACAATTCCATTGGGAGCGATTGCTACAAGATGACATAAACAGTCTCATCAATTCTATGAATAATCGTTGCCGACAAGTTCTGAATAGCAGAGGAGGCCATACCTTGTAGTAAATTATCCAATTCTTTCACAATAAATTAATTTTCTTTAGAAATTTCATTTCGTTACAAAAAAGTTTAGTTTCATATGTTGGTACCTTAGTTTGTACAGTATTGTACTGTTTGTACATATTAAATGTTGTTAATTTATGTTATTAAAAGAACTATTGAAGACAAGAGCTGTTATTTTTACATCATTAAGATCCTAAAAATATTTAAATAATAAAATATAAACGTTATAATGTGAAGAACCATCCAAAAATTTAAATTAGTACATGTTGCTTAGACTTTTTTGATGTGAGTATTTGTTTTATTATTATACAGACCTTTCCACTTACTGAGGTGCTCCTTGATAGCTGATAGGCCTTTGACCATTATCCCACCTGATGGTAAGTGATGATGTGGTCGAAGATGTTGTTCAGGCTAACCTAGAATTACTGGCTCTCAAGGACAGCTCCTGGAACACATCGTTAGGTGCTAGCTCCTGGAACACATCGTTAGGTGCTTGGCGACAGATTTTCTACTTGAGGATGGCAGCTAGCCGAGCGGGTATTCGCAAAATGCCCTTCCACTATGTTGTAACGACTGCCACCCTAAGACTCCAACCGAGACCGACGGCTTAACGTGGCCTCCGAAGCACGTGCACGCTCTGTAGTAATGTCACTAGCGGTCACCCACCAAAGTCATGACCGCAGTGAACGTTGCTTAACTTTGGTGATTGATCAAGAAAGGCTAATCAAATTTCGCAACGAGCGCTTCAAAAGGCGATCGCGACCTACTCAATTTACATACAGTAAAACAATATTATGTAAATTTTACATGACATTGTTTTACACATACACACACAAAAAGACCTGGTGTTCAGACGAGGCATACCTTTACAACTGCGCATCAATAATTTACAATGGAAACGCGCTCCTTCGTGTGTGAACAGGTCTGTACTTCTCCGTTTGCAGGCGGAGTACCCACACGTTTGTAGAACTCATGAGTATGATTACTTTCATTTTTTTATTTTTATGTTATCAAGAAGGAAAAAGCACGAGGCCCACCTAATGTTAAGCGGTAACCACTGCCTATAGCAGATGCATTTCATCACAAGTGATTAACTGCACTGCACCCGTGCAGATTTTCCACTTGAGGGTGGTAGCTAGCCAGGCGAGCATTCGCAAAATGCCCTTACACCATGCGGTGAAGCTTAAGTCGGCGGTGGGATTCGAACCATGGACCTGCGGCACCGCAGTCCATAGCTATAACAGCTCGACTCATTGCTTCTTAAAACTTTAATCTTATATATAAATGATGTACCTCCAAGCATTCTTCAGGGCTGGGCTCGCGCGTTTTGTTCACGTTCAATATCGGCTGGGACACGTCTCGCGTTAGGATCTCTTGGATTATCGACGTGAACGACAGCTTCTGTCTCTGGAAGAACATTATAAGCAAAATATAATTAACATACACTAAGAAAACATGTTTTAAACGCATATCTGTCTGAGTGAGATCGTCATAAAATTCCGTAGCTTATACTATAGATCAAATTATTATTTACTAATTTAAACATTAAAAGTTCTAAATAGGAAAAAATAAATGGCCAATGGCAAGTTTACATCACACACCAAGGGCCCCAAACAAAATGTACGATTAAACTTAATTATTTCTTAAATACAGTTCAAGATCTTTAGTGTGCCTGTGACCTGCACTTGGCCGGATTTTATTTTATGTGTTGTTATACATTAGATATTGGACTATAAGTACACCAAGTTTGATGCTTGTAAGTAAAGGCTTTTTCAACACGAACTTTGTTTTCTAAAACAAAATAAAACAAAGAATTTAGATAAAGATAATTCAATTTTTTATTGTATTACGAAGAGAAAAATTAGCCAATTATGAATAAAAAATGATATCTGGCTAATGTCCACCAGGAGCACGCTGACAGATGTCGAGTCTTTCATAAAAATCAATGGATCACGCTAGCGAGATCTGAACAACTCAATTTTGGCCTATTATTGATGACGTGGATATCACTGACATGTGGTTTCAACAGGACGGTGCCAAATGTCACACAGCCAATGAAACGATCAATTTATTGCAAGCGAAATTTTCCGATCGCATAAATTTACAAAATTCAGCGGTTAAATGACCAGAGCCAGATCGTGTGATTTAACACCATCGGATAATTTTTTGTTGGGCCTATGTTAAGGACAGAGTCTATAAGTGCCAATAGAATCGATTTCAGCCTTAAAACGCAAAATCCGCCATGTGAATAACGAAATAGACCCGCCATTTTGCCAAACAGTGATTAAAACTTTGATGAAAGAATCGACATCTGTCGGCGAGCTCGTGGTAGACCTTTGCCAGATATCATTTTTCATTCATAACTGCCAAATTTTTCTCTTCGTAATACAATAAAAATTTGAATTATCTGTATCTAAATTCTTTGTATTATTCTGTTTTAGAAAACAAAGTTCTTGTTGATAAACCCTTTACTACCATTTCTACGACAGAGGTAAAACAAAGAACGTTAAGCAAACATGTCCCTTATTTCTTTCTTTCATTTTTAAAATGTTGTTATTAGTATTATTTCACAGATAACCCTGCATACTAGGACATATTCTGTGCAAAATATCAACCAGCTACCTTTTCTCGTTCCAAAGGCTCTTTAAAGATTAGACGGACGGACAGGCGAGGCTTAGTATTAGGGTCATGTTTCTAGTACTAACTCCTAAAAACTAAAACTGTATTTATTTATGCAAAATAAATAAACATAGTAACTTATATAAAGTTTATTTTCTCCCTATTTCACCTGATGGTAAGTGATAATGTGGTCGAAGATATTGTTCAGGCTAACCAAGCATCTTTAGGATAGCTGCCGATTTTCTACTTGGGTAGAAGGTGCTAGGGTAGTAGCTAGCCAGGTGGGCATCCGCAAAATGTCCTACCACCATGTTTTAACGACCACCATCTAAGACAACAACCGGGACTGACAGTTTAACGTACCCTCCTCCCACGTGCACGCTCAGTAGTAATGTCACTAGCGGTCACCCATCCAAGTCATGATCGCAACGGACGTTGCTTAACTTAGCTGATCGGTTAAGAACGGCTAAGCAAACTTCGCTACGAGCGCTTCAAAAACTTAATAATACAATAAAGCATGATGATGATGAATATACATTTACGAGTCATCTTATTCCTCGAAAAATAATGTAATGTCTAATTACAAAAATGATTTATACATATAAAAAAAATACTTTGTTGCTATTAAAATACCCTTAACCCCCTGCCTCCAAGACACACTTATTTTGATTCTTATTGGGATATATTTTAGGCAAGTCAATGTCCTATGTATAGGACGCAGGTTAGCAGGAGGTTAACTATAATTTTGACTGCATTTTCAAGTATAATAAACGAAGGAAACACATTCTCTCTTGCTAACCCAATCTCTCGAACCAATATGGAAACCAAACTAAGCTATAAGTGTCAGATTAAAACAGTTGGTATCACTTACTTCTTTGAGCATATTGTTTAATTCGTCCTGTTCTAGCGCGGGGTTCATCAACTGTAGTTCTTTGTAAAGTTGTTCTTCTAAGTTGTACGGCTCCAATGTTCTGGAAATGGATTTGTAAAATTATTAATTATAATTTGTTAAGATCACAGACGTATATCCAAGTAGTTTCACTTAAGTGCTAAACAGAGTCTTTTCTCTCTCACTCCTGCCCTCCGAAGTGCGCCTGTTCCGATAACTCACCAACTCGAGCTACTAGGTGTAACTCTTACACCAAAACTCAATTTCGGGCCAAACATCGAGTCCAGGGCTAAATTAGATGTGAAAAAGCTGGGTGTTCTCTGGAAAGTGCGGCGGTATTTCACATCGGGACACCTTTTAAACCACTATCAAGTTAAAGTCTGATCTTGTAACCATCCCATAGATGACTGCAGTATTCCAATACTGCAGTCATCTATGGGATCGTTCGACTATATACCAGCTCAAAACCTTGGACTCCATAGTCTCCATAGGTATACGAGCAAAGAAACTCATTGGTGACGATGCGTGGAGGCTAGAGTCCAGATTCGAGGTAAGACGCAAAGTTGCCAGTTTTACAGGCTTCACTTCGGAGAATGTGCTATCGATTTACACAACCTTATTCCCTCTTTACCTTTATATCATCGGATAACAAGACGCACTGGAACACGGCATCCATACATGGTCTATATTCCGAAAATACGCACAAAGCGTTTTTAATCCGGCTTTATAATGCGTACGGCTGAAGTATGGAACACTCTACCAGCTCGAGGCCCACCTTTAGTTAAGCGGACCCACCTCTGCCTATAACATATGCATTTCATCACAAGTCACGAATTGCACTGCGCCCGTCACGTTGAGACATGTTGTTAAGGTCTCATGTGTAATTTCACTGGCTCCTCGAGGACTGCTGCCGGAACACACCGTTAGGCGCTTGGTGACAGATTTTCTACTCGAGGGTGGTAGCTAGCCAGAAATGCCCTTCCACCATGCGGTGAAGCTCAAGCCGGCGATGGGGATCGAAGGGATCTGCGGAACGGCAGTCTATAGCTATTACCGCTTGGCCATCATTACTTCAAAAAAATATAGATTTTAGATAGATATATTAAGAGCAGTGTGTACGGAGAGCATTCAAAATACAAGTAGTGCCGTAATTTTTATGTACAGACCTCTTCACTTAGCAGGCGTTGCTCTTCCGCAGTAAATTATTGAGACGAAAATGTACGGGTAGGGCACGTTTGTACACAACGATTTAGTGTGTGTAAATGCCATTATATATACAGATTTAAAAAAAAAAAAACTGTAACATGTGTTCAAATACGGTGAAATATTACGTACTGATAGTAATATCAAGATTCCTGGAACTCTTACTCCGGTAAGTAATCAAAGTAAATGGTTATACGGCTACGTTCGCAGTATGATTGACATAATATTGAACATCGTCGCTGCGACTTTAAGATCTCTTATGTGTCACTTTTGTCAAAATCTATGTTTTACCCCAGTCCGTTCTATATTTTGAATCTTTATCGAATGCAAAACCTCTGATATGTATACGACGTTTTAATCGTTAATTGTTTACGAAATTCAGTATCTCCAATGCGCTTACTAATCAAAAGTTGGTTCTTAAAACGTCTTATATGTTAATGTACACATAGTAGTTTTCAGTTGTATGTCTTTCTTGACTTTTAGGCATTAATTAGTGTAAAATATCTAATGTGCATCGTATCTTAAGTAATTTTTATGATTTTTGTACAAGTAATAAGTGCCGAGCGCTGTTCTAGCGGTTCCCTTATTAAGCCCGAAGACTTGGACTGTAAGCCTTTAGAATTGAATAAAATAATAGCTATAACAGAAGCTATATCTGATGAAAGCATCAGCATATTTCATTCCACCGAAGCCCAGGTATCACCGCCAGTATCTTGTAATAATGCTACTAGCGGTCACCCATCCAATACATGACGGGAGCGGACGTTGCTTAACATAGCTGATCTATTAAGTACGACTTAGCAAACGCTAAGAGTCGAGCGCTTCAAAATTATATGTGATGTGGCTATAAAAGACATTGTGAGGGACAGCTTGAACGGAAAGTTATTATTAGGTGTTAAGAAGCTACTGTAGAAACTTTCATGCTAAAAATTCTGACCTGGTGAGTAGACTACAGTCAGCACACAGCACCAACAGAGCAGGCAGCGGCGGAAGAGTAAGCGCGACGCCCAGCGGCGGGCTGAAGGATGCGGAGTTGTTGCTCGTGCACACTAGATGGCGTGCAACGCTGCCTTTAGTACATATCGCTGAGAGCATCGTTTCCGTATCCCCTATAGGCAAGAAAACACATGTTTTTTAATTATTTCCGATGGCTAACAGTTTTATACAACTGTTATATATAAATCACTATTTCATCTCTTGATATAGTGACGATGTCATTGAAGATGTATTTCAGGCATAGAAAGGCAGTTGGCTCTCAAAGACAGGCAGGCCTGACCCAAGAGACAGGTTTTCAACTTTAAGATGGTATCTAGCCCGGCAGACATTTACGAAATTCCCTACCACCATGCGGTGAATCTGAACGTGATAAGCATCATAACAGTCCATTAAATTCGATGTGTCATCAAGATATGAACTAAAAATTACTGGCACTGACATTACTCTGTACTCGTCACCCACTCCCCCCGGAGCTTAGGGCATCTCCTACAGTACTTTAGTCAGAAAATGTAATAAATGCATGCAATGCAAGCATCTGATCAAGTGAAGTGAGTATTCTGATACCTGAAAATGTTCATCATAACGTTCACACGCACACACACACACACACACACAAACACACACTTACAAATACACCCTCACACATACACACACCCTAAATTACCTCAAATTTATTTAAATAAAGGCATCTACGCATTGTTATATGGATACATGTAGTTAATGAAATTTTTAGAGTCGGGTTGACATATTTTTATACAAACTGAAATAATACCTCGGTTGTTTACGAACTACAGTACAGTTAGGTAAGTTATAAGTGAAATAAGTATAATTTACTGTTATATGAATTTTACTCAATAAACAATCAATTTATTAATAATAACAAATACTTTTAAAATATTTTAAGTAAACATCAAATTGCACGCTAGCGCACGCGAGCGCACGATCGTGCGCTCGAAGAGTCAAGACCTCCTGAGGATGCTTCGTGTAGAAGCGAAACGCGTCGAAAATTCTTCCGGTTTGGCTGCGTGGCGTTTGTGACGTCACCTCGGCTTAGCAGGAAAATTAAGCGGAAATGTCACTAGATATATTTTTGATTTAATTAATTAATTTTAATAAAATATTAAATTAATGTTTTCTTAAAATATTTTAATAATATTTGTTATTACTCGTATCAGAATGTATTTATTGTTCGTGCAAGCGCTTCACTTAACAATTTGAGAGATACAGATAATTTTTTACAATACCTCGACTTCTAAATTAAAACGTTTGCAATTCTAAGGGGTCCGACTAAAAAGAGTCTTCAAACACAAATAAGTTATTTCAAATGGTCAACTTTTATTTATTATGATGCTTCAAGGAAGAGTATTCAAAGCGCTTTCCATTCAAACCTAGTTTTGTCATATTTTAAATATCTAGTGAGATATATTTTTATATTTTTTAAGTGTTTTATTAAAATATTAATTTGATGTTTCTTAAAATATTTTAAAAGTATTTGTTATTATTAAAAATGGATTTCCGCAAAGTAACGCCTGAATCTATTCATTAATCAATTTATTTTTTTGCATGGTGGTAGGGCATTTTGCGAATGTCCGCCTGGCTGACTACCACTCTCAAGTAGAAAATCTGTCGCCAAGCACCTAACGGTGTGTTCCGGCAGCTGTCCTTGAGAGTGCTAGGTTAACCTGAACAACATTTTCGACCACATCATCACTTACCATTAGGTGAGATAGTGCTCAAAGGCTAACCTACCAGGCATGAAAAAGAAATGGTACATACCTTCGTCGGCGAGCGCGTAGTCAGTCAAATGTTCCAATAACGGCACCGACACTGTATGGACGCCGCCCGCGTGCACGCACGCGTATGTATTGTTTGTACACTGAAAACATAAAAGGAATCCTTTACTAAATCACACACATAATATTTTTTTATGTGGACTACGGTTTATTTTTTAATCAACTTAAAAAAAGGAGAAGTTTCTCATTCGGTAGATTTTTTAATGTTTGTTGCCTCTGAACTTCATCATTTATAAACAGTAGATACATAAAATCGCCTTTCCCGTAGATAATCCCATCGCTTGGCAGGCGGCTTGGGGATCGCAGTGTAAGATGGCAGTTCTTTAGAAGGTGCTGCCAGTATTTTTCCGTTAGTCGCCTCTTACGACACCCACGGGATGATATGGGGAGGTACAATTCTAACCCGGCACCCCACGGAGGGATGAACAGTACTAAAGAAAAATATTTTTTTAAAGGCGTATACATTCTGATTGGTCTTCAGATCAAATTCGCTTTAGTAGTTATAAAATGGGTCCTAGGGAATCTGTGAGGGATCTTTTTAAAGAAATTGATATTTTAACTTTACCAAGTCTGTATATATTTGAAAATATTATGTATGTTCGTAAAAATTTGAGTAAATTTAAATTAAACAGTGACAATCACGATTACAATACTAGGAATAAAGATAAAATAGCGGTGCCAGGTTTTAGATTAGCAAAGACAAATAAAAGGTCCTTCTTAGGTAATTGTGTGCGGTTTTATAATAAAGTTCCTAAACATATTACAACGCTCACAGAAGGGAAATTCAAGTTGCATGTGAAAAACATATTGATTAAAAAATCCTACTACACAGTTTCTGATTACATTAACGACAAAAATGCCTGGACAATTCCGCCTCCGCCAAGCTATTGCCTGTCACCTACATAATTTAAACAAATATTGTAATAACTCTATTATATAGTATGTATGTAACACATTGTTAAAAGATGTTTAAAAGAATGGCCCCGAGTTTCTTGCCCGTTCTTCTCGCAGTGGCTCTATACACTTTATTTGCTGAACGTGGCAGTACAATGTAGAATATTTCAATACTCAAATTTGTAATTGACCTTCATAAGAGCGTCATAGACGCCTAAATTGAATAAATGATTTTGACTTTGACTTTGACTTGAGTTTGGATTTAAAATCGAGGAAAAAATATTTATGTCACCCAAGTAGACTAAACTAAATTTTGTTACATACCTTTCAGTTGTGGAAGTCACAGTACATGATTTTTTATTTATAAATATGATTCCAAGCACTATCGAGTGCTAAGCTAAAAATCATGTTTTACAAACTATTGGAGCACAAAATTTCATGCCCCGGTGCCCAATTTCGGCTAAAAGTATCGTGCCCAGGTAGCCGAATGGTTTGGGCATCCAGCGCGAAATCGGAGGACGCGGGTTCGATTCCCGCCCGGGGCACGAAATTAAAGAAGCCAGGTCAACGTTATAACAAATACCTACTAAGATCGCAGGTACAGAGGACAAAACGATACGTCCGCACCGCACAACTGACAGATAAGACTGACATTTGCTCGCAGCGTGCATGCGTCCTATGTTCGTTATCTGCGACCAATGACATGCAGACCCTGATTCCCTATAAGACATTCTCGGCAAACAGAGTATAGTACCTCATGGAGAAAAGGAGACGGCCAGAAAGACCGTGCAAGAGGTGGTGCGATGACATCGCCAAAACAGCAGTTGTTACTTGGAGCCTTGGAGAGATAGGGAGAAATGGAGGCAGATGGAGGCTTTCACCGCTCAAAGCGGTACTCACACTAAAAATATTTAGATTAGTCTAAGGTGTTATTAAAATGTAATTAATATAAAGGCAAGAAAAGTTTGCAATGTTACTTAAGTAGAGTGTAAGAAAATAAAAGATATATTATTACTATAGTTAGGTTATTTACATCAACATCCATTACATCCACCGTTGAACAAATGCCTACCCCATTAGTGGGGGTTTTTGCTATAATCCTCAATTGCAGGTGTCTCGGAGATCGCAGTGTAAAATGGCATATTTTCAGAAGGCGATGCTGCCCCGTTCTTTTATTTTCTCCTTCGTCGCCTCTTAAGACTCCCACAGGAAGATATGAGGTGCAATTATAGCCCGGCACACCACGGGGTATATAGGTATTAAGTCAACCATTGCATGGTCGTGGGGCATTTTGCGAATGCAGGCTAGCTACCATCTTCAAGTGGAGAATCTAGCACCTAACGGTGTGTTCCGGCAGCTGCCCTTGAGAGTCAGTAATTCTTGGTTAGCCTAAATAACATCTTCGACCATCAAGTCAGATAGTGGTTAAAGGCTACCCTATCAGCTATAAATAAATAAACTAAAATAAAGCAATGATAATCACCGGGTACAGATGAACCGGATACGAGTACTGCATGTCGTTATCATCAGGGTTCAGCACCATGTTCAGTTCAACGGCCTCTACCACGAACAGGGCGTGCGTGTCGCCGTGCGTGCCGTCCTTGTCTGCCGCCTGGGGATAGACAGGGATAATAATAGTCCATTGGCAGACTATGGAGTATCGTAGTTGTCAATAATTTGAATTCTGCTTTAGGCTTCAACTAAAACTCTCAGGTAGAATATTTCTTGCCGAGCATCTGAGGGTGTATATACATTGCCGTATATCTGTTTTCGTTGTATTGCTTATATATTCACTTCACATTGTATTATTATGAATAATTTTATAAGGAACTCAGGAAAATAAAAACACTTTTTATAAAAAAAAGCAAAATAAAATGTATTACATAACAAAATCACAAAGAGAAATGACGTCATGTCATGTTAGCTCAATTGGTTAGAGCATAGCCCGGCTCTAGGGGTGGATGGACGCGGGTTCGAATCCCGCACATGTCCTAAATTTTTCCTATCGTATATTTGTGATTTTGTAATATAATCCGCATAGCAGGCGTTATTACAAACATAACAATATTTTAAAAATATGTATTACACTTTCATTTCTGTGACTAAAATATCATAGGATTGTCTGTTCGTACGAGATGAATTCCGGTGTGTAGCTATCAGGAAATGGTATTAGTATTTTGTAGTATCCTATATATGGTTTCTAGAAGAGCGTAGCGAGTTATTTATCGCAATGCCAGCGATTTCAATATTTAAAAAAATGTTTTCGGTCAAAAAAATTGTATGTGTCGTTTGAACAAAAGTGGTTCATTGAGCCTCACCGCATGGTGGAAGGGCATTTTTAGAATGCCCGCCTGGCTAGCAACCACCCTCAAGTAGAAAATTTGTCGCCAAGCACCTAACGGTTTGTTCCAGCGAATTCTAGGTTAAGCCTGTCAACATCTTCGACCACATCATCACTTACCATAAGGTGAGGTTATGGTCAAAGCCTTAAGTATCAGCTATCAGCAATTAAAAAAAATGCCACTGCCTGTTCTCATGTTTCAACCGAGACCATGACCTTCCACGCATAATTTAATATACTGTAACATATAAATACCTGTCACATTTTAGTGATTTACAATTCTCAGAGTAAAAGTTATATTATAAGTTGGTGAAATTCAGATTTGGACACTACAAAAGCCATACTTACATTAGGTAGTAACAGACAATGGTAAAGCGATGCAGAGGACGTGGCCACCACAACTAGAGGTGGGGTGTCACCCTTGGTGCCACCCAGGGCGGTAATGGAACACGAATCGGTGCCATAGTTGTCGTCTGCTGGAGGATACATGGCCAGAGGTCCGCAGAGCTTCGACTGGGTTGAACTGAAATGTAACAAAGTTTCGCAGTAAGTTCATCGCGTAAGACTTAACCGGCGTCCACACAGTCGGAAATAGTGGTTGCTCACCGCGGTCACCAACGCATGCCAAGGGCGTTGAAAGGTCCAACATCATTCGGTGGCAAACCATCATCTACACAGTTCTAAACCATGGTTTGCAACGATGGTGAGAGGCTGGTTTCCGACTGTGTAGCACAGCTTTTACTCACCACTGAATCTGACCACTAGTGGGTTGCCATTTCTGTCAAAATGTGATCAAGACCTAGTTTGAAAACGGTCAAATGAAAACTTAACTCGAGTTTTATTATTTTAGGCAGGTGATTTAATTTCTATCGTTTATTATTGATGATGATTTTATAAAATAGACAGATACGAGTAGTATAGTCGTAATAGTAGTAGTGTAGATTATACACGACTGGCCAAAAAATATTTTTTATGTTTTCAGGGTTCATGTTTTCATTCCACCATAACTTCTAAACGTCTTAACCGATTTTAATATATGAGATATCGTTAGATTCGTCTTGATAGCGCAAGTGACGCCAGTACATAAAAAACTCGCATATTTTAGACACTATATTGTGAGATACATTTTATTCTTTCATACCCATCGAGCGGGGTGCCAATATGAAAGGCTTTAAAAACGATTCCATAAATATATATAACTTGCAGTTTTAATTTAAATGAAGCTATAAAACGAACATGACTTTAATTTTTCCTCTCGTAAATTTTATAGTTTTAATAAAAAACGTTTATAGTTTTAATAAAAAATGTTTATAGTTTTAATAAAAATATTAAAACTATGAACGTTTAACGCAAATAAATAATTTGCGGTTAGATTTTTTATATTATAAAAATTTGACGCCAAGCACCTAGCGGTGTGTTCCGGCAGCTGTCCTTAAGAGCCAGTAATTCTAGGTTACCCTGTACAACATCTTCGAACACATCATTCCTTACCATCAGGTGAGATAGTGGACAAAGGATAGCCCATCAGCGTTTTTTCTTAAATTATTTTTTCGTGTTTCTCCATAAGTCCCTGGTGAGTTTTCTATATACTCAATACTCAATCATTTATTGCAATCATTAGTACATACAAATGCGGTTTACATGTCTTATATAAACAAACCAAAATTAGGTGGAATGGTACATAATGACCTTAATAGGGTAAAGCAATGTGTAGCGGAAGGGAACGATCTATTCCATAATCGAGGCATCCTTAAGAAATTCTTCAAGAGTATAATAACACTTTTCGAGCAGTATATTTTTTAGGACTCGGAGGAATTTGTGTACATTTATCTATATTAGATTTTAACCGGTAATTTGTTATATATTTTAGCGGCCATTGCGTTTGGTCCTGTACTATGCATTTCTAATCTCGAGGTAGACACAACCAGATTATGTTTATAATTAGACCGTGTTGGGTAGTTTCGCTCATCTGATATTTTTGTAAAATGTTGGGGATATTTTTTTACAAACTTACAATTTTCTAATATATATATGGATGCCAGTGTTAATATTTTAAATCTAATAAAGTAGGGCCTATGAAATTTTTCTATATTTATGTCGGAAAGCTTTATATTTCCTAAAATTCGAATGCACTTTTTTTGGATGATAAAGATATCTATAGATATATACACATTTTAGGCGGAGACAAATGTGTCTAATGTATTACTAATTACATAACCTATTAATTAAATATCTTAAAGAATTTCACTAATTATAGAACTTTTTTTTTGCATTACCTTTTCCTTTCCAAATCACACTCCATCATGTAAACATCTCCATTACCCCTCAGTATCAGCAAGGAGTCTGTGTCAGGAACTACCGTGAAGTCTACTGCTGTGTCACCAAGACTGTCTAGGATCGTCCGTCCTGCGAGGAGGCTTGAAGGTTTGGGACCGATGGGGAAGATCTTGACAAGCTTGGGACCTGTCTTCAGAGCTATGTTATACAGTCTGGAAGAAATGAAGTAACATCCTGATTAAGAGTACTATTATTTTTACACAGTATAAATTTGATTTGCCCGTCGGGTGCCGGGCTAGAATGTCACCCCCCCTCTCTACCTATGGGTGAAGTGAGAGGCGACTAAGGGTAATCACCAGAAGGTGGACAGCAGCGCTTTCTGAGGAACTGATATCTCACACTGCGATTCCCAATACGCCTCCCAAGAGGCTGTGTTTAGCAGTGGAATATCCGATTGATATAGTACAGTACAGTATCATTCTGATGGGCTCAAAACATTTAAGATTCACTACCGTTAGTAATAGCCTGGACTCTTGTCTACAACCTCGCGTAACTAGACAGTAACATGGCTTATTTAGTCACAAACAAAAATGCTGTAAATACTTCTAACGCTGCTGCCTAAATCAGCTCGGTTGTGCTTATGATGATAATAATTTAAGCAAGGGCAACAGCGGTCTTGAAGCTTATCTGAAATGAGCTGAAGGCTATTTCTAATTCTAAGAAAAGACTTCGACACTGTTCCAATCATTGAGATTTACAAAAGGTTTTAATTCAAGGACTATACTAAAAAAGTTATTGCATATTAAGGTTGAATTACACATCGTAGTCCACCTATCTGGTATACCACAAGGTATTACATTGGGGCCATCTTCATTTTTATAGAGATTGGCTAATTTGTCAATGATCATAGTGTCGTATGAAAAGTCGTGCACGTGGTTTTTAATGAGCAGTTCAATAAGAGAATAATGAAATGACTGATATTTCTGGCTAATGAGTAACGATTACACTGCAACACACATGATTTTGTACTCAGAATATATTTGCTTCAATATTGGTCTCACTATAATCGATTTTTCATATTAAAACTTAAGACCTTCTTTTCCCTCCTTCCTACTTGCGTAGGAGCTAGAGTTCGTGACCATTAGGGCATTAACTCCTATCGCGCGACGTTCCGTAATCTGTTCCAACTTTCAGCAACATGAGCAGCTTCAGGTTCGTTGATGTTGAGAATGGTACGAATCTGATCTGTGCATCGTATTGGACATCCTTCCTCTAGGTCTCTTGCTTTCTATTTTTCCAGTACCTAATAATATTTTTTTGTAGGTTGCCATTGATCTTACGGCCTAAAGATGTTTAATATTATCCGAAGACATGTGTGAAGTCTTGGTGTCTAATATATCATCATTGAGCACCTATTGGATGGTTCTGAGCTATGTCCCTTCTATACTAACACTAAAAAAAATTATTGTAAACCATTTCTTAACCTAACTATTGGTAGTTTAAGAACTGCGCTTACCTAATAGTATTATCCGAGACGAGTACTAGGAGATGTGACAATGAGCTCGGATGCCAATGGACGCGACGAATCTCGCCCTGGGAATAAAGGAACCTCTCATCCAGGGAACAGCTCCTGAAATGACAATTTAAAATAATGTATGAGTGTCACGTTTATATATAGTGGAACAGTATTTTGTGAAAGCACACCTGGACAGCTATTTGTACAAAATCAATTGTATATTCCTTCCGTTCTTCTTCAGAACGAGTTCTCATTATATGAGAGTCTACTTAGCATATTTGACCATATCATTACTAACCATCGGGAGAGTTTGTGGTCAAAGGCTTGCCTAGCAGACTCATAGGGCAGTCTTTGAAAACTTTGACAGATAGTATCAGTAAAAAAACCTGGGAATTTGCCGATATACTAGGTTAATCAACCTAGTAATAGGATTCTGCAATCAGATACCTTACATTAACTTATAGAGATACAATCTATTTTGTTCCAATCTAGATTATATTAGTGAGTCAAAGTTTCGGTGTGGTGGGTTGTGGGTATTAAGATGTTCGAATGGAGAAAATCGAAGTAGAGATTTTTCAGCCTTAAAATGCCTCCACGTGATTCTTCAAAAGCGTGCGCGTGCAACGATTTTACTGTGAACTTGGACTCGACCACACACCGGGATACTGAAAAATCAATAATATTGACGAGTTTGCGTGTATTTCGTCTATATACTCATTTGTATGTACGGGGTAAAAGACATTGGAAGGGCGTGCGTTTTTAGACTGAAGCCTGATAGCGGCGGCAATTAATCTGGCGACAGGTTCTATTTCCGACAAAGGTGACCATTTTGCGGTCTACAAATTTGTATATATGATACTCGGTAAGCAAATGCTTGTACATTATGTGATGTACTTTCAACATTCTTATGAAAATCATGTTAAATCACACACGGCAATGAAAAACTCGATGAAAAAGATTGGTATTTTAGAAACATAGAATTTTAATCCAGATCGTTCACTCATATGCTCGCCAGTCAAGTAACATAAAAGCTTCCTACAAATAAAACAGGGCTACTTTATTCGATGGCCTGCGTTTCCTAACATCCAGTTACCAAGTAGAGCTGATATACGTTACCCCGACTCTGGCCGTTGGTAATATGATGTGTGAAATCTCGAGGGCGCTGGAATTCTCATATTTGACGGGCGAACAAACGAATTGGTAGTTGCTACTTGTTGGTTCCTTTTCAGAGGGTTATTGGAATAACTAGCTACATAATTTGATAAGGGCAATGAGATTTAATAAAAGTATATTTTGTCTTAGGTTTTCGCGATTATTACACATAGTAATCAAAGAACTTTAAACGGTTTCAGTCACCCCGTGACCACGATCACTGCAAAGTGTTTGAAACGTCGGGACAAAAATAATGATAAATATACGCGATTTCAACCGTTTAAAGTTCTTTAATTACTAAAAGTATATTTATTGTTTTTCATAGTAGAAAATCAGTTACCAAGCATCTAACGGTGTATAGGCACCGATAGGTATATATAAAAAGTAGATGTGAAGACAATAACAAGTGGCGTTTAATGATACATTCTGTGTATTTTTGTGGTGGTATAGTTATTTGTGCAATAAGAGAGCAAAGGTTGCTACGAAAGCGAATTTGAATCTCAAGTCAGCAAAGGATTCTATAATTTAATCAGGGGCGTAGCAAAAATAAAACTGGATCCTGAGCGTATCGAGGGATTCTAAAGCACGAGAAGAGTCCTTTCAATATTGTTATGTTTGCAATAACGCCTGCTCCTGCTGATAACATTACAAAATAATAAATTTACAAGAGAAAAAACAATAGTCATGTGCGGGATTCGACCCGCGTCCATTCACCCTAAGATATTTTTTTTCTCTCGTAATTTTGTAATGTAATCCGCAGAGCAGGCGTTATGATAAACATAACAATATTAAAATTATAAGGTTGCGTCATCATTAACAAGTGTAACACCAATTGCAAAATTGGTCTTGTTTGTAGTCCAAACGTAAGTTGAACTGTAGGTGTCACTCCAACCCAATACGACTGGACGAGAGGAAAAATTTGAGTTATGAGTCATTGTCATGTTAGATCAGTCGGTCAGAGCATACCCCGGCTATAGGGGTGGATGGACGCGGGTTCGAATCCCGAACATGTGTTTAATTTAATAAAATTATAAAATAAAAAAGGGCACCATATGCCCTTTTTTATTTTATTTGTAATTTTATTAATATTGTTCTTTGTTACGCAATCTGCTTTACTAGGGTCCCGTTTTCTGGTGCCGAACCCTTAAGAGCGGCCAACCCGTCTTACTCTTCATACAAACGCTCTTACGTGATTATGGCGTTATAACAGATCTTTCTTTGAAACTTTTGAGCTAATAGGTATCTTGTGCACAGCATCTAGGTTTTTATGCAAACAAAAAAGTAAAATTTGGAGAAACAACTTCAATATAAGCCTCCAAAAATCTGCTTTTTTGTACAAATTTTACCTGAACTTTGGGCGTTCAGAATGTATTTATAAATTGTAAAAGTAGAGAACATATTTTGATAGAAACCTTGCAAATATAATGGAGATTCTAAATAACAAACATTTATTTTACAAACTTATAAGGCTTATTGAAAAACACGTAATTCCTGGATCAAGTTTTATGAAGTTTACGTACACAATTTTTCGTTCAATGTTATCTAGTTCTCACTTTCTTGTTAGCCAAGTGGCGGAAAGAGGTATGCGGGGGACGGAGTGAGAAGGAGAGTTGAATGCCAAGCACTGAAGATGAAAAAAGATGAAACGACAAGCTTTTCAATCATGCGCGCTTCGACGATAGACGGATCGGGAAGGGCCCTCTTAAAATGTATCCTGATTAAAAACCCAAGGCCGTACGATTTGAATATAGTTCGTCAATGTCTATAATCTGTTAGCCAAATGGACTTTTCTCGTTACAAAATTACAAATTTACAAGAGAATAAATTAAGGGCAAGGAACGTAATTTATTCGACGTTTGTGCATGGTGGTAGGGCATTTTGCTAATGCCAGCCTGGCTAGCTACCACCCTCATGTAGAACATATCTCGCCAAGCATCTGACAGTGTGTTCCGGCTGCAGTCCTTGAGTGCCAGAAAACTTACGGGCACATGAGACTTAACAACTGTATGTCTCAGTGTGACGAGCGCAGTGCAATTCGTCACTTGTGACGATATATATCTGTTATAGGCAGAGGTTAGCCTACTCAGGTGGGTCTCGCGCTTGTTCCGCCAGAATTACATTAAAAAAATTATAATAATATAATATAAAAATTATAATAATTCAAAACAATGCTTATGTACTTTTGTAGGAGCGCCACTTTATAATAAGACTAGCAGGCCGACATGGCTTCGCACGCGTGTTTAAAAAAATATACATATACACTCAATAAATCCTTCTATTTGAGTCAGGTTACTAAGAAAAGAAAATAATAAAGAATGTTTGAATATAATTATTTTGACAAAACTTATATTTATATATTTTTTTTCATATCTTTTTTTTATCGCGTAAAATCATTAACCTCGTTTTGCGCAGTTGGATAAAATCTATCCTTTGTCATTCCCCATGTCTCAAACCATTTCCATACCAAATTTCATCCTTATCGGTCCAGTAGTTTCAGAGCCTATTCAATGCAAACAATAAACAAACAATCAAATCTTTCCTCTTTATTATATTAGTTTAGATTGAATATTTTAAGTCTATGTCACTTACATGTTCTCGTGACTTCTGTCCTTTTTGAGAATAAACTTCTTTAAACCTAAACTTTTTTTGGATGTAGTGATAAGCGACTAAGGGAATGGACAGAATGAACAGTATACCATGTACCATACTATTCAGGTTGATGTAAGTAGGGTGTTGATGAATATTAGGCACACAACAGGTACTATTAACGCCTTCATATTACGAAAGGTATGGGTACCAGTTGGATCGTTTTTTTTAGTAAGTGTCCGTCTTAGTGGGTACCACCACAGTGTCAGTGTCTGCGTTGAAGCAGTAGTGTGCAAACACTAAGGTTTAGGCGTGAAGGTTACTGTAGCAAGTTAAATCCCTGGGAAAAAGAAACCATGTCTCGGAGTGCCGAGCGCAGTGCAGTGTCATGTAGAACGAGGATGGTGACACTGCAACTATAATCGACAGCGACGACGCTTACCATCAGGCAGGCGACTTCTTCGTCTCGAAATAAAGAAATGGTAGCGAGTACACTACCATTCACAAGAAAGAATGGCGTCAGGATGGCGTCCGGCCATACAACTAAAGCTAAACCTTATTAAAATATTATGTCCTTGTATTATTAGAGAAGACACATTGTACCGACCCCGTACGAGTTGGATGAAGGTAAGCAGATGACGACGGTAAGTAAGAGGTCACCGGGCTTTATTTACAAAAAGGTAATGCCGTTCGAGTCCTCGGTAAGCCGCACAAAAACGACCAAAGTTATGACTTCAGATTGTGCCCGCGTAAACCCCTCAACTTCCATTTTTAAGCACACCCCCCATTATTATCGGGAGAAAAAAGGTTTCATTCATTATTCCCTATGATAAATATGCGGCGAGGACAGTCTTCTGTAAGTCAGTGATTGAACTTTGTAATTTGATTCATATTTTATAGGTTGCCTTGATGAGATGGATTCCATGCAATTATAAGAAAAAAGGTTGCCTCAATGTCCCATCGTCTGCGTGGGAGTTCCAACAGTATTTTGCAAATGATTGCTGCTCGGCTAGAGACTGCAAATCCAAAAACACTGGGTTGGCGTAGTCACGGGTAGAATTAAGTAATGGATGTATTATTTAGTTTAGTTTTAGTTTACTAACTTAGTTTTATACACATTTACTAACACTGCTATGGATTTTGTGTCCGAAATAAATTATTTTATAATTTTTTATTATTATTATAACAAAATCATCTAATGAAGAAGGGATAGTAGACTTGTACCTAACTAACTGTAGATGTCAGACATTAGTCTAGGGCCAATCAGCATTAGATAAAACGTGGCATTGATTGAATGAATGCGGTAAAAAAAAATCTTGTTACATATACCTCCTAACGACACCACATCGTATACCATCAGACGAGGAGAGGCTAACATATCAACAAAAAGAAAACCAGCATTGCCAGATATATTTACAAAAATATATGCCAATTCACTACCCAGTTACTTATGTGGACGTGGAAAGAACTTTTTCTGTCTATTAAAATGTTATCAGCTCGGGATTAGAGTAAGGGCCTGTTTCAGAATGTTCGAGTAAGTTCCGGTTATACTACCCAGAACATAAAATAACTAAATGAAGAAAATGACAGTTAACACGCAGCGTGTTTCAAGCTTTCACCGATGGATAGGCTAAATCGATGACTGTGTAACGCAAAGATAGTATTTTATTTATTAAATATGTTCAGGGTATTATAACCGGAACTTACTCGAATATTCTGAAACAGGCCCTTACAATCTTACAACCATTTAGGACAGCACCTGATTAGGTATACAGTATACATGATTTAATAAACTACTTGTCTCTGGATGATGGGTGCAGTGCATTTATTAACTTTTTTTATTTTGGCTAGCCTACAATTTCTGACTCTCAAGGACAGCTGCCGGAACACACCATTAGGTGCATTGCGACAAATTTTCTACTTGAGGGTGGTAGCTAGCAAGGCGGGCATTCGCTAAATGCCCTACCATCATGCTATAACGACTGCCATCGTAAGACAACAATCGGGTCCGACGGTTTAAGGTGCTCTCCGAAGCACGGACGCGCTCAGTAGTAATGTCACTAGCGGTCTCCCCATCCAAGTCCGCGGCGGACGTTGCTTAACTTAGCTGATCGGTTGAGAACGGCTAAGCAAAACTTCGCTATGAGCGCTTCTGATCAAAGCGATAAAAGAGTCACTTGCGACGAAATGCATCTGTTAGAGGCAGAGGTTATACCGCTCAACACCGGTGGGCCTGGTGCTTTTTTTTTATATTTAATAGCATTATTTTAGTAGCAGTAGAATTCTTACCGCCAAGCGGTAATGTTAACGTTACTGTGTTCTGGCTTGAAGGCTATGGATGCCGGTGAAATGACGGAAATATAACAAGTTTATGTCTCAGGGCGATGGGTGCAGTGGATTTCGCCACTTGTGCTGCATCTGTTATAGGCTTGACACCAGGTAGGCCTCGTGCTTGTTCCAAAAAGTCAAAAATCAAAATCATTTATTCAATTTAGGCATCCACGACGCTACATTATGTTCTACATTGTACTGGTACATAGCTTAAAATATTTATTTTATGTATCATCAATAACTTTACCAATTGCATCTTAATTGTTCTCTCCACGGAACACACTGTTAGGTGCTTAGCAACAGATTTTCTACTTGAGGGTGGTATCTAGCCATGCGAGCATTCGCAAAATGCCCTTCCATCGTGCGTTGGGGATCGAACCAAGAACCTGCGGCCAGCTATCCCCGGTCCATAGCTATAACCGCTCGGCCATATCCTGATTTAAATAAAACATTAATATTATAATTTCTAATTATTTATATTTTGGCACTATTTCTCGCTTTTATTCCATATAGTGTAAGGCACACTATACACTATATGGAATAAAAGCGAGAAATAGTGCCAAAATATAAATAATTAGAAATTCATTTTAATTTCACGCATATATCAAGCTTTCTATGTTTAAAACGGTCTTTAGTCATAACATCGGGCACTGACTTTACAATTACGCATTCTGGCAAGGATCCGGCCGCGCCCTTACGTGGCCTCAGCTTTGCTAATAATTTGATTACGACCGGCCATGTTTGTTTTCAGCGTTTTTTTACGAGCGCACCGACGACGAAGTGTGGTTACGATATATCATATCGTGGGTTTAGACCGCGTCGTTGGTATGGAATTAATAAATAAAGTATAATTTACAAGTCATTGAACAGGGATAGTAATTATTACCTTCATTTCTGCGAAAGTCATTGATCAGGGATATTGCTTATTACCTTTTTAAGAAAATTACAAAATAACGAGAGGAAAATTTATGTGAAGGATTCGAACCCGCGCCATCCACTCCTTTAGCCGGGGCATGCTGTGACCGTTTAAGCTAACATGACATATGACTCCTTACTCTAATTTGTCCTCTCATTCTTTAACCATTGTATGGGGACGGAGCGACACCTATAGCTCAACTTACGTTGCACTACAAACAATCTATTTTTTTTAAATTAGCTTTCAAACTTTTTAACAATGACGCAACCCTATAATTTTAAATATTTTTATTTTTGCAATAACGCATGCTCTGCGGCTTACATTACAAAATTCAAAATTACGACAGGAAATTACAGGTCGTACTTTAATCATGTAAATTATGTAATACGCATGCGTTATTGCAAAAAAACAAATAACTTAAAAATATTACCTTCTTTTATACGAAAGTCATTGAACAGGGATAGCACTTACTACTTTATTTAATGCGACGTATGAGGAGTCGGCAAAATATGTTATTTCAACAACAACATGAGGAACAACATACATAAGTTCAAATATTGTGAAAAATTTTGGCTGCCCTGCAGTCGCCAAGCTGACGCTAGCCCTTCTTGGGAATACTCTTGTTGGATTTTGTGTACTCGCTACCTACCGGCTAACGAGGGCATTTTAAAATTTAAGATATTTTTGATCTGTTGCGCACCTACTGACCAGCAACACCTTACTCACGCACGTATAATGCTGCGTATTCAGATATGTCCATATATGTTGGAGGAAGATGAGCGGCGTGCGACGAAAATATCCACCAGCCTAAGCGAGTAGCAGCTAAAGTAGCTGTACCGCATTTTTTCCCATAGCCACTATTTTTAACCGACTTTAGAAAATGAGCAGGTTCTCAATTCAACTATATTTTTGTGTGTGTTCATCATTCTACTCTTTACAGGGTGTACCGATTTTGATGTTTTTTTTTATATTCAAAAGCTGGTGCTTGTCATGTGCTCCCATTTAAATTTGTGTGGGATCTGTAAATTGGTATTGCAGTTATCCCTGATAATGCGTAACTTATGCTTGAAGTCATTTCTGTTGTAATTTTTTTTTTATCATCTCATGGCAGCTTATAGAACGGTCCTTATACTCTTAAGCCGAGAAATGTAACAGTGTTAAGTACACACTATAATAAAAAAAACTCTTACTTTACTAAGTTAGCTACTGATCCCAAAAACGTGCTCGATATTATTGTATCCTCATAAAAATTAATTTATTTTAGGAAATTTATCAGCATCTCATCAACTTCCTTGATTTGCCTGGTACTTAAATTTTGGCTATCCACTGTCAATAATGTTCAAAAATTAAATCCGCTACGAACGCTAGCTACAACGATGTTCGTTATTAAATTCGTAGTAGCTCGTAGCTCGTCGGCAATAATTGATGATAGTGTATACAATGATATATAACATTATGTATACTACAAGCGCATAGACCTCCATCTTAAAATCGTAGCGGTTCGTAGCTCCTATGCAATAGGTGACATAAATAAATGCAAGGACTAAAAAATCATATGATCTTGTGTCTAGTTAGTACAGCATTATGCTAACTCGATCTTCTATGACGAGAAACTACGATGCGCGTACTGTAAGTACTAGCAGTTCGTAGCTCGTAGGCTATAGGTGCTGATAGACAGAGTAACCAATTGATTAAACAAATTGCTACGGCATTCGCATTTTAAATTGTAGCTGATCGTAGCGTGTAGGAAATATGAGATTATAGACCGTGAAGACTAACCAATGATGTAAAATAGCGTGCAATTAGCGTATCATTATGAGAACTCGATCGAATGTAGCGCGAAGAATAGCGACATCCGTACGTAAAATTGTAGCGGTTCGTAGCTCGTAGACAATTAATCATGATAGACAGTACAGTAATTTACCAATGATGTAAAATTAAAACAATATTTTTTTATGCCTGGTAGGTTAACCTTTAACCACTATCTCACCTGATTGTAAGTGATGATGTGGTCGAAGATGTTGTTCAGGCTAACCTAGAAGTACTGGCTCTCAAGGACAGCCGCCGGAACACACCGTTAGGTGCTTGACGACAGATTTTTTACTTGAGGGTGGTATCTAGCCAGGCGAGCATTCGCAAAATGCCCTACCACCATGCTATAACGACTGCCATCCTAAGACAACAGGCGGGACCGACGGCTTAACGTGCCCTCCGAAGCACGGAAGCGCTCAGTAGTAATTTCACTAGCGGTTACCCATCCAACTCTTGACCGCGGCGGACGTTGCTTAACTTTGCTGATTAGTTAAGAACATCTAAGTAAACTTCGCTACGAGCGCTTCAAAATGTAATATGCAAGTAGTATTATGGGAACTTGATATGACAAGAAGAATAGCTACGACGTCCGTACTTAAAATCGTAGGGGTAGCTCGTAGACAATAAATTATGATAGACATTACAGGGATTAACCAATGATGTAAAATGAAAACTAATATGCCAGCAGTATTATGGGAACTCGATATCACACGAAGAATAGCTACGACTACCGTACTTAAAATCGTAGCGGTTCGTAGCTCGTGGTCCATAAGTGATGATAGACAGCACAGAGGCTAACTAACAATGATGCAAACTTATGTGCAATTAGCGTGGCACGATGTAAACTCGATCTCGCGCGCCGGACAATGCGATTAGTGCCACCAATTGGACGTGTAGCATGCCCTCGCTGTTCAATTACCTAGTTGTAGTTATTGATGCTGGATTTGAAATAATTTTGGAATTATGGTTTCCGCGGTATTTGGATTTTAAAAAGACAATTTTACTAACGATTCAACTGACGCGTTTTTGGCAATATTGCTGATATAATATAAACGCGAGACAGCGGTTTTTGGCTACGTATGCTTGTTGTTCAATTGCACAGAAACTAAACTTTTTTCCGATTAGACACGTAGCATTAGAAAGAGCGCGTTTATACTCAATTCTACTCGAAGGAAGTCGTAGGCGGTTCATATAGAGAACATTATAAAAAAAACAATATTGCTGTGAGATAACATACATAAATTATATCATAAAATAAATGGAACAAAAAGGTATTGCGTAAAAAGCGTTTGTATATCAGCAATTCACCATTGTTATCTATCATAGAACGCGAACAATAGAAGGTTAAGAAAACTGTCACAACGCAGTCTTACAATAAATCCTCCTTTTTACATAACCAAACGGAAGGGTCACGCCATTAACCGGCACAACTAAAAAAAATGAACCAACCGTAAAAATATAAAATTACAAATGGTGGGACATTAGAACAAACGGGGCACAAACAGTGGCCGGCGCGTCTCCGGAACAAAAACCGATAAAAAACGGCGCAAAAGGATCCGATCCGGTAAAAAATAAGAATCAGACAAAGCCGGTGGACGGCCGGTAACCTCTATACGTGTCCAGTTTTTTTACGAGCGCCAGCCCTTTTGTCCTTCCGGGAGCTCTTTTTTAAATAGATCAGGGAGGAGCGAAGACCGGCGCCCACCCTGAAATATTATTGTGGATTTTTCTGCTTGGCATTCATAAATATTTTCCATGGACAGCCGAAACCCCCCTCGCTCGGGGATTTACTCGAATCGGCGGAGAATTATAAATTCGGTTAATAAAATATGATACGATAAAGCCGCTTTTTTACTCCGCAGACCTCTATAATATTTTGTTTAATTTAAATATGAATAATTAAATTTAAAAAGGAAATCTCGGGGCTAATGAAATTTTTGTTTTCGAGATAATGAATTGAAAACACGGCGTGTCGCTCTCGGACGGTGTTATTCTTTTCTCGCTCATTCGAATTCATCCTGTGTGTTATAAAAATGACGAGAAAAAATTATGTTTCGCAAAAAAAGTATTAATTATGATGTGAATTAGATTTTTTCACATGTTTGTACGACCCTTTTCTACTATCGTGTGTTTTACACGCGGCACGATGATATTTTTCAAAAGGGCGCGCAATCATGAGTTTAATTAGCATTTTTTTAAATAAACTTTCCTATTTTCCCGTTGAACCGCTACCTGTAGCAGCTGCTATGAATATTTTCCGAGTAACAACATAAATTCGTATATATTTAACAACGATAAAACGTTCCATCAAAGGTCTCAATAATATCAAATTTTTTCTCATTTCACAAGCAAAATATTTCATACAAAAACAGCACGACATTCCAATATCTGTCCTCCGAACAACCCGAAACGCCTTTAATCAACACACAAACGGGCAGCGATCAAACGGACTCACAATTAAAATAAAAACCGAAGGAAATATTAAACAAAAAGCATCGATCCGTCCTGCCACAACCGCAAGGGATTAAAATCGTAACGAACGCACAAAAATATTCAAATACAATACTAACAAATTGATACAAACACTCATTAGGATCGCGGAAGGCGATTTCCCCCACACGGGGGGCGGGCGGGAGATGGGGGACATCCGCCCGACGAACGTCCCGATCTCCAACATTACAATCCACATCCAACGTACAAATATTATCTAAAATTCCTTCTCATTTATAATCCTTTTGTGTCCTCAGAGCGGTGTCCTCCGTCAAACCTCCCCACTGGGGTGGGTGGGGTATTTTTATATTTTTAATCGCGTTGGGCATTATCCAAATGGACATTGGTGACCGCGCCGACTGCCGTCTAGATGATAAATTCTCCTTTCGTTCGACACCCGGCTGTTTTGTTTTGTCCCTTCTGGTAATGTGGCCTCCTTTATTGGTATCGGAGTGGAAAAAAAATACCCTTACAGTCATTAATTACCGTCGATTTGTCTGCGAGTGACTGGCGCGCTTTCTTCGTCTATTAAAAATGATCCCTTTTCGTAGATGGTTTTTCTAGCGGTGGCAAATGAGAATTGATTGTGGCAATACGCGATCGTTTGATGCAGATTCGGTTTTATTGTACGCGATGACTTTTCTCTTTTTGTGAGTGATCGATGGACGACTTCGCTGAATATAATTAAGTCTCATTTGTAAACGTCCATCTTGGTAAGAAAGAAAATTGGAAATTATAAGGAATCTATAAAGTAAAAGTAAAAGAAACGCCAACGAAAAATATATTATCTTGGTGGCTTGCTTTTATATTGCTGATGGATTTAGCCTTGACCACTATCTAAATCGAAGTTGTTCTTCATTCTAAGACTAGACTAAAACTGACATAATTGCTCACAAGGACATCTGCATGAACACACTGTTAGTTACTAGCATAGAGAATTATATTGCTTTCTCTTTTCTGTAAGTAAGTTTGAAGCAGTGATGGCTCAGTGGCATTGGCTATGGACTGCCGCGCAGCAGGTACATGGTTCGAATCCCGCCGCGGGCTTGAGCTTCACCAAAAGGCTTTTTTTTCTAATGCCCGCCTGGCTAGCGAGTACTAAATCTGTCGCCAAGCACATAACGGTCCTTTTCCTTTACTTTTCCGGTAGCTGTCATTGAGATGCAGTAATTCTACATTAAGCCTGTTAACACCTTCAACCACATCATCACATACCATCAGGTGAGACTGTGGTCAAAGGCTTCCCAACTGCAATTTAGAAAAAATAGAAGTACTAGTATTGCTACTAAGCGAGCATTTGTAGAATACTTGCTACGTGTAAATAATACCACCATGAATTGAGAGCTGTAGCCCGCGGCAGAAATCAAACCACGATCCCGCGCGCGGCAGTCATTGCCACTGGGCCATCATTCCTTCATTTATGTGAAAATTGCGAAATAAAAACATATACTAGTCAATAAACTGCATCGAGAAATCCATATATACCATAAGAAAATTAAGGCCCAGTATATAAGAAATAATGCTAACAATATGTAGAAAATCTCATAAACCAGATACCGCATGGTACTGCAGTTTATATACACAATACTCAAGGATATAGGTAGTGTGCTCATAGCACTCAAAACATGTTTCCTAATAATTGGCTCGATACAAAAAATTGACAAAAACCCCTCTGAAAATAAAGGTTTTCTACTTTTTCCGCTAGATTTTAATGTATTAAGATATGATTTATGTTCTAAAATATTGAGTTTTTAAGTGCAATAAAATTTGTTATTTAATTTTTTACAAAAAATGCATGGTTAATGTGTAATAAGTCTGTTTCTAAAATGTCGCATACGCCCTTTCATTCCGAGAAGCGTCAACATCATGCCGCACTATTTTCTCCAGCGATCCACGTATAGCGCTATCATTATCGTTCAATCCGCGGCCAGCCGCGTTGAGCGTTGGACCTGTGTCGCTTTTCTCAGCGATCTCGATTAAATATAAATATGGGTAAAATTACAAATAAACGCTTTTTAGGTACAAAAAATATTTATCCAAATCGCCAAAAATGCATCTTGGACATAATAAGGCAGGCATCTATAGTTTTTCCTCTAGTTATGTTTACTATCATGAATGTAATTTTCTAATTTAAATTAATTTATCATATTACTGTGACACTATCACAATAAAATACACATGCAAGATTTTATAAGACGTAGGCACTACTTGAGCTACCTAAAGTCATAATGAGCGTTATTCTGAATTTTTCATAATATTATGAACTTTTACATAAATTTACAAATTCTTCTGACAGTATGGCACAAAAGTCTGTAAATATCTCTTATTTTCGTCTAATTTCTCTATGTCTAAGTGGCGCAATCTTAGAAAGGCCAGACCAGAATCTGGAAGAGCGGAGTTCGAATCTGACACATTCATTTTTTGTCTACTATTTTTTTTTATTAAAATTTTATACCTATTTACATATAATTTAGTTATCTAACGACTTTTCAATTCTTTAATGTAAATCTTTGATACATTTTTACCTTGATTTCCTAGTTAACCTACGTTGACAATTCTTTAGTTTTTACGTTGCCACATTTTGATCCAGGAAACACAATCACAAATGTTACATAGGTCTGTCATTTTCATCGATAAAACATTGTTTGAGTAGCTCATTTCTTCTAAGGTCGGACCAGAAAACTGAAGGTGCAAGGTTCAAATCCTAAGTAAAGTTTATTTTTTTTATTTTTTTATTTATTGGTATAAATTGATACGTATTTAATTCTAAGTTTATTTACAATATGCTTAATGCATTCTGCTTGTAATTTTATTACCTAGATTACATTTTTTTTCCTATTATTCACTCAGAAAAGTTTAGTATGCTGAATATAGTAAGTAATATGAAATGTATGTAAATCTTAAGTATCTACCATATTTTTTCGTAGATCTAGGAAAATTATATTTCTTACCCTGGATGGACACCAGAACAAACGAAAGACTTTTCATAAATATGAACATGCTGATGGAATAAAAAATATTATGAGGCCACAGCGTAACAGTAACAGTAGGTCTTACGGTACCATACAAACTCTTCTTTCCACAAATAATGGAACACACACAAACTATCAAACATAAAAAGTTATTGAAATAAGTATTCATAATTTCATAGTAATTATAGCCCAGAAAAGCAACCCATCATATGAACACTAGGATTATATCTAGGGTATGTTAGGATATAGTATCACTAGGGTTAAGGAGTGCTGCCGGAACACACTGCTTGGTTCTTGGTGACAGAAGGTGGTAGCTAGCCGTGCAGGCATTGCCCTACCACCTTTCTATAACGACTGCAAACCTAAGACAACAACCGAGATCAATGGTTTTATGTGCCATTTGATGTACGGAAGCGCTTAGTTGTAATGCCACTAGCGGTCACCCATCCAAGTCATGACGCAGCTGACGTTGAATTACTTAGTTGATCTGTAAAGAATGTCTAAGCCAGCCACGCTACGAGCGCTTTGTCACCTATATCCCGTTTACGAGCTCAAGATTTGTTTGACATTAAAACGGACGGATAGACAGATGACAGATAAGTGCTCCGTTTTGCCCGGTGGTTACGGAGCGCACGTAAAAATCAGCTAAAATAAAAGGTATGCATTGCACTGCCTTTTTTTACTTGGCTTTAGGTAATAAGTATATATAGTATAAGTATATTTACTTCTTTCTACGTACTCGTATATGATGACATATGAATAAGATAGTATCTTAGTACTACCAATACAGTTATACCACATAGTAATTAAACAACTTTAAACGGTTTAAATCGCGTATATTTATCAATTTTTTTTAGTTACCCTTGACCACGATTACTGCAAAGTGTTTAAAACGTCGGGACAAAATAATGATAAATATACGCGATTTAAACCGTTTAAAGTGGTTTAATTACTATGTGTAACAATCGCGAAAACCTAAGACAACATTAAGTTATACCACAGTTTTACTAACGATATATAATATTGTGGTAATACGTACGAATAGTAGTACAAATAGTAATATTTACGTACGGGTACAAATAATATTTAATGGTAAAATTTATAAACAAAATACCTATCTTCCTAAGTAGGTAATCTGAATAAAGATATTATTTTCTTAAAAGTTTTGTTGTGCCACCCATCTACGCAATAGCATTCACGAAATGTATGAATTATTATTAACAAATTGAAACAATAACTGTACTTACTACCTTCTCCATGTGATTTTTTGTTTATGTGACCTTAATAGGACTTGTAGTAATGACACGAGCAAGTCGTATGACTTATACTTAGTTTTTAAACAAGCTACTTGATAATAATACCTAATAGTATATACCTGCTATCTGTCTTTTGATCATGGGGTACAAAAGCTTATTCATTATTTTCAGCGCAAATTTTACACTATATACTTGATTTTGTAATAAATAAACTCTAATCTTTTTTGTAATGGGTTACGCCTTACATCAAAGCAATTAGTTCATCAAAATCGGCAAGTAGAAAATTTGAATACACAAAAACATGCAAGAAAAAGCTGGTATTCATCAAGATTAAACTTGTTCTACTGTAGGTATGGTAAATTTATTAACTGTGCTGACAGCTTAAAAACAATTCATGAGCCTACTAATGTGTTGGTATCATATATGCGTGCTAGATGGCGCTTTATTCATTCATTCATATATTAGGTCCTTACATATGAAATTGGCGTTTTTCGTACTGGCCACTTTAATCACGAATTTCTCCTCTTTGGTAAGGAATTCCAAATTCAAATTTGTACAGCTATAGACTCATGTATTTGTGCTTCGATGATCGTCATTCATTTGTTTTTTTTCTTCTGTTTTTTTCTGTTTGCGTCACTCATTTTACAAAATGGAAAACCTTAAATATCGCATTATTTACGAGTACGAGTTCCGCCGTGGCACTAGTGCTGCGGAAACAACTCGAAGGGTGAATGATGTGTATGGCGGTCGTGTTGCAAAAGAAAACACAGTTCGTTTTTGGTTCCAACGTTTTCGTTCTGGAAATTTCGACCTGCAGAACAAGCCCCGTGGACGGCCTGAGACTCAAGTTGATAATGAAGAGTTGAAGGCTATTGTGGAAGCGGATCCATCGCAAACCACGTCCGAGTTAGCTGCAGGCTGCAATGTTAGTGATAAAACTGTTTTAATTCACTTGAAGCAAATTGGGAAGATTAAAAAGCTTGAAAGGTGGGTACCTCACGAATTGACTGAAACAAACCGGCAAACGCGCGTCGACTGCTGCGTTACATTACTAAACCGGCACAATAATGAAGGTATTTTAAACCGAATCATTACCTGTGATGAGAAATGGGTTCTTTACGATAATCGGAAGCGCTCAGCGCAATGGTTAGATCCTGGCCAGCCAGCCAAATCCTGCCCCAAGCGAAAATTAACCCCAAAAAAGTTACTTGTAAGCGTTTGGTGGACTAGTGCCGGTATTGTTCATTACAGTTTTTTCAAATCTGGCCAGACTATTACGGCTGATGTCTATTGTCAGGAATTGCAAACCATGATGGAAAAGCTAGCGGCTAAACAACCTAGGCTGGTCAATCGCTCCACGCCACTGCTGCTTCACGACAACGCTAGACCACACACTGCGCTACAGACGGCTACTAAATTAGAAGAGCTTCAATTGGAAAGTCTAAGACATCCTCCGTACTCCCCGGACCTTGCTCCAACAGATTACCATTTTTTTCGAAATTTGGATAACTTCTTGCAAGGGAAAAAATTCAACTCCGATGGGGCAGTCCAAATCGCCTTCAAAGATTTTATTGATTCCCGTCCGACTGGTTTTTTTAGTAAAGGGATCAATGAACTACCTATGAGATGGCAAAAGTGCATAGAAAATAATGGTTCATACTTTGATTAATTAAATATATTATATTAAAAAATATTCGACTTTTTGTTCCTCCCATACAAAACGCCAATTTCATATGTAAGGACCTAATATCATTCGTGTGTGACAAGATAGTTTCTACTAGTTCTACTAGAGAGCGCTCTTGATTTCTAATAAAATAAAATATTGCCATTGACTTGCGAACATGGCGCCATGGGGTACATGGCACGAACTAAAAACGCGAGAAGTGGAGACGAAATATAACATCTTTCTTTACAGTGCAGGCCCTTAAAGACTCGACGTTCCGAATGACAGGTTTCTAGGAAATACGGTTTCAGAGGGAACAAAATCTGTTACAATACTTACGAAGTCCTTAAATATAATTTACTTTGCGCAATAAAAACGATATGAGTTCCAATATACATCTCACGTTATTAATATTTTATTGCAACTTTAATACAATATAACTTAGGAAGGATATAGTAATTAAACAACTTTAAACGGTTTAAATCGCGTATATATACCATCAAAAAAAAAAAATTATACGCGATTTAAACCGTTTAAAGTTGTTTAATTACCATGAGTAATAATCGCGAAAATCTAAGACAACATTAGTGAGGATAATTAATAATCGGGAAGAAATCGCTATGAGCCATAAGGCCTCCATTCGCACAAGTGTATTTCTATAGGTCTTTATTATAACGTTATTTTGAAGTTCTTGTACAAATAAAGTGTTTTCTATCTATCTATAAATTTTACTGTTTTAATGCCCTGAGAACAATGCCATAAATAATAATAATAACAAATACATGTTTATTGCCTGAAAAAATAGCTTAACCTAATTACACTTTGTCTGACCCATAGTTTACATTATTCAAACTGTATACTAGCGAGCCCCAAACTAAGCGTGAGCCTGTAGGTACCTTAGGGCTCTGAGTGTCAATTTACAGAAATCGTACATTTATACAAAAAGAATAGGTGTAATAAATATAAAAACTTTATAACTAAATGACATATCAAAGACCGCAGATTAAGGGTGAACTGGCCGGCCCGTTTTCCATACAAACGTCGTAGGGTGATCACTCCCTTCTTTGAGAATTTAAGTAAAAAAAAAAGCATAATACCGATTGATATCGTCATTATCTAGGCTTGTATGATGCCGAAATTTTAATAAAATAATTAAATTGAGAATTATGAGCCATGAAAAATTTTCATATAAAATTTTCGAGGGTCATAACTTACAACTTAATTATCTTTTTAAAATGTTGGCATCATACAAGCCTAGATAATGACGATATCAATCGGTATTATGCTTCAGTATGGACTTAAAATCTCAAGTAAGAGAGTGATCACCCTACGACGTTTGTATGGAGAAGTGACCGGCCAGTTCAACCTTAATGCTTCTCAAGCCAATGACATAACGACAAAAGTTTTAAAACAATTTATTCCTCGCACCAAAAATATCGATTCGCAATAACTTTGTTCAGCGAACAGCGTAATAACGCCAATACATTGGCCACGGAATCCTGAACCCCCATTAAATATTCAAACAAGAAGAACAATATCTTCCGTAACATAAAATTCGAAAAAAAAAGTTTAAATGGCTACCGAAATCCCGGCTACCAATAAAACATAAAAATACCCCAATATATTATTCTAAATTGAAATTGTATAGATGATCCTATTATTACGGTGGTACGAACACGGGGGTTCAGCTTCGGACGACACTGCGCCGTAAAACCTGTTTTGCATATAGAAAAGCGATATTGTTTTATGAAAAACGATGGAAAAAGTGCAGTGGGCTGCGGCAAGAATTAATGGTGTGAAACTTTCGTGGTAGGTAGCGGGGTACAATTTATGTGTGTCCACGTAGCGGAGTTTTGCTTGCTGTGGCGCTGACCGTTTCGGGAAGGATCGCTTCGGCTCTTTGGTTTGTTTGCGACGGGCCCCGTTAGTAGCCTCACCCTGTATACTGATTTGAATTGGGTGCCGAAAACTTGTGCAAATCAGGAGTGACTGTACTATCTATTCTAAGCTTTTTGACAATGTTTTTGTTGTATTTCTGGAAGCAAATGCTATGCAGCTTGAATAAAGCCACTATATATATATGAAACGCAGCATTAAATGCACTTCAAAAAACAATTTAAGATCATATATCTACGAGTATGTATACTATATGTATATATCAGACATAGAAGCGCTGGTAGACAACCTTGGCTATTCGTTCTTAACCAATCAACTATCGTTGCGGTCATGACTTGGATGGGTGACCGCAATCGCTAGAAGCATTTACTAATGAGAGCTTCTGCGCTTCGGGGGCACGTTGAGGGTGCTCGTAATAGAGGTGGTATGGCATTTTTCGAATGTACGCCTGGCTAGCTACAACCTTAAGTTCCTTTAGTAGGGATTTGGTCACCAAGCATCTAACGGTGTGTGCTGGCAGCTGTCCCTGAGAGTCAGTAATTCTAGGATAGCCTGAAATATACCTTCTAACACATAATTACTAACATCAGGTGAGTAAGTAGTAATAAGCTGGCCTATAAGCTAAAAAAATAAGGTACTACTTAGATATTCATGTATTTGATTCTTTACACTTTCAATATAATTTTAAGCACATAAGTATGGTAAGCGAAAGAAGAATTACTGAGCACCATAATTTCATCGCGGGCGGAAATTTGAAGCAGTGATGGCTCAGTGGCATTGGCTATGGACTGCCACGCAGCAGGTCCTTGGTTCGAATCCCGCCACGGGCTTGAGCTACACCGCATGTTGGCAGGGCGTGTTTAGAATAGAATAGAATAGAATATATTTATTGGCCTTATAACATTGGTTGTCATACTGGGCAAGTCAGGAGTACAATTTTGGATAATATTAATTTAAGATCTCACATAATACAAAATAGCAATAAATATTTATCGGTATCACATCAAAATTATTATAAATATTAAAATTATTATTTGTAGGTATCACATCAAAATTATTATATATTCGTAAAAAAAATGACAAAAATAAGGAAAATCAAAATAATAAAAGTATACATAGTAAAATAATTATAAACGGAATGTCTAAAATTTGTTCAATACACAAATATAAATAACAAAAAATGTCTAGACTTTATATGAATTACTGTTATAAATCTTATTCTACGCATATGCAGTCAAGTGTACTTTAATAAATAATTAAATTGTCATAGTTACATTTATTAAAATTCAACTTTTACAAGAATGAAGATTCCGTGAGGCGCATATCCATGAATTCATCTAGGGAATAGAGTGGATGTGTTTCAAAAAACTGCTTTAGTACTTTTTTAAAGTCAATTATGTTTAAATTTGATATTGTCAAAGGTAACTTATTGTACATAGAAATTTTATTGAAGATTCCTTGTTTTCGGACCTTTGTCAGTCTAACTTTAGGCTTAAATAACTTTTCTTTGTTGCGCAAATTATAGTTATGAACATTTCTGTTTTTTAACATTGTTTCCTTGTCTTCGTGTATCTCCAGTAAACTATTAAATATATATAGAGATATCACCGTCATTATTTTATTCTTCTTAAAATGTGTTCTAACTGACATGCGTTTACGCAGTCCAAAAATTATCCTAATTGCCCTTTTTTGAGACTTTAGAACTTTATTTATGCTTGCACCATTCCCCCAAATAGTGATGGCATATCTTGTGAGTGACTGAATATAAGCATAATAAATTGACAGCAAAGAAGTTTTATCAAGCAAAGGTTTTAGTTTAAGCAAAGCGTAATTAGCACTTGCCAATTTTTTGCACAGTTTTTCAATATGGGCTGAATGTGTTATCGTGTAGTCCACGGTATATCCAAGGAATACATTCTCTGTCAAACGGATTTTATCTTTTAAGTCCTTTCGTATTTTATATTTCATTATAACACTCTTATCTGTATTAAGGATAATTCCGTTTGCGTTAAACCATTCCTTTAATATACTCATTGCGTCATTAAGTTTAATATTTAGATTACATTCATTGATGTCACATACTCCTACGTGAGTATCATCTGCAAACAAACTAGCATATGCCCAACTTGGCAAAGCATTAATAATGTCATTAACGTATATTAAGAATAGTACTGGCCCGAGTATTGACCCTTGAGGTATTCCTATATTTAGTACATATACTGATGAATTAACGTCATTTACTGTTACAATTTGTTTTCTATTATTTAAGTAAGAATGCATCATGCTCAGCTCCGTACCATGAAACCCATAGTACTGAAGCTTTGAAATTAATATATCGTGTCGCAAACAATCAAATGCTTTAGACAAATCGCAGTAAATACTAGCGCATTTTTGTGATTTGTCTAAGGAGTCAAGGATATAATAAATAACCTTTCTAATGGCCATTTCAGTTGATCGACCTTTACGGAATCCAAATTGTGCCACTGTAAAAAGTTTATTTCTTTCAAAATAATCAACTATTCTCCGTTTTAGAGCAGATTCAAGAATTTTTGAAATAACAGGTAGAATGCAAATAGGTCGGTAGTTTCCAAGTACAGAGTTGTCTCCTTTTTTGTGTAATGGTACAACTCGGCCGATTTTAAGACAATCTGGAAATATTCCTTTGTTCAAGCAGTCATTGAGTACAATATTCAGTAATTCTATTAAGTATTTATTTTTCAAAATTAAATCCTTGAGTGTCCTAGTATTCATGTCATTAGCATCTAGTGAGGTTTTTTGCTTCATGTTTCTAACAATAGTCTGTAATTCTTTGTAACTTATTGGGTAAAATTTTATTAATGTCAATGGTTTTTTGTTTATGTCTAAGTATTTCGTATATTTGTCAATGTCTGTTTCAGATTTACAAGTCAATTTGTGGGCAATATTTGTGAAGAAATTATTAAATGAATCTGCGATAATTTTACTATTTGTCAGTTGTTTGCCATCTTCATTTATTAGGTCAATTATTTTCTTATTTTTCATTTTCTTATTATATCTCACTTGTTCATTAATAATACTCCAAGTTTCCTTAATCTTATTTTTTGAGTCTCTAATTCTATGTCCATATTGTTTTTTTTTTGCCGAAACTAAAACCTTTCTTAAAACTTTTCTATATTTTCGGATTTTTAATTTTCGCTGATCAGAAGGTTCAAGTTCTTGCATAAGTTCCATTTGTTGCAAGTTTTTTTTTGATAATTCTATACCTTGCGATGTACATTTTTTGTTTACTTTGCATATCATGCGTTGCTTTTCCTCGGAAAAGCAATGTTGTAATAAAACTTGATCGCGTCTTGTAAAATATTCATTCTTGTATTTGTATCGTCACACACAATTAATTGATTCTTTAAATTAACATAATCTTTTTGTAATAAATAATGAAAATAGTTATAATTATTGGCAGACATAACTCTGTTAAAGTAATATTTATTTTCATTGAACCATTCTACATTGTTAGTAATAGTTAGTTTTATAACGTTATGATCAGATAGCTTTCGGTCTAATATATAACCATCGCAGCACTCGAAGTTTACTACGAAATTATCAATACAAGTGGCACTTGGCCCTTGCACTCTAGTAGGCTCATTAAGTACCCAATTACAATTAAAGTTATCCAGTATTAATTGAAATTTTGTAACATATTTATTTGTTTTTAATATATTCAAGTTAAAGTCTCCCGCAATCACAATACGTTTCCCTTCCCGACATAATTTGTGAAGTAATTTTGTAAGTATGTCAAAAAAGAGATCAATATCTTTATCCGGTCTATAAACTGCTAGAACAACTAATTTGTTACATCTTAATTCAATGGCTGCTAATTCAAAATTCATTTCGAATGCAAGCTTATTTAAGTCATGTCTAACCTTAAAATCTAAATTATCTCGAACATAAATCGCAGTTCCTCCGTGGTCAAAAAACTTTCTGTTAAAGTACGTCGCAAGTTCAAAGTTCTGAATGTTCATTGCTTGAACTTGGTGGTCTTTTCCCCACGTTTCTGATAGACATAGCACATCGCACTTGTAGTCATTCAGTAAATCTTCTAGGTCTTGATATTTATTATGGATACTTTGCATATTAGAATGTAGTATTATCCATTCCTTCCCAGATACGCATTTTCTTGAAAATTTTGATCTTGTTCATAGATTTTTTGTGCTTTGTTCTCTAATGTTATAAACTGTAGATTAGATGATCCATAAAATGGTTGTTTAGCGGCAGTTATTATTGCCTGAGTCATAACATTTTTAATTGTACAAAAGTGGCCGGTGATACCGTTGTCATATTTTCTTGTGTTTGGGTCAATATATTTAACATTTGCAGTCACGTTTGCCAAGTGTGCTATCGCTTTATTTATTTGGTAAATTTTGTCGTCATGCCTACTATTATAACTGACACCGCTTACGATCACATTGAATAGTCTGTTAGGTCTATCTATGATGTCATATAGGAGCTTAATATACAATTGTTCGTTGCTCGAATGATGTGTTGCTTCGTATTTGCTTATGAAGATGGCTACTGTGTCATGTTTTGTGAGAGATTTCGTTTTTTCGTGGAAATTCTGAAGTATGTTTTGAAAAGTCGCTCCTGGTTTACAGTAATTTATTATATTGATATGTTCGTCTATACGTCCCATTATTTTAGACGCTATACCCTGCCCTAAGTTGTCAGAGAATACCAGTATATTTCTTTGCTCACGTGTTAAACACGAGTTGACAGATTTTGGTAGGTTGTAAGTGTTATTAGCCTTTTGTATATTGCTTGCTGATTGTCCTGACATTTTATTTGTTTGCTCATACTCAATATGTAAGTTATTTTTATGTTCAGTAATTTTTTGTAGTTCGAGTTTTTTGTGATTGAGCTGTGTGTTTTTTTGCTCCATAGATGTGCATTTTGCGTGCAGCTTGGTAAGTTTATTTGATAGGGTTCTTATCTTTTTTACTGTTGTCCTTTTCGTTTTAAATTGTTGTATCACAGCTGTCGGTAATATTTTGCTGTTTGTTTTCTGTGTATTCTTGTTTCCTTTACGTTTCACTTTTTCGTCTGCAAGCCATTTTTGTAGCTGCTTTATTTGTGTATTTAGTTCGTCGATTGTTTTCTGTTGCTTTACATATTCGTCGAGATTTTGTTGTTTCGTTGGCGTAGACATTTCTTTTACCGATCTTAGAGAATTTTCAATGCTCGTAGAAACACGTTGGCGTTTTCTCTTTCTGCCAATCAATGGAGTACGTGGTACATCATCAAACTCAATTTTTTTGTACATGTTTATGAGTTTTTGAGATTTTTCTAACTCTTTTTTCAGTTGTTCATTTTGTAAAAGCAAGTTATCTATTTCATTGTTGGCTGAGAGAAGTTGGTTATCTAAGCTATTAATTTTTTCTTTCAATATATATTCTGTACCGCTCTGATCTAGATTTGTTTGTGGCAAGCTTATTCTAGTTGACTCAAATAGGGACGAGTCTGAAAGGTTTCCTAAGCTATTTGCTCTCTGCCGTTGTCTATATCTAAAAGTCACGTTATCTGTCTCCATTAATTCCATTTTGAAAATAATTCACTAAAATATTGCAAAATATTGAAAGACTCACATAAAATTATGCAAAAAGTATGCAAAAAGATATTTTTAGTGTTGTTGGATTTGAACTCGGTACCCGGTACGGACTAAGAATAATCCGTGCCTGGACACCGTTCGGCCACGGCTGCTTGAGATAGTTGTTTGAAATTTACAATAGCTTAATGTAGCTTCACTCTGTCAAGACTTCGAGTAATGTCAATTTGTTTTGGGTCCAAAGGTCAGTTTATTTTAAATGGAACGTGATGATACCAACAGTTAAAATTTTGTGCCAATTTGTTTATATCTCCCCAATAAGAGAATACATTCACACAAAATTTCACTTATTCACTGATTTCCACAAACAGATTGACGAAATTAAATCGGAATCAATGTTTTGTTTTTGATTTATTACCCAGAATTTGTTCACGTATTTGGCACTGAATTTTCACTAGATATACGAGATTTTGTCTTGAGATAACACTCACGATAATGTAATATTATACTAACGACACATTTAACTAGTTATAAACCTATTTCTTGCACTTGATGATTTTAAACAATATTTTAATGTGGAGCCGATGTTAACACTCGGTGCGCTATCTACCCTCCTTGTTTGCGAATGCCCACCTCGCTAGCGCCCACCTTCAGGGATAAAATCTGTCGTCAAGCACCTAACGGTGTGTTCGGGCAGTTGTCCTTGAGAGCCAGTAACTCTAGGTTAAGCCTGTTAACATCTTCAACCACATCATCACTTACCATCATGTGAGGTTGTGGTCAAAAGCTTACCTATCAAAAATAATAAAAAAAAATAGAATGCTTGTAAATTTGATACAAGCTTAGCCTGCTAAATTGCCTAAGCATCCTCATCTCTTTTGGCACTTTTTATTATAAAAGTATGTTATTTTGTTTAAATTTCCGAAATCGTAAAGGATCACGCTGCATGTTATACATAAAGAGGACTAAATGTTGATCACGTAAATGTTCTGCACGGTATTGCGTCGCGTTCGTCATTCGGGGTGTTAGTTCTTATGCCCGTAATTTCAACTGGCTACCTCGTACTTCCTCCTTATATCAGCGACGTATGCTGCCGCTTGGTGACCGAGTTACCTACGACCTGTTATTCGGAGAAGTGTATCTACATATCGAGGTCAAGAATTACAGTTTGGGGCAGATCCAACCACCATCAACAGTCGAAACACGTCCACTGTTGAAAAGGGTTATCAAATTTTTTCCATAATTTCCACATTTAGTAAGCGTCTTCAAGAACGATACCCAAGTCTAAGATAGCAAGCAGTTCTGCAGAAGGCGCTGTTACCTATCTTTTGGTATTGTTCCCTTCGTGCGTCACATCTAACTGGCGTATATGGGGGAAAGCGGCGCAATTCTAGCTCTAAACCACTGGATCCCACGTAGGGTCCAGTGGTGCGTGGTGCTTAGGCTGTATCAAGGAGAGATCAACTGGCGAGTAAGACATTGAATTGTATCAGGCGGATTGTCCGCTGCTGAACATAACTCCTATTAAAGGGGGGTTTACCATAACACGCTTGGCAGGCGTCTTGGGGATCGCAGTTTAAGATATCAGTTCCTCAGAAGGCGCTGCTGCCCCGTTTCCGGTATTTAACCTTTAGTCGCCTCTTACGACACGCATTCCTTAACACCACTTGCAAAGAAAAAGAACACATGACATTGGAGCCGCATTGCACCGTTGATTGGACTGTAATGGTTTTTTTTAATGGTATATACGACTGATTCTGCTAGACGGGTGTTTAACAGAAGAACTGTTGGTGCTGTTTCTTGGTCCAGCGATTAAAAGCGACGATTTGGAACTTCTAGTTCCCAGGTTCGATCCAGGGTACGGAAGTTATTTGGTTTTTTCTCATAATTTTCAGTAGCCAGCCAGAATCTCGAACTATTCCCAGTAGACGGCAATACACTCGCTCTCCATGGCACAAATACATATCTGGCTAATAGAGGTTGTTTAAGACATCGCTCCCTATCACAGCGCGGATTAACGGTATTAAGATTTGATTTTCTCGGTTTGAAGTTTTTGTCACGATGGGGTACCGATGGTCTTCAAGATTAGGAACTTATATACATACGCTAAATGAAATACCTTCTTCGTAGAAGAACACAAACTTTGTATTATATTTTAATCTAAATTGGTACGACTATACCAATTAACAAAGATAATCCCAAAAGTAAAATTCAATTTCAAGTATTTTACATCAAGATGATTGGTACCAATTTACAAAACTAAACCGTAGGTCATTACGTCTTAACATGTTGCTAACTGTAATTTTTTTTGGGTTGTTTCGTAACAAGCATGAGGTCCACTTGATGTTAAGCGGTGACCTCTCCTATAACAGTCACATTTCATCAAGACAATAATAGGTACATTTCTTTTGTAATTACACACAAGCAAGATGGCTCAGTGGCATTGGCTATGGACTGCCGCGCAGCAGGTCCATGGTTTGAATCCCGCCGCGGGCTTGAGCTTCACCGCATGGTGGAAGGGCATTTGCGAATGCCCACCTGGCTAGCGACCACCCTGAAGTAGAAAATCTGTCGCCAAGCACCTAACGGCGTGTTCCGGCAGCAGTCCTTGAGAGCCAGCAAAATTACAGGCACATGAGACCTAACCACTATGTCTCAAGGTGACGGGCGACGGGTGCAATTCGTGACTTGTGACGAAAAGCATCTGTTATAGGCAGAGGTTAATCCGCTTAACATCAGGTGGGCCTCGAGCTTGTTCCGTCATTATAACATTAATAAAAAAAAACAACAACAAACAATTTTAAGTTATTCTTCAGTGTCACACCAATTTTGATTTTAATATTCACAGAATAAGTTCTTTCGTATTTTAATTAATCTTACATACTTTGTTGAGTTCAGTTTATCTGAATTACAGCCATTGTCAAAATATGAAACAAGTTTATATGTTGTTATCCAGCCTCCACGTTGGGCGCCAAATAAAAACTTAAAAGTATATCAACCGGTCAGGTTACATTACATTTGAGAGTGACTAAATACTTTTTAAAGGTTTATAAAATCAATAAAATAGATTCTTAATTTAAAAACAAATTTAATATCAGTACATTGAAGCGCTCGTAGCGAACTTTGCTTAGCCGTTCTTATACATATCTGGCTAATAGAGGTTGTTTAAGACATCTCTCCCTATCACAGCACGGATTAAAGGTGTTAAGATATGTATGATGTTCTCGGTTTGAAGTTTATCGCGATGGGGTACCGATGGTATTCAAGATTAGGAACTTATACACATACGCTTAATGAAATACTTTCTTCGTAGAAGAATACAAACTTTATATATATATATATATATATATTAGGTCCTTACATATGAAATTGGCGTTTTGTATGGGAGGAACAAAAAGTCGAATATTTTTTAATATAATATATTTAATTAATCAAAGTATGAACCATTATTTTCTATGCACTTTTGCCATCTCATAGGTAGTTCATTGATCCCTTTACTAAAAAAACCAGTCGGACGGGAATCAATAAAATCTTTGAAGGCGATTTGGACTGCCCCATCGGAGTTGAATTTTTTCCCTTGCAAGAAGTTATCCAAATTTCGAAAAAAATGGTAATCTGTTGGAGCAAGGTCCGGGGAGTACGGAGGATGTCTTAGACTTTCCAATTGAAGCTCTTCTAATTTAGTAGCCGTCTGTAGCGCAGTGTGTGGTCTAGCGTTGTCGTGAAGCAGCAGTGGCGTGGAGCGATTGACCAGCCTAGGTTGTTTAGCCGCTAGCTTTTCCATCATGGTTTGCAATTCCTGACAATAGACATCAGCCGTAATAGTCTGGCCAGATTTGAAAAAACTGTAATGAACAATACCGGCACTAGTCCACCAAACGCTTACAAGTAACTTTTTTGGGGTTAATTTTCGCTTGGGGCAGGATTTGGCTGGCTGGCCAGGATCTAACCATTGCGCTGAGCGCTTCCGATTATCGTAAAGAACCCATTTTTCATCACAGGTAATGATTCGGTTTAAAATACCTTCATTATTGTGCCGGTTTAGTAATGTAACGCAGCAGTCGACGCGCGTTTGCCGGTTTGTTTCAGTCAATTCGTGAGGTACCCACCTTTCAAGCTTTTTAATCTTCCCAATTTGCTTCAAGTGAATTAAAACAGTTTTATCACTAACATCGCAGCCTGCAGCTAACTCGGACGTGGTTTGCGATGGATCCGCTTCCACAATAGCCTTCAACTCTTCATTATCAACTTGAGTCTCAGGCCGTCCACGGGGCTTGTTCTGCAGGTCGAAATTTCCAGAACGAAAACGTTGGAACCAAAAACGAACTGTGTTTTCTTTTGCAACACGACCGCCATACACATCATTCACCCTTCGAGTTGTTTCCGCAGCACTAGTGCCACGGCGGAACTCGTACTCGTAAATAATGCGATATTTAAGGTTTTCCATTTTGTAAAATGAGTGACGCAAACAGAAAAAAACAGAAGAAAAAAAACAAATGAATGACGATCATCGAAGCACAAATACATGAGTCTATAGCTGTACAAATTTGAATTTGGAATTCCTTACCAAAGAGGAGAAATTCGTGATTAAAGTGGCCAGTACGAAAAACGCCAATTTCATATGTAAGGACCTAATATATATATATATATATTTAATGATATTGTTACGGAACAAGCCCGAGGCCCACCTGATGTTAAGTACTACCTCTGCCTATAACAGACGCATTTCGTCAACGACGAATTGCACTGTGCCCGTCACACTGAGACGTCCAGTTGTTAGGTCTCATTAGCCTGTAATTTTTCTGGCTCTCAAGGACTGCTGCCGGAACACACCGTTAGGTGCTTGGCGACAGATTTTCTACTTGAGGGTGGTCGCTAGCCAGGCGGGCATTCGCAAAATGCCCTTCCACCATGCTGTGAAGCTCAAGCTCTGGGCGGGATTCGAACCATGGACCTGCTGCGCGGCAGTCCATAGCCAATGCCACTGAGCCATCACTGCTTCAAAATTGGTACAACTATAACCATAAACAAAGATAATCCCAAAAGTAAAATTCAATTGCAAGTATTTTACATCAAGATAATTAGTACCAATTTACAAAACTAAACCGTAGGTCGTTACGTTTTACATGTTGCTAAATGTAATTTTTTTGGGTTGTGTCGTAACAAGCATGAGGTCCACCTGATGTTAAGCGGTAACCTCTGCCTATAACAGTCGCATTTCATCAAGATAACAATAGGTACACTTCTTTTATTTTAATAATTACTGATCTATAGGGGCCAATCTAAAAACATCCCTTAATTACACACAAGCAAGATGGCTCAGGGGCATTGGCTATGGACTGCCGTGCAGCAGGTCCATGGTTCGAATCGCACCGCGGGCTTGAGCTTCACCGCATGGTGGAAGGGCATTTGCGAATGCCCACAAATCTGTTGCCAAGCATCTAACGGCGTGTTCCGGCAGCAGCCCTTGAGAGCCAGTGAAATTACAGCCACATGAGACCTAACAACTATGTCTCAAGGTGACGGGCGCTGTAAAATTCGTGACTTGTGACGAAATGCATTTGTTATAGGCAGAGGTTAATCCGCTTAACATTAGGTGGGCCTCAAGCTTGTTCCGTCACAATAAAATATATTAAAAATAAAAACAACAACAAACAATTTTAAGTTATTCTTCAGTGTCACACCAATTTTCATTTTAGTATTCACAGAATAAGTTCTTTCGTATTTTAATTAATCTTACATACTTTGTTGAGTTCAGTTTATCTGAATAACAGCCATTGTCAAAATATGAAACAAGTTTATATGTTGTTATCCAGCCTCCACGTTGGGCGCCAAATAAAAACTTAAAACTATATCAACCGGTCAGGTTACATTACATTTGAGAGTGACTAAATACTTTTTAAAGGTTTATAAAATCAATAAAATAGATTCTTAATTTAAAAACAAATTTAATATCAGTACATTGAAGCGCTCGTAGCGAACTTTGCTTAGCCGTTCTTAACCGATCGGCAAAAGTTAAGCAACGTCCGCCGCGGTCTGGAGTTGGATGGGTGACCGCTAGTGACATTACTACTGAGAGCTTCCGTGCTTCGGAGGGCACATCGGTCGTCGTCCACCGTCGGTCCCGGTTGTTGTCTTAGGATGGCAGTCGTTATAGCGTGGTAGTAGGGAGTTCTGCAAATGCCCACCTGGCTAGCTACCACCTTCTAGGTTAGCCGGAACAACATCTTCAACCACATCATCACTTACATGAGGTGAGATAGTGGTCAAAGGCTAACCTATCAGGCATAAAAAAAAACATAAAAACTGCTCGTAATTTATAAGTTTAACAGCAGTGGCACCACGGCCGGCATTATCGTTGCAAAACAACGATCAACGTCCGTTCGCAGGCCAACGCTTCGCTGTTTTTCTTTTATACGCTTTTTTGCCTTCTCTCCTTTTTCCGACCGCGGCGCGGTCGAAACTGTTTAATGATTTGAAAAACGTGTTCTATCAGCCTTTACTCGGAAACAACCGAAAAAAGCCGACAACAAAGGGTCCAAAGTGCAAATATAGACTCATTGGTGTCGATTTTGCGACCGCCAAACGCTCCACCAAACAATTTTCACCTCTAAATCGTAGCATTAGAGATGTGAGCAATTTTCGAATTAACAAATACGTTTTTTTTTTGAAGTGTACGCACAGATCTCATCGGCAATTTATTATATTTTGTCCGTTCGTGAATTTACGATTATTTGAACGGGACAATGGACGACGGGTGGCGATTGGACGGATTTTTTTTTCAAACGCCAATAATAAATGTATGGAACGAAAGGGTATGATTAAAATAATCATCACGTCGAAAGGGAGTTTTATTGTTTATGGTCCAGTTTATTTCCAATATAACATTTTGGATATTGCAGACAGAAAAAAAATACAGTTAAACCAGCTTAAGATGTTTCTGTACAGATTTACCAATAAACATGTAGTAAACAGGAAATAATACAGTTAAGTACCTATGTTGTACCAAAGGTAATCAATTTATAGTCGACATTTTGTTTTCTTTACGACACTACATTATAAGGTACATAAAATTAACTAAATAAAGATAATAGTAAGGTCTCTTTCGTATTGCATAAAACTATGATTGTTTTTATATAAGATATACAAACTAGGACACAGTACTTTCAGGCTCTTTACTGAGAAGGTCTTGTACAACCAGTTTATACTCGTACTGCTACATGAGCTCATAACCCAAAGATGCATTATTATTACTAAGATATTTTAAATCTCATGACGATGTTTATTAATGTTACCAAGACCTAAGAAAGTAACTCTTTTCAAAATCTTAATTCCTAAAAGAAACCATTCTTTAAAACTACCTTCATCCCTTTCTCGATTTCCCATGGCTATCCTGGCGGGTAGTTGGAAAAAAGTTGTTGACGTCTAATCAGCATGCAATCGAATCGATAGCTCCATAAACTTTCCCCGAAATATTACCAAAACGACAGTTTAGCTACACTAGCCGCAGGCATCACGTCACAGAAAATCATCTCATCATCAGCCACAAGTAAATCAGCGTTTAATGGAACAGGGAAGTTGCCAAGTACTATGCGTCGTGTAACATCTGGCACGAGGGGTCAGCTGAAGCAGGAAGCCTTTCATTTGTTGCTTCTTTTACCAAATAAAAGATAGTAACTTTAAGACTTTCGCGACTTGAACACATATTTATAAGTATTTAGCGGGACTTAATCGCGATAAAAACATGTATACATTTATTTACCTCGACGTTTCATTGAGCTGGAATTGGTGGATTTGGTGGATTAATTTTACGCGTAAATTTTTGATAGCAAATAGTAGGTCTCTTTAGGTTTATTGCTTATGTTGTCAGATATTCTGCTTTGTAGCAGTAGTGTGCACGCTGTTGTATTAAGGCGTGAAGAGCACTGTAACTAGTAAGGTTACTGGTCTAAAGAGAACGTCTTGGAGTGATGAGTGCAGTGTAGCGTCAAGCAGGACGAAGACGACACCTGTGCATTATTCCTCCAAATTTAAACCATGGACACCAGTTCCTTGTTGACATAAAACTTTTATTTCTTTTTTTATGCCTGATAGGATAGCCTTTGACCACTATCTCACCTGATGGTAAGTGATAATGTGGTCGAAGATGTTGTTCAGGCTAACCTAGAAGTACTGGCTCTCAAGGACAGTTGCCGGAACACACCGTTAGGTGCTTGACGACAGATTTTCTACTTGAGGGTGGTAGCTAGCCGGGCGGGCATTCGATGCCCTACCACCATGCTATAACGACTGCCATCCTAAGACAACAATCGGGACCTACGGCTTAACGTGCCCTCCGAAGCACGGAAACGCTCAGTAGTAATGTCACTATTGGTCATGGTCACGAGCGGACGTCGAGGTATATAAATTTATACATATTTTTATAGCGATAAAGTTCCGTTAAATACTTACAAAGAAAATATGATTAATCGTTATACATATAACATGGAGCCATATATTATAAAAGAAATATTTGAAAGGATCTTTTTTGATTATAATAATAATCATGTTTCTAAATTATTAGCAGGTCTATTCACGCACGAATTAACATCAAAATAATATTATTTTGACTAACCTCGACGTTTCGAGCAAGTTGCATTGGCCGAGGTCACGAGTAGACTGAAGAAGCGGGTGTCATCATCTTGAGGAGCGGCGGGAGCGATTTAAAATTGTTAATTTAAAATTTGTAATGTTAATAGTTTTAGATACCGTATTTTGTATCAATACTAGTGTTTCTGAATTATATAATTTTATAAAAGTACCTTCGCTATTACCAAACGTTTTTAAACGTCAATTGCCGTCAAAACCTATTAGCTTATCACAAAATTGGAGTTGAGATATGTGCATAAATATTGTCATCATAATTTAATCGCTCTTTTCGCGCCATTTCTATCTTCAATAAGATCATTGATAAGTTGCAGCACTGTCATTGATAGAGTGGTAGCAGATGCTACCACTCCACTGACTGGAATAGTCAGCGGGAAGCAGCTAGAAACACTTATTGCGGTATCCTAAACATTGACTGCAAAGAAGACGATTTTACTATCATGAGCTATACTTCAACAAAGAACAGACCTTGGCTGCTTAAAAATTAAACTGTAGAATAGGTGGTGAATTAATCTAATCGAATGAGAAAAGTAATGCAAAATACTCTCAAACGCGTCCAAATACAAGATGCTAATTTCTCGATAAACCAACATTACAAGTCGAAGAAACAATTTCCACAATCAGAACGGATGTACCACTATAGATGAAAAAAGTTTTAACTTTAGAAAATCATGTTAGAATTGATGGCCAATCTAATATTTTTTTATAAAACTGAGTATAGCAGAGCACTGTTAGCCGAAAGGTAATAGCTATGGACTGCCGTGCCGTAGGCCCATGGTTCGATCTCCACCGCCGGCCTGAGGTTCACCGCATCGTGGAAGGTATTATGCGAATGCTCGCCGGGCTCAGTACCGAGAAGAAAATCGGTCATCCAGCAAGCACATAACAATGTGTTTCGGCAGTAGTCATTCAGAGCCATTAACATTACAGGCACATGAGACCAACTACTTCTTTTATTTATTTATTTATTTTATTCACAAAATCCACAGATCTTAACAAAATTAACATAATCATATAGTGATATTTCTTACATTAAATTAATTAATTAATTACTTCTCTACTACTACTACTTTTTCTCAGGTTGGCGGGCACAGTGCAGTTCGTCTCTTGTGACGAAATGCATCTGTTACAAGCAGAGGCTATCGCTTAATATCAGGTGGGGTACGTGCTTGTATAGTCACAATCCCGTAAAAAAAGTCGTTGTTTCTGTTACTGCAAATTGTAGGTCGTCCACTTAATAAATTTGGAAAGCACAGCAGCAAATAAAATAACACACAACATACACTGTCGTTCACGTTAAATCACAGTGGTCAAAAATATACAAAATACACAAGACGAATCCTCGAACCCTCCAAAATCACTTCACAACCCATTACCTTTCAACCCCAAAAGAAAACTTGAAAAGTTTAACTACCTGAAAATTAAAAGCCCAAGTGCATAAATTAGATTACGCTGCCCCAACACCACCAAAGTCAATATACGGCGGAAAAAATAAATATATAATAGGGTGTAAAAATTTACGATATATTTGGCAATGTGATAAAAAATTGGCTGCAACACGCGGAACACGAGGTGATCTCGTCCATCCTGGGCTTTAATTAAAACAACCTAATATTATATACGGTGTACTATACTATAGAACGGTTATAATATATGGTGGCAATTTTATATGTATGCGGTCTTAACGATACTATAGATGAATGGGGGGTGCTACTACTTGCACACCATACAGTATGCCGGGTAATTTTATGAGGTTCCGGCGATTAACTATGTTAGTAGGTAATATAGTACATTATTATATAAGTGCGGTAAGTTGAAAATATCAAAGCGCACGTATGTCATACAACGTTCTTCAACACACTTGCGAGGAACAAATACGCAAATTTCCAGCGTTACTATCGACCACAGATTACTGAAACTGAAAACAACCTACTAATACATATTGCATGGTGCTATGGCATTATGCGAATTTCCGCCTAGAAAATTTTTCGCCAATCACCTTACGGTGTGTTACGGCAGCTGCCTTTGAGAGCCAGTAATTCTTGGATGAACAAGTTTTTTTTTTTATTTCTTATAGGTAAGCCTTTGACCACAATCTCACCTGATGGTAAGTGATGATGTGGTAGAATTACGGGCTCTCAAGGACAGCTGCCGGAACACAACTTTGCTTGGCAACAGACTTTCTACTTGAGGGTAATAGTAAGCCAGACAGGCAATTGCAAAATGCCCTTCCACCATGCGGTGAAGCTCAAGCCCGCGGCGGGATTCGAACCATAGACCTGCTGCACGGCAGTCCATCGCCATTGCCACTGAGCCATCACTGCTTCACTACATCATTACCTAACATCGGGAGAAATAGTGGGCAAAGGCCGATATAAATAAAAAAAAGTTAAAATTTGTTCAAATATTAGCTGTCAAGTCGTCGAGGTAATTCAAGACAAAAGCAACACATAGTAGCACCCGCAATCGCGTCTAACATACGAAGGGGGTTGGAATATGAATAGAAAAATAGGAATTATTAATTAATTGTATTTTTGTGCGTGATGTTTAATATGCACGACACAGAACCAGCCCCAGGGGGTGCTTTGAGTTGAGCTATGGATTCTATTATTTACCCTCCTGTCTAGCGGTATTGGCAGAGGGATTATGTGTATTTAGAATATAACAAACGTTGTTTGCAGAACAGATTAAAATATATTTTAATGTGGCGGTTTCGTCAAGGATATATAGTCTCGTATAGGAGAGCACTTATATGTTTTGGTTATAATAAAAGTGTTCTAAACGTGCGAGATATATGTTTCGTCAATGATTTAGATGTCGGTGTATTTTTGTATATAATAACGAAGAATATGAATATTTTCAAGCAATGATGGTAATAGCTATGGATTGCCGTGCAGCAGGCCCATGGTTCGATCCCCACCGCCCTTGAGCTTCACCGCAGGGTGGAAGGCCAACGTAACATTGAGAGCTCTTGAAAACACATTCCAACTTTGAAGCGCTTGTAGGGAAGTTTGCTTAGCTGTTCTTATCCGATCAACAAATTTAAGTATCGTCCGCCGCGGTCATGACTCGGATGGATGACCGCTAGAGACATTACTACTGAGCGCTTTCGTGCTTCGGAGGGCACGTTAAGCCGTCGCACATAGGAGTATTTACATGATCTAGCCGGCCAAAATTACATTTCTCAGAATTACGCTCAGGTAAAAAAAAATGCATTCCTAGAAGAGCCAGGTAGTTGGGCGACCCAACCCTATTGTTATTTTTTTTACCCACCCCAAATTGAACAAGATATAGTCAGTTGAAACTGAGACATTGCTCGAAGCGGTTGTTTATTTTCAATATTCGTGCTTTAAAACTCAATTTTAACTATTTTTTTATTTTATGTTGTGTTGTGAATAATCCAAAATTGGCTATGGATTCTGAAACTGCTGGTAAGTGACTTATTTTACATATTTAAAATATTTAATTTTGTGACGGGATTATATTATTTTTCGTCATTTGAAAAAATACCGGTTTAATTCCCTAATTTTTTCAAGAAAATTTAGTTTTACGAGGCTTTTTGTTTTAGTGCCCGGCATTACCCGGCTATAATTTTTATATATTCGTAATATATAGACTTTCTACTTTTAAAAAAGGAAAAAATTGGTTCCTACTAAGTAATTCCTACTCCGTCATCTGGAGCGATTTTAGATATCGTACTTAAAAATGTAAAAAAAATGAAATTTTGATTTAATTTAGTTTTTATTATTTCAGGACCATCTGGAAGTACTTTAATGACTCGCAAGGAGATATTTGGTCTAATGAGATCACAAAATGATCTCAATTTTAACGACCAATTAGAATATGTTGAAAATTATTTGATTTCACATAAGTCGTACTCGGAAGAACAAATAAAGGACATAAAGCGTAATTTTGCACGCATGAAATCAGAAATGAAGCATCGATGGGTAGCAGCAAAATATAGAAGTGATCTATTTGAAAAAAACCAACGAAAAATGGCTGAATGGGACTTTTGAATTACCTCTAATACCCACAAGAGCAGGTAGACCCGCTAAACCGTTTGAAGAGACTAGTGAACGAGGCAAAAGACGTAAAACTAAGACAATACGTTTGTCGGATAGCCCTGAGAAAATAATTTATGCAGCTCAAATGGAATTGCGAGCCCAGGGCAATAGAAGTGCTTCAAATATTTTGAAAGAGATTTCGGAAAATAGGGACCGCGCTAAGGAATACCGGAAGTCAGTAGACCGTGACATGGCACATGTTAAGCATATCAATCCAGAAGAAGCGCTGGCAATGTTTGTAGATGCGAATCTTTCAAGGTCCCAATATGAAAGGATCAGACAAACCACAGGAAATCTTCCATGCTATTCAGTTTTGCAGCTGTATAAGAAACAATGTTATCCTTCCAATAAATTTTTTAGCGTAACCGAAACCTGTGCCGAAGTGAATTTACAAGGAATAATGAATCATACTGCCGAAAGATTACTTATTCACTTAGAAGACGTTTTGAAAACCCTTAGCGATAATGAGAGAGATCTTCAAATGATCTGTAAATGGGGTTGTGATGGCTCACAACAGGCTCAGTTCAAACAAAAGTTTGAAAATGATAGCGGATGCGACTCGCACATTTTTCAAAGTTTATTTGTGCCTCTACGCTTAGTGTATGGGGAAAAAAATAAAATATTATGGCATAACACAACTCCATCATCGCCCCGCTACTGTAGACCTATCCGTATACGATTTTTAAAGGAAACAGTTGATATAACGAACGACGAAATCAACAATGTGGAAGCCGCAGCTAAAGAATTAGAACCTATATCAGTAACAATCGGTGGAAGATCATATGTTGTTAAAACCTAAATGATGCTAACAATGATAGATGCAAAAGTGTGCAACGCGGCAACTGGGAAAAAATCTACAATGAGATGTTACATATGTGGAGCAACATCAAAAGATTTTAACGATTTGAATAAAACAAATGTAGTTAATACAGATACATTGAAGTTCGGCTTATCTACTTCACATGCCAGAATTCGGCTATTTGAAAATTTATTACATATTGCCTACAAGCTCGGTGTGCCAGATTTGCCACCAAAATCTGAAGCAGACAAACTGCTAATACAAAAAAAAAACAAAGAAAAAATTCAAAACGAATTTAAAAATATACTAGGTCTTCGGGTAGATTTTCCTAAAGCTGGATTTGGCAATACAAATGACGGAAATACCAGTCGAAGATTTTTTGAAAATCCAGAGTTGGCAGCTGAAATTACAGGTCTAGATATAAATTTTATCAAAAAAATCAAAGTGATTCTTCAGTGCATTTCATGTGGGTACAAAATAGACGAGAAAAATTCAAAAAAATTACTACAGAGACTGCCGCACTTTATGTTAGTTTATATGGTAGACATAATATGACGCCTACTATGCATAAAATCTTAATGCATGGGGCTACTGTAATAGAAGATGCACTTTTACCTATAGGACAATTATCTGAAGAAGCAGCAGAAGCAAGAAATAAACATTTTCGTTTATACAGGCAAAACTTTGCAAGAAAATTCAGCAGATTAGAATGTAATACAGATGTTTTGAATAGATTGTTGTTAACATCAGATCCCCTACTTGCATCAAGAAGAATTGTTAAAAAAATAAAACAAAATCATTTTATGAAGGAAACATTAGAAATGTTAATATGTGAAGAAAGTTATGCCTAATTATTATTTATATTTTTAGTTTTTAAATTTGTTTTGCGATAGTTGTTTATTATGATTATATTTATACATTATTTTGTGTTATAAAATATATTTTCTTATACAAAACTACGCATTTTTTTCTACCGCATCTTTTTGTCTCTTTATTCAAATTTAATGTATGAATTTGTCCTGTAACTGAAGGTTAAGAGTATTTATACACTTGTATTTAAGGTTTTATGAGATACTGAACCATTTCTAATTTATTAAGAGCGATAAATAATTTTGGCCAGCTAGATGTCTCAAATACCCCTCTGTGCGTCGGTCCCGGTTGTTGTCTTATGATGGCAGTCGTTTTAGCATGGTGGTAGGGCATTTTGCGAATGCCCGCCTGGCGAGCTACCACCCTTAAGTAGAAAATATCTGTCGCCAAGCACCTAATGGTGTGTTGCGGCAGCTGTTTTTGAGAACCAGTAATTCTAGATTAGCCTGAACATCTACGACCAGATCATCACTTACCATCAGGTGAGATAGTGGTCAAAGGTTAACCAATCAGGTATAAAAAAAAACTTTGACCAGCACCTCGCCTGATAGTAACTGATTTGGTCGAGGATGGGTCAACAGACAGCATAAAAGGTACTGACTCTCAAAGCTGCGGAATTTTTCTACATGAGGGTGGTAGCTAGGCGGGCGAGTAATGTACTACCACCGTGCGGTGAAGCTTAAAGGTCACAGCGGGGTTCAAACCATGAACCCCGTGCTCGGCAGTTTATACTTATTGTCACTAGCCTAACATTGCCTCAGAATATTTGTAAGCTCGGCTTTGAGTACGGCATATAAGGTACTCTTGTTTTTCATTTACGTTAGGATTAGGCTTTTAGGAAGTGTCAAGAATTTAAGACTAAGCAGACTGGCGTGTTTTTGTTACAATGTATCACCTCTTAATAAATCAAATCAATATTTTGTTTGTGAGAATAAAATATCATTACATTAACAAGATTTTACAATTTGTCAATTAGGTACAGCATTCAGCCTGCAAGCAGACGTGCAAATATTAAAATTCATTTCTGAATTTATAATTTAAATATTCCTGAATACTATGAAAACATTTAGTTAAGAACCAATCACATAATGGTTTTTTTAAACTATTTCCTTCTAACATTTTGATTGTATTTGGTAAATTATTATAAATTGATATACACATATATGTTTACATTATATTTATAAATGTCTCTGCGGCACGGAGGTATAATAAATGTTCATATTTTGATCTTTTTTGTCTAATAATGACGTCGCTACGTTTAATAATGAAATCACGTTGGGCTTTGGTTAACAATCATATATTCTGGATGTACATGCAAGGCAGCGGAAGAATTTTGCAGGCTTTAAAATGTGGTGTGCAGCTGTCCAGAAACCAGGCCTTGTTTATAACACGAATACACCTTTTCTGGGTTTAAAAACGCCATAGTGCCCAAATTTCCTTACATTATTAATCCCTAACTGTAATATCGTTAAAATACCTAACTAAACGGCAGGCATTTAATTTGCTACTAACGAGTGTAGATCTTTAAGTCTAAAAATGCACGCCCATCCAATATCTTTACTCCTACATGCAAACTAGTGTAAAGGTTCTTAGTATATCTATTATTCTTCAGTGGAAAGATCGTGAAATGGTATTCTGCTTGCCATCTTCACCTTTGACACCACGTTACGAACACGTTACATGCGTGTTTCGAACTGTCGAAAAAACGCGGCTCAATAACTACAACTTCTTCGGTATAACCTCTGTGGCGTATATGTAAGGAGGATGATTATGGAAAAAACAATGATATTAGTGAGGTTGCGTGTATTGCGTATCTATACTATTCTGCATTTAGGGGTACAGAATCTTTTTTACAAAAATCAGATAAGTAAATATAAGGTTAGGCTTTTATATCAGCACAGAGAAACAAGATAAATAAGGAGCAACTCCAATTATATGTACACCTTTTAGTGAGAAGCAGGATTCAAGCGTCACAAAAAAACCTTTTCAATTCCACTAAAATAACGTGTAGAGTTAATGACCAAAGTCTCTCTATGGAGTGCCTGTAAACTACAAAAGCTTCAAGGGTGAATTTGGCTTGCACATTTTCGATCAAAAGACTCCACGCGCTCAAAAACTAGAGAACGGGCGCCGTGCGATTTTAACGCCAAACGTCAACTACTTTCCTTTTTGAATTTCACCCTAAATCGCGTTCATACGAAGTGAGAGCTTAAAACTAATACATCTGGGTGGCGTACGGAATGGGGGGATGTGAAGTGGGTATAGCTGAAGGGGGGGGGGGGGGTGTAGGGTGTCAGTAGGGGGTCAGGTCGGTGTTAATTATTCACATTTTAATTTACGAAGCCCGGCTTCGCTGGGCAGTTCCGACTGGGGAAAAATGTCTTACAATCCTTCGACAGTTATACCTATGGTAATATGTGATGGAGTTGGAGAGTTTTGATCTCTTTTAAAGTTGTCGGTTTTGTAGTGGAGACGTACAGTTGCCGGCTTTAGATATAAGGAGGATTCAATATCCTTCTGTATATCGTAAAAGGCGAGTATGAGAAAGATTGCACTTGGGCGCACAAAAGTATACTCTTTACAATCTTAACGTTATCAATAACCGAAAGGTAGTGGATATATTATAAACAAGTGCATTCCCAAAGCCGGTCCTAAATCCTTCTGATTTTTCCAAACCATAATCACACTCTCACACCACACTACTCGAATTAATATATCACAAATATCTTAACAAAAAATTAAATGTACCTATATTTTTGAAAAGCATCAAAATACATATCTTGTGAATAATTCCAGTACTCGTGCTGGAAGATTCAAGACCTGATTATACTTCGTGTCGAAGCAAAACACCTCGGAAATTCTTCTAGTTGAGCTACGTGGCACTTATGACTTAATGTCGGCTTAGTAGGAAAAGTAGAAAGAATCTTCTGTTTTTTTTTTTGTGTGTTTTTCTAATATATTAAATAAATGTGTTATATATTTCTCAAATATCCGTTACATATAGTTTTCCGCAAAGTAACGCTTGGAATGGCGAATGTCTCCTATAGTCATATCATAATACACTATGTGACACACTTCTGATCTCATCCCGACTGCATTTGTTTGACTTTGATCCTTCTTCTGCATTTATTTTTAAATATTTTTTTTAAATTGATGTGTAGGAACACGCACGAGGCCCATTTGGTGTTAAGCGGTAACCTATAACGGATGCATTTCGTCACATGTGTCTTGCCCCGAGACATACCTAATTCTAGGTTAGCCTGAACAAAATCTTCGACCACATCATCACTTACCATCAGGTAAGATAGTGATCAGAGGCTAATCTAGCAAGCATTAAAAAAAAATACAGTTGTTAAATCTCCTGTGCCTATAATTTACTGGTTGTCAGAGACTGCAGCTGGAACACTGTTAGGTACTAGGCGATAGATTTTCTACTTGAGGGTGGTAGCTAGCCAGGCGAGTATTTACAAAATGCCTTTCTACCATACGGTGAAGCTCAAGCCGGCGGTGAACAACAAACCATTGTTCGGCGGCACGGCAGTCTATAGGTGTTACCGCTCGACCATCATTAATTGCTTCAAAAACCAACATTCGCTACCTTAAATTAATTTCGGCGCTAAACTACCTACAGTCTGTTTTTTCTTACCTGTCCTATTATGTAGACAAATATGGCAGTTCGTTATCCAAAGACAAGATTAGTGATGGGGACCCATCGAATGAACGACAAACCGAACTGAACTATATTAATATGAAACTGACCGAATTGTTTAAAAAGTAAAATTTAGTTGGCTATATGGCGCGGTGCAACTATAATATTAACATTCCTGTCATTTGTCAATTCGAAAAGCTTTTTTATCATCTTTTACACACACACGATGCCACAACGGCAGTATGCAGGTGGCTCACTGAATCCCATTTAATATAGCTACAAATACCATTATTATAAGTATAAACCAGCAACAATTGGAATATTCTGGCCAAGTGTTGCCATTTTAAGTATCATGAGCCAAGCCAATGGACTTGCATTTACCCATAGACAAAATATGGTTTATTTTTCTTTTTAAACGAAGAATTAAACAACTGTTTCTCAATGAAAATACAACTTACAAATGTAAACTTTTGAAAACTTTTGATTTTCTAACAGAGGTATCTTTGTTTACATTTTAAGACAGGTAAGAAAAAACAGACTTTATATGCACAGCTAGTCGTGTCTTTTTGGACACGTGAGTCTATCAGTGAGTTAAAAAAAGTGTGGCCTGAACACAAATGATTAAGAAAACAAAAGATTTATTGCAGAGGTTAAAAAACAAAAGGATTCCGAAAACATACCGCGTTTCAATTCCCACAGAACATAAGTATAGACTATTGCTTTAACATTCTCCGCAATGAACATCACATTACCACCGAATGCAACCCCAAACATATTAGAGCATCACTTTCATGACGCGCGTTTTACATACAAACCACCTTCCGTCCATCTCCCTCTTTATTAGAACGAAAGAACGAAACAGGCAACAGTTTCTATTCGATAGAAATGAGAAAAAGCGATCACGGCACAGAAACACGATTGTCGTCTAAATAATTCAGGCATGTATCCCGTTGCTACAACTCTTTGCCGGTATAAATCTGCTGCCATCAAAAATGTTACCTAGCTTTTATGCCTTTTGTCTTACGGTTTATTTTAAGTTGCTACTATAATAACAAAGTGCTCGGTTGCCGTATGGAGTTTTTACAGGCTCTTATACGAAATGTCGATTCGAATCGAGCGCCCTCTCGCGGCGATGAGCTCGCAAAAACAATGAATGCGAATCGTAAAGCTGGAATGACAAGATGCGGTGCGATAAGGGAGGCTAATAACACAGAACGGCCAACGTATTGGCAGTACATTAGTTCCATATTTGGCAGCAAATTGTAATTAAATGTATAACACACTTGTTCGTAAAGGGTATCTTATTTCACCAATTTCAATATCGTATTGTATCTCATTACGTACTTGTGCGTTATTTTAATGTAAAACGCACAAGTTTCGTTTTAATAAGGTATAAAACACACGGTTTATCAAGATGATCCGTCTAATACGCACGGTACTTTTTTTAAAATCTTAGCAAAGAGTTTTTATGTCAGAAAAGTGGTCAACATTTTATGCATATTAACTTTGGGAGATAATAATAACTTGACAACATTAAAAATGCTAACTGGCAACGTAATAATCAATTTTACACATTGTTCAATTTTTTTTAACTGCTTTAACTTGTGATTAAAGATTTATTCGTTTAAGAAAGTCGCGAGTTTTATTTCTTTTCCTAGCAAATGTGTTATAAAACGTCGTATGACATATGTGCATTTTGATAATTACAGCCTGTCAGATAATTAGCAATATCACCTCGGCTGTAATTTTCAACTTACCGCACTTATATCATTATGTACTATAATTACCTCTCGCACTCTCCTTGAAAGAGGTTGAGGCACCTGGTTGAAATATTTGTACAGTAATTGAATGATTAAGGATACAGATTTTCTTGACAAATAGGCTTTCCATAAGATGTTTGACACACAATTTTTTTTTTTTTATATTATTGTGATGGAACAAGCTCGAGGCTCACCTGATGTTAAGCGGGCTAACCTCTGCCTATAACACATGCATTTCGTCATAAGTCACGATTTGCACTGCGCCCGTCACTTGAGACATAGTTATTAAGTCTCATGTGCCTGTTATTTCACTGGTTCTCAAGGACTGCTGCCGGAACACACCGTTAGGTGCTTGGCGATAGATTTTCTACTTCAGGGTGGTCGCTAGCCAGGCGGGCAATCGCAAAAGGCCCTTCCACCATACAAAAATGGAACAAACCAATACAAGGAGGTCTGTTTGGTTTCCTTCACCTGAACGACGGAAGTACCAAGAATGGTTATGGAGAATGTTGTCAATTTAGCAACTCGCCTACCAAAGGTTATTCATCCCGATCGAACTACAGATTCGGTGTAATGAGCAGAGTATAGCGCTTGAATAAAATAGATGCATACTTGCGAAAATCGATCAAGGTGTAGTTACAACCAGGCGCTATTAAAAAAAAATACTTACCTAAAAATGGAACCGACTTCAACACTCAAATGTGTGATAACTTGTTGAAGTTTTATGGGATCGATTGTCATTCACTGTCAATCACTATGTCATCAAGATAGGAAAATACTTTTCAGTTGTTGGAGTGTGTTGTGATGTTGTGAACTTTAAAACGGATTGACCGATTTTAATGAAATTTAAATTGGACCACACGGCAAGCATCAGCTTTCAAATAAAAAAAAAAAAATCATCAAAATCAGTTCACCACGTCAAAAGTTATTAGTTAACAAACGTAAAAAAAACTGAACATGTGGCAGTTTTTTTTTTGTAGTTGGTATGTAAGCCTTTGACCACTATCTCACCTGATCGTGAGTGATGATGCGGTCGAAGATGTTGTTCAGGCTAGCCTAAAATTACTGGCTCTCAAGGACATCTGCCGGAACACACCGTTAGGTGTTTGGCGACAGATTTTCTACATGAGGGTGGTAGCTAGCCAGGCGGGCATTCGCAAACTGCCCTACCAACATGCAAAAAGTTACTCATATAACAAGTGTCACATTCCACAGAACGTAACACGAACACAGAAAGTAAGTACCTAACATTATTTTGCCCCCAGCTCAAGATCTTTAGCGGTAGTCCGACTCGCATTTGGCTGGTATTTACACATTAGAAATTGCACATTAATCGTACCAAGTTTAAGTCGTTTTTACGTCATAGCAAAAAACAAAAAAATTATAAAAAACTACTTTCTTGCTAGGGACCCCCCTCTAATGATTAACTTTTTGTTTTATTATTATTTGTTAGGCAATCCGCAATGATAACACAGAATCTGTGATGCCAGTAGTCCTCGAAGAGGTAAATAGAGATCTCTAAGCACCTACGTTTCATCACACACGTTTTGGTCTCAAGTCACTTTTGTCAGTCCTAAAGGGTGGTGCCTATTCTTCTTCTTCTAAGTCGATACGCTCTTGGCAGAGCGGTCGTGGTCGTCATGTAGCAATGGTGGAGTTGGCAGACAGTACTCGCTTCACGATGCCCCGCCAATTCTCTCTGCTGGAGGTCATCCTGGCGCACTCATTTAAAGGGTTACCAACAATTTTCTTTATTTGGTCGGTCCATCGAGTGGGTGACCTTCCGCGCGGTCTAGTACCTTCCAGTTTGCCCTGTACGACTACACTTTACCCTGTACGACTAGGCGCTCTATGGACAGATTATCACGTCTCGAAACGTGGCCAAAGAAGGTAAGGATGCGAGACTGTACTGTTGTACATAGACGCTGCTTTATGCCGAGTTCTTGGATTACGGAGACATTTGTTCGGTACTCATTCCAGGAAACTCCAAGCATCCTTCTCCAACAACACATCTCCAGAGCGTCTATTTTATTCCTTTCCACATCTCGGAAAGTCCATGTTTCAGCAGCGTAAAGAAGTATAGGGAAGATGAGTGTCCGCACGAGCCTCGTCTTCGTGGTTATTATGCCTATTACCACCTGCCAAACTCAGCAGTTTGAGCCATATCGTAAATATCAGTGAACCTCCGGCACTGTACCCCGCGGTCCTAATAACCCGTCCACGTCGATTATTGTAACTCCGAGCACTGTTTGCGATGCAGATGAGATGTGCTCGTTCCGCGGACACCTTTCTTTGTGATTGGCATGTTTGCCGTTTGATATAGGGGAGCAGACGTGCTTCACGTTACTCATTACCAGAGTGTTTTCAAAGGTCTTTTCGTAGAAGTGTTATTACGATTCAATGGTTTTTCGATGTTGTGAGTGTGAGTGAATTATTGTTCAGTAATCTCTTCTTTTTTACTGCTGTTAGTTATGCCTTTGACTAAACTGTCACCTGTAGGTTCTTTCTCTCTAGGATCTCAATCACTTAAATAAAATCCTAGAGATAAAGAGGTTCGACTTTTTGCTAGCGACTAATATGTCTGGTGGTCCATTGATCATGGCGGTAAAATAGGACATTTTTAATGTGATATTTTCTTTAGTAATACTAGTTCCTGAAGAAAAAGGAAATGACAGGAGCGTGTCTATAAAAGGCCTAGATTTTAATCAAAAAAACGTTTTTAAGTAATATCCAGGAATAACATAGGGTAGGTACGGACGCCGCCACACCCCTTAAGGAGCGATATTAGACTCCTTTTTTCGAATCAGTAAGTTGTTTCATTTAGATAAGTATAACCTAATTTAAATAGAAAAGTTGCGGACAAATGTATGAGTATATTATTCAGAAAAAAACTACTTTCTAACCCATCTACAATTGAGGAGCTATAAACCCTTTTTTTGTGACCATTAATTCCACGGCCAGTGTTGCAAGTCTATTTTAGTACAAAATGTAACAACATAGACTTGGTCAAAACAACGAGATCTAAAGATAAAAACAGACCGTTGCAAATATAATTACAAAGTGAATAAATAATTCCAATCAATGCAGAGCAGGGGAGGTAGGGGAGTCCGAACACCGATAGACACCTTAATTTTCGCCTTAACAAGGAGTTAGTTACTGACGAGGGTGCCGGGTGAAGAAACACCTTTATAAAGATACTACAAGTTGATTCGGTTTTCTTTATTGATCCGTGGCCATGGGAATGGCTGGAGATAGTAACACCCCGAAAGCAGGCGTCCGTTTCTATAAATTCTATGTTTAATTTCTATTTTGCTGGTAGTTGGTAAGTCCAGAATCAACCTTTACCTGGCATAGGTTTGAAGCATTCGTAGCGAAGTTTGCGTATTCGTTTAGGTAAGTTAAGCAACGCCCGAAGCGGCCATGACTTGGATGGGTGACCGCTAGTGACATTAAGAAAGAAAGAAACAGTTTATTTTGCACATTAGGAAATCATTATACATATACAATAAGAAACAAACAACAAAATAATAAAGAATATTGCCGTCGTGTACCTTCAGTCCAAAAAAGGTCCTGGCTCAGCATGATGCTGTGGACGAACTTACAGCGCTGGTTTTCAGTCAAAGCCTAAGTGATACACAGACATGTAGGTAATAACTAAGTACTTATATGGAAACAATAATACATGTACGACATACTACATTACTACTGAGCGTGCACGTGCTTCGGAGGGCGCGGTAAGCGCTCGGCGGTTACAGTATTTTGGTTGGGTATTTTGAGAATGCCCACCTGGCTAGCTACCACTCTCAAGTAGAATCGGTCGCCAAATACCGAACGGTGTGTTCCGGCAGCAGTCCTTGAGAGCCAGTAATTCCAGCGTAAGTCTGAACAACATCTTCGACTACATCATCACTTACCGTCATGTGAGATATGGTTATAGGCTAACATATCTGTATAAATAAAAAAAAAACATAGGACAGATGTTAACCTCACACTAAATAATCAGTTCGAAAGTTTGTGAGTGTGGATATGATACTTGATAGTCCACGCTGAGTCAAATAATTTGGATGAAATTTGGACTATCGTTTAGGTCCTGGATTAACACGTTCATACTTAATAATAACAAATATGTTAAGAAAACATTATATTAATATTTTAGAAAAACACTTTTTACTTGACCTCCGAAGCACATGGCTCGACTAGTGGTATATGCTATTAGCGGTCACACATCCAAATAATAACCGCAGCGGGCGTTGCTTAACCTAGTCGATCGGTTAATAAGTTGAAATCGGACTGGACCACTATGGCCAATTTATGAATGAAATTCTATTGTTATAATTATCGCCGATGCCGAACGCGTTCCAAAGGCTGGGACTAAGTTTATGCAAATTTAGGTTTGATATTATTTATATAGCAAATATACGAACCATACGAATCCAATTTAAAACTACAATAATTAAAAAAATCACTTAAAAATTTGCATTTGATTCAACACATTCTCTTTTTAAAGTCATATAAATATGATCGGTACAATTTTTTTTATGGGATAGGGCAAACGAGAAGGCAGATCACCTAGAGTTACTGATCGCCGTCACCCACGAACATCCGCAACACCAGAGGTCTCGAGGATGCGTTCCAGCCTTTGAGGAAGGAATATACTCTCTTCTTGAAGGCTCGTAAGTATCTGTTCGGAAATACTTCACCTGGCAGCTGTGTGTTAATGAATATGAACAGGATCTCTTCATAACTAACTTGTCCGTAATAATTGCACTGCATTTGTTTCGCGCAGTATACACCTAACCACCTAGACACGAGGGTTCGTTAAAGGACCGCTCGGGGGTGGGCCTTATCCAATATTTATTAACTTATTTCAAAGAAAATCGTATAATTAACACCATAGCATCCCCGCACGCCGTCACCCCATCCTTTAGACTCCTGTCATAGACTATCAGGGAGGTGAGATATGATAATGGGAAAATATGAGATTATATGCTGTTTATTGAGATCACACCTCTTTCCATCTTAAAATTCACAATCAAAATCACTCTTTCCGCTGACAGCTTCAACGCATGGTGGGAGGGCAATTTGTGAATGCTCGCCTGGCTAGCTACCACCCTCAAGTAGAAAATCTGTCGCCAAGCAACTAACAGTGTGTTCGAATAACAGTCCTTGAGAGACAGTAAAGTTACAGGCACATGAGACTACTGTATGACTTGTGACGAAATGCATCTGTTATAAGCAGAGGTTACCGCTTAACATCAAGTGGGCCTCGTGCGTGTCCGTCACAGTAACATAGAAAAAAAAACAGTATCCTTTGTGTTCAAAAATATTTAGAGAAAAATTATAAAATATATAGTCTACAGATAATTCCGGCAAATTTTCCAGCTAAGCCGACGCATGATAGAGAATACGTAAGATCGTGCGCTCGAAGAGTGCTCCTGATGTTGCTTCGTGTAGAAGGGGAACGCGTCAAAAATTCTTCCGCTTGGGTAGGTACATGACGTTTATAAAGTCACGTCAGTTTGCAGGAAAATTAGGCGCAATTGTCGAGACACACACGACGTTACTTGCTTAATGACAAATTCTTTACAGGTTATATGTGACCACCGGTTTTGTAACGCGTGCGACGCGATTTAACTAAGAATCTTCTCAAAGAAAAGGCATATCCAACAGCATACATACATAAAATCACGCAGAGACAAAATATTTCCACTTACTACGATCCTAACATATCTCTTTCGCTTCATCTGTACTCATCAATCGTTTCTTACATAAGCGTCGGTTTAGGGTACTCCTGACCTGGTCTTTTTTCAGAACGTCTTCAATCTGATTTCGGAACGTTCGCCTAGGTCTTCCGCTTCCAACACTTCCGTTCACTTGTCCCATGTATACCTGTTTAGTCGTTATCATTTCATTCATTCGCGATTTTTGTCACTACATCCTCATTCTCGCCACATCGTTCCCTTATAACACTATTCCTTATCCAGTCACTCCGTTTGACTTCATGCTTTTCAATGCTCTCATCTCCACTGCATTTATTTTACTTTTTTTGCCATACCCTACAACATTAAATCATAATCATTTGTCACATCTGCACTCCTCACTCTGGAAGTCAATTAGTATTCATCCTGCTCCTTACATGTTCCAAAGTTAATGAGTGTATGAGGCTCGGTATTTTAGAAATCCAGACCCTTTGAAAACATGGGCCATCGCAAAAATATGTAAATGCAACCTCCGTGGGCCGCGCCCCACAAATTGATTATGTCTTTAGGCAAAGTCACACTATACTTTATATACCTGATTTTTGCATATTAATGTTCTCTGGTATATTTTTTGTATAATAAAGAACGACAGGCAAATAAATATTTTTCAACACTGTGTTACATCATTGCGCTCGTAAATTTTGGTGTCATAATATAGTCTATTACGCAATCGCTTTTTTTTACTTCACCGCACTAGTGTTTTAAATAGAAAAAAAAACAACGTTTCACCAAGAAGATTGTAGTTTGTTTCGTTCGTTTTTCATATGAAAACAAACCAAAGGCTTTTTAAACCTACTGAAATAGGACTTTAGAAGATTTCATTATAAACCTTTTTAATCAGATTATTATGTGATTGTAACGGAACAAGCACGACACCCACATGATGTTACTATATCCTCTGCCTGTAACAGATGCATTTCGTCACAAAGTGACAACGTGCAGCTGTGTCCGTCACTATCCAATTATATGGAGATATACAAGTTAAGCCTCATGTGCCTGTAATTTTTCTGGCTCTCAAGGATGCTGCCGGAACACACTGTTAGGTGCTTGGCGATTTTCTACTTGAGCCTAACTAGCCAGGCGAGCATTCGCAAAATGCCCTTCCACCATGCGGTGAAGCTCAAGTCGCCGGTGGGGATCGAACCATGGGCCTGCGGCACGGCAATCCATAGCTATTACCGCTCGGCCATCATTGCTTGAAAATATTCATATTCTTCGTTATTATATACAAATATACACCGACATCTAAATCATTACGATTTGATAATAATTTTTTTATTAGGTACTCAAAATATACCTCAAATTTGGTATCAATTAAATAACATCAAAAGCGGTTGAGGTCTTTAAGTTACAATCAATTCATTGAAAAATGTATTGGCAAATCTGGATGATTTAATGGTAATTGCTAATGAATTGAGAGTGAATGATCTTGTAAGCTGTATGCCGGATGCATAAAAGAATTCTTTCTTTAAGTAACTTAACTGACTTTTGACACTAAAAAGTATGAAATAACTTGTGGAAGTCGGACAATGATACTGTGAGGTCACTGTTTTGAATCAGCATGGTACCGACTTCAAAAAGTAATTTAACACTTTTTAGTAATTGTAAATCGGTTATTTTTAAAAGTTTTTTTTAGTATTATATATAGGCGTAATGAAATATTGTGCCTGTGAGGTGCCGGGCTAGAATGTCACCCCTCCATCTCTACCCGTGGGTGTCGTAGGAGGCGACTAAGGGTAACACACCAGAAGTTAGGCAGCAGCACTTTCTGAACTGATATTTCATACTGCGATCCCCAAGCCGTCTGCCAAGTGTGGGGATTATGGCAATCCCTCCCATATTGGGGGAGGCTGTGTTCAGCAGTGGACTGTCCAGATGATACAGTACAGTAATGAAATATTAGAACGATTTTTCACTGTCATCAACTACTCCCAATTTTCAGTTTCTGTCATAGATGCGTGTATATAAGGTAAATATTAATATATCAATAATACTGCGGGGAGTTGTGTGGAATCGATAACGGAATGTTTTCCACTCATGTTTAATTATCATGCACAAAAATCAAATCTAACTATTGCCTAAGCTGTGGCACGTCTAAGAACGTGGTGTATCTACTCCATTCACAATTCAGAAATTTTACTTACCTACATTATTTTTAATTTCAAGTTTACGTAGATATCTACTGTATTGAGTTGCAAATACATAAGTATGCTGTACCTATTGTATTAAGCCGCAACCGCGTCACGCGTTCTTTTGTCGCAAGTCGCCTAAGGCTGACCCGAGCAGTACACGAAACAGCTGTTTTTTGTGCCTAGTATTGCCGTTGATTGACTTCGCGTAGCGTTCGTACTTGTGTGAATGGAGTAAACCGCGGTTGTCTCTATCATGTTCAAAGGCACCGCACCACTGCTTAGATAATAGTTAATACTTATTTTGTGTATGTGAAAATTAAAGATATGTGGAATACATTCAGCTATCAATTTCACACCACCCCCCGCAGTACTGTTGATATATTAATATTCACAGTATATAGTTTTACCTTCTTCGTTAATAAGTGGTTCCTATGAAGCAAATATAGATAAAATATAGCTTTGATGAAATGGTTTTTGTGGTATAGTGTTTAGGTGAAACATACCACCGAACAAACGGACTTATCCATATCGAACATTGTACATAATGAACGTTATATCTACTGAATGCGGTCATTCATATCATAGGTGAAATCTGCTAGCTGGGAGCCATGTGTTCTTTTTATATTTTACCCACATTACACACTAAAATAGTCATTATAAGCGTAACAGACATGGTGGCACAGTCACACAGAGATCTTCGCTACAGTATTTCTTGTTATTTCAACCAATGCACCGTTCTGCGTCGTTGCATCGCTGTGAAGTGCGTTTGCTCGGACGTTTCTAAAGCTTATGTCGTCCGTTACCGCGTTACTTTCAAACTATGTTGACGGCAGAAGTATATTAAACTATATTTCGGCCGTATGAAATTTATTAAAGAAAGGCAAAGCGGCTTACTAAATAAATTTAACGGCGAACTGAATGCATTACGAGTAATACAGATTAGATGTACCAAAAAATGTGACCAGCATTATCGACTCGCACAGTGTTTGTACCTATATAAAGTTATTATTTATGGTCGTTAACAAATTGTTAGTAATTTGGTGCGCTGAATATGTGTTGTATTGTATGTTATTTTGTCTGTACTCCTTTTCACTGCAACGCCATTTTTATGCACATCCAGTATGATGTAGAAAATGCTAATTATCATTGAGTCCTTCTTGCATGTGTAGAAAATGTATAAATTTGTGTATTTAAAAGTTTTACGACACATTATGAGAATAAATTTAGCTGCTTATGGCAAGCTTTAAACCCAATCTAGTTATGACCGTACAGTGGCTGAGAATATTATAGTACCACCAACTTAACTGTGCAGTTTTCGAGGGCGCTACTGGTCAAGGAAATCAACTACAAACTGTCACAATTTGAAGGAATGTTGTAGTTCTTTTTTCTGCCACCTGAACAGATAAGTTGGTGGGTCTGTATATTTTTATTGCGCCCAAATGTCATAATGAAATAAAGGCTTATAAAGCGTATATCAAAGTGTACTAGACAAACATTCTGGCAGGAGGTCTATGCACCACCATACCTGTTTGTTTCTACCGTTGCACCGTCTTAAGCCATTTGGTGTCTGCTGTGATGTACTTGATGTAAACGGTTGCTTGGACGTTTCGTACATATTTTTTTTATCGTCCGTTAAAATTGTTACTGTCTACACTGTGAACGAGATTTGGAATATGTACGTTTCTTGATGATACTTAACTTTAAGGGTGGGCCTAATACCAAAATTACGCAAAAGGAGTATTTTCAAACACACTTTTTGATCGTAACGAACGCAAATATTCCAATAAAAAAAATATAGGAGGCAGGGGATAATCTTGAAGAAGTACAGTAATCGAATAGAATTTTGAAAAAAAAACTTCATTGCATTATAAAAAAATAACAGAAACCGCGCTAAAAAAACTGTTTTATTTCAAATACTCAGAATTATCAGCGACAACCCCACTTTATTTTTTATAAATATAATAGCTAGACTAATGTTCTAGTCGAATAATCGGTTAAATATTTTATTACTTGTTTATATTTAGAACAATTAAATAAAACTCCACCAAAAACTGTACCCCAAACCTCAAAACCATTACCATCATCAACTGAATCGTGCAATTTTCGACTTTAAACGAAGCTATTTAGACAAAAAATAGAGTACAGCATTCCGGTTAGTTGTCGGGCAGCGCTCGACGTGAAAGGTTGTTTCCGGCCACTCTGTCTGGCAATACAGCGCGTAATTTTATTTGGGAAAAAGGTTGTTTATTTTGTGAATAAGAACTTTTACATAGCCTGTATTATATGTTAAGTTTATGAACTTGTATAACTGTGCTAATGACATATTTTTAAATAATAAGTAGTACTTTATTTGTGTTGTGTGTGAAGTTAAAGCCTGTAAATAGTATTTTGAAAATGGGGAGAAAGGACAAAATACAAGATTTTATTTTTTTGCGAAAAAAATAACTAAAAAACAATGATGGAATGCTCGGGTAAGTTGAGTTTTGTATTGAATATAAATATCAACTTGTACTTATCTGATTTTGTTATACATAATATGTATAATTAAATTCAATCACAAATTTATAATGCATATTATTTAGGCCCCATTCCAGCTAAATGCAATTTACATTATGTTTATTCACTGATAAAGAAGAACTGGCCTTTCAGATAAAATGAACCGCTGCACTATATAATCTTAGGAATAAAGCCTACTTACTATTGAACTAAACACCAAAATTGCTTGACAACGTAGAACAGAGAAGAAATGGCTAGTTGCTAGTCTCCACTACGTTGACAAACATACTTCGAGTTGTAAAATTGAACGGTAGCACCCTATTCCCCTTCACATTGAGTCTACATTTGATAAAACTTAGTGCCATCGTAATTTGGGCTAACGCTCAGATGCGGCCGGGCCGTGCCGCGTTCTACGTTATCTACACAGTATATCAAAAAATGTTTATAAATCATTGTATGTAAGTCGACAACAGGTACTCGTACTCACATAAATTCATGATTCGTATTACAAATTAATTTCCATGTATTTAAGATAGCCATACGTTAGTACTACCAATGCTATTGATGACGTTAGTAAACTTTGTCATTTACCGAATGTATTTTTTAGGTCTAAGAAGCGCAAAACCGATTCAGATATTGACCAACCTGGTACCTTTGCAGAGCTAATTAGTAATGAGTAAGTATGTCTCAAAATATAAACATGTGTATATTTTATTTATAACTATTTATTGGTTTGGTTGTAACAGCGTTACATCTGGGTCAAATGGAAATGAAACATACCTACTTCACAGGAAAATAATTATGCTTTGCCGATTTGTGAGGTAAACAATAGATAAGGACCTTTTGTGTGATTACTCGGCCGCAACACCTGTTTGGGATTTCTAGGAACTTTACAAAATACTTATTAATTTGAAACCCCTACAAATAGGTTTGAACTCTTGTTTAGTTCTAGCAATTTTCATTTTCATGTTTTTTTTTATTTCAATTACTTTCAGACATGTGTTGACAGTTTTGGACAATGTTGCAACTCAAGCTCAATTAGTAACTCAAGAAAGGTACGTTACCGTATAACAGCTGTGTAATCTCAATAGCTCGAATTTCTACGAATATCCTATAAATTTCGAGTTAAAAGGATATTCTATTGATATGTATGTCATATATGGACGCTTCATAGCGGATGGCGATTCGAGTACATATGCAAGAATTTCGGAAGTAAGTCATTACAAAGACATAATTGTGTGGGAAAGGTGAGTCCAAAAATCACATACTACTCAATATGTGCAATAAATTGGTCTCCGTCAGTAAAAATACGAAGTATCCATTAGACCAGAGAAAGAGAATTCTCAAGAAATTTGACCAGAAAAGAATATACCAGTCGTGGATATCTAATGACATAGAACATTTTAGAAAACTGTTAATTGACGTTACTGATATTAGTAATAAGTATTCTGACCATGATTTAATAAACAATGTGTTGCACAGTTTAAATAACAAATATGATACTATGATCAATCAAGAAAGATCTATACTACACCAGGCTGATAGAAAGTAGTAGAAATACCTCAAAATTTATATGGAATGTGATAAACCAACAAAAAGGAAAATGTAATGTATCTAATATTGACTTCACAGATCTTATTAGAGACGATACTGGCCAACCTTTTCAATCAAAACAGGAGGTCATAAATACGATGAACGCAAGATTTGTGGCAGCTGCAGTTGCCTGCGGGGCGCCTCGGTCTGACCCAATCCTCGTGCAAAGCACCTTGACCGCAGCCCACACACCGGCTAACTGTTCGCTTAGGCTAATGTATGCTGACGATGTTGCAGCAGTGGTGAAAGCGCCGTCAGTGGGCAAACTCGAACAGAAACTAAACGAGACAGCGTCCCGTGGAAAGGAAAAAAATTGAAAACATCACCTTCCAGAACCATCTGAACCTGGATCCTAAAAATTACCATGCATGTAATTCTGTCCCGATACATCTACAGGTTCAGCTTTTCCTGGATTATTACGTTACAAATATTTTGTCGATTGTTGAATACTGATTTATAAATAAATTCTATGTCTTTTTGGATATATGTTTATTCAATAATCCTTTAATATTATCTGATTGTCACCTAATCTAACCTTATTTTTGCAATTAAATTTAATGGTAATTTTGATTCATCTCCATTCTAAATATCGTTAATATCCGTTAAGCAATTTTAATAGTAAAAAACAAATTAAATTATATTTTTAACCAATTTCAAAATAGGAGGAAGTGTTTATATGACAGCATTTTTTATGTATTTTACGTGATTATTCCACCATATACGAATTGATTTTGATGATTCTTTCTTTTGAGTTTTATCAAAATAGTTCCGCTAGTATGGTTTTTTAAAATCCACACAACTGGAACAATACCTATGTCATGCAAATAAAGTACTTTTCAGATAGAAGCCATCGTTTTTTTTTAAGTATTCATTAATATACGTTACCCAGTCCTAGTTTTAGTGGTGTAGATTTAATTTATCTGACTGTAACGCATATACTGCGCTCAACGTCAGGGCCTTGAGCGAGCGCGGCCCAGGGCTGTTTGCGATCGTGACGCTGCCGCCTGGCTGTGGTTGTATTTCGCACTCGAGTGGGCGATGGAAGAAGTGGGGGTAAAAACTGATTTTTTCCTGGCATTGGGCGCACTCTTAAGCATAATACTGATTGATATTGTCATTATCCAGGCTTGTATGATGCCAAAATTTTAAAAAGATAATTATGTTGCAAGTTATGTGCCTCGAAAATTTTATATGAAAATGTTTCGGTGGTCATAATTCTCAAGTTAATTAGTTTATTAAAATTTCGGCATCGTACAAGCCTATAGATCATGACGAGATAAATCGATATTATGCTTTATTTTGGACCTAAATCCTCAAATGAGGGAGTGATCACCCTACGACGTTTGTATGGAGAACGGGCCGGCCAGTTCTCCCTTAAACTGAGAATGTTGCATCTCTATTCTACCCACATTTCACACTAAAACATAGGCTTTCTGAGCGTGTATCATAGTTTACCAGACACGGTGGTCTACACGACACAATTCCTGGTTATTTCTACCGTTGCACCGTTCTGCGGTGTCTGCGGGCGTCGCTGTGACGTACTTGACAGTGCGGTTGCTCGGACGTTTCTTACGCTCATGTCGTCCGTTACCGCGTTACTGCGAACATTGTACATGAGACTTGGGGTGCAGAATATGTACTGGTTTGTATGAAATGGGTGTATTGTTTACAGGCACTACTTCACTATTGCGATACTGTGATTCCTGTTAGACATCTTTAGTCTTACAATTGTTTACGATTCAAGATTCAAGTTTTTTTTTTTTTTTTTTTTTTTTTTTTTGAGTGGAGACCGAATCCAGAAATTCCGTAACGAAAATAACCTAACACCCCCCACTCCGACCGGCACAGCGGTGATACTTTTTAGTTTTGCCATCTATCGATGAATAGCAGAATTTTTAATGACTTTTTGAAATATCACGCTTGTCACTTTAGTTCAGCAACTCGCGTCTAGGTGGCATAAATAATTATAATTGCATAAGTTGATAAAAAATGCTATGCAATAGCTTAACCGCGGCAGTCTCCGAGTGCCACACGTCTTTTTTTTTTCATAGCGGAGCAAATCGGGTTTAAAAACGTAAGAATCATATTTCAATCTCAAGTCATTCAGCTCACATATCCACTAGGAAAATGTATAAATAGCTTAATTCTAGTACGCTGTTTACCTAGCTCTAGCGTCTAACTAAACAAACGCCTAAAGTGACTTTACCAAACGTCTCAATATTCTCAGACCAAGATAAACTTTAAGACGACATAATCACTAGTAATACACTAACCGTATTTGCGCCGGGTATGTCCAGTGGTCGAAAATGGTAAACAGTTGCCCGTGGGCAAACAACTACTGTTTACATATCGGCCACTTGCATGTTTATAGAGGCGTCTTCGGGATTGAAATAGCTGTCTTTAGATGATTACCGCCACTATAATAAGGAAACCATTCGGTAAAGGCATGATGGTTTCGGTAAAGGAGTATACTAGACCTATGAATGTTATAATTATTCGACACACACAACGTAGTATGAAAGAATCCTTTCACCTCCCACCTTAATTAGAAAATCTGTCGCCAAGCACCTAACAGTGTAATATTAACAAATAATACTCGATCTCGCGCTCGTAGAGTCAAGACCTCTTGAGGATGCATCGTGTAGAAGAAAAACGCGTCGAAAATTCTTCCGGTTTGGCTGCGTGGCGTTTGTGACGCCACGCCGGCTTAACAGAAAAATTTGGCGGAATTGTCACTATATATTTTTTTTAAGTGTTTTATTTAAATATTAATTTAATGTTTTCCTAAAATATTTGTTATTATTAAATATGGATTTCCGCAAAGTAACGCCTGAATCTATTTATTATCTATTAATTACCTAACAGTGTGTTCCGGCAGCAGCCCTTGAAATCACTGAATGAATGAATGAATGAATATTTATTTGCTAAAGTTTTAGGTACAATATTGCAGAGTTGTTATAGCATTAAAATACAGTTCCAACAAAACTTTACCTAAACGGTGTGCAAATGTTTTGTTACAAAATACAAAACAAAATAATAAATTAAAAAGATCGAAGTCTCCTAATTATGATTAATATATATACCTAAGATGTCATGTTAAATTTATGTCAAATAATTAATAGTCCCATTTGATACTTATTTTAGTTGTTTATCTTCTAAGAAGTCCTTGATCGAGTAGTAACATTTCTGTAATAATAAGTCAAATAACATTTTTTTTAAAAGATTTATAGTAGCTCCCTTTATGTTGTCAGGTAAAGCATTATACACTCGAATTGCCATACAATTAGCATGTCGTTTGGTCAGCTGTAACCGTTGAATTGGCGTGAATAACTTATGAGGATATCTACTCGGACAAGCTCTTTTTATTACATTGCTTTGGTTTTCAAATAAATGAGGGTTTTTTTTTACAAAAACACTTATTTCGTAAATGTACAATGAAGGCACAGGAAGAATCTTAAGTTCTTTAAACAGTGGTTCACAGCTATCCCTATAATCGGCCCCACATAGACATCGTATGCATTTCTTTTGCGCAATGAACACCCTGTCAACCTCAACGGAGAAACCCCACAGTATAATACAGTATACACTGGTCTAATCTCTAATAATAATCTAACTATAACTGTAATTTCATTATATAGTAATTGTGAAATTACAGGCATATGAGACTTAACAACTGTGCCGTGTAGGATAGGCTAATTGCAATTCGTCTGTGATGAAAAGCATCTGTTATAGGCAGAGGTTACCGCTTAACATCGTGCGTGTTCCGTCACAATCCCATTAAAAAGGATAGATAGGATTTCAAAATGCGAAGTAAAATATCTCTTGTTACGTAGCACGTCTACAGAGTAAACTAGTGTAATAAATACCCGTGTGCAGGGCAGCTAGTCTGGATTCTCTGATACACGCTTCGGGAAAGTAGGTAACTAACAACTACGAGAGGAGAGGAATGAGTAAACCTCTTAAACTTTAATGACTATCTATGATCTGACAATATTGTGACTTCTACTTTAACATCAACTAAAGCGAATAAGTATACAAAAATACAACACAATACAATAACTACAATAAAAAAAGTCAACACAAAAACGTTGTTTTTTTATTTTTATTTTAAAAATGAACCATGCTTCGCGAAATACATTACAAAATTACAACGAGAGGAAAAATATAGTCATGTGCGGGATTCGAACCCGCGCCATGCGCCCCTGTAGCCGGGGTTTACTCTAACCGATTAGCCAACATGACATGAGACGTATAACTCTGACTTATTCTATCGTTCTTAACCATCCTATGGGGTTGGAGCGACATCTATAGTTGAACTTATCTTGAACTACATATCGACATCCATACCTAGTTCAACTTACGTTGTACAACATAATACTAATAAACGACATCTATAGTTCAACTTAAGTTGTACTGTAACAGCCGCCTCGTCCACTGCTGAACACAGCCTCCCTTATTGAGGGGGTATTTGCCATAATCCCCAAGCTTGGCGGGTGGCTTGGGGATCGCAGTGTAAGATGGCAGTTCTTTAGAAGGTGCTGCTGCCCACCTTCCAGTATATATATAATCAGACGAAAATGTAAGCGTTAGATTGTAAATTTTAATGTTCGTTTACAATCTATCGACAGTTTATAATTTCACTAGATTTTTTATAAACTAACGTATCGTACAATTATCCGGTGACATATAGACTACTGAGCAGGATGGTTTCTCGTGTGGGAAACACGCTACTTTTTACCTCTACCAATATAAACAATACTAGGTTTGTTGTAAGAAACATACCGAAGGCAATATTGAACAATAAGTTAACTCTTTGTCTCTAATTAACAAGATTACATTACAAAATAAATATTAGGTACTAATTACGGCTATTTCTCAGTTTGATCGGTTCTCCATTTGTCTGGTTTCTGAAATTCAGCTGGTGTATTATTTTACAAGTAAACTTAGGTACTGCAATTCTGCACGAAATATTTTTAGCTCGGTAACGCTTACTCGCTCACACTCGCAGTTGTCGCACACAGCATGCCAGTTTTTAATACCAAAACCAAGAGTGGTTTTGGTTTCATGCTGGAGAGGTGAAAAGTGATTTTGTTTATCCTAATGATTATGAAATAAAAATATAATTACGTACTGGCAAACCAGAAACAGATTCTAGGCTTAAATACATGCATGCTAAAATCCACTGAGCTTCAACACTTGTTATTTAAAATATGACAAAACTCGTTTGTATGGACATCACTATGACGACAGTTCCCTTAAGGAACACGGGGTCTTTTAAGATACCATTCTTGACTGCATAAATTGTCATTTAATTTGAAAGCAAAATGCTAACGTATTGTCTATGAAGTAATAATTAGATACGTTTTAGAGTTGAAAATATTCAGAATTTCAAGTAATTTTGATGTACATCTCATTAATGTGTGAACAATTGCGGTACAGAGCGGTCAAACTGCCAGAAATACGTCCAACTAGCAATTCCTCTATACATCAAACGTACCGGCACAGCACACCTCAAACATTTATTATTAACGTCCCCGACGTCCAGCCCCGGACGGTTAATTAGCCACCTTCATAATGTACAAACGGTAACGAATCCCTCTCTTAAAATGTACGCACTCATAAATACTCTTACGTACGCAGTGATCTCTGTGAATTTTCAGTTTTCGGTAAGCTGGTGTGATTCTCAAACTTTTCACAAAGCTAACGCTCTTTGCAGCGTATCGTCGACTTTGCTAAGCAAAAATTCCATATTGGTCTGCTTTTCTGCTTTCATTGCATGAAAATGTAGTAAAATTACCTAAGGACAAAATATTAACTTCAGAAACATTGTTTTCTTTTCACAGATGATCATCAATTTGATTGTTTATACCATTAATTTATTTTATACCCAATCAAATTGATTTAACAGATTGTGTTTTACTAGCACACATTTTAGAACTGAACGTATATTTGAAACAACTAGAGCGCTATTCTACGAGTCCCACAATATCTGATCCTATGCAAATCAAACAAGTCTGTAGTCCCCCACCCGATCTAAGCCATCACCTGGGGGCAGATACACCCACTTTGAGAACCACGGCGCTAAATAATTCAACATGTAGGCGCTTTGGTCGACTAAAAATGAATTCTCTAATGTGAATGGAACTTAGACCCGACGGCCGTCGGCAAAATAATTAAAGCATAGCATTAAAAATTCTTCCAGTGAGCGCAGAGGCCCGGATATGTGATAATATTAATACCACCGGCCCGCCGCGGTCTTGCCTTCAAATTCGCTGAATCGTAATTACGATTTGAAATGGTTAATTCTTAATAGGGAGCTGTTCTTCTGTATACTTATAATCTGTTTTGAGGCAATGACATATAGCCTTATCTTTCGAATGGCATCACCAGCAGCCTTTCTGTATAACTAGAATTGTAATGGAGTTGAACTTAATTTTGACATTTGATCTCCCTAATGGGCAAAGTTTTTGGAGGTATTGTGTAAGAATTTGGAAGATGCTTCAAGCACGAACGAATGTAGGCAAATGTAAATATTCTCTATGCATATATTAAGGAGATTGTATTGAAAGAGATCACATGTAATGAAGTTCATGTCCAATAATATTCCCAGGCAATAATGCTGCAGAATAGATATAATTCTCATATTTCTGCAATGTCTAGTTAGTTCAAGCACCTAGCAGTGTGTTCCAGCAGCAGTCTTACAACTGTATGTCTCAGGGTGTTCGCGCAGTGCAGTTCGTTATTTGTGACGAAATGCATCTGCTATAGGCAGAGGTTACCGCTTAACATCACATGGGACTCGTCCATGTTTCGTCACAATCACATAAGATAAAAAGAGAACCCAAAAACTGTCCAAACCGGGGATCTAAGGAAAGAATTCGCCTCTTCACCAACAATGCAGTAACATTAAGACTAATAATTACAAAAACAACACATAGTCCACTGTAAAAACTAAAAATTCCTAACAAAAAACAATCGCAATGCAAAAAAGAACTTAATTACAATTAAATCTTTCCTGTCCCAGACCCCACAAAGAAACGACACGGCGCGCGGTGGCTAAACAAAAATGTAATATGATTAGAAACAAATTACACACACGGGGCGATAAGTCCGGCCGGGCTAACCAACCGTCAGGGCGGGCGGTACCGACCACTTGCCTTTGTCCGGCCACTTTCTTTGTACAACTCACCGTTTTCATGCAAAATTTAATTTCGTTTTCAAGACTCGCGCGGAATGATATTACGGCGCGACCGCCGTTTGTAATTTCATTCCTCCTCAAGTGTGTGTGGACATCGTGCCTTTTTCATCGCATTCCGTTACGGTGGATGGTCGCGCGGTTCGCGAGCGGCCCGGCCACGGCTGCGGTCCGGTCGCGTTTCGTTTATTGCGGTTCGGAATTAAACGTCGGATTGCGCCCACCGGTAATTGCTTAACAAAACTACGGTACCCTCGCATTGTTGTATCGGTTCACTCTCTTTTGGATACCATTTGGTTTATTAAACAGACCTGTTGTTTTTTCTTGATGTTTTGTTAGTTGCTCTCGTCGCTTTCTAGTAAATTAGCTATATGATTATAAAGAATTATCAGGCATGCTATTTTAGAGTTCCTCAAATTGTTTTCAAATAGTTTAACTTCAGAAAAAACCAAGAAAAATATCATACGTTGAAAAGCCCATTGAATGCCATAAAAGCTGCAGACGGCATATAAAGATGAAGGCATTAAAGATCAACCATATTATTTTTCAATGAATTTTATATTTACCCTGATCCCCTAACCCCAAGGTGTCACCCTAAACTTGTAATAAAAGCGCAACAAGTTGTTTGGACAGTATCATGTCATGTCGAAGGGAACCCATAAAATTGAGGAAAAAAGGATTCAATAAGTGCACCCTTCTTACAAGGAAGTCTCGAATCTCTTCAACCCTTTAAGAGCACCCCAATTTGTTATCGATAGCTGGAACACTGTCCGAGTGACGAACTTCATGAAAAAACAGTATGGGGACTAGAGTGGGATCAAAACTAGGTGAGACGTAGGATTTGACAGTCTGGTACCACTTATGATGAAGATTCTTATAAATAATATAAGTCACAGTTTGTCTCGATTCTTCCTTACCTTAAAGATACACAATAAAATATACTACAAAATTATTATTTTGTATTAAAATATTAATTATAATAATAAGCAATTACCAAATAATTCTTGAAAAAAAAAGCACAATTTTACAATCTTAAATACGGTTACGCTAGAAAAATTTAACATTTTGCTTCTTAAGGTACCTATCGGCTGCTGAACTATTTTTTATAGGCTATTATAACTGAATTATTGTCAGACATCTGTACATATATTTAATGCTTGAATAACACTACATTTAAAGTTTATAACTAAGAAAGTCTTTGCCATATCCCACAGTACTTGCATTTTTTTTTATATTATTGCAAAATTTTAATCAAACATCAACTATCAGTCCGTTTAACCAATACTTCGGTCTCTGGCGCAAAGGATGATCATAGTTATCACGTGTTGTATAAAAATATAGCTCAGAAAAAGCTTTTAAAGCTTGATAAATTTCATTTTACATCATCAAGTGTTATTGTAGCTGACAGATTTGCCTTTCACGACTTTCTCATCTGTCGGTAAGGGGTTATATGGTCGAGGCTTTATGCTAGAATAGGATGTGTAGCTAAAAGTTTCACGAAAAGCCTATCTGAGAGCTTTGCCCACTTAAGCAATAATTGTAATGTTTTACCCCGTTTCTTAATACGTGCCCATACTGAGTATAGGGTACTACAGGCGGCTCCCCAAGGTGAAGGGATAAAAAAGAGATTCTTTGCGGTGATCCACCCGCAAATCGCTGCGGCCCACACTGCGTGCGGGCGATTAGACTGTTTAAGGGCCTTGTCAAACAGGTAGTGAACCGAACGCGTGGCGACTACACCGTTTACTGCACATAGCTATCATTGTTTGTCATTATTGTGAAAATAGTTTTGGCGTAAATGCTTCAATATAAATACTTATTTTCTTTGGTGAAGGTAGCTCAAAAATCACATTAACAAAGTATACGAAAATATATAAAAAAAATCATACGAAGATCTATACTTATCGATTCAAAGCAGACGGATTGGATTACAAACCTCTGAGTAATCACATTGGCACATCACATTACACTAATTACACTGATACACTCTACACAATTATATTTATGAATGTGAAAGTTAGTGAGTGAGTGCGGATGTGTATGTGTATGTTTGTTACTTCTTAACAATGAAATGGCTGAATCGATTCGAATGAAAATTGGAATATAGATAGTTTAGTTCACGTCACATCACACTAATTATACTTATACAAACTACACATATATTAATGAATGAAAGTTTGTGAGTGAGTGCGGATGTGGCTGTGTATGTTTGTTTTACGCTGAAATGGCTGAACCACAGATCACAGAAACTAAAGGATAGATCTCTATGGGCTGAACCGATTTATATATAACTTGGAATATAGATAGGTTAGTTCCTGGATTCACGTATATCACACTATTCATCATCATCATAATTTGTCATCATTGTCTACGCGGGTGAAACCGAAAGTGTATAGATAGTAATATTATGAATGCAAAAGTTTGAGAGTGAGTAAGGATGTGATGATGTTTGATACTCTTCCACGCAGAAACAGCTGAACCAATTTGGAAAAAAACTTAGAATATAGATAGTTTATATCTTGGATTAACAAATAAAATACTTTCCATCATCATTATCATAACTTTTAATCTGTGTCTACGATGGTGAAACCGCAGTTAGAGTAAATAATGTTTTCCAGCGTTTAGATCCACTTTTTCCTTTCCATGGCTTGGATTTGGAGTATATTTTATTATGTTTTAAAACCAAGATCCTTGTCTATGTCATAAGGAGGGACAAAGAGTTGTCCCTACCGACAAATACCTACCAAGATACAATCCTCTAAATCACAACACAAGAATCCCACAGCCAGGAAGTCAGTAGCGATCAAAGCACCACAAGTCAATTAATCCACGCTAGCGCTTCGAGGGCGTCGACACACACCACCCGGATTATCCGGGAGATTGGCCCGGCCCGGAATCAATCACGGGTGTCTTGGAGTATTACGATACGTGTAGGCTGCAGAAGACATGTCGTTCGTGTTGAAACGCTCGTAGTGCAGCTTGCCTAGTTATTCTTTACAAATGAACTAGGTTAAGCATAGTGCTCTACTGTTACTATTTGCTCGCGTGCTTCGGAGGGCAATATAAGACTTCTGTCCTGGTTGTTATCTTAGGATGGCATTCGTTAGGTTACGTCAGAGTCGTAATAACTTCGGGTCGCCAGCAAACTCCAACACTGCACTAGCAACACCTAAAGTGTACATAAATACAAGCTATGATAGCCAAGCGGCTATAGCTATTGACTGCCGTATGGCATGTCCATGGTTCGATCCCCACCGCTGGCTTGAGCCTCAGCGCATGGTGGAAGGTCATTTTGCGTTTGCCCGCCTGGGTAGCTACCACCCTCAAGTAGAAAATCTATCGCCAAGCACCTAACGGTGTGTTCCGGCAGCGTTCCTTGAGAGCCAGTGAAATTACAGGCACATAAGACTTAACAACTATGTCTCAAGGTGACGGGCGCAGTGCAATTCGTCACTTGTGATGAAATGCATCTGTTCTAGGCAGAGGTTAGTCCGCTTAACATCAGATGGGCCTCCAGCTTGTTTCGTCATAACTTTCTACTAATATGTTCTTCAACCGTCCTCTTCTTGCCACAAAACAGTTTCGAATAAATGTAGGATGATGATGGTTTTTAACCGACTTCAAAAAAGCAGGAGGTTCCGAATTCGACTGTATTTATTTTTGTCTGTTACTCATAACTATTTACAGGGTGTACCGAATATGATGATTTTTTTACATCCGAAAGCTGAATCTTGTCGTGTGCTCCCATTTCAATTTGAGTGGGATCTGACGAGTAGTATTTGAGTTAACCCTAATAATGCGTGTTTTATGTATGAAATCGATTTTTTTGTTCAATTTTGAATTATGGTTTATTCGAGATGAATATGGTAGCTGAATTATTTCTACAAGTTGTTTTATCTTCCCTTTCTTTTTGTTGTAAGCCATCTTACATTCCACTCACGCTTTCCGATTCCGATAGATTCTAACAAGATTAGGGTTGTCACACCGATTTCAGATAAAATAGTTTGTGGTCTATAATTGGGGTTCAGGACAAACCTTTCAATGTCAAACACCATCAAACGATATTATTCTCTACTCAATCGTCGTAGAGTTCATTTTGTTACAATCAAAATCACCATGGTCATCACTCGCATGACTAGGCAATATCGACTAGAAAGGTGACGTCGTCAGTCTCAACATCCGATTATGTTACTTAAGACATCCGCATAAGGTTTTGTTTCGGTCAGCGTTGCAAGTGGTTGCAGGGTTGGTTAGTTTTCTCCGATCGGGTAAGGTTTACAAATTGGATTGGTCGCGGGTAAATCAGGGTAGGCCAGTAATTGAGACTTAGAGGATGATTCGGTTTGAGGCGACGCGAGCGGCGGTTAAAGGATTATGTGCGATGTATCGCTGGCTATTGATCTCTAACGTTGTGTCATTTGTTTGGGTTCTGTAGGGGATTAGTCGGTTATCTTGGAGACGAATTTTAACCGCAAATGCTTTTGAGGATGGATGGGTGTTGGGGAGGACGTCTTTGAGTTGCGATACTGATCATGAAGTAAGTTATGGACCCTTGACCATTTAATCGCCTTTTGGTAGGTGATGATGTGATCGAAGATTAACTCGCTCTCAAAGACGCCACCGGAGGCAGCAGAACAACGTTAGTGGTTTTCCGATAGGAGAGCATTGAGGGCTTTTGATTGTATCCACAAAATGCCCTAACGCACCATAATCAATTTCGATCAAATAAGTATTTTGTACCAATTAATAATCAGTCCTTATTGCCTCCGACGATATTTCCATCAGGTGAGATAGATGTCAAAGGCTATTAGTTATGTAAAATAAAGGAATACCCATATGAAACGATGTTTCCAAATAATTTTGAAAGTTCATAACTTTATAGTAAACTGACAGACTAGCTCAGAACATGCATGCCAAATTTCACCGAGTCTGAACACTTGGTATTTCAAAAATGCAAAACTACCTTTATACGGTATGGGCTATGAAGACAGTTCTCTTAACTAAAACGCAAAACATGTTAAATTTGCAATGCGAAATCAACCACTTAAACCAAAGATGCTCCATGAAAAGTTATTCCCGCGCACACGATCCTCGAAGTAATTTCCTGGTTGCATTCCAGCATCGTTTTCCCAGCCCAGTTCAGCGCTCGTATATTCCTCGATAACCCCTTATCGCCCCGTTCGGGGGGCATACTGCATCCGAGGCGAATCTTCTCGCCTCTTAAATATGCAGTTATGTTGCTAAAGCTCCGTCTAGGCATATTTGTTTTACTTATGTTTGAGTTTGTTTTCGTGGGTGTTAACTATTTGGTGATTATATTCTTGCAAAATATGAAGTGCCCGTAGCGAAGTTTCCTTAGCCATTCTTAACCGATCAGCTATGTTAAGCAACGTCCGCTGCGTTCATCTGTTAGATGGGTGACCGCTAGTGGCATTACTACTGAGCGCTTCCGTGCTTCGGATGGCACGTTAAGCCGTCGGTCCCGGTTGTTGTCTTACGATGGCAGTCGTTATAGCATGGTGGTAGTACATTTCGCGATAGCCCACCTGGCTAACTCCCAAGTAAAAAATTTTTCGCCAAGCAGGAGGGGGCGCCATCATGCATGAACTTGTGTCACAAATTGGTAACAGAGATGAATTAAATTTTGACATTTTCCTTAGAAAACGATGGACATTGTGTTGTGGAGTTCTATTTTCAAAATAAAGATAATTTACACTATTAATGTTTCCAATAACTCACCCGATGAAGGGCATCGGACATGCCCGAAACCTAGGTCGACATTCTCGACCAATACGCGTGAATACAGCCGGTTATTGAAAACATTAATATGTCTCGTACTCACGGGAACTTTTAAACAAAAAATGTATTACTATTCGTATTCGACAATAAGGCAGCAGGTCTGTAAGGCTCATATTGATATATGAATATCAAAGTTGATATCGTTCTTAAGATGCAGTTCTGACGTTTAATTTATCTGTCCAAAACAGCATCTTAAGTTCTAACAAGTCAAGACTACACGATATTTTCATCTAGGTGATAGACTAGACTTTGACCACTATCTCACCTGACGGTAAGTGATGATGTTCCGGAGATGTTGTTCAGGCTAACTAGAATTACTGGCTCTCATGGACTGCTGCCAGAACACACTGTTATGCGAGAAATTTTCTACTTGAGTAGCTAACCAGACAAGCGCTCGCAAAATGCTTTTCCACCATTCGATGAAGCTCGAGCCGGCGGCGGGGATTCATTGGAATTAATCCACTAAGAAATGAATTAATTGATTTCTCCGAACTTATTTAACAAGGCTACGAGCGCTTCGAAATCAGCGTTTATGCCTAAGTTTTGAACAACAATATCGGGTCACACGTGCCAAGTAATTAATTGCCTATTCCATAATTACGTTCATCACATCAAACAATACCATAGTAGTGGATACAACATCCATATAACACCTAGTCTATTTTATCTCACAACCAACCATATCGTCTGCGCACACAACGCAATATAAACAAAGTGTAAAAGTGGGAGTCGCGCTGCAGACACCAACTTCGCCCCAACATCTTAGCATAATTAGCCGAAAGGGTCGTTTATTGCTAATATTAGTAGTATGGATTAATACTAACGACCCGACAGCCTTAATACGCCTTTCGACGGCAATTACCATAAGTCTTTGCTTAAATCTGAAGATGGTTATATTCTTAAGGAGTTGGTTTAGGGTTGGAATGGGTTCAACTTTTTGTATGCGTGGGGATATTTTGCATCAAAAATGTTGACAGAAGTTCTTGTCTACGAAACTAGCTCAGACTTGCTTCTGATGACTTATCGTAACGACTGTTATAAAACTTTTGATGCGATCGAATCTTCACCACTTTTACATTAAATGACAATCAAAAAAGGACACCCTCCAAAATCATTCACCAGGAAATCAATTTAAATCCATAATTGGAAGCGACCGAACGGATTTCGGGAGTATTATAGTCTCAAGCGCCATCCGTATCGGCACATACAAAACCGAATGCACGGATCCAAAACACCCACTCCCCACTCACCCGGCACCAAGACGCCCCCTTGATGGGATGCGGGCAAATCTTCGAATTAATTTTACTGCGGAAATATGCAAATCACAAGATATAGCTCGGCTAATAACGTGTACAAAAGAGTGGTGACTGGAGCGCGCGATTTTCGTAGAATACACAGGTGAGAGTATTCGAGAGTGGAACTTGCCGAATAGCACGTTGCTTCAGAGAGGAAATTACCATAAATCACAACACATCGAAACTATTCCATATCCTATTAAGTGTAAATCGTAAATACCTAATTCTGCAAACTTATTTAGCATAACAGGTGTACTTCTAACTAGAATTTTCAAGGAGTCATCCAGGCGACACGCCATAAAACTTAAGGTCTATCTTTGTGATTATGTGCATGGTACTTATTTATTCTTAGAGAAAGACGGGTGTCTTTCTCCAAGAATAAATTCGTATTGCAGCAACCTGACATATTAAATAAGTAAAAGGTTGAAAGATAATAGTCATTAGGACCATAATATTTCTCATGGCTAGGAAAATAAATTGCGATAAAAACAACTTAAAATTATGTATCGCAGAAACCGTGTACGAGTAGATCTTATTAAGAGCAAAAGTGCTAGTATAACCACAGTTTTTCCATGACAGACCTATAATATAATATTATTAGTATTGATTTATTACTGATATTACATGTAAGAAAACATAGTTCTATTTTAAATAAGACTGCTTAGGTCACGTGGTTCAAAGCATGGCTTTGGAGTCTTGAGGGCCTGTCCTCGATTCACAGATCTGATAGCTATTCTAACGAGGAAATTTTAGTAGCTGTCCGGAATCTGGTACAATTCAGTAGATGGAAAATAGGCTCGCCCTACATAACACCACCACATACAAGGCGAAACATTGGTGTTTGGATATACAGATGTGATAATATGATAAATATCATTGTTCTTATTTACTCGTAGTAGCGTAGTACGAATTGTAAGTCCTTGATAAGTATATGGTATCATTCCATAATATGACAGTTATATCAAGCGGTAACCTTTCCATCTTCCTTCGACCACATCTTCACGAAGCAGGTGAAATAATGGTCAAAAGGTAACCTATTAGCCAATAAACTATGGTAGTAAGTTTTGATTCATTCCAGACACATAGGTAATTATACTTCAGTACAACTCTTAACAAAGAACTGTCCTTTCTGCTCACGTCGTCCTTTACTTATCTATGGTTTAATCGTTACCTCAGGCTAACATTATAGCCGCTTCGAGGAGTTTAATAGGTTACAAAATTTAGCGTGATAGTAGAAAATACACGATGCTTACGTGCCGGCTTTCTGGGCGGACTTATCAGCGTTTATTAGATTTCAGGTGTTTAGTTTCTTCAATATACGGCTAAGTAGATTTAAGCTTTTGTGCTTTATAGCTGTTCGTGATGAAATTGGAAAGGTCATAGCATATTTTCGGGAACTTCTACAATATAACTGTAATATTTGTGCTAGGAATAAAAATAGTATAAAAGAAGAAACCGCGATGACTGAATTCTGATAAACCATGGTTCGGGGGGCTCGTTAAGCCGACGGTCCCGGTTGTTGTCTTAGGACGGCAGTCATTATAGCATGGTAGTAGGGCATTTTGCGAATGCCCACCTGGCTAGCAACCACCCTCAAATAGAAAATCTGTCGCCAAGCACCTAACACTTTGTTCCGTCAGTCCTTCAGAGCCAATTCTAGGTGAGCCTGAAAAACATCTTCGACGACATCATCACTTACCATCACGTGATAGTGATCAAAGGCTAGCCTCACGGTATTAAAAAAAATAACTAAATTTCGATTAGAACGAAAGAAAGCAAGCACTAGTTACATTCATTTCCAAGGGTGGTAGCTAGCCAGCTGAACATTCGCAATATGCACTATCACACACCAATTACCGTACGAGCTAAATACCACACGCTTCCCAGTACATACTGCAGAAAAACAAAACTACTATAGTGCACTTACTTGCATAGCACAGTCTGGTTGCCGGAGTCGAAGAGCCCGCCTCGACCCCACCTCGACGGGAGTTCAGCCACGGTGACACCACGAGACCCCCAAACGCACAGTCTACTTCCACATGCACTGGACATCACACGCTCCACGGCGAAAGCTGGCGGAGACAGCATGTGTAGTTTCTGTAACAAACTTCAAAACTTAACTTGGTTTTCTAATGGGTCAGTGACAGAAAAAGCTCGAGGCTCACCTGATGTTAAGGGGTAACATCTGCCTATAACCGATGCTATGTCACCCTGAGACATACAGTTGTTAATTCCTAGGTGCCCTATAATTTGACTGGCTCTCAAAGACTGCTGCTGTTACGTCCTTGGCCACCGATTGTCTGCTTCCATCGGGATCGAAACAAGGACCTGCGGCACGGCAGTCCACAGCTATTACCGCTCGGCTATCATTGCTTCAAAATGTGATAATGTTGTTTTTATTGCTGATTGGCTAGTATTTGTCGTGTAGGCTGTTCTAATCTGTTTCTGAAGTAGTCTAAGATGACACCAACTTAGACCCTGTACAGGATTCGCTCATAGATATTCTGTGACCTAACGGTGTGTTCTAGTGCAGTCCATGGTTGCGATTTAGTATATATAATTTTCGTATATCATCAAAATTTTTAAAAATGAAATATTGAAAGTTTTGTTAATTTAATCTTCCGAATCCTCAAAAGTCAGTTTCGATACAAAACAACTATCGCGGAGACGGACGAAGGCGGGCAAATATGATTAGGAAACTTTTTTAATCAATAAAAAGAACAAAACCGACTATGGAAGGAGCTTGTACAGGGCTTCCTAAAGTTATGTAAATCAGTAAGAGATCTCTCCCAATTTTTCAATTTTTTCCTATACTATAAAGTTATGATCAGGTATATTACTTATTGCCATTATTGCCATGAATGTATCTTATAATTTTGTAATTTTCTTCACGCCGAGCTTTACTGGCGTCGAACATTTTGCACGGTGGTCACCTTGTATGTTTTGGAGGTACAGGCTCCAATTTCTCTAGTTACTACGGGAAGTTTGCCCTACCTTCCGCACGCAAGGCCGAAAACTATTATTTGACAGAAAATATCAAAGTAATGAAAATAATTTTAGTGTCATATAATGTAAGTACCCCGTGAGGTGCCGGGTTAGAAAGTCACACTCCCATTTCTTCCCCTGGGGGTCGTAAAAGGTGACTAAAGGAAAAAATCCAGAAGGTGGGAAGCCACACTTTCTGAAGAATCGCCAACTTCTACTGCGATCCCCAACACGCCTGCCAAGCGTGTGGAAGTGGATTATGGCAAATTGCCCCAATGGAGGAGATTTTGTTCAACGATGGACATTTCGGTTGATGTGATGATGAAGATGATAAAGTAAGTAGCAGCACTGATATAACACAACTAGATGTAGACGAGGAAGAAATACAATAGAAAGATCCAGTTTTTCAGCCGAAACATTGCAATATCGGCCAAGATCCTCTACTGATCCGTTATACACTCGGCTCCTTCGTTTTTTCGCCTTATTTCTCATTACGAGGCGCGTTGGCTCGTTTCCTCTGACGTCATAGTTATAATCATTTATCGTTTGACGGCCGCCGCGGACGGGGCGTCTCGGGAAATTGAAAAAGTTGCCTTGATCGCCCACTGTGAAATAGGATCGGAACGCTTCGAGGATGCACTTCGGCCCTGATTTGAGGGTAGCTATAGTGTTAAAAATGCTTTTTATTACGAATTAGGAACTGTATTGGATAATTTTTATAGCTTTTTCGAATGTTAAGATGTTGATGAATGTTAAGGGTGTGTGACGTGACGGACTGTAACAGAAAAGGATTTATTATTAGAGGAATAGATTGACGAGATCTGATCATGCCATCACATCATCAACCATCAGATCAACATCCATAACAGTCCACCGTTGAACCAACCCCTAATAGGGTTATTATGGTGGCCATAATTCCCACGCTTGGCAGGGCTCTTGGGAATCGCAGTGTAAGAGCGCATATCTTTAGAAGACACTGCAGCCCACCTTCTGGTACTTTTCCCTTGTCCACTCTTACGACTCCCATAGGAAGATGGGGAGTCATTCTAGCCCGACGAGCCTTGTATGTTAGCCCAGGGAGCAAGTTATCAAGAGGGATGCAAAAGAGTTCAAAGTATGACATGGGAGCAGCGGAAGAACAAATGAGTAGTTAAATTATGCCAATAAAAGTTGTAAGAACTAAGCAGGCAATAATACAAACTATTCTATTAACTGGAAGATTAGTGAAATAATTATGCCAAATCCACTTAGGATGCGATAAAGAGGAGAAGAACGTTTCTCAATAAAATGAACTCAAGCTATGATTTTTTTCTGAAAAGGTTCGATATAATCCAGCCTCAATTTACATAGCTCTTTATATTTACCCAATTCCTTTTATATGCCATGACTTGACAAGGCAAGCTGCTCGATTGCTTCATATTTGAATTTTGCCAGTATAATTTAACCGTTACAAGTAGACTGCCTGTGCATAACAGATACAAAAACGCATCTCAAACGTTGTCGCACGAAAGGCGTTTTTCAACAATACGCGTTTAGTACACTTACCAACGCACGTAAGATAAAACTATCACACTATCACACGTAAGATAAACACCATTTTTTTGTAAGACGGTTCCCACTATCTTACAAAAAAATGGTGGGAACATATATTGTTAAATATATTATCTAATAATCCATAGAGAGCTAATTTCATTTAAAAAAAAAAGACAAGACAATTTTCTTAAGAATCGCCTTTGAGCACAATTTTTTTAATATAGTGGAGAGAATGGCATAGGCACCAGTATATTTATAATATTTTAAAGCGCTCGTAGCGAAGTTTGCTTAGCTGTTCTAAACTGATCAGCAAAGTTAAGGAACGTCCTCCGCGGTCATGAGTTGAATGGGTGACCGCTAGTGACATTACAACTGAGCGCTTCCCTGCTTCGGATGGCACGTTAAGCCGTCGGTCCCGGTTGTCGTCTTAGGATGGCAGTCGTTATAGCATGGTGGTGGCTAGCTACTACCGTCAAGTAGAAAATATATCGCCAAGCACCTAACAGTGTGTTCCGGAAGCTGTCCTTGAGAGCCAGTATTTCTAGGTTAGCATGAACAACACCTTCGATCACATTATCACTCTATCTATCTACTGCCATACCTGATATAAGCATCAGGTGAGATAGTGATCAAAGGCTAACTAAATAAATTATCCATTACATGTAGAATGTGCCACATAACATGTGGGCATAACAGATACCAAACGCATCTCAAACGTTGTCGCAATGCGTTTTAACAATACGCGTATTTTAGTATACTTTGCGACGCGCTTAAGCTGCAACTATTACATAATACATATTACAAACAAGATGGGAACATAATTATATTGTTACATATTTTATCTTTCATCCATCGATAATTTATTTCATCTTTACATGAGTCGGCAAGAAAATATTATAAATAATCGCTTTTCAGAACCATTTTTTTAATATAGCGGAGAGAACGTATAACACCATATGACATAATAAAAATCGAAAATACCACGTGATAAAGGAAAATAAATGTATTGGTATCCATTTTCAACACTTCACGAAACTACCAAATGATTGGACTACATAATAAGGTATAAATACATAAACAAACGCGAAAGCGGTTAAATTCATCGAACAGAGAACATCCCGAAAAGTCGTTTTATTTCCTCTGGAAGTTAAGCAACCTCAATTTCCATTGGATCCCATAATCGGTGAAAGGATTACACTTTCGGGGTGGAAGCAAAGAGTAAAGTGCATTAGCAGGTGATTATCGGAAAGAATCAAACGGGCTTAACCCGCCGCCACCCCGTCCGCGGCGGTAACGGAAAGTTGGGGTGGGAGAATTAGCGGGCAAAGGTTTTCGAGACTTCTCAGGTCTTTGGAACAAAATGTAGGTAGTAAATACTCAGTACATTTTCCAAATCAACGCTTCACTTTTCATGGCAACGCGGGCTTTGTGACATATAACTATATAACCTACTCTCACTATATCTTACGCAATTTAAACAAATATTGTAACACATTGTTATAAGGCGTATTCGATCACTAAAGTGTTTTTGCCGGTTTAATTTATAATATTTAATAGGCTAGCTAGCGACCACCCTCAAGTAAAAAAATCTGTCACCAAGCACTAAACGGTGTGTTCCGGCAGCTGTCTTTCAGAGCCAGTAATTCTAGGTTAAGCCTGTTAACACCTTCGATTCGACGACATCATCACTTACCATAAGGTAAGATTGTGGTCAAAGGCATACCTAGCAGCAAAAAAAAATATATGTTAAAAGACGTTAATAAGAATGGCAACGAGTTTCTTGCCCGTTTTTGTCGCAGTGGCTCTACACATTTTTTTGCGGAACTTAGCAGTACAATGTAGAAGCAACAATATTAAAATTTGTAATTGACCTTCATAAGAGCGTCGTAGTCGTAGACTAAATTGCATAAATGCATAAAAGATTTTAACTAAATTTTGTGGATTTGTGTGTTATCGGTTCGGAAGTCAACACCTCTGACGAAGTTTTGTGCAAAAGATAGGTGGAATAGGTGGTGCTGATGACGTCACGCCGCCGCATGCCGATGCTATAAGATTGGATAAATTGTCAGTGGATCAAGTGCCAGTCATTAGCCATATTTATTAATTCTAGAATTCAACAAAGTAGGGCTTAAAACTATCAATTTTCTACTCCAGCGGAGTATGCAAAGTTTATTTAGAAAAAACAGCGAACAAGAATGCCATACCCGACGTAGCAAAACTCTTGCGTTGCGGTCACCACGGGTGGGACATAAATTCGTCGACGTTTCCGAACCGAAAGGCGATAATGGTCCGCAATTCTACGGTTGTATAATGCCTTTTTTAATTACACCTAAAGAAAAATTAGGCTGGACGGCGTTTTATCTTGTAGGTTAACGTACTGAACGGTCGACTGGCCCACTTTTTCCATTATGAAATATTTGCTGATAGGTTTATCTTTTTGTAATAGAATTTACTTTTTTTTTCGATATTATGTGACATGGTTATGGGACATTACCACAGTTAATGCAGGGCACGGGAGGAGGCTCGAGCGGTGTAAGGGAGCATTGATGCATCATAAATGGACCCCTTGTCCGTACGCACCGGGTTGCAAGTCCGAGGCACCTTGATTTGGGCCTTTTCCTCTGCAACGCTATGGACCCGGCATCCGCACGCTGAATCCATGGAATGCTAAGTAATTCGTTTCAAGACAATTCCCTCCCCTCGATGGTGGATAGTAAGCGTTACATTTATAACATTGCCAAACACTTTTGTAGCCTATGACTTCTATCTCACCGGATGGCAAGTGAAGGGGCCGAAGATGTTGTTTTGGCTGAAATGAATGGCTCTCAACGTCAGCTGTCGGAACACACCGATAGGTGCATAGCTTATTGATTCATTAATCGAGCTACTCTATACGCGAAGAAACTAAAATATAATATTTCCAATACATAATAGAAATCTATAAACTACACCAAATGAGCCTTAAATTGGTCGAATAGCGAGTAATAAAAATAAGGTATTACTTTTTTCTACGGACCATTTAAATGATGGCCGAGCGGTCATAACTATGGACTGCCGTGCCGCAGGTCCATGGTTCGATCCTCACCGCCGGCTTGAGCTTTACCGCATGGTGGAAGGTCATTTTGCGATTGCCCGCCTGGCTAGCTACCACCCTCAAGTAGAAAATCTGTCACCAAGCATCTAAAGGTGTGTTCCGGTAGCCGTCCTTGAGAGCCAGTGAAATTACAGGCTCTTGAGACTTAACAACTATGTCTCAAGGTGACGGGCGCAGTGCAATTCGTGACTTATGATGAAATGCATCTGTATATAGGCAGAGGTTAATCTGCTTAACATCAGGTGGGCCTCGAGGCCCAACAAGCGCGAGCTTGTTCCGTAACAATAACAATAAAAAAAGTGAAATCTGTCGCTTAGAGATCTCGGAGCCCAAATTCAAACCCCGATTCAGACATTTAGTGTTTTTGACAAAGAATTAATCAGTTGTAGGCCTAAGACTGGAACAGCGCCTAGTAAGTGACATTATACTCGCCTGCTACTACATGGGACCAAAATATACGCGGCAGATGCAAATGCGCATGTTATGAAGTAAACAATTTCAGATAATCAGAGTTCTTCCAGAACGGACCTTTGAGGTCATCCGGAGATTTCATTAGGAAACCCCTAAAACAATAACGAATTATAAATGCAAATTCGCGGCCAAAGCACAATAAAAATAAGGGTGCCTCGGATTACAGGCCATATTAAAATTCCTGATACACACATGGCTAAGCCGGGCTACAATTAAACCAAAGTGGGTGTACGTCGGTTCCTGAAGGGGCCTCACTTTTCCATATTTAATAAAATAATATAATAAAAAATTAAAATATTCCGCCCGCGTGCGCACGTGTATCGCGATCGGTGTCCAAACCAGATATGGCCGTTGCTTTTTTTTAAGCTCCACCATTTTGTTTTACGTGCCAGATATGACCTGATGTTTTTTTAAAGTACGTGACCAGAGAAGCAGTTTGCGAAGATTGCCACCCGGCGCGGCGTATGCATCCAAATAATAATTGTTTGTTTTTTAATTCAACCACGACCGGTGGAATTTTAAGTGATGCTAGATAAAAGATTCGTGGATAGGATGTTATTTATGGTTTTTTCTGATTTCTATCATAAAAAATATTAACTGAGAAATATAAATTACGGGTAAATGAGATTTTAAATACAAATATTACGGGTGGCAAACAACATGCATTCTTGTTTTACAGTTGTCAGTTTTAGACCACTGTCTCACCTGTTGAAAAGTGTTAAGATGAGAATGACCGGCTCTCAAGGACAGCAGCTGTCAGAAAACACCGCCAGGTCCTTGGCGACAGATCATTACTTGAGGATGGTAAGCGCGCATTTACATAATGTTCTACCCACCATGGATTTATATAATACCCAAAAGCCAAAAACTATCACAGGCAATCATTTCGGTATCACTGAGCGTTGGTACGCAGAATGTAATCAGGGTCTCTCTAGTTTGAGATTCATGAAAGTCATTACAAATTTACGAGAGGAAAAATTATAGTCAAATGCGAGACTCGAACTCGCGTCCATCCACCCTTTTAGCCGGGGTAAGCTCTAACCAATTGAGCTAACATGGCACAATGACTCATAACTAAATTTTTTGCTCTCGTTCTTCAACCATCGTGTCGGGATGGAGCGACACCTATAGTTTAACTTGCGTTGTACTACAAACAACACCAATTTTGCAATTTTCCAAACTTGTAAATGATTACTTATAATTGATTCATGAACGTCGTTTGCGAACAAACAATTTCAGTTTTCAGTTACTCCTGAATAAAATGTGACTGCGGTCATATGAGCGTTAATAAAATTTGAGGACTATTGGGTATTGGTAAGGTAAGGTTTTTTTTAAGGAATATTTCCGTTACAAAATTTAACCCGCTGGATGGCTTGTTGATGTTTTGATGTCACTGGCACTCACACATCTTGATTTTGTATCAAACATAAATAAAATTTAAGTTATTCTGAGTAGTATATAGTTTAGTTTGCCTGCCGAAAGTTCAAGAAAAACGACCGAAAAGTCGTTTTAAATCCTTATCTTTAACTCTGAAGAAACTCCTTTGTTTTTTTGTAAAGAATTACCTCCTTGGTAACACTCTGTTGACAGTTTATTACAAGTAATCTGGAAAGTAAAAAGCACATGTGCGGAAAAAGCACATTTCGATACAGGCGACGCCTACGTATAGAGCATTTACGAGCAAGTGCGTTGAAAAAAATAAAATCATATGCATACATATTACTCTTCTGAACAGATGCAGCTCGTCACTCATCCTATTCAATAAAGGCCAGACCTAGCACTAAGCAATCTCATACTTTTCCCTAAAATATATTTGAAAATATCAATAACGTTTCTGAAAACAAAAGAGGAAGTGATTGGTATCAACTAAAATGTGGGAAACATGTATTTCATATGATTATGTATTTCATATGATTATATATTTTTATATATTTCATATGATATGGCTCTTAGTTTTTCAAAAACGTGTGAATGATTTTAAGAAGCTTAAAAGCTTTTGATGAGATTCCAATAGTAATAAACAAGCGTTGCAATTACCTTTAAGTGAACAACTTGCCTGTATATTTTTGAAATCAACAAAATATTTGATGTTCAACAAGGTCCCTGCATCGGTCTATTAATTGAAGTTATAACTTTAATTAATAATTTTAGAAGCGAAACATGGGTACTTAGACTAATAATTAAGAACTTTTTATTACACCGCTCACGTTGTTCATGCATTTTTTTTTAAAAAAAAATTATTGGCGGTATGCCTTTATTAACCAAATACTACAAACTATATACAACACTACAGCTACTACAATACTACAGCTACTACAATAAAAGCATTTGGACTCATAGGCAGTCCAAATGCAAAAATTAACATTTAAAAAATAATTATCATTTTAAAATTAACACTTCCACATTAATATACCACATAAACACATTAATATATATGAGTACCTACGAGTTTCTATCGTAGATACGTAGACGTGGGATTTGAAATTAAGGTTAATATATCGAAGTGTTCCTCTATAACTGGAACTACGTGTCTAACTTTTCCAATAACTTACAGTTCCATTTCAACTAAAAAGTTTCAATATCTTTTATGATTATGTTTTTAATATTAACAATACTAATATTATTTTACAAACAAAAAAATACAATGTCTGTAACTCGTATATGTGCAGTTCTGCTACTCGACGTTAGATGGCGCTACAAGTAACAGTTTAAACTCTTAAACAGTTACAATAGGTAAGTTTTTTTTTTACTATACATACTTTAGGAATGTAAAGCTATTAGTCCGTAAAAAGTAATAATGTACCTAGTATTTGCCTGTCAAGACGATAAGTTCTTGTCCATAACTTTAAATCCAAGCCAAAACTTTCAACAGTTTTTGTTTTGCCCTGTGTTGTTAGTGAAATACATATTTTACAATTTGCTGTCGTGCTGTCCTTTAGGAAACGCAAGTTCACATGTGGTTAGGGAAGGGAAAAGAAAATGACTTACCTAAAATTAAAATGTAATAAACTAAATCAAAAGCGATTGATTGTTACGAACCAATATTAAGTTTTTATGTATTATTTACTCCTATTTTAATGGGATTGTGACGGGGCAAGCACAAGACCCACCTGATGTTACGGTGACCTCTGCCTATACTAACAGATGCATTTCGTCACAAGTGACGAACTGCACTGCTTTCGTCACTCTAAGACATATAGTTGTTAAGTCTCATGTGCCTATAATTTTACTGGCCCTCTTTTTAATGTGATTTGTTAGGTGCCAACAGATTTTCTATTTGAGAGTGGTACAGCGAACAATCTGTATCTTATTAACATTTTCGATAATTTAGCAAATGACAAAACTTTATGGGTAAACGTGATTGAACAATATTTCAGACGATACTAATAATAACGTAAATTCACGTAATATGGCATACCGCAAATGGTTCATTGTTTAAATGGTCGTACCATATCAGGTTATACGGACCACAAAACATGAATTTAACAACATCCAATCACAATGAGCGCTTTTTTTTGTCCGAAATGCGCGAAAATTAGTAAAAATAATGCTTTTTACATGGATGCAATTTTCGAATTTTCAACACGGTTATGTTAAGGACATCACATCTTAACGACAGTCAGATGTCAAAATCATTATTTTTAAGGAGGAGTTTCAAAAATAATTTTAAAACAGATGAATTACCTATTAATCTATGAGTTACGGCAACACCTTCAGCACGGATTTGTAGCCAAAACATTCGTAATTATTTTTTTTTGATATTCGAATAATGATCAAAATCACGGAATCGTCATCTTGAGTCAGCTTTCACGACATCTGAGTGGCCAGACATGGAACAGCCCTGGTACTGTGCCGAGAATTGAACGGCTAACAACAAGCTTGTTAGCCGTTAAATTCTCGGCATTATAGAAGCATTATACACATAAAATAGAATTTATCAAACAAACAGTTGATAATCAAGTGCTGGCGCGCTGCCAGCGTTCGGTATCGGGAGTCTGCAGCGTTTCATAAAATTAACAGCTTTTCTAAAGGTATTTATGTATGATAATTTTTATAATAACAAATATTTTAAAAGTATTCTAAGAAAAAACTACATCAATATTTTAATAAAACACTTAATAAAAATAAAAATATTTCTAGTGACAATTCCGCCTGATATGCTTGTTGTTTAGAATACATTAAAATGTTTGTTATTATTATATATGGATTTCCGCAAAGTAACACCTCAATCTTTCATTATATTATAATTTTAACTTATTTTGTGAGTAAAACAAATAAATCAACTAATAAAAATGTATAATAATGTAAAACTGAAACCTTATCTTTTTTTGGCTTAACAATAATTTTAGCTTTTTTATCAGTTCAATGTATCTAGCTATAATGTATTGTTACACTATGCGCGGTGCGGGCTACGAGTATGTGTTAAATATCATGGGAACAGCTGATCAGCTTTTCGTCGAACATATCTAAAATCCAACGCATTAATGCCAGCTTACCAATAAAAAAACAACTATCAAAATCGGTTCAGTGTTTTGGGAGCTACAATAACACAGCACAGAATGACACTCAGACAAAGGTTTCAAACTAATAAGACTCTCTTATGCCAACGGAGTATAAAACATTGCAATAAGAATAGTGTTTAACTATGCGCGAATTAATCGGTTAAAGTTGCTTTTCTCCTCCTCGAGTCGTAGCTCTCTGCTGAGCGTCGCGATGTCCCCGTCATCTGTTTCTTCACCACAGAGCTGTTTTCACCTCCCTCGATCTTTAGCGTGGCTTATCAGTATCTTTGTTCGTAGTGTTCAGGGTTTTAGTTACTTGATCGGACCATCGTGTTGGACTACGTACCCTGGGTCGTTTTCCTTCCATAATGCTTTATAAGTGATAATATAGAGCTTACTACAAAAGTTCATGAAATTTAAATAACATTCCAATATTATCAGAACCGGATTCATAATATTTTCAACGGTAATTTCTATAGCGAACCGATAAGGGATGCTGGCGTCTTGCCAACGTGCGAGAATCTCTGGTCGTAGCCGAAGCATTATCGGACTTCCGCTCTATACTTTTTGTTCACCGTTCAGGAGATATCCAGATATTAAAAAAACATATGGCTAAGGTCGTTTTTGGATATTAGCTTCGAAACCTAGCCTATTTAGAGATACCTCGAGATAAAATGACGGAAATCGATTTTCAAAAGGTCTAACCTATTACAAGTACACTGATGACTGACATCGTGCCCAAGTCAAAGATAAGTTCGTAATTTAAGTCATCATTTACATCAATACGCCGAGAGTTTATAACTAATAATTACTTATCCCCTTATAAGCTTTGTTACTGAAACAATATTTAGCCCAGCCCCCATGTTATGCATATATTTACGCGTATAACGATATATATTATTTTAAATGTTATGAATAACAATATAAGTAATGTTTATCGATATATAAAATATGTATTTACAAATATACTCAAAACATTCTTCATCTCCATCTCACTCTTCTTCACTGTGTTCATTGCCATAAGTTCTATTTCAAGTCTCAATATTGAGCAATTGACTTCATTTTGGCGTTTATAGTAAAATGTATGGGTGTTGAGACACCTCTGCCTACCTCTTCGAAAAAAACAAGCAAGACTCATAAATAGTTTTATTTTTGTGATCACTATTATAAGTTTTATTTAAATGACTTCTACCTTTATACTGATTAAAGTTATCCCTATGAATAGGGTAAGTCATTACGAGCTAAATATTTGTTATGCCCTTCGACATTAGGATTATACACAAGTCTATGGGTATCTATTCTGCACAATTTTTGAGCCATATAGTATAAACTATATTGCTATACTCTATAGTTGTTTTATGCTAACCTTTTTTTTTATATTGTGTTATAAAGTTTTACTCTTTCATATGTAATAGTTTTTTTTACCATAGTTTGTGCGACATCTTGGTACAACTAAGAAACTAGCTCGCCGAGTGCTACGTTTGCTAATATATTTAATTTGTTTTTTTTTTTCTACAATGCTCTTCACCCTTAAGCACAGTACGGTTTGCACCATACAGATTTGACACTACTAAACAAAGTATATTCCTAGTGAGAAGGTCTAAAATGTAAAAAAATAACTAATATTACAAAAAGTTAGTCCCTACTGGAAATCTAACAGTTAGGGGTATTATTTTAAACAGCATTGACGTATGCTAAACAAAAACAGGCTTTTTTGTGTAGTAAAAGAGCACTTCTGGCGTGTCTTCAACCCTCAATCATATATTTGTCCAGCATTATCATAATATAATTGGTAATGTACAAGACCGGTATATATTGAGGTTGGTTTAAGTCAAGTCAAGCAGCAAATATTCTAAGAACCTACATAATATAGTAGCCGCTGCTTTTACACGCCACGATTTCAACAACAAAAAATATAAAACACAAGTTGGAAACGCCGAAAAGTTTCAAAGAAAATTTCTTCCGACCAATCCATGAATTATGGTCCTAAAGAAGCCAAGTTTACCTTCAATAATTTCCATCAGAGTTCGCTGGAATCGTGGGGCAATCCCTCCGAATTGATGCCTTCGAAGCTAAATTACGGCGCACTCCATCGCCGGCCGAACTTTTCATTTCATTTTCCAAACTTTTAATCTCAAAGTGGCCGTGAAAGAAGAATGGAAGCGTTAAGGAAATCGTCAGCGCCACCTATTATCAACTCTCGCTATTTGTATTAGGGTGAATTCATAGGAAAATATCTAAATGATATTAGCTAGTATCCTAACGCGGTAAGTGAGGTTTAACCATAACAGATGAATGTAATGATTAATATATAAACAAAAGTAGTTTTAACAATATCCCAAAATCAATAGGGATAAGTTCAGCTCGCAGATTGGGCCTCGCGCCTGGTCAAAAAAACATAACAGTGCATAACTACCTTCATCTCCCAGACGCCAAAAGGTACACTCGCATTCTTTAACCAACAAATGACTTCAACAACGATGCCGCGTGATGTATATGACATACTACCATACGAATGTTGTTCGTGACACGGCGAAAGTGGGCTATTTTTGTCATTTTCTTAACCAATAATGAAAAGACATTAAAATTTCACGACTATTATTCATTAACAGTTATTTTCTAAACTAATATAATAAAGAGGAAACATATGATTCCTTGTTTGTTTGCATTGAATAGGTTCTGAAACTACTGGATCGATTAGGATGAAAGGTATGGAAATAGTTTGAGACACGGGGAAGGACATAGGATAGTTTTTATCCAACTGCGAAAAAAGAGGTTCATGGTTTTGCGCGATAACCGATATACCCGCGGGCGAAGCCGCGGCCGGAAAGCTAGTTAAAAATAAAGAACAACTCCAATATCATTACTATTACATCAGATACGCTAAATGAAAAGAAGATATAGAATATAAGTTCTTTATTCATCGTTTTAAATTTTAAAGTTATTATAGTTGAAAATATGTCTCTATTTTCATAACCAGCCCGGACCAGTTCTGGAAACTGGTTAGCCGAAGAAAAGAAGAAGAAAATGACAAAAAGGAAGATTCCTTTAGTAAGAGTTCGTCATAACAGGAAAGATAGTGGTGAAAGGCTAGGCTACAAGCAATAAAAGCTACTCGCGGCGCTGGCCCTGCGCACCTACACCACACATTGCACTCCCTCAGGCCATTTTCAGTCCTCAACGATCTGGTTGCTCAACAGATAGATTTATACTTTTATAACATTAGATTAGTCTGTGAGTCTGCAATGACTTATAGGTTGTCTGAATGCTTTTATTGTAGTATATGTAGGGTTGTATATAGTTCGTAGCATTTTTTTTTATTAAAGGCATACTGCCGGTTTGAAAAAAACAATATTAATTTTATTACTTATATTATAAAACTGGCTTTTCACGCGCCTTGGCGTGTTATTATGAAAATAGGCTAGCTTTTATATAGACTATAATGTATAATATAAATATTGTAAATTTACATGGATGGCACAGAGTATACACGTAAAATATGTTGTAGTGGTGAGATTAGAGTGCAAGAATAAAACATGATGTACCGACGCAATTTAGCTTGGGTTCAGGTGAGGAGCAAGAAGATTAGCTAGCTTTTCATCACCTCACCTGTGGGTAAGTGCTCCTGTGGTCGAAAAGGTTGAACCTAAGACAGGAATTGGTTCTCAAAGACATCTGTTCTGAAACTTTACCTGCCTAGATATATACTTAATTTTATTACTTAGCTTTTTAATATTGGATTTTGAAAGAATACGCGTGAGGCCACCTGATGTTAAGCGGTAACCTCTACCTATAACAGATGCATTTTATCACAAATGACGAACTGCACTGCGCCCATCACCCTGGGAAATACAATCATTATGTCTCATGTGTCTGTGATTTACTGGCTCTAAATGACAGCTGCCGGAACATACAAAGGTGGTAGCTAGCCAGGAGAGCATTCGCAAAATGCCTTTCCACCATGGAGCTCAAGCCGGCGGTGGGGATCAAACCATGGAACTGCGGCGCTCAGTCCACAGCTATAACCGAACGACTATCACTGCTTCAAAATTACTAAGCTACTCCAAATAACGTATCAATAATATGACATAAGGCTTCATTCAGATAAAGTAACGTACACCTCTCACATACATGATATACGCCCAACAATAACGCAAACCTAACAGTCAAAGTATAGACGCGGCTTAATCCTCCACCTTTCCAATCCCCTCAAAAACCTAACGTTTCATATTCAACCTTAGCACTTAAATTCTAGGGTCGATTTCAGTTCGAAAGGAACGAGTCGTTTACGCCGAAAGATGGATTGTTACAGAAGAGTCATAAAAAGTAAGATATTAATGTATCGCGGGAGGCATTAGACGGTTGGCGGATCGATTTCTATGCATAAAAAATGCTAATGGCCGCTGCGAGAGCACAATGTGCCCGAGTTAGTGATTTATGTGTGGAACTTGGCAACTCTTGAGTTCTTTCGTCTGTAGGTAACTTGCTTGCTATCTTCGGGGACAGGTGGCCGAGAGCCGGCTAATGCTTCCCTGCCAAAAATTTTTCGTCAACTGCCCCCGTTTGTAGAGTTTTATGGGTGTTTGATTATAAATTTTTTCGACGGAATTCTAATTTTTACTCGGCGCTGATGTTACTTTAAAGTGTACCTACAAGCGATTACGTTGACATAAAACAACATGAACTCAACATGCTTCACCTAACTAGATATATTGACAGTGTGAAGAATTAAAGCATTTTCTACTCGTATTCATTGATGTAATTTTTAACAAAGTGAATTGATTTTTGAATTGACGTGAGCATTAAAGAAGATTACTTATTATTATTTTTTTTATAACTATATTTTATATTATTTTTTGTTACGTGTATGATAAATTGATATTTTCTTATATTCTAACTGTTAGCGTGCGACATAACATAAAGCAAACTTGAGAGATTTCAATACTTTTTGTCACTTGATAATATTTAAGCAGAATAAGGTTCCTATCAAATTGGGATTAAAAAATGAGAATAACGGCTACTTACATTTTATCGGTTTAATGTCACTTCAAACAAACCTATTTTCAGTTACACCACAGACAACTATATTCGTATAATAGTACTTCACAATTTGAACGCAGAGAACGAACTGCCTGAGTCAAAATACAACTTATTATACTTGTTTTTCTTACAATACACTACTATTAAATATTATTACAACATATTATTGAGCATTGCTAACAGTCGGCCATCCAAGTATGAAGTACGACCTCGTACGGCATTATTAAATAACAAGTATACTTTTTAGTTTTAGTTGTCCTCATAAATGTGTAAATAGCGCTGATTATGCGATATTACTCTTTTAACAAAAAATAACAAAGGCTTGATTGAAAAATTTAGATTTAAGATAATACAACATTGGAAAAATCACAACTATACAACTCAATATGGTCTCATTAAAGCCAAGATTAACTTTTATTTATTGGCCATCAGTACATAAATAGTATGCATAATTTATTTATCGTTAAATAAACCTATGGCAGACAATACGGTGCACAGGGTATTAGTAGTTAAATATACCAACGGCAGACAACGCGGTCCACAGGGTATTAGTAGTTAAATATACCAACGGCAGACAACGCGGTCCACAGGGTATTAGTAGTTAAATATACCAACGGCAGACAATGCGGTCCACAGGGTATTATGGGTAAAGATACCAACGGCGGACCATTTGGTCCACAGGGTATATAAATTTAATTATTTTTGTTGATACCAACGGCGAACCTTTGGTTCACAGGGCATCAATATATAGCTGAAATAAACATTTAGTGATTATTTTATATAGCCTGAAAACATTAAATAAAAATAATTATCAACATTTATTAGTGTTACTTCACTTTATGTTTACCCTACTTTATGTTTATATTGAAAAAGATCATTCATGAAGCATTATATTAATACTCTTACTAATTCTTCGTCGCTAGAGGAAGCTGTTCTTCCTTATAGGATTTTACATGTTTATTAATCTGTTCTCTAATATGCATTAAATTTTGAGAATTGGAAACGTGTTATATCGTCACTTAACTCTGACCTTAATCTACAATTATTAGTACGCATGGTCCTTATACAAGCAAAGATTCAGAGGGAGTAGAATTAGTTATCATTAAAATCAGAGATTTTGATGCTAAACAAACAGATGATAACGATATTCATAATGGACTTTTCTGGTTCATTTTCAGCAAGTGTGCCATGAGGTATAAGAAACTGTGTTGGCAAGGTCACAGGTGTAGTTGCAAGATTGTTCACTACCACGAAACATTTGCCCTCTTCATCTAATTTAAAATTGCCTGTCGGGGTATAATACTGTATTCCATTAAATCTCCTAAAACATCCTTTGATAAAAATATAGCTTCTATACGATGAATCTGAGTAAACTTCAACGATGTTTGTACCTTAACATCTACGTCTAATTGGGGAAGTTAAGATACCTCTCAGCACGTGTTTGTTTTCCTAATCTTAATATGTGGTTGCTCCGTAAAGGTCTGTCCTATCAACAAAGGAACATACATTACATCATCGGAGACAATGAGTAGGTTTAACTCTGCCTCAACACTATCAATCATAATATGAACTCTTTTTCCTTCCAATGCAGCGCACCAAAGAATTGCCAAAATCTCGCAATATAGGGAGGTTATCAAAATCATACGTCCAGTTTAGATTTTTGGATTCTGACAATTTAATTATTGAGTAAGTTAAAAAAAACACTAATTGGATAGTCATTAACATAGGCTAATTTGCAATATACTTGACTTAGCTGCGAGGATGTTTTATTTGCATGTTTAGGGGATTCCAACGATAGTGTTCCCGCTCTCGACACGTAATACTGTCTTTTCATTATTTTGAACTTTTGCATAACATTGTTCGGTCGTATGACCAACCCTACCACATCGCGTACATTTCCTTATAGGTTGCGTGCATTGGGAAGTAAAGTGACCATCCTGCCTGCAGTTCCCACAACGAGCAGACTTAGGGTCTGAACTAGAGCTAAACTGTTTAAGGGGCAATTCTTTCACAGCTTTACGCTCAGAGTTTGGTCTGACGTTTCTTGTGTTACGCAAAAAAGACAGTAACTTGTTAGGATCATCGAATTGTGCTGCTTCCGCACCTAATCTGACTGATCGATCCTCGATGCCATGGAGAATGCATTCAACAGCACACCTACCCGTTATGTCACACCTATTTATTAGAGTAAGTTTTTCGTAATAGTATTCCTCTAGTGAGTCTGAAAACCTAGCTCTTTTTGCCAGCATATCGCTTAGCATCTGACCATAGTTTTCTTCAGACGGAAATGTGGCTATAAGTTTTTCTTGCCATTCATTCCATGAGAATAAAACGGACGGTAGGCCTTCGTACCATCGCTGGGCAACGCCTTTCAATTTGGGTAATGCAAAATGTACTATTTGTTTCTCGGTCCAGCCATAAATTGTGGCACACTCGTTAACCTTGTGGATCCACATACTCATGGTCTGATCACGTCTGCTTGGATCGAACTCGGGAATGGTGTTATTCGTGGAACCTAGCTTGTCTACATTATTGCCCGACATACGTTTTAAAACCGCTACAAGTTCAGAGAGACATTGAGATTGAGATATCTGCTCACCGCAGTTTCTTGGAGAAGAGTTACGGTTGACCAGGCTGCGTGAGAGGTGTTTGGCATGGCTGCGCGAGCGGTGACTGGCATGGTATCGTGAACGTTGGCTGGTAGGGCTGGGCGAGCGTAGTGGCTGGCTAGGATGCATGACGAGCAGTTTTGTGAGCGGCGCTGCTGGCTGGGCTTGCACAGCTGCACCGACGGCGTGGCTGGTCCTGCTGTGTGGGCTGCGGCTGACCCGGTGGCTCGGGCGGTGGCAGGCGCGACTGTCCGGGCGGCGCCTGGTCCGGCTGGGTGGACTGCGGTTGACGTAGCTACGCGGGCTGCAGCTACCCTTCATTCGCGGGCTGCGGTTGGTCCGGCTGTGGGGACTGCGACTGGCCTGGCTGCGCGGGCTGTGGTTGGATCGGCTGCGAGGGCGGTGGCTGGCCCGGCTACACGAGCGGTGGCTGGCACGGCTACGTGGTCGACGGCTGGTGCGGCTGCGCGGTCGGCGACTGGCCCGGTTGGACGGGCTGCGGCTGACTCGGCTGCGTGGGTGGTGGCGGCGTCTGGACCGGCTGCGCGAGTGGCGCAGCTGGCTCAACTGCGCGAGTTGTGGCTGGGCCGGCTCCATGGGCTGTGGCCGGCCTGACTGAGTAGGCTGCGGCTGAAGAATCTGCAGCTGGTCCGGTTGCTCGAGCTGCATGGCTGCCATGGCTGCGCGAGTGGTACGGTCGCATGAGGGCCTGTCCCCAGACCATGACGTCATAGGACACGTGGGGGTGTACAGTACACGCTCCCGAGTTCCTTCTATATCGTCCCTGAAATTTGAAATATTAACGAGAGTATTTGTTCATCACTGTTTTCCGAATTTTATCTACCATATGAGGATTGACATGAACAAAATAAAAGTTAAAGTAACAACATTAAAAGCTCTGTTCCTTGCCTCCCTATTGACTGGTGTCGTTAAAATAATTATCAGCACACCCAATTCAATGTATTGAAGAACAAAATAAAAAAAAAACATATGGACTAATAGAACCCACATAGTTAGAACACTCATAGTTTAGCTAAGTCGTACACTGCTTAACACTGTCACTTAATTTCTGTCGCACGTTCTACCTTCACCAACCAAATCCAAAATTTAAACTTCCTGCATACTTGATTCCACACGTTATAGTTTTAAAAGAAAAGGGAGAAGAGGAAAAAAAAATTGCTGGCACCACGACAGAATTATAAATACATATTGACTATAGCGAACATATTCATTGGTTCGTATCCCACTTCTGAAATGTTAGCGTGCGACATAACATAAAGCAAACTTGAGAGATTTCAATACTTTTTGTCACTTGATAATATTTAAGCAGAATAAGGTTCCTATCAAATTGGGATTAAAAAATGAGAATAACGGCTACTTACATTTTATCGGTTTAATGTCACTTCAAACAAACCTATTTTCAGTTACACCACAGACAACTATATTCGTATAATAGTACTTCACAATTTGAACGCAGAGAACGAACTGCCTGAGTCAAAATACAACTTATTATACTTGTTTTTCTTACAATACACTACTATTAAATATTATTACAACATATTATTGAGCATTGCTAACATAACTATGCTACATTTTGTAAAATTTTCTTGTGGTGTTGATCTTTACACATATATTTTTGTATACATAGTTGTTTTTGTGGTCTTATTGTATTTTTTTTATTTATTGGAGCTGTTGTTATTTAAATCCTCTGTGACGTCACAAACCGGCCCCAACGGAAGACCAGCGCTGGTGCTACACTAGCAAATGCTGAGTTGGGGACCGATTTATGACACGTAGCGATTACTTTCCAATTTTTCATGTATATTTCATTTATAATTATTGTTTCTCACTTGGTGTAATTTGCTACTGTCGTAAATAAATTATTTTTCATTTCATTTTATTTATTTTTCATTTCATTTGGTAAGTGAATTTTAAAGTTTACCTACATCAGCTTCTTTTACAGCTTGTAAGTTAGTCTTTGACTATAATTTTCCCTGTTGGTCAGTGATGATGCGGTCGCATATGTCACACAGGCTTAGCTACTAAGCCAGTAGACAGCTGCCCGAATACTCCGTTTTGGAGCTTGGCCACATAATTTCTTGAAGAAGGTGAGCATTCGCAAAATGCCCTACTATCCCAGGATTCGAACTAAGGGTCCCGTCCGCAGTAGTCCATTGGGCCGTTACTGCTTCGAAGTTTGGCCACCGATTTTATACAGATCGGCTGGTAAACGTGCAATTTACTTTGATAATATAATATAAACAACTGTTATCTATCAATGAATCAAACTTTACTTCGTTTTAAACCTTACTTTTGAATCGTTCTTAGCGTAGCTTGCTTAGTCGTTCTTAATCGTTCAACGTCCACTGTCGTCATGAGTTGGATGGGTGACCGCTAGTGGCATTAGTGCTTCCGTGCTTATGAGGGCACGTTAAGCCGTCAGACAAGGTTGTTTTCTAAGGATAGCAGTCGTTGCATGGTGGTAGGGTGATTTTATGAATGGCAGTCTAACTACCACCCTTAAGGAAACACTTTACACACAGGAAACCTGTCGCCAAGCACCTAACGGTGTGTTCCGGCAACTATCCTTGAGAGCGAGTAATTTTCGGTAAGCCTCAACAACAGCTTTGACTACATCATCACCTACGATCAGGTGAGATAGTGGTCAAGGACTAGCCTATCAGTGTGGTTTGAACCATACTTTAGATTTGCAGTTTGGATTTCAAACTTCCGTTATCACAGAAAGTTTGTTAATTCAGAAAACGTGATTTGTATATTATTTAGGAATCACCCCGTTAAACAAAATAAAGATGTTAAGTCCTACAATGGCGCGATCGCATGTATGAATTGTTTCTCAGCTTGTACCTACCCTGGACATCGCCAATTTAACCACATACATGCTTCCGTTTATGTCGCTATCACAGCTGTTTCAAAGGCAGCTGCTGTGTTACTGGTAAATTTAGAGATAAAAACGATGAGTTAACCTAATCAACCATATTTCCCACAAGGCCTTACATTTATTCGTTCTAAAGTCTCATTTACCTGCAGTCAACTTCTATACTAACATTGACATCTCGATATTTATAGCTTCAGATAATGAATAGATTCAGGCGTTACTTTGCTGAAATCCATATTTAATAATAACAAATATTGTTAAAATATTTTATGAAAACACTTAAAAAATGTAAAAAAATATCTAGTCACAATTTGGCCTAATTTTCGTAATACTACTCGAGATTTCTCGATCGTGTGCTCGTAGAGTCAAGACCTCCTGAGGATGCTTCGTGTAGAAGCGAAACGCGTCGAAAATTCTTCCGGTTTGGCGGCGTGGCGTTTGTGACGTCACGTCGGCTTAGCAGGAAAATTGGGCGGAATTGTTAGATATATTTTTATATTTTTTAAGTGTTTTATTAAAATATTAATTTCAGGTTTTCGTAAAATATTTTAAAAATATTTGTTATTATTTATGGCTTCCGCATAAACAGCATGTTCTTTGACATGTTCCCAGAACATCACGCCAGTGTGGCCCGCTAGCTTTCAATTCAAAAACGTCACTTTGTTTCCGCAAGCGTGGAGATTAAATACGTGACGTCATTTAGTCTCGGTCTCTGACGCCGATTTGCGACCAAGATGGCGTCAGGATAGCGCGGGCTTTGGACAACATTTTTAATGTAAAAATTAATAACCTGAAAAAGCCGTGAAATTAATATACAAAACAGGTATGTGGTATTAAGCTTGCCTGTAACAATGGCAGTGCTACCCAGAACGTTATTTTCAGGTCAACGACTAATCTTAAAAAGCAATTGAGAAAAAGCTTTTTTTTATCTAAAACTGATAGGCTAGTCCTTGACCACTATCTCACCTGATCGTAGGTGATGATGTAGTCAAAGCTGTTGTTGAGGCTTACCGAAAATTACTCGCTCTCAAGGATAGTTGCCGGAACACACCGTTAGGTGCTTGGCGACAGGTTTCCTGTGTGTAAAGTGTTTCCTTAAGGGTGGTAGTTAGACTGCCATTCATAAAATCACCCTACCACCATGCAACGACTGCTATCCTTAGAAAACAACCTTGTCTGACGGCTTAACGTGCCCTCATAAGCACGGAAGCACTAATGCCACTAGCGGTCACCCATCCAACTCATGACGACAGTGGACGTTGAACGATTAAGAACGACTAAGCAAGCTACGCTAAGAACGATTCAAAAGTAAGGTTTAAAACGAAGTAAAGTTTGATTCATTGATAGATAACAGTTGTTTATATTATATTATCAAAGTAAATTGCACGTTTAGCAGCCGATCTGTATAAAATCGGTGGCCAAACTTCGAAGCAGTAACGGCCCAATGGACTACTGCGGACGGGACCCTTAGTTCGAATCCTGGGATAGTAGGGCATTTTGCGAATGTTCAAACTTTGAACCATACTTTAGATTTGCAGTCTTCGGAGACCAATCCAAAATCACGTGAACTTAATCGTACAAATAAAAGACGCAGCTAATTCGGCGTAGCTCACACAAGTCACCACATATCGTATTGATTCTACAAGAACGTGTGTTCAAAAAACAGCACTAACGAAACTTCGAAGTAACCACGAATTTAACGAGTGCCATTCATTATGCGTTCTGACTTCAAGAGATGCATTCTTCGGCTCGGAAAACAATCGCTACTCTAATGACTTCAAATATGCAAAAATAATGAGCACTTCGGGATATGTTTATCATTATAATCTTCTTAACCCTATCCTACCTCTGAAATACGGCCGGTATAATATCTTATATCTATGTATAATAATAATCGTTTCAACCAGTGCATGCCTAGCATATATATATGACATAATATATGAGTAAGACCCAAACCTTTCAAACCAACATTGGGCCAAAGTTTAATAGCATATACATAAAATATAGTAGTAATAGAGTACGACCCAAACTTATCAACATGGGGCCAAACTTAAATAAACTAGCAGATAAATGAAAAACTGACTCTCAGGAAAGTGAACTTCTGTAAATATTTTACACTGTCAATACTCGTATCATGGCGCACTGCGAATGCAAAGCTGCGCCATCGGAGCCTCCTAAAAGCGCTCCATTCGCATAACCAGTGTGTCACGCCAGCCCTGAGGTCAATCGAGAGGGCCACTCTAATGTTTACTGATAAAAAGAAAACCAATTTGCCTCCCTCCTCGCCCGGCCCGGCCTCGGTGACGCCCGCTACAAAGAAGCGCTATCTAGCGATAAATTATCGAAATTATTGCATTAAAAATTCCATCTAGTAAGTCAAAGCGAGCCATTAAGGTGCCTCCGCGGAAGCGAAAGGTAACAAAGCTCTTTGTTGCGAGCGGCGTTTGAGACGTTCGAGACGCGAGTATGTAATTTTTCTCCAGTTCTCTCCGGTTTTTAGTAGAGATGAGCTCGAAATCTGGTTCTTTCTATTCGGATATTATTCACCAACTTAAGGTTCATACGCGAGGATAAAATCGTACGTTTTAGGGATGGTCGAAATACGTTTGTTTTAGAAATCCAATGACTGTTTATATCCGAAATCTTGCGTAACAATATTTTTTATTCATATAACGATATGGCAAATCATTTGTATAAAGTGTTTAGAACAATTTTGTAAAGTGATGTCACTGACTATAGTAGTAGTTACATTGTTTTTTTTAATGTTATTTTGGCGGAACAAGCTCGAGGCCCACCTTATGTTAAGCGGACTAACCTCCGCCTATAACACATGCATTTCGTCACAAGTCATGAATTGCACTGCGCCCTTCACCTTGAGACATAGTTCTAAGTCTTATGTGCCTGTAATTTCACTGGCTCTCAAGGACTGGCGCCGGAACACACCGTTAGGTGCTTGGCGACAGATTTTCTACTTGAGGGTGGTCACTAGCCAGGCGGGCATTCACAAAATGCCCTTCCACCAAGCAGTGAAGCTCAAGCCCGCGGCGGGATTCGAACCATCGACCTGCTGCGCGGCAGTCCATAGCCAATGCCACATGGTAGGCTCAAAGACATGCATGTAAAATTTCAACAAGTTTGAGCACTTGATATTTAAAATAAGCACTACTGGACAGCGCTACGTGCTCCTTAAGCGATTGAATGATACTTATAACTATGTCTAAATATTAAGGTTAATAATAATGTACAAAGTAGAAGTTTGTCCTAGTCTCATACGCAATGCACAAATTTTATGGGTAATTTTTTTTTTACTATTTTATTAATCAAACCCGGCGTTTCCGAGCTACTTTAAACATATTTTAGCCACCAAGACTGTGGAGAGATATACTTCAATTTTCATTATAACCGTCATAGGGGACGGTTTTCCCATCAATCAGAGTATTGGACATCGTCTAACCGCAGATACTGCTTTTTCAATACATCTACTCTTCGGAGGCATAACTTTTTTGTAAATATTCACTTCATAATTCACTTGTACGCGATAGTGCTTCAAATCATCTATATCTATACTAATATTATAAAGAGAATAGATTTGCATTTTTGTATGTAATGGTCCAGAAGTTTATTACTTAAAATATACTGGACCGATTTGAAAAACTATTTCATCATTAGAATCCTACACTATCCCTGATAAACATAGGCTATAGAATATTTTCAAAAACTTAGGGATCCGTATGTAAACTTCGATAATGTAACAAGGCGTGGGAAAAAAATATGCCAATAAAATCGTTATATCGCGTACGCTACGGAAATTGTTGACCACATGGAGTAAGTGATGTCCTACAACTTTATAGAGGTAACCAAAATCTACAAAAAATGTCCACAATACTATATGTCGTTGTCAAGTAGAAAATCTGTCGCCAAGCACCTAACGGTGTGTTCCGGCAGCAGTCCTTGAGAGCCAGTGAAATAACAGGCTAATGAGACCTAACAACTGGACGTCTCAGTGTGACGGGCACAGTGCAATTCGTCGTTGACGAAATGCGTCTGTTATAGGCAGAGGTTAGTCCACTTAACATCAGGTGGGCCTCGGGCATAATCCGTCACAATAACATAAAAAAAAAGATGTCTCACAATTACAGTTATGTCACAATAACTACTTTTTATGTGTTTCAATTTATAATTTACGTTAAATACCCGAGCAAATCCGTGGCGGGCCGCTAATGTTAATATATAAAAGCAAATTTAAAAAGCTTTCTAACTTTAATATCCGGAATGCAGTGTACAATAATTTATCCGGCTTAACCACATCCAAGATCACATCTAGTTATTACCGGTTTTCTCCAGTAAACGCTATGGGAAAACGTTTTCCTCGCTTGTCGAGACGCTTTGATATATTTTCGTGTTCCGTTCTTAGTTAACGTAACGTTTGATATTCGTTTTGAACGATGTAATTTAAAATTCTGAATAATTTTTCTACGGAGCGCCCCCCGCCCTACCCCAACCTGCCCACTTTGTGTTTGGCTACTTGGCTATTTGCTGGGCTCTTTGCCAATCATCGTGGTATAATGGAATAGCTAAAAGGCGTGGGTTATTAATGTGTTCTTTTTCAAGGTGTATTCACAGTGCAATAACTCTATTTTTTTAATGTTATTGTGACGAAGCAAGCTCGCTGCCCACCTGATGTTAAGCGGACTAACCTCTGCCTGTAACAGATGCATTTAATCACTAGTCACGTTTTTTTTTAATTGTTATTGTACATTGTTTTCTGTAGGAGCTTTGTTTTCTGTAGGAGCTTTGTCACCTACCTACCTACTCAGGGTAGAAGGGAGCATGAAAGAAAGAAGAGAGAGTTCAGTATAGAGTATAATCAAGAGAAAGGGTCGTGGATTTCAGACAGGTTTATCAATTTGGCAAGCTTCCTTGTTTAAGGACTTAGCTCCGGTCCGCTAGTATCCGAGTTGATGCTCAGCAGCAGGTCTGCCGTGCAGGGCTCGGCTCCACACCGCCGCGCCGGTAGAATGTCCCAGCTAGATGCTGTAGAGACGTTTGGCCGCGGTCGGTGCTGGAGGTCAGAGGACGGCCGGAGTTCAGAAGTAGTGTGTAGTACGGAAAGTTCTCCGTCTCGTACTGGCAGTTCAGCCTCGTACTTGAACCCTGAAAGGCACATGTGCTCCGGTTACAATGGGTCCAGTAAAGTGTTGAGCTGGTGGGTCCACTGTCCCTCTGCTACTGAGCATATTAGGGACTCGCAGAGGGCCTTTAGGGATGTGGCCCGCCAGCAAACAAGAGGTATGCCATAAGGGCCAAAGAGGTAGATGCTGCTGGTGAAGAATTCGCCTCCGCTAAGGCTTCCGCTACCGAGCAAAAGGGACTAGCTAGGCCCTAAGCGAAGGCGAACCACCAGCCGCTCAGAATGCCAGAAGGGCGCAAGTAGGTATGTTGCCGGTAATGATGCTCACAATCCACGAGGTCCGTTCACTACCGAGCAAAAAAGGGACTAGCCTAGGTACCTCGTGAATTGCGAGCTACCAGCAACATCCTTTAAAGTTTGCCAGAAGGGCGTAAATTAGAAAACAGTTGAATGTTGAGAAGGAACAGAAAAACACATAAATTCAACAAGAGAGTTAGCAGGTAAGACACACAATAAAGTACAGCAATTAAAATAAGATTACATACCATAGGTTTTTAGGTTAGATTTTAATGGGGTGGTCAAGTACACTTTCACTTTAAAACACAAACTTACCCAGATTTTGGGGCTTGTAAGAAGATTAGAATTGTAGATGTAGTTAAACTGAGTCTTTAGTAGTAGTTGCACAGAGGATGGCTGGGGTCAAAGTGATCGCGATTCCTCGTTGAGGAAAGACATCAAGTTGGGCGGATGTCGGGGGCGAATTTCATTACCATATATGGTAACGAAAAAACCTCCAAAACCGTTGTCGTCGCAAAGCCAATGACTGCACTTGATTTGAAAATATTTAAAATGCAACGTTCCTCTAGCGGAACTCAAAAACCACCATCATGGTATTTTCTGACAGACTGGATTGACATTTATTTTAACTGTCACTAGTCTAATTGAATGGAGGAAAGGAAGAAGAAGAAGAATGTTACTACCAGACTTAACGTTGTGATTGTTATGCGCGACCTCTATTGGTGAGTCGCTGTACTACCTCAGCGCTCGGCAAAGGTATTTAAGCTTATCGCTTTATAGGTCTTTTCTAACTTCATATGGAATTTAGATAGACGTTTGGTCGTTTGCCTACAGATGGCGCGCTGATTTAAATTAATATTTAGTGAAATTTTTAATTATTAAGTTAACCGATATTTTTAGATCGGTTACAGCTTCTCTTCCCGTTCCTCTTAACTTCATTGATCGGTATATCGACAATAACGAATAAACAATTTACGCTACCAGCGCTTCTACACATAATAAGTTAATTACATATTCTTTACAATATCATCAAACTATGCACACATCGTAGTGCAAACAAAGCATCGTACATTATTCGTCAAACTGCAACCCGTACGAAGACTAGATACGTTCGTTAATATGAAAATTAGCTCGAATAAGCTGCTACTAGGAAATTGGCTGGAGCATGTAAGGTTTACCTGAACATTATATAACATTATGTGAAACTGGAATCGACTACTAATGGACTTAGTGTTCAGAAACCGTCCAGTATGTCTGGAAAATATACACTCGAGAGCAATGAATCCGGGTCACTTAAAGAATGTTAAAAATCTCGGAAACTAAAAATGATAGGTTAATGCAATAAATTGTATTTAATAGACAATGTAATACTCCTTAAATGAAAGTAAAAAAAATATGAGTCACCATACATTTTATTAACACAAAATTACATAAAGAAAAAAACTGCTGATCTCTCCTTAAAACAAAAATAGGAAACATGAAATTTTTGAACTTTATTACGATTTTCTTGAATTTTAATACTTCGTATTGCCTCCTCGTGCTTCCATTACTGCGTTTACGCGGTTTGGCATGCTGTACACCAAGTTCCTTATACGATTTTGGGGAATATTCTCCCATTCCTCTGTGAGAGCAATTTTGAGCTCACGAAGCGTGATTGGGGGAGGGTTTCGTTGTTTTACGCATCTGCCTAGCTCGTCCCAAGCATGCTCGATCGGGTTGATATCCGGGCTGCGCGCTGGCCACTCCATACGAGTAATGTTCATCTCTTGAAGGTAGTCATTCACAATCCTACCTGTATGAGGTCGGGCATTGTCATGCATAAATATAGCATCCTCACCTAAATTGACCATAAATGGACCAACGTGATCATTGAGGATTTCTTCCACATATCTTACGCTAGTTAAAGAGCCGTTTTCTATGATCACCAGCTCTGTGCGACTTTCAGAAGAAATTCCGGCCCACACAAGTACAGACCCACCACCGTAGGCTACTTTTTCTTCGATGCATGCTTGCTTGAATCTTTCCCCTGGTCTTCGATACACTCTGTGTCTTCCATCGTGCTTGTAGAGCATAAATTTTGATTCGTCGGAGAACATAACTTTTGACCAATCTTCAATACTCCAATTTACGTGGCTCTGGGCATATCTTAGTCTCGAAATACGATGCCCACGCTCCAGTTTAGGGCCGTTTGCAGGTCTAAGGGGTTTTAAGTTAGATTCAGCAAGCCGACGTCTTACTGTCCATGCACTTGGGTTACTTCCTCCGAGGCGTCGAAACTGATTGGTGAGTTCAGTTCCTGTGAGAAAGCGATTTCGAAGCATGGTGTTCACCAAGTATCGGTCTTCTCGTGCTGTGGTACACCTGGTTCTGCCCGTTCCTGGTCTGCGTAGGTTAGAACCAGTTTCTTCGTAACGTCGGAGAACTCTTTGTACTGTTGACAGCGACACACCGACAGTCCTGGCTGTATCGCGCTGACTCCGGCCGGTTTCCAGCATTGTAAGTATTCTGGTGCATTCTTCAGGCGTAAGCGACATAATTTCAGCTTGAATAATGAATATAGAGCACTATCAACATGGTTTATGTACCCACATAAATGACAGATTACAAACAAAAGCAAAACCAAATGCTGTAATTTCGTAGTTCCATCTTCGAAAGTGGCCCTTTTTCAAATTTGATTTTTTTATGATATAACTTTACAATAACTAAGAAGTTTTAATACCTTCATTTAAGGAGTATTACATTGTCTATTAAATACAATTTATTGCATTAACCTAGCATTTTTAGTTTCCGAGATTTTTAGGATTCTTTAAGTGACCCGGATTCATTGCTCTCGAGTGTATAATGTCGGTAATTAAAGTAGGATCCTAAGTTTTTAGATTTGATCTTGTTATCTGAACATATTTTTGAAGCGCTCGTAGCGAAGTTTGCTTAGTCGTTCTTAAGAGCAGAGTGCACGAAGGGTTTTCCATGCAAAAGTAGTTTCGTCATATTTTAAATACCAAGAATTCAAACTCGGTGAAATTTTGTTTGCATATTGCTGAGCCTAATATCTATGCTTTTAGTTTGCCAGTTTTTCGCTTTGTTATTTATTTTATCCCTAAATGCTAAAATAACAATTCCCACCTAACGATTTTTCAAGATTTTTTGAAAATACTTAATTTTACGGAAATCTGGCAAACCAGAAGCATAGATGTTAGGCACAAGGGCATACATGCAAAGTTTCACCGAGTTTGAATACTTAGTATTTAAAATATGACGAAACTACGTTTGCATGGAAAACCCTCCGTGCACTCTACTTTTGACCAATCAGCTAAGTTAAGCAACGTCCACTGCGGTGATAACTTGGAAGGGTCCCGCTAGTGACATTACTATTGAGCGCTTCCGTGTTACAGAGAGCATATTAAGCCGTCAGTCTCTATTGTTGTCTCAAGATTGCAGTTATAGCATGGTGGTAGGGAATTTTGCAAATGCCCGCCTGGCTTACTACCACCTTCATGTAGAAAATATGTCATCAAGCACATAACGGTGTGTTCCGGCCTCTGTCCTGGAGAACCAGTAATTCTAGGTTAGCCTGAACCATATCTTCGATCACATCATCACTTACCATCTGGTGAGATAGTAGGTTAGCCTAACAGCTATATAAAAATATAATATACGTATGCCACACGCTCCTTAGTAGAATCCAGTAAAGCACCATCGCTTTGAAGCTCGAGGCACTGGGTTCAATCCTTTGGTCAGTCCTTTTATATCGGATAAATTAACGTAAAACTTACAAATGCATTCCACTGTGACTACCAATATTGTGATCTTGAAGGAGGTCTGCTTCCTGCCCACGATACAAGATATTTTTTCTTAATGTGGGCTTTGCAAATCTATCATAGGCAAAAAAAGCGGGATTTGAACCCGCTACCATCCGTCCCAATAGCCGGAGATGCTCTAACCGCTAAGCCAACATGTCATATGACGCATGATATTAATTTATTCATTCGTTCTTAACCATCGTATGGGGATGGAGCGACACCTATAGTTCAACTTACGATGTACTACATAATAGACATTTTTTTGCAATTAGCTTTAAACTTGTTAACGATGACGCAACCCTATACTGTATCAACTGGATCGTCCACTGCTGAACACAGCCTCCTCTATCAAGAGGGTATTTGCCATAATCCCCACGCTTGGCAGGCGGCTTCGGAATCGCAGTGTAAGATAGCAGTTCATTAGAAGGCGCTGCTGCCCACCTTCTAGTATTTTTCTCTTAGTCGCCTTTTACGACACCCACGGGATGATAATGGGGAGATTTCGCAATTCTAACCCTATAATTTTAATATTATTATTGTTTGCAATAACGCATGCTCTGCGGATTACATTACAAAATTACAAAGAGAGGAAAAGTTACAGTCTTGTGCGGATTTCGAACCCGCGCCATCCACCCCTATAGCCGGGGTGCGTGGTCTAACTGCTAAGCCTGATGCAACACAGAAAGCTTCATCAAGTTGGGCGTGAATTTGTGTTATCAGCCTCGTTCGGCAGCAGATGCCCAATGAATCACATCGACAGCTGGAAGACGTTCAAGATTGAACAAAAGCCTACCCCATTTTGGTTAATTAGCTGGGCAGGCGTATTGGGAATCGCAGTGCAAGTGCAAACTACTGCCCGCCTTCTGGTGTTTTCTGTTTCGAGTTTCTTCCGAATCCCATATATCGATTTAGGGTGGGTAGGGGCAATCCTAGAATATTACTGTTGTATAATAATTCAACAGTACCAAATTACAAATTTGCGACAGTAAGAATTATAGTATTGTGCGGGATCCGCGTCATCCACCCCTATAGCCGGGATATGCTCTGACCGACTGAGCTCACATGACAATGACTCATAACTCCAAGTTTTCCCCTCGTTCTTTATTTAACCATCGTATTGGGATGGAGCGACACATATAGTTCAACTTACGTTGTACTACAAACAATCAAATCAATCCCGCACATGACTATAATTTTTCCTCTCATAAATTTGTAATGTAATCCGCAGAGCACGCGTTATGGCAATAATAAAAAAAAACTAAATTAATAGTGCCACTTATTTTATACATACCCACCCTACAAATTAGGGAAGGCACATGTAAATTCCCTTTGTATTGTTGCTTGTCAACTAACTACTCACATCTTTCGCACTCATATGATAGTCTTCACGCTGCTGTCCATTCACACCTTTGGGCTTGCTCTGCCCCAATATTTGTCCACATTCATGCTTAATACTTTTACAAATAGTTTAATATAATTATTAAAAAAGTCTCAGGAAGGGAATCCAATATAAGTTACAATACTTACATTTACAAGTCAATGGAAAGTATAGGTTAATGTTTTTTTTAATTCTCTTGTACAATTAAGAGAATTAAAAAAAATAACATTGAACCTATACTTTCCAGTGACTTATAAATCACTAAGTTCTTATCAAATGTATCCCTGTAATGTCTATCATAAAATTTGTTTATTTTTAAAATTCTCCGCCAATGTCTTCAATATCTTCGCACCTGAGGGGAGGCAGGGGAAAACGCGCAAACAATTTAATTTACTACAAGGAGCTTGCCGATAATGTGCCCCGTGTACCGAACTTGTTAATACAAACGCGGGCCGGCGCGGCGTCCGACGCGTGTTATCTTTGGAGAATAAATTAAAAAAATAAAAGCGGGGGTGGATAATTTGAGGTGGGGTGGGTTCTGCAGGTTTTTGATGATATATATCTAAAAATGACCTCGAATTTCTTACGATATTTGTTACTATTGGTTCCACACACGTTATATGGTTTTTTGAAGCGTTCATCATTAATATTATTAATACAATACAATAATTTACTGTCGAGAGGTGCGCCTTCGTGACTGAACATCTGTATCAATCACTTAATATCTTTAATTATTCTAAAAACAATGGGCTAAATAGAAGGCATTGCACAAACTAACGTCCACAAGGTTACTCCATCGCAACAAAACACAGAACGAAAAGATCAAACAGTGTGTTCCGTCAGCAGAGAGCCAGTGAAATTACAGACACATGAGACTAAACAACTATGTCTCAAGGTGACGGGCGCCGTGCAATTCGTGACTTATGACGAAATGCATCTGTTATAGGCAGAGGTTAGTCCGCTTAACATCAGGTGCGAACCGAGCCTTTTCCGTCACAATACGTTATGTTATTGTGACAACAAAAAAAAGCAGCCAACAAAAACATTATTTGCCCATTTAACTACACAGGATTATTGAAGAATTTACTTCAGAAAAAAAATTTAATACTAGCATCTATAATTTTTAACATCGCACAACGAACCCCAAACAAAACTCGACGCAAAAAACTCACAGGCAAGTAATAAAGGCGATGTTCGCTAATTCATCATTGTTTTTCACTAATAAAAACACGACAAAAACACGTCTTCGCTGGGCGGTGATCCCCCGCTCTCCTCCCACCTCCGAGGGCGGCGGTAATGGACTTACAGGTAGTAAAGTATCTTCGAGATATGATGACATCGTGCTTTACTTCTGTAATTTTTGACAATTTAAGAGTGAACATTATTTGTATTGTTTAGAATTTCTATGTGGTTTTCGTGAGCAAATAATCATAATTGTCATTGATGTATTCTACTTCGTCGTGTAGATGGTTCTAAATTTGTATACAATAATCAACAACCTGGTTGTGTTCAACGATTGTTTAGAAAATAGGGCAAAGGAGAAACTTTACTTTTTTGTTATGTCTGATTGGTTTACCTTTGACCACTATGTCACCTGATGCTAAGTGATGATGTGGGCGAAGATGTTGTTCGGGCTAACCTAGAATTACTGGCTCTCACGGACAGCTGCCGGGACACACCGTTAGGTGCTTGGCGACAGATTTTCTTCTTGAGAGTGGTAGATATCCAGGGATGCATTCGCAAAATGCTGTACTACCATGCAAAAGCTCAAGTTCGCGGTCGTATTCAAATCAGTGACCTCCTCGTCAGCAGCTTACACTCTCTACCACAGTCTCTCTAGCCATCCTACCTTCAAAGTTGTATTCTGCATTGTTTTGTGTATCATTTAATTATTTTTAAACATCTCTATGAATTTTCTAACAACACAGAATTAGTCCGCAGGATTTTTCACAGTAATTAGAATAGACAATTTGCGCCGCTGCTGTGATGAATGTTTGGTACAATTGAACAACATTAAGCAGTAAACTAAGTCGGTACATTTTCATCAATGACAATTACTTAAGGTGCCGTATGTGTTGTTACATAGGCCAGTGCTATTACTGAGAAATCTTTAAACTTTCACGCTACCCGCACTTTTTGATATGTGTGTGAAGTTATTAGGCACTTTTGAAATTATTTAAGCGATAAGGCTCCCATTATCCAAATCTAAATTATGATTGTTGGTGTTTAATTTACTTATTTAAGGCTAGAGTTCACGTAGCGCTTTCATATTTCAAACAACAAGTGTTCAAACATTGTGAATCTGTGAATGTATATTCCTGAACCTAATCTCTATGTTTCTGGTTAGCCAGTTTTTAATATTTATTTTACCTTAAATGTATGTAGAATTCCCATAAATAATTAAATTTACGGAACTACACCAGAAGCATAGATAGGCTCAGCAATATTCATACAAAATTTCACCGAGTTCGAACACTTGGATTTTTTTTTATGTTATTGTGGCGGAACAAGCCTGAGTCCCACCTGATGTTAAGTGGACTAACCTCTGCCTATAACAGACAGCAGCAGCATATATCGTCAGCCTTTGGCGGGGCTGGTGGAGGCATCGAGTTCTGCACTCTTGGCCTCTGCTTAAGCTCGTGGGGCTACTGCCCCACGGTGTCTCTTTCATTGCGCAGGCTACACTGGATAATGACCGCTCTGCGCAATGTCTGTTTCATTTTAATTTTGTTTATCTCGATGATCTGTTGTGCCTTGTTTTTTTCAGCTTACCATCATACCGAGTATATGGTGGTAAGCCTACTTTTCATTATGTAGCTTCTTTTCTTTGGATGTGTTGTAGTTTAGCCCCGGCTTCTACTCATCCCCCGGACTTCCTGAGGTCTCCTCTATTGGAAGTATCTCTCGAGGGAGAGGTCGCCAGGACTTTTTGGCGTCTGGTGGGCGTGCGTGCAGTGGGGCGATCCCTTGCAGGTGGGCGTGCCTTACGTATCTCCCTGCCCCGGTGATGATACGCAAGGAGACGTTTTGTACCGCCTGCATCTTCCTTTTATTTGTTACAGAACAAAGTGGGTACCAAGCTGGGGCCGCGTAGGTCAAACTTGACCGTACATACGTTTTGTAGACTCCCAGCTTGGTCTTTGTCTGTAATTTTGATGCCAGCACTGGGCGGAGCATTGCTCTTGCTGTTCTCGCCTGTCTTGTCGCATGTTCCGTCTGTGCTGTCATCGTCAGCCTCTTATCAATCTCGACTCCTAGGTATCGGACAAAGTTCTTCCACTCGATGTCCTGTCCTAGGAGTTGCAGTTTCGGCGGGTTTCTACGTTTACGGCTGACCAGCATGGCAGCCGTCTTCCCCACATTGACTGCCATGCGCCATTTATCCAGCCACTCCGGTAGATGGTTTAGTAGTTTTTGCATTCTGTTTGCTGCTACTTTAGGTGATGTGGAAGAAGACAGATAAGCACTATCATCCGCGAAGAGTGCTAATGTTACATCCCGTTCCCCTTCTCGGATACTGTCGGCCAGGGTCGGGATGTCATCTGTATACAACGCGTATAGTCCGGGTGATAGGCTACTGCCTTGCGGCACTCCTGCCAGGGCCGTTTTGTTTGTTGAGTTCTTTCCTTCAACCGCTACAAAGAAATTGCGGTTCTTCAGGAAGGATGCTATTATTCTTACGTAATGTGGCGGTGTCTCTGTTTGTAGCATCTTATAGAGAAGGCCCTCGTGCCACACCCTATCAAAGGCCTTCTCTATATCTAAGAAGACAGTCACAATGTGTCTTCCCCTGTTTAAGTCTGTGGCTAGCTCGTGCAGGACTCTCGTAAGTTGAAGCGTGGTGGAATGCATAGGCCTGAAGCCAAACTGCTCCTTCCGGGGGACTATGAAAGGCCTTATGCGCCACAGTAACATCCTCTCAAATAGTTTGCCCAGGTGGGGCAGTAGTGAAATTGGCCTGTATGATGCTGCTAATCTCTTGTCTTTCCCAGGCTTGGGGATGACTATCACCTTGGCCTGCTTCCATTCTGTGGGAAAATGGCCAGTTCGCAGTATGCCGTTGAAGAGTCTGGTGATAGCCACTATTCCCCGCCTTGGGAGATGATATAACGCCGCAATGGGTAACCCGTCGTGTCCTGCAGCTTTTTTACGTGGTAGTCTTCTTAATGTTTTGGCCACTTCCGCTGGTGAAATGTACTCTCCACCCTCTAGTGGTACAATGTGGCTTGCCAGAAACTCTTCTACTATTTGGCACACCATTTGGTGGTGGTCTAGAGTTTTTCTGGTTACTTCTGGTCTGAGTGGATGGAGAGTAAATTGTTTCTCCATGTGGACCGCCAGTATGTTGGCTCTGTCGACTGCTTCATATTTCCTTTCACCGTTCTCGTCCAGTAAAGGGTAGACTGGTGGGGGTTTGTTTGTTAGGCACTTATTTAGATGGTGGAGGTTGGTCATGTTCTCTCCGGCTTGGTCTATAGTGTGTTCCCAGCCGGAGCCTCTCCATTCCCCTACCTCTTGAGATACCTTTTCCGTTAGAGCATTGAGTTTTCTTTTTATAACTGGACATCTTGTTTGAGCCCAGTTTTTTCTTAGAAACCTCTTTTGCTGTATGTCCTTCTGTATTCTTAGTGGAAGCTCTGATTTTTTTGTTGGTGCCGCACAGGTGGTGGTGGTTGCGTCTTTCGCTTCCAACATCCTCTCAGTTATTTGCTTTACTTCTTCCTCCACCTCTTGGGGGGAGTTTATAGGTCCACTTGTAGGCATATATTTCAACCTTTCCTGGTATTCAGCCCAATTGGTTTTGGTGCGTGGATTCCTGGCCACTGGGCTCACGCTTTGTGAGAGTGTTACCAGGATTGGTAGATGTTGCTCATCGAGGTCATAGAGCGCTTCGATGTGTATTGTACCTCTGATGTTTTGGTATGTTGCTACGTCCAGCACATCAGGTCTGTAGCTCTCCACTGTTGGTACGTGCGTCGGTTCGTCTGGCCCTATGACCTCGAACTGCTGGTTTTCCGCCGTTTCATACAGCGTTCTCCCGGCTGGGTTAATCGAGTGTGAACCCCACGCTGTATGTTTGGCGTTTAGGTCGCCCATCAACAGCGTGGGTGTGTTGTTCTCGAATATTTTCCTGAAGTCGGCTGCGGAGAGTGTCGGGGATGGGGGCCTATACCCAGCAAACACCTTCAGTTCTCCTTGGCTCGTCTTTATGATGACTCCATTTGCTATAAGGTCGGTTGTGTCCGGGTGCTTCAGCTCTTCATGTACTATATCTCGTCTGATTAGGGCCGCCGTGCCTCGGTATGCCCTGCCTCTAGGCGAGATGCAGTCCCTTCTATATGGCGTGAAATTTGCCATTCGTAGCTCCTTGTTCGGGCTTAACAGGGTTTCGCCCAGGAGAATGATATGTACATTCTGCGACTGGGCGAGTATACGCAGCATCTGTATTTTCCCCAAGATGCCATTGGGGTTCCAGTATAGTATTCTTAAGTTACTGTCCATACTGGAATCTATGGAGGTTATGAAGCCCTCTCATCGCCGCTTCCTGGAGGTTTGCTCCAGAGGCTAACGAGACGAGCAGATCCGTCAGGATTCCAATAATAATCATTAAAGGGTTCCCGGCGCTGCTCGCTGGTCTAGGTATGTATTGCTGCTGTTGTTGTGGCATAAGCTGTCTTTCTGATGCTTGAGGCCTTTGATAGGCTGTTTGTGTTGTCTGTTGTTGTTGTTGTTGATGCTGCGGCCCGCTCCATCCTGGTGGCACCTGCTGGGTGGGCCGTTCATTCCTTCTAGGGTCACCTTGGTGCTGTGCCCCTCTAGATTGTGATCTAGACTGAGTTCCCCTTGGGCCTTGTGATCTAGGTCTCTGGGTTGGGCGTGAGTCCCTTGGTTGGAATGCTGGCTGTGTGATAGTGGGTCTCACTGTTGGTTGGTTCATTGTGCTTGTGGGCGCAAATCTCCCCATCACCTGTAGTGGCACAAAAGGTGGTGGCGGGGGCTGTTGTTTCTTGGCTGTATGTGTTTGGCCTTCTTCTTCGTTTTGTGCTGATGGTATGGGTGTAGAAGCAGCCGCAGGGGCAGGGTGGTCCATGCCCTCCCCTTGCTGCTTTTGACTCCTCCTCCTGCTCTTCTTTTTCTTCCTTTTATTCTGAGGTAATGGTGCCCCCCTTTGAGTTGGTGGGTTTGCAGCCGTTGCTTCATATATTTGCGTTGGCAAAATAGGCCATTGCTCTCTTCTTGTTGTGGGTGCTGTTTGTCGTTCATTGCCCTCATATGGTTGTGGGTATGAAGGGCATGGTGGGGGAGGGGGTTGATATCCCCTCCTTGCTTGTTGATAGTTTGGTTGTTGTTGTTGAGGCTGTTGTTGTTGTTGTTGTATGTGTTGTCTTGGGTCCCTGCCCTGGCGGTCTGCTTTGGGGTATGGTGCTGCCACTAGCACCCCTCGTTTCCTGGCCTCACGTAGGTAGTGGGTGCAGCGTCTGCTGCATGCCACATGTGCCCCATCGCAATTCACGCATTTGGGGATTGTCCCTGGATCTTTGTCACAGTCTGCCGCAAAGTGTTCTTCTGCACATTTTACGCACCGCGGTGGCCTGTGGCATCCACCCGATGCGTGCCCAAAGGCTTGGCATCTGTGGCACTGGGTTACGGTGCCTTTTCCAGGTAACCATCCCTGTATTAGGATGTTGGGTATATTTAAGAGCTCTGTTGTTGCGTAGAGTCTCCTTTTATCATCTTCGTTGATCCTTTCTAGTACTATGAAGTAGGTGGGGCCACCCCTAGCCCCTTTCCTCGGTAGAATCTCCTTGACGTATTTGGCATTGAAATTGAGAGCTTTCAATGCCATAATTATGTCGGCTGGGTTGATCTCAAACGGTAGCCCCCTTATGGCTACCTTGGTGGGTAATTCTTCGGGTGTGGCATAACAATGCCAGGCCACCCTTTTGTCCTTATCCGCTGCCTCCGCAAGTGTTCGTTGGACTAGTCTGAACTCCTCTATTGAAGTGCATGCGAATCTGAACCCTTTTCCCAATGGCCTAGCGTTGGGGGCCCTGCCCAGTTTCGCTCTCATTTGGGCGAAGAGTGGTACCCAATCAGGCAATTGGTCCACTATTATCGGTGGGTAACCTTTTGTAATTGGTTCTTCGTTTGAGACTGCAGTGTTCTGCGTGGCTATGGGGCTTACGCTGTTGCTTTGTGATGCTGCATGTACGCTCGGATCTTGTGGGGCAATCCTGCTTACATTATTTCTTAATGGTGGTGGCGATTCTAGCATCGCTGCATAAGATATCGCTGCCTCTGGTGTCGGTGATGGTGGCGAAGGCATCGGCGCAGCGTCCATGGGCACATACTCAAGGGCAGCATACGACGTTGAGTCTGTATGGCCCTGGTATTGTTCTCCTATGAACTCCGACTCAATGCTGTCTGCTGTTATATTGGCTGGTGCGTTTCCAGCCGATGATGATGATGATGTTGATGTGTCCGAGGACTCACTTGTACTACGTAAGTCTCTACGGCGGCTCTTGCTGCGTGTCATAATAATATTTTTCACTGATGCTGGTTTGGGCGGTGTGATGGACGTTTTCTGTTTGAAACGCTTTTCATCCCCCCCCTGTTCCTCCGTAGAGGAGAGCCGCCTTCTGGGTTTGGGCGGCCTGCCCTGGGTAGCCCGTTCGGGTTCGCGACCCGATTGACTCTCAGGTCGATCTGCCGTGATCCCTTGTTCGAGCGCCTCAGTTTGGCTCGTACTAGTGGTGCTACCGATATCTAACCTGCGTTTTGGGTTTCCAGCATGCGCAGCGGCTGCCCCTAGCATAGTGGTGGTATCGGTTGGTTCATCCTGGCCTCTGCTTCGTTTTTCGGACGGCTTGACCAAAAATGATGTGGTTTGTTTCACTTGGATAGTGGCTGATTCGGTTTCGCCTGAGCGGGGGGCACCCCCGGCCATAGCGAGACCACCTGCCTGCTTATCCGCTTTCTCCTCTTTTGTCGTCCTTGGGCGCGGAGCCTTCCGCAAGCCCAGGGCTGACACTGGGACGATGACTGATTGTTCAGGATGGAACAAGTTGCGGCATACTATGCCTTCTTCCTTTCCTGCTGCCTCATCTCTTGCTGGGTCTGGTGCCTTCCGTGGGGGAGGCCTTTCCTCATCTGCCATGATTGATGACAATTATGACGTGCAATGGTGATGAAGCTGATGATGGTGATGGAATGGTGATGATCACAATGATTTTGTGATACCGTTGGTGACACTTCGTGCTCTGAGTCCACTACTACGCGCAGCCGTCCAAGAGGCGGTTCTTCCCAAGCCAGGTGGAGTCCCGTTCGGGAAAGCCCAGCTAGGTGACCGCGCACAGAGACTACACGTAGATGTGGATGTTTCGAGTTAATGCTGTGTCGCTGCGGTTCTGGATCTGATGTTTTATCATAAAACACCTAGCCAGAACCTACTCGGCTATAATCGGCGCGGAGCGATGCGCAACGGGCGCAAGACGCGATGTTTACCGAGAGTTCACAATAGGGTGGTGAACGTGTGCAGTGGGAGCCTCAACGCTAAGCGGCGACTCAACCACTGACACTACCGAACACGAACGCGCTAATTATGAACTTGGTAGAGGGTGTCGAACGTATAGTTCCGGGAACAGTACACAATCGATCCTCTATAACAGACGCATTTCGTCAATTGCACTGCGCCCGTCACACTGAGACGTACAGTTGTTAGATCTCATGTGCCTGTAATTTTACTGGCTCTCAAGGACTGCTGCCGGAACACACTGTTAGGTGCTTGGCGACAGATTTTCTACTTGAGGGTGGTCGCTAGCCAGGCGGGCATTAGCAAAATGCCCTTCCACCATGCGGTGAAGCTCAAGCTCTGGGCGGGATTCGAACCATGAACCTGCTGCGCGGCAGTCCATAGCCAATGCCACTGAGCCATCACTGCTTCAAAATATGATGCTGGTATATAAAATATGACGAAAAAACGTTTGTATGGAAAGCGCTCTGTGCACTCTACTCTTAAGATTGGTGTTCAATAAAGAATTGTGTATTCTAAGCGATGAGATCGATAGGTCACCCACTTGATGGTATAAGCCAGTGCTTATAACAGCTGTAGTACAACTATTCTGCATTACTCTGCAAGTCATTGGTTCCTATGTCCAGTTAGGTTAGTTATTTGACTGGTTACAATGCCCTTCACGCTGTAACACACTGCTGTGTGCACACAGGAGTTTGCAAACAGCACTGTGTTAGAGAAGCAGGGGCTTCGAGGCAAAATATCTGACACCGGGATGATCACGATCAAGACAGATTCTTGTTGAAGGGTCCTTGGCATTATAAAACAGAATCTGGAAGGCGAGTGAATTCTGGCAATATAAAAGGTTTTTATTTAAAATCTCTAACTTCTACAGTTTAGAAAAAATAATATTTAAAAGTGTAGTACTTATTTTTCCTGCCAGTGTATAAACTGGCATATTGCAGTGCATATATACCAAATTCCATTAAAATGGGAAATGCCTGTTCAGTCATAGACTGTCAAACCTGGTAACAGATTTTAAATTTGTTGGACACCTATCAAGGAATAAGAAAACTCCTTTGTTTGGACTCTTATTACATGTGACAGCAAGACATAAAAATAGTAGGTATTATCAGCTGTTGCATAGTGGCCATGTAATTGTGGTGTTTTTAATTTATGGAGCTTTACCGCCGAATTCAACGATATAAATTTTTTTATCTTGGAGAAGATTTTTTGCTTTTCTACAGCCTTACTTACTTACTCCACTGGCTCAGCAACCCGAAGTGAGTCTTGGCCTCCAATATGAGAGCACGCCACAGGTTCCAGTCCTGTGCAGTTTCACGCCAGTTGTCTGCGTGAAGATCGCGTAAATCAGCGCTCACCGCATCGCCCCATTTGTATCTGGGACGTCTAACTGGTCGTCGGCCTGTTGGTTGACTCAGGTAGGCTCTTTTTACGACTCGATCCTCCCTCATTCTTTCCAGGTGGCCAAGCCAGCGGAGTCTGTGACTTTGGTCTCTCCAATAACATTCAGCTGGGCCACGAGCTCTTCGATTTCGGCGTTTTTTCGGATTCTCCAGCTTCCATCCGGTCTTTGCTTCGGACCAAGAATCAATTTTACAAGATCAATAACTTCTATGGTGACAAAGGTCTCTCATATTTTGTCGGTTACACATATTAGAGCTATCATCGTTTATGTTTACCGCCGTTTAGTGATATTGGCCCTTACTGGACATATCGATGCTGTTCATAATTCGAGCGATTGTCGGACCCGTTTGATCTTGATTAATTAGTTATCACAAACGGAATACGATATTGCGACAGTGTAGAGCGGCTGACGATTATCCGCACGATTACCTGCGCTAATCGATGTCCCTCGATTTGATACAATAGAAATGGAGATGGAATGCCTTTTAGATGTTAAATTAATGTTTTGCAATACATCTGAAGTAAGTTTTATGTCTAGAAAAAGTTTCTATACTAACCATTTATTATTTTTTACCATTTTCGTTGTAACTATTTTTATTTATACATAGTTATCTAAGGCATAAACCTACAAACATTTAAGCAAGTTTTTGTATTTATTTATGTTTATTGACAAATAATGCTAGTAAATTTGTAATTTTGTAAAGTGATGCTAGGTTGCATAATTCTATTATAACTTCTTACCTTTATTTTACAGGAATCAGGGAATAAATTCTATTCATTCTTTGATTTGACTGTCAAAAATACTATAAAAACTGGAAACACGTAAGTAGGAACACTGACCGTTTCCAAATGTATAAAGATCCAAATGTAGATATTTAATAGACATAATTTAAGCATAATAAGGTCACATAAGATTCTAGAATAACTTTCCCTTTAACTAGGAACACTAAACGTTTTCAACAGCTTCATTTTGTACGAAGATTTTTTTTCCTAAGTCAATTATTTTAAGTTATTAGTTAAACTATTAAGAAAATACTATACAATACTACAGCTGCTACAAATAAACCATTTAGACAACCTACAAGCTATTGCAGACTCACAAGCAGTTCAAATGCTCCACCCCACTACCAGTGCCAGTATGCTGGCAGCATTGCCCTGTTGGATAATAATGCTTATTCGTTGAGCCAAATAGGTGCCAGTATTTTGATCACACGTCCCAATTTTTTAGGTAACGAAATTAAAATTAAGGTACAGTTCCCAAAGGGTCGGTAAGAGTAGGTCGGTGATAAACTAATCTTTATACGTTATCAAGAGTTTCTCGGACTCCGGTATAAACTTGTACGTACGTAAACGTCATATTTTTATAAAATAATGCATACATAATGTAAAAAAGAACGCTCGTTCAAGTTTTCACAGGACCGAGAAAATAACGAAATGGAAATAGTATAGTTATAAGAAACATTCGATTTTGTAATTGATTGAATCAGAGATATGTGTATATCCATACCAACCAACGTGACTCGACAAATTCGAGTGTCCATAGTACAAAATACAATTAAACATATTCTCTCAGATCTTAATATATCCCAAAATCGAGGTTATCTTGAAAGGTCTCAATGCTATCTTCTTTGAAGTAACGAATACATTTGCACCGAGCTTGGGAAGTACGACAAGACCGCAAGACGACCACGTGACACGACGAAATGCAAATTCGTTAGATGCTAGTATCTATTTATGCATGTTATTTTAAAATATATCTAGAACAAGTTATTCTAGTGTAAAAGGTTAAGAAGGCTATTTGTGTACGAATCGACTTATGTCATATGCATTTTAATAGTTTTATTTTTGCAATAACGCATGCTCTGCTAGAGACATTATAAAATCACAAATTTACGAGAGGAAAAGTGGGACTATGGGTGTCGATCCATCCCCATACGACGGTTAAAGAACGAGAGGAAAAAATAGAGTTAGGAGTCATATGTCATGTTAGCTCAGTTTTTCAGTGAATATCCCGGCTATAGGGGTCGGTTTGGATCCCGCACATGACTATAATGAAGAAATATAAGACTAATAAATGACTATAATTTTCCTCTCGTAAATTTGTAATTAAGAACGTAATCCGCAGAGCATGCGTTATTGCAAAAATAAAAAAATATAAATTATAGGGTTGCGTCATCAACAACAAGTTTAAAGCTAATTGCAAAATTAGTCTTGTTTGTAGTACAACGTAATTTAAACTATAGCTGTCACTTAATCGCTATACGATGGATAAAGAACGAGAGAAAAAATTAGAGGTATGAGTCATATATCATGTTAGCTCAGTCGGTCAGAGCATACTCCTGCTATAGGGGTGCATGGCGCGGGTGATCGGATTCCGCACATAATTATCATTTTTCCTGTCGTAAATTTGTAAGTTTGTTACTTATGTCATATGCTTTTATGATCCATTCGATGTTTATCTCCAGTGTCTTAGTTGGTGATCAGGCAGGTGGCAACAGTGAATCGACCCTACTTACCGCATGATTGATGGGCACTCTGCTTGACTGGTTTAATAGAACTTCATGTAGAAAATCCATTGCTAAGAACTTTTTCAAAGCGCTTGTAGCGTAGTCTGGTTAGCGTTCTTAACCGATAAACTAAGTAAAAAGCAACGGCCGCTGCGGTCATGACTTGGATGGGTGACTAATAGTGGCATTGTTACTGAGCTTTCGTGCTTTAGAGGACACGCTAATCCATCGGACCCAGTAGTTGTCTTAGGATGGCAGTCGTTATAGCATGGTGGTCGGCCATTTTGCTAAGGCTCGCCTAGATAGCTACTACCTTCAAGTAGAAAAACCTGTGGAATAGCGGTGCCGGTAGTTGTCCTTGAGAGCCATTAATTCTAGATTAGCCGGAACAGCAACTTCGAACACATCATCACTTACCATCAGGTGAGATGGTGGTCAAAGGCTAGCCTAATATAAGATACCCATGCTAATATGTGCAGTGTAAGAATGGTAAAAGCGAGCAATATATAAAAAAAAAAAATGACGCCAAGCTACTATTGTGGTACCAAGGTATGTACCGACAGGTGTTATTGAGAGCCAGTAATTCTAGGTACCTTTCCATTAGTTGATACAGTGGCCAAAGGCTAGCCTACCTATAAAAACCTAACATGTCAACAATAAAAATTGCTACAGTGATATGGATATTGTGAAGGTTATTGTAATGCTGCACTTGCTAAAAAAATATGACGAGGAACACGTCTGGATTTAAACTATTACTTATCGTAAATACAGTCGCCAAGCAGTTAAGTTAATTAAGCTGTGTGTCAGATTTAAAGATATGACGTATGATTAGTTTAAATTGCGTGTTATCAGTTTCATTCGCCCAATCAGAACGAGTTTAAGTGTATTCACTAAACATTGTCAGCGACATATTCAATTTGAGAACTCACAAATTCATTTAGAGAGAGAAATAGAGGAATGAGGAACCATAGAAATGGCCTATAACTAGGGATCCTCCATAAAATTAACGGACAAATAAAACCCTTCAGGCGAACAATAACAAAACCAAGAAACGCGATCGCCATCGGCTCGCTAGATGGCGTCGCTGTCGGTCGTTATCGCGCTTATTGTTGTTTTTAATGAAATGTGACCGAGGCATTGTCCGGCGGATCGGGGACATTATCCCCGTTCTTCTCTTAATATCCTGAAAGGTTGGTCAAGTCTAAGCAAATAGTGTGACTACGAGTTTGAAGGTATCAACCGAATTACTAGCGTCCACCTTAGCTTTGGCGACAACGTCGTCGCTTACCAGAGTACAGACCTTCCGACTCACGAATATGTGCACCTCCATATTTTTTGAGTTTATTAGCAATTACAACTGCTTTTTTACATTTTATTGTTTTACTGTTGGTAACATCAGCATTTGTACCCACTGAACGACGTAATGTAGAAACGAGGCTTATTCGTACAAATGCGCATTATTAATTTACAGTGGAGGGACCCGCCTTCGAGAGTAGTCTATAACTTTTTTGGTGTTATTCTTAAATGTTGACAAATAGTAGTTTTTAGCTCTGTCTTACGTCGCATCGTCGCTATCCTCAGTCATGCTATTGCTGTATCTATTACGAAACAATTTGGTTGCGTTTTAGCAATTATATTAAAAATTAACAGTAATTGAATTCTGGACAAATTTTCAAAAGGCCAGATTTGCACGGTAGTACTCTCTTATTAAAAGATGTATAGTACTCTCTTAGAACAGAATTTAAATGGACAAACATATACAAATTCAAGTGCAGACACATTGATTATTGGATAATCAATAAAATAAACTCAGCAGTGAATAACAAGTCACAAAATTTGCGATGTCATTGGTCTAAAGGTTTATCAACTATAACCTGGCATAGAGCCGGGTCTCCAACAAACACAAGTTGGCAACTTTTGTGTCGCCAACACATGTTGGTGACAAAAGTTTCTATAAAACTGGGATTCCCCGAAGCAAAAGTTTTGTGTTTCGCACCTATGTTGGTGATAAGAAGAGACACGGCTTAATGCATGCGGTCCGGCCGTAAAACTGTGGGGTGCCGGGAAAGATTGTCACTCCCGCATTTCTTCCAGTAGGTATCGTAAGAGGCGACTACAGGTAAAATACTGGATGGTGGACAGCAGCGTCTTATGAGAAACTGATATCTTTAACTATGATCCCCAAGATGTCTGCCTAGCGTGGGGATTATGACTAACCTCTACATAACGGGAAAGGCTGTGTTCATCAGTGGACAATCGGGCTGATACAATACAGTACATACCATTAGTTGAATAACGTAGGAAAATAATGAGGATACTGTTTAAGCACTATTATTTCAAAACGACTATTCACCTCAATTTACGAGCGATAGTCGCACAGATCGTTCAGGTATGACTAACACTTAAAGGGCCAGCAATAAAATTCACCATGCGATGTTCGCCCCGATCGGGTGACTAGTTTGGGACGTTAAGTTTCACGATTAGTGTTTGACGTGCGTGAACATTCCTTTAGCTACTGCCACAGTCGGATTCGGTAAAGATTGATAAAACACTACAGAGTTGTACAAAAGTTGTAATTTATTTATTGTGAACCAGGTAAAAAAAGGCCATCACTTATTTAGAGATCTAAATTTTTCAAAAGATTTTTCGAACAGCCTGTGCTGTGCTTAGCAGTGGACAAACCCTCCCCCATTAAGGAGGGATTTGGCATTATCGCCACGCTTGGCAGGCATCTTGGGGATCGCAGTTTAATTTGTCTTTTTTTGGCTCTCTTTTCATGTATAAGAAACCTGGGAGCCAACTCCCATCTCTTATTTCAGTCTTATGTTAACCTTCAATTTACAATTTTAATTCACATCGCCACATATTTATTTATTTATAATATATAAAGCTCGATTACCACTCACTGACTGACTGACTGATTGACATAAATGTTCTCCTAGAAGGAGCAGAGTAGGGTAAAAATGAAGTATGGCAAAAATGTTCGGGGGGTTTTAGTGAGTATGAGAAAAATCGAAAATCATTAAAAAGACGCCTGCCAAGTAAAGATGGATAACGTATCTCGAAAACGGTAAGAGATGGGTTAGAGGTGTTTGAACAAATGTCATAGGGAATCGGGAGAGCAGTCGAATGACACCTGTCAAAAATCCAAAATGGCGGATTTCAAGATGGCCGCCATACAAAGTGATCCGAGCCTGCTGAAGCGAGGCCGTTAGGCCGAGCTTCAGTAGGGGCGGAGCAGTTTGTATGGCGGCCGTCTTGAAATCCGACATTTTGGATGTGTCACACGTGCTCCTATCATTCTTTATACTGCATTTGGAGTGTTTTACCTACATTTTCGACTGTATTAGGAGTTTTTGTGGGATTTTTGACTGAATTTGGAGTTACTGTCCAACATTAGTGTATAGCGAGCCCGAAGGGCGAGCTCCTGGTGAGGCCGAAGGCCGAACTTTCGGTCCGCGAGGCCGAAGGCCGAGCGTATGGCGCGTGAGCCCGAAGGGCGAACGCTTGGCGAGGCCGTAGGCCGAGCCGTATTAGTAACTTGCGAGGCCGAAGGCCGAGCTCCGACTTGAGAGTTTTTTTCACGTCTCCGACTGGTCTCCATGGCAACTGCCCGCGGTAACCGAAGCACCTACGAGTGGGGTTTCTTAACAAAAGTGACTCAGAACCTTGGTACCATTCTGCCCGTACCACCTTTTTATGGCAGTAGGGTGAATTTGCTTTAGTGGCTACAGTATGGATCTTTATTGTATGGAGAGTTTATTTGGGATTTCATACTTCTATTGGAGTTTTGAACTTATTTTTTTTAAATGTACAAGGTGTTAACGTACTGTTTAGTTCTGCATAACGATAAATGCGGGCCGCATGCGGCCCGCACACTGCCCGAAATACTAGTTTATATTTATAATATATAAAGCTCGATTACCACTGACTGACTGACTGACTCACTGACATAAATGTTCTCCTAGAAGGAGCAGAGTAGGGTAAAAATGAAGAATAGCAAAAATGTTCGGAGGGTTTTGGTGAGTATGAGAAAAATCGAAAATCATTAAAAAGACGCCTGCCAAGTAAAGATGGATGACGTATCTCAAAAACGGTACGAGATAGGTAGGGGGTGTTTGAACAAATGTCATAGGGAATCGGGAGAGCAGTCGAATGACACCTGTCAAAAATCCAAAATGGCGGATTTCAAGATGGCCGCCATACAAAGTGATCCGAGCCTGCTGAAGCGAGGCCTTTAGGCCGAGCTTCAGTAGGGGCGGAGCAGTTTGTATGGTGGCCGTCTTGAAATCCGACAATTAGGATGTGACCCACGTGCTCCTATCATTCTTTATACTGCATTTGGAGTGATTTACCCTATATTTTCGACTGTATTAGGAGTTTTTGTGGGATTTTCGACTGAATTTGGAGTAACTGTCCTACATTAGTGAAGTTGCGAGCCCGAAGGGCGAGCTTCTGGTGAGGCCGAAGGCCGAACTTTCGGTCCGCGAGGCCGAAGGCCGAGCGTATGATGCGCGAGCCCGAAGGGCGAGTGCTTTGCGAGGCCGCAGGCCGAGCCGTGTTAGTAACTTGCGAGGCCGAAGGCCGAGCTCCGACTTGAGATTATTTTCCACATCTCCGACTGGTCTCCATAGCAACTGCCCGCGGTAACCGAAGCACCTACGAGTGGGGTTCCTTCACAAAAGTGACTCAGAACCTTGGTCCCATTCTGCCCGTACCACCTTTTTGTGGCAGTAGGGTGAATTTGCTTTAGTGGCTGCAGTATGGTTCTTTATTGTATTGAGAGTTTTTATGGGATTTCATACTTCCATTGGAGTTTTGAACATTCTTTTTCTTAAAGTATTAGGGGTTTATGTGAAATTTCCAAATGACTCAAGATAGATGCGGGCCGCATGCGGCCCGCACACTGCCCGAAAAACTAGTCACTATAGTAAACTTACATTAGAACTTCAGCGTGAGAGCGGGCTGCATGAATTGAATTAAGTCATTTGTGTGATAGAGATAGCGCTCTATGAACATTATTGTTTCGACACAAATCTTAGTATCAATATTTAAACTTGAAATAATTACGTTGGTGTTCTATATTTGTTTTTAAAAGGTCGGAATTGGGCTTAAAATTAATTTCATTTAGTACATACTCGTAGTAAATCGTCATTGCGCCATTCAAAATCACCCGTGACATACGAACGGCTGGACAGACATAAAATATAACGGAGTCTATCTTATAGGGTTCCGTTTTGCCCTTGGGTAAGGTGCCCTAAAACCAATATCATGATCATAACAACCGGTATCTTACTTTATCAATAAATATAGAAAAGTAACAAAGCGAATCACGTCTGTGAAAGTGGTCTTTCACGTAACCTTATGGCAATTTATTCAATTAAAAATCAAAGCCATCAGACAACCTCTACTTTAAACATGCTAATAAACGTTTAAAAGGTTGGAACAATAGCTTTAACTTTAATAAATGCCGGCGAGGTGCGGTTGAATGTAACCCATTGACTAAATATCATCAAAATGGCCGATAGTTACCGATTTCTAATAAATTATATTAATGATGAAGGTGGTGCTTGCTACCCACTCGTAAATTAAATCACAGGTAAATATTTTGACACGGATGTTTCTCGAACAGTAACTAAGTACATACCATTTAAACGCAAGGTAACCTTGCCAATTATGTAGTTTGGTCTTTTTAAGGAACTTGTGAAGTCAACGTTGAAAACTGAAACGCTGCTGGCACAGAATTCATTTAATAACCCTTGTTAATAGGCAGATTCGCAATCACTAAAATAAAGCTCAATTTATTATGTCTGTAGGTCAAGAATTAACTCCATCTATATTCAACATAGATAACTATATTGGAACTTTAGTTTACGTTCAGACAGTTTCTTTGACAGAGAATCTACTTAATAATAGTTTATAACTGCTGCACTCGGACGTCAGTTGTTTTTTAACTAGTATTAAATCGTAATTTTTTTACTGATTATGACAGTATTTAATGCTAATTACTCTAATTAGTATTCTAGAAGTTTCTGAATGCGCAAATACTCAGTATAAGGAAAAGAATTATTACAAATAAAAATATATAAATGTTGTGGAAAATGGAACCCAATTATAGGGTTGTCTAATATAGCAGCTGTGAAATTTTTGTGGGTGGGAAGACTGAGTACGACATTCAAAAATAAAACAATTGAATGGCAATGATTTCAATGTCAGCAATGAAATTAAGTCACCCTTTAATTCAAAACCATCGATGAAATTATAAAAACACACCCCAATTCATTAGATTCTTGTTAACATGATTAAGGTTCTTAAATTTTTATGTATGTATGTATGCATGTAACTATATGCTATGCTTTTATAACACTTGAAGGTACAAATTAGAGAAATACCGCACCCTCGAAAAATCTGTTTCCGACTATCGAACGACACGAATGCAAATGCTAACGGCAAAATAGATCACCGAGAAAAAAACTCAACGGTCGGGAAATTAATAAAACTCCCACTAAAGCGAAAACAGGCGGAAAAATAGAGTCGGGGGAGACGAAAAAAAAAATGTCCACCAAAGCAACGTGCTCTTCATTAAGGCGAAATGGAAACACCGGATGAATTGATCAATCAGAAATTTTATGGCCCAGAATCACTCAACGGAAAATAATTCCACGGCTATTCGGCTTGGCTCATCGCGGGCGTTTTAATTTCGCCCTCTTGGGGAGATCGAGTGTCATCCAATCTATCTGACGACTGGAAAAAAACGCCTCACCTCCCTCTCCGGGCGTCCCGGACACGTCTTAAGGCGACTGGCGATAATGGACCCGGCGGGACTTTTTAAATCGATTGTCGTGATGGGAAAGTGTCATAAATTGGACGGATTATGTCTGATGGTGTACGTGTTCTGGTTCTGTAATTTGGTCAAGAGTTCACCTAGACAACTACCAATTACATTACAACTTTGATATCGATTAACGTACACTGAGAAAAATCTAAGGTCAAAAGCGCCCTAATGACGGCCAATTTATATGGTATAAGGCGAAAAAACGACCAAACGTAAATACGTACAAAAACGCCTTCCAACTAGAAGGCGTTAAACGAGGTCAGTGAAGGCGAATGTTTCCTTTCGTCTTCATTTAAGGTGTATTTTGTGGTCTTACTTATATATTGACTTTTCGATAAGGCTGATTAAGTCGTACGTTATAGTGATAATCACCGTAGTATATAAACCGCCGTAAAAGTAAGGTATATTTTATGGTCAATACTGCAATTATTATCGTATAACAAGGTCAATTCTGAAAATACTTAACGGAAGGCGTTTTTGACGGTTGCGTTTATTATAAAACATGGTACATTTTTATTGATTGGTGAAAATTATCTTAAAAGTTGTGAATTCATCTTACGTATTTACAATTCAACGGTAAAAGGTCAAATTTGATTTAAGCCTTTAAGTCGTTTTTCTCAGTGTAGTAATGTCTGAGCATATTAATATCTGAGTACAATACTTCGTTGGCAGAGTTTTTTCTTCTTATGATGTACTTGTACGTCATTATATTACAATCTAGCCAACAATGCGATCAAATGAGTAATTTTTGTTTGACTTAGGGCTTGTTTCAGAATGATCGAGTAAGATCCGGTTATACTACCCAGAACATAAAATAACTGAATGATAAAAATGACAGGTAACATGCAGCGCGTTTCTAGCTTTAACCGATGGATAGGCTAAATCGATGACAGTGAACGCAAAGATTTGTGTTTTATAAGTGTATTATTTATTAAATATGTTCTGGATAGTATAACCGGAACTTACTCGAACATTCTAAAACAGGCCCTAAAACTGCTAAATAGAGTAAAGTTAAGAACACCTATCTTATTGTTTATATCAAGGGAAGACAGTATGATTGTGTTCTTTATATGTAGCACTCACTACACTAACTCAAAATATTTTTCTCCTTTTTAGTCTTCTCACTATGTCTGTGTTGTCAAGGAGCTGGATTGCCTCAACATTCACGTGGTGGTGAAGTCTATGTTTGTGAATTTTTGCATGTTTTTTTTATTATATCTACAACGACATATATTTTCAGGTCTCGATGGAGGTCAACAGTTCTAATGTACCATGGTGCATTGGCAGAGTAGTATGAGTTTGAATGGTGGTGGTGCATTTTGTAAATGCCCACCTATTAACTAACAAATTTTCTATTTAAGGGTCAAGTAGAATATCTGTTGTCAAGTTAACAGTGTTTTTCGGCAGGTGTCCTTCAGAGTCAGTTACTCTAGGTGTAAGAGTGCTGAGATAAGGTTTATACATATCAGCGAAAAAAGCAGCGAAGTAAAATTAAGTTCCTGGCAACATGGCGATTGAACGAAGGTTTTATCCCCGGTTCATAGAGTTATTATGCCTTTACGAATTAGAAATTTTCAGAAGCGGTTCAGGGACTGGAACTGGGCTCGGTAACAAAAGTTTCATTCTCTGTTAAATGAGGCCTAAAAAAAAAGTGGCGAAACCTTTACCGTACCTCATATATATATATGTATCGAAGTAACAAAATGGAGTCTAGAGGAGAAGAAGAATCTATATACTTACATAGCTGATTTTGATAAAACAAATAAAATATAACTCATAATTCGGCTATTATATCCCTGTAGGAGTAGGCATGTAATACGGGCTGGGCCTATTGCCATTCATCAGTCGCAATGTCAAATAAACACACACATCAAATCATCAACAGCCATAACGTTTACTGTGGAACAAAAACCTCCCCCTTCAGAGGGATTGTCATTATCCTCACGCTTGGCAGGACCTGGGGATCGCAGTGTACGATGGCAGTTTTCGGAAGGCGCTGCTGCTCACCTTCTGCTATTTATCCTGTCGATGTCTCCTTCAACTCTCTTAGCTTTTGAAAATTAACTTAATGAATAAGTATACAGTTTGTAGCAATTATGCGAACTCCCTTATGCGAATCAAAACAGAGAAGAAATGTTGAAACTAGCTTATACTTTATTAATTATTTTTTAAATAACTGCATAAGTAGGCTCAATATAACCATACAAGGCCTTCGGAAGTCTAAGTTCTGAGGCATAAGAACATCCGGTCTGTTCTTAAACCTTGCTACATTCGGTAACTTATAAAGCGAACAACTCTACTCAATTCACACACTTTGAACAATCGCATTAGCCATGAACAATTTCAGTCGATCCTTGCCAGCGTCAGATTCGACCCACGTCACGGCGCCTACAACTATCAACATCAAAGAACTCTTGTAATTGACTGGAGCAACCCGTTCCGCACCAATGACGATGCTGTGATTAAGGCCTGTACTACACAAGTGCTATACTTATTGCGTAGGACTCGATTAATATGTCCTCGGAGTTGTTCGAAGTTACTGGTTATAACGCAAAACTTAGTATCTTATTCGGATGTAATATCAATTGTTTTCAAATGGAGTGATGTTAACTCGAGATGATTAAACGTCCGCCCGTGGGGTGCCAGGCTAGAATGTCACCCCCCATCTCTACCAGTGGGTGCTAGTTGTTATTTACATAAGTACCAGTAGGTGGGCAGCAGCGCTTTCTGAGGAACTGATATTTTACACTGCGATCCCCAAGACGCATACCAAGCCTGGGGATTATGGAAACCCCCCTATAATGGGGGAGGCTGTGTTCAGCAGTGGACAATCCGGCTGATACAGTACAGTACATCGAGATGACACTATCTGGACAATTAGTGCTAAGAACTGTATAAGATTTCCTCTATAATCTTAGATTGTACCGAACATCTTAAACTTTTGGAAAGTATGACAGCTTTCTGTCGAACGCTTCTAAACCGACGAATTGTATGTATTATATATTATAATATTTGTAATGTTTCATATTTCTCGGCTGTAAAAAGGTCCGTATCCCTCAAAGCCAGCAGGCTTATATTTAATTAAAATAACATTGCTGTAAAGATTACGTCCGCCAATTATATTTGCAGATACACTGAGCAATTGAAACTGAAAATTTCTATAGGAAGACTACGCTGGTCACTCCGGCCCATTTTTTTAGTACTTAAGTCACCATCGCCAGATAACTGGATGCCTACTGAACAATAGCGTCAATATTATAGCACCCATCATCAAGGACTTCTGCTCAAAAGGTTCTTTTTTTCCTTATCATTGTACTTAGTCTTAGTGTTGTACGTAGTCTTCTAATATAAAGTCGTCGCTTTATGTGTAAAATCGAATTCCCTATAGATGCCAAGAATTGCTGCCAAAGCAAAAGAAAAAAGTAATGTAATTAAACTAAAGATAAACATCCCTCAAATATCTCCCTGCAGAGTCAAATGGAGCACAAAATCAGCCGTTTCACCCACCGAAGCACGTCCGAAGATCAGCCGTTATTGAGTTCGGATATAGAGCCATTTGGAGAGAAGCCGTGCGTCCGATCTACAAATACTTTGCATTACAAATCGGTAGGCAGTTCTTTTTGCGATTTGATTCCAAACTCCCCCCCAACTTATATTTGTAAAAGCAGTAAGAAACATTGGTACAAACCATATTTGTAGGTGCCGTTTCGCTACCAATGATATTCTTCCTAATACGAGTTAATATATAAGTTACTAATTTTCTATATGGTAAAATTTTCATGCAATAATAAATAATGTGTATGGTAAAATTCAAATATATTTCAAATTAAGATTATTAATGTTAATGTTGTCTTAGGTTTTCGCGATTAGGTTTTATTAATGTTGTTGGTTTTTGTAAATGATAAACAGAGTAAAGAAAAGTCTTCTCTTTTTTTTCATATTCATGTTTACTATAAAGCAAATTTTCATCAAGATTTAAATACTTCTAAAAACGAACATAGCTAGTCTATATATTATATTATTAGTAGAGTAAGCTAGCAATACTGGCTAGAGACAACACTACGACATACGCGAGAGTGGATGAAGTGCTCGTTGGCGTTCAAAAAATTATATCGTAGTAAGGAATACACATAAGTGCGTTCTGGGTTGCGGGAGCGATTTTTCTTGGGTGGAAGGATTTTATTTAAATCTTAAATTTGTAGTTATCATCAGTTACTTATATATCATATACTTCGTGCGTCAATGACCAACAGATAAATAGTCAATAGATAGATTTCGCACAGAGATAGCATAAATAGAGCTATTTATTTCGATTTAAAACGTAGATCTCGGGTATCGAGTGATGATAAAATTCTACAAAAAACAAATTCTAGATCGCATGAGTTCAAAGGATTCCAGGTTTTTTCTTTTTCCGGTTTTCAATAATCGGGAGTTGCGTTACTGTTTATATTTAAGTATTGGAGTCCCAATTGCCAGTTTGATTGCTGTTTTAATGCCTCCACGGCTTCTTTCAGGAAATTATCCCGTGAAGATTATGATAAACTTCTAATATTGGGGCGTTGGAATAAAAAGGAATTGTTAATGAGCATCTCGCACTTGGCAGCTATCACCTGCCTGACTTTAATGGCTCAATTTTACAGCGATTGCACTTAATTCGCTGTGAATATAATTAGATATTTTTTGAATAAATTGAACGTTTTTTTTTTCGCTGAGAAGTTGTAAGACTGCTTTTTGCATGCTCCAATTTAAAATTTGTCACCAAGCAGCTAACGTTGCGACAGCTGTCCTTGAGTGTCAGTTCTCATACTAGGACTAGCATTTCTAATTTAGCTAGAGAATATTTTAGTTAAGATATTGATCAAGGGCTAGCTTACAAATTATATAAAGAAGACCGTGTATCAACGGATAAAACGTGTATTTACGGATAATCCATTTTAACGTAAGAGATATCGTTAGATTCTTCTTGATTTGCTAGTAACACTAGGTACATAAAAAAAAACAAACTGGAAGGTTTTCGACGCCATATTTTTAGATACTTATTATTTTCGTCCAATCCCATCGATTGTGGCAGCAAAATGAAGGGATTTAAAAAACGATTCCAAATATTTACATAACTTGTAGTTTTATTTCTATGAAATGGTAAAACATTCAACGAAAATAAATAATTTGCTGTCGGGTTTTATACTTTTTTAATTAATTTATATTTGTTTTGGCAGTGGAAATAGACAATATTGATTAACAACCCCTAAAAATATAACTTAATATTTAAATGTAAATAACTTGTAAAGCATTTTTCCAAATTTCACCGTTTAGATAGATGAGCTTAACGTCAATAATTGGGTGTTTAGAAGTAAAACTCGGTTACGCTTGAACTTCGTTCAGTTTATATTAGTGGAATCCAAACAAGAGCTCCTAAACTAAGTTTAGTTTTAACATATCGCGTTCAGATTCAACAGTGAAATCGGTCCGTCAGAGACAACAATTTGACCTCATTGGCTTTTTTTTTACATCTTACATGTTTTTTTATGCTTGATATGTTAGCCTTTGACCACTATCTCACATGATAGTAAGTGATGAGATCAAAGATGTTGTTCAGGCTAACCTAGAATTACTAGCTCTCAAGGACACAAGGACATGTTAACTTTTAACTGCTATTTTACTTGTTGCAAGTCGGCAAGCCATATAATGGGAAATGTCCTCTCCTAACATTAATAGAATATGCCGTCAATAAGTTCCACACAACAGCAAAATAACCAAACACGCGCATCTCGATCAAAATTCATAAAAGCGTAAAAGATCATCTTCATTTGCAGAAAGAGACAACGACCCCATCGAACCACAGTTTCAACAACATTTTCTATAGAAGCTACCGATAGAGAATATTTAAAACAGAGATGCTTCGGGTGCAAATAATGAAATTATACCTTTAAGGGTGGGGTGGAGGAGGGGTCCTTCCTTTTCTCTGTTTGTTTATACGTTATTTATCGGAGATCGGAGACCGTATAGATTATCATCAAAAGCCGTACATACGGCCTCGTTAAAATTGAATGGGCTCGGGTAATGAGATCGAATTGCACGACGTTTTTAATACGGACGTTTTAATAAATGGAGCAGTTGAAAGCATTGAATATTGCTTTGAAGATTATTTATTTGGAATTCCAGTTGTAATTGCTTTTCAGGAAAAAATTTAGAGAGTTTGAAGTCTGCAGGTACGAAATATACATTCTATGTTTTTCTTTTAGGGGGTGCCGGGCTACAATTGCACCGAAAGGAAAAATACTACAAAGTGGGCAGCAGCGTTTACTAATCAACTCCATCTTACACTGCGATCTCCAAGACGCTTGCCAATCGTGGAGTTTATGGAAAATCCCCTCCTTCTAATGGGCTTTTATTCAACTGTGGATATTCAGGCCTTCGATGATAGTTTGATGTTTTTGTAGGTTTTCGCATGAGAATAGAAGATTCTAGTACTAACTACTAAGTATATTTATAGTCTGCCCGTTCGTCCTAACTTTAAAGGACTGTATCTTAAACAGAAATAGGGCGCCCGTCTATTTTTTCGCAGAATGTGTCGAAGTCAAAGTGGATATTAATTATTCAATTTAGGCGATTACGACGCTCTTATGAAGGTCAATTAAAAATTTCAATATTGATATATTTTACATAGTACAGCCACGTTCAGAAAAAGAAATTATAAAGCCACTGACTGATACAAGAACTGGCAAGAAACTCAGGGCCATTCTCATAAACGACGTGTGTTTTTGTTTATGCATATTGAGAAACTTAAAATTTTTCGTATAGCTAATGTTGTTAAAATCTAAACTGGAGCTCTGAACTTATTTTAGTTCGAACTGATCGCATATACATTATATTTTTTTTTGCTTTACGTGGCATTACAATGTAGAATATTTCAATATTAAAATTTGTAATTGAGCTTCATAAGAGCGTCATAGACGACTAAGTTGAATAAATTTAACCTTGACTTTAGCGCACAAAGACAACTGCCGAAACATACCGTTTGATGCTTGACGACCATCTTTTCAATTTGAGGGTATTCGCATAATGACCCTGTTTTCAAACAAAAGGTTGGATACTTGTCCCACACCAGAAACGTGTGTAATCAATGTTTTTTTTATTTTGCTCTATTGTAAAATCACTAATACCATAATCACACTAAAGGTGTAAGTTACACCTTTAGTGTGATTATGGTACAATCTCATGTACGAGAGCTTCAGACCAAAACCTTGTATCATTATTTTACAGCCAAACCCGCATGATTATGAACCTGTCTATGTCTGGCAGTTACGGTCAGAAAAGTAGCAGCTTTTCACAGAAGCTTATTTCTGTGAAGTAAAAATATATATAAATGGACGGTAATATCATGAAATGGGTCACATTTGATAGATATAGATTTTGTCATATAATCACAAATATATATATTTTTAGACATTTTTAGCGTATTATGAGTCGTATTGCATTTTCAAAAATGTCAATAAATTAAAACAAACTCTTTTACATAAATAAGGGATTTATAAAAATATTTTTTATGGCCGCCAAAAGTACTAAAGTACTATTTTCAGACATTTTCATGTAACCTATAATATCAGAAACACTCAAATTTATCTAAGGGATATATTTTGCGTATTAAATTTGTCTGACTTAAAGTACTATGCTAAAACTGATATTAATTTGTTTAACATTTGCACATATTATGTTAAAAGTTTTCAAATGGAATGCGGTATCTATGTTTAAAGCAATAGATAGAATAATAAATAAAATTTTAAATTTCTAACGAGTTTAGTATTTGTGAGAGACCACTAAACAAAAATGGTCCAATATAGTGTTTACTGTATAGGTACAATGAGTTATAAACGTAGGCAACCCGCATGGTTCAAAAAAGTATTCTTTTTAACAGATTTCCAAAAAAGGAGTAGGTCTTTAAATCGAATGTATTGTTTTTTTGTGTGTGTGTTTGTTACGCGACTACTGATGAGTATTTTTATGTTGGGTACAGTATCTCTTCGATTTGTTGCAATTTCAATTTCATCACCATCGGTCTAGTATAGAAAATCAATGACATGAAATGCCATCGATTTTAATTATCACCTTATCAATAAAGTTACTAAGTGGCCAGCTCTCCAGAAATATTACAATCGTGCTATAATTAGAGATATCTCTATGATGCATATGGAAGCAAAATGCAATAGTATAATATACTCTTTGGTGGTTGGATGAGAGTATTCAACTTGCACACCGTACAAGAGTTAGCCAAATAAAGAAATTGTCAAAAGCAAAAATGGTCCTCCTTAGAACTGGCGTTATAACGAAATGGTCGAATCCAGAAATAGTCACGCCAAGAAAAAGACAAATTAAGATGTGGTCCCCAAACGTCAAACTCTATTTTACGTTACAGTCAATTAACTGAAAGAAGTGTTTGCTTAACTGGATGATTTGATAGTAATTGATACTCTTGTCAATGGTTAGAAATATTTTAGGCGAGTGCCTATAATCTTGTCAGAAGTATGTATCAATAAACAAGTGAAAAAATAAAAAAAATAAAAATAATGAATAGATTCAGGCGTTACTTTGCGGAAATCTATATTTAATAATAACAATCATTTTTAAAATATTTTAAGAAAACACTTAAAAATTGTAAAAAAAAATCTAGTCACAATTCGGCCTAATTTTCGTAATACTACTCGAGATTTCTCGATCGTGTGCTCGTAGAGTCAAGACCTCCTGAGGATGCTTCGTGTAGAAGCGATACGCGTCGAAAATTCTTCCGATTTGGCTGCGTGCCGTTTGTGACGTCACGTCGGCTTAACAGGAAATTAGGCGGAATTGTCACTAGATATATATAATTTTTATAAAGATTTTTAAGTGTTTTATTAAATAATTAATTCGATGTTTTCTTAAAATACTTTAAAAATATTTGTTATTCTTTTTATTTGTCTACTAAGGATTTCATTGTCGGAAAAACTAAATAACTATCCAATCCGGGGATCAAACCCAGGGCCTCGATATTCCAAATCAGCGTTATTCATTTTCTACCAACGAGTAGAGCAATATTTACTTTTTTAATTTATACAAATAATTAAATAAATCGTTAAATATATCTAATCGCTTTATCTTTGTAGACATGTTTTGGATTACGATCTAGTACTTAACCTTAAGTAAATTTTTGTGTATCTGTAATCATTGTAATTTGTGTTGTATACGAAATTAATAGATCAATTAATTTATCAATTAATTTTGTCAATATTACTTTTACTAAAAACAATAACTTTAAGAAAACATATTATTATTTTAGGAAAACATTTAAAAAATTATAAATATATATCTATGATCTGACAATTTTTCCTGTTATGACGTTACTAAACCGGAAGAATTTTCGACGCGTTTCGATTCTACACGAAGCATTCTCAGGAGGTCTTGATTCTTAGAGCGCACGATCGGGAAACATGATTTAATAATGATTTCCACAGAGTAACACCTGAATCTATGAATTTTATACGTGTCGTAAGAGGCTACTAAGGGTAACACTCCACAAGGTGGGCAGCAGCGCTTTCTGAAGAGGAACTGATATCTCACACTGCGATCCCCAAGACACCTGCTAAGCGTGGGGATTATTGGAAACCTCTCCATGATGGGGTAGGCTGTCTTCAACAGTGGACAATCCGGCTGATACAGTACTATTAAGGAACCCTAGGCATCCAACCTTATTAATCACTATCTGAAACTACAAACTTTTTACCTTTTTTTGTCAATAATTACCGTCAAAACCAAACCATCTTTACAAGACCCACGCGGAACCACATATAATACAATAGTTTCTATGAGGAAATGACAACTAACCTGTTTAACTGTTGGTTTTATCTGTGGCTCTACATAGCTCTGCATAGATCTCATAAGACTGCCGCGCAGTCCTCGATCCGGAAACCAGCCCCCAGTTTCAGGGGTGTCATTAATGAAGATAGCCCCAGGGCTGATCGAGGTTACAGGGGCACAGAGGGTGATTTTTAATGGCTATTATTTTTTTTCTCTCGAAGATTGCAAATTCGCTGTATCATTAACTGTTGTAAAGCTTGAGGCCCTGTTTCATTTTTTTATCAGAAAATGTTATAATTTGCCATAAGGCACTATTACTAAGGAGATCTTAAACACGATAAGCGTTTCTTATTTATGGAATTGTTCTTCTTACTTATAATCCTCTTATACTTAGCATCTACGGTCAATAAAATGTATTTTTTAAGTACTCAAAGGAAGATATGTTGCAAAAAGTTTTGACTTCGATAGTAGGTTTCGCACGGACGGTTTGTTGTTAGTTAGCCGTATCTTTTCTAAACACAGCAATTACTTAGTCGTATTTGAATATTACTCTGATATTAGCTGTAAGAGATGGATACATCTTCACGTTGAAAGCTAAATATAACAAGTATAATATATAAATAAAAAAAGTAAAAAACACGTTAAGCGTTACGCGTTAAGCGTTAACGTACACGTTAAGCGTTTTATCGTTCCATTTATGATAAAACTGCAAGTTATATATATTTATGAAATCACTTTTTAATGCCCTTCATTTTGATGCCCGATGGGTTTGGAAGAAAAAGAAATATTTTTCGCATAATAACCAGTAGAAACCGCCGTTTTTTTTTATGTACCTAGTGTCATTTGACAAATCTAATGATATATCATACATTAAAATCATTAGGCCATTAAGAAGTTATGATGGAATAATAAAACACAAAAACAAAATAAATAAATTTGATAGTCAAAAATCATATATCATCTGTCTTTTCTTATTAAATAATGGTATAAGTAGTTTTCGTGCGTAAATAGGTTCGCCCTGAAATCTGACATCTATGCTAGTATAATTTTTATTCAATAAAATACTTAAGTGTATTATAATAAAAACTTCATTGAAATGGCTGGGTAACGTAGCTGGGTCGTTTCTGACGTCACATAGGCGTGCTTAAGCTAATGTTTACACTTGTTATTAACCTAAATAATCATTAATTCTAACTAAATTGCAAACTTTGCACCATTGCCTAATAATCAGGTGCGTATACAAAATTAAATTATATATAAAAAAAATTACGCGTGCTTCAAATTTTGCCATTTGTTGTAATTTTGTAGTACCTACTTAACTACCTAATCTTTCGACGCAACAATTGATGTGGAACCAACGGAGATAGCGATAAGTCTAAGGGATCAGATACTGACACCGGCCACGCGTCAGCAACTTTGTTTGTACCCCCCCCCCCGATTTTTTCCATAACATTATCAAAATTACGCTTCCCCCCTCGGTGTTGTCGCACCTTAATGAGCTTCTCCCTACTGTCTCCCGATTTTATAACTGCCGATAGCGGGGCAACATTGAATAATTGTTGTAATTTGGGACGCTGGTTACGGGAAAAACACGATACTCGACAGTTTTTATTACGTATCGTGAAAGAGATAGGGACTGTTTGGCGTAGTAACTGTCACCGACACTGTGGTATTGGTCGGTAAGGGTTTATTGTTTGGCAAGTTGACGGTAATGAAGTGTGACGCGATGGGGTGTCTTGTAAGACTTCGTGTTTTTTGTCAAACGTCAATAAAGCATTTGACAACTAATGTTAAATATAATTCTACAAATTATTAAAATACTACACGGGTATTTTAATCATTTGTAAAAGTGTAATAAAACGTTATTATAATTAATGCAATTTTAAAATCTACAAAAACGTTTGCGTTACCTTCTTTAAAAGTACAACAAAAGTCTTTCAACAATTTTAATATTGTTATGTTTGCAATAACGCCTGCTATGCGGAGTACATTACAAAATCACAAATATACGACTGGAAAAATCTAAGTCATGTGCAGAATCCATCCTAATACGATGGTTAAAGAACGATAGAAAAGATTTGAGTTATGACGTCATGTCATGTTAGCTCAATTGGTTAGAGCATACCCCGGCTCAAGGGGTGGATGGACGCGGGTTCGAATCCCGCACATGACTTAGATTTTTCCTGTCGTATATTTGTGATTTTGTAGTCTTTCAAGAAATTTAGTTAAATTAGAGGAGATCCTCAACGTATTACAAAAGTCAACGCGCATTATGTCAGAATCGTAAAATGTATGTGTCGTATAGTAATATTTGCAAATAGTCAATAGTCGCCTGCGGAATGCAATTCTGACTTCTTCAGAGAAAGATCAATACGAATTGTTCTTGATGGGTGTTCGTCCAATCAATTTGCACTGTGACCTACCGGTCACTTCAGCAAGAGTCCGTCTATTGGTACCACCGCAGTGTCAGAGTCTGCCTTGAAACATTAATGTGCAAATTGAAAGTAGTGTGCACCACACACAGATTGTCACAATTATAATAATAGCCACGACTCGCGGTTTCAGCCGCGTATAGAATGATGAAAAGTAATGATGATCATGATGAAAATTATCACATGTGTTAATCGGTTCAGCCATTTCAGTGTGAAAGAGTACGTACGTACAAACATACATACTCTCGTTCTCGCACACTCACAAACTATAGTATTAATAATTTTTTTTAGTAAATACTCACTAAAAGAAAAATATACTCGTGGTCCGTACTCTTGGTTTATTTTTGTTAAATTTATTCATTTTGAGGTTTCAGATCATTCTCTAACTTATAAATATTCATCCTGAACGGAAGGTAGCCTAGTGTTAGTTAAAATATCTTAAAGCTAATGTGAGTCCATAATTATATACGAGTATATATATATAGTTAGTTAATTTATTACTTTATACATGTAGTTTGCCGTTGAAGGGCCGGCCACAGATTCCGGCGATGCCCTAGATGTTTTAATAAGAGCCTCCACGACCTCTTCGTTTCTGTTTCGTATAGCCATTTTCAGGTTGTAGTCGACTATGTTTTTTTAGTGAACCTCCGTTGCCCGCCTGACGAATCCTCCGATGGCGTCGGAGCTGTCGTCGGTATTATTAATAACATTCGTATGATTAAGAATTGGGATAGCAATATCATAACAATACACGTAATAAAGCCCCACCTACGCGGCAAATGAGACATATCATGTATCTTATAATAGGATCGCATCATTTCGCGTACCTCGCGAGTTTTAAAAGAGACGTGCTCAATCTGAGTAAATATTACGCCACTAATAAGCCACTTGTAAATTTTACCCTCATATATGAAAAAAATATGAACCGTGTAAAATTTCACATATAATTATATTGAAGGATATAATTTCAGTGTATATTGAGTGAAATGTCTATTTCAGAGTTTATATTTCTTTCTAGAAACACATGATAGGAATGTTATTCGTAACATGAAAATATAACGTCTACATGTTCCCGAAATGAGTAGGTAATATTAATATTGTTAGGTTTGCAATAACGCCTACTATGCGGATTACATATATGCTATGGAGAGCATACCCCTTGGGTGGATGGACGCGGGTTCGAATCCCGCACATGACTTAAATTTTTCCTATCGTATATTTGTGATTTTGTAATGAGTAGGTAATGTGAACACATTTACATATAACCAACATTTTGTATGTTGTGTTAAGTCTCGTTATAGGTATTTAGTCGACACAGTTCAATAATCCAGACTGGTATTGTAAATTTAGTGTTGGACAATCTGTACTGTACCGTTTGCCATAATCCCAACGCTTGGCAGGTGTCTTGGGGATCGCAGTACAAGATCCGAATCTTCCGGTATTTTACCTTTAGTCGATTACTTCTTACGACACCCACAGGTGGCATTGGGTAGGATGACATTTAAAAAAAAAGTTGGAACATCGAATAAGCGGGAATCAAACCCGTTGATGAAACTAAATTTGTATGGAAAGCGGTAAAAAGACACGTCCCTAAATATTGCTCCTTTTTGCCTTTTGGAAACGGAAGTCTAAAAAGATATACCTTGACCCACATTGCTAAAAAAAACTCTACACCGCACTTTTATCGCGTACCAAAGCATAATAAATGAAACAGCAGCATGCCCGGCGCGGGAATTGATCCCACGTCCATAAACATTTCAATAGCGGTGGCCCGTGTTCGTGGGGAGATCGAATGGCGGACGTCGAGGAATGTGCAGAGTATTAACTCGATAAACAAGGTAAAGGCAAACTAGGATTACCTACTTCAGGAGTGGAATTTATGTAGCACTTTTTTTTTACATTGTTAGCTGATAGGCTAGCCTTTGACCTATCTTACAGGATCGTAAGTGATGATATGGTCGAAGATGTTGTTCAGGCTAACTTAGAATAACTGGGTCTCAACTCAAGGACAGCTGGCGGTACATACCCTTAGGTGATTGGCGACAAATTTTCTACTTGAGGGTGGTAGCTAGCCAGGCGGGCAGGTCATTTTCGTACACCTCTTTTAACCCACTTCTATTACACTTTTATTTTTATAAATAATAAAAATAAAAGTGGGTTTTTGATAATTGAGACTCTCATATTTGTTTATTATATTTAAATACTGTTTTATTTTAATTTGTATCAATATGACTATCACTGGTCGAAATAAATGAAATTATTATTATTATTTAACCCTTACTACTTCAGAAGAATTATATGGGAGGGTGTCATTGTAGCTCTGCACTGCACAGGAGTAATAAATACTTATAAAATAAGGTAAATAATAGTATTGGATACTAACGAACACTAAGACTCTGAAAACTACCCTTTGCCAGTATGCATATCTAGAGCAACCTCCAGCACGGAGCTGATTAGCTAGCCTTTTGAGACAAGAGAAGAAAACTGGCTTTTAGGATTAGCTGCCGAAATACACTTTTAGGTGATTGGTGTCAAGTTTTATACTTAAGTTTGGTAGATAGACATACAAGCAGTTGAAAAATGGACTAAAACCATGCAAACTGTATAAAATGGGGTAGCGGGAGGTGTCTAGTCAGTAATCACAGTTTCGCATTTTGAAGCAATGATGGCCGAGCGGTAATAGCTATAGACTGCCGCAGGTCCCTGGTTCGATTCCTACCGCCGGCTTGAGCTTTACTGCAAGGTGGAAGGGCATTTTGCGATTGCCCGCCTGGCTAGCTACCTCTCAAGTATAAAATCTGTGGCCAAGCACCTAACGGTGTGTTCCGGCAGCATTCCTTGAGTGAAATTACAGGCACATGAGACTTAACAACTATGTCTCAAGGTGACGGGCGCAGTGCAATTCGTCACTTGTGATGAAATGCATCTGTTCTAGGAAGAGGGTAGTCCGCTTAACATCAGGTGTGCCTCGAGAATGCGACACAATAACATTAAAAAAAAACACATTTCACCACATATGTTATGGTCCTATGTCATCTATTATTAATATGTTCCTATGTCATCTAGACAGTAAACACTATATGATACTAAAAAAATATATTATAGTTTCAATTTAATTAGTCGTAGCATATATACTATATTTTTTAAGAAGACTACTTCCAAAGTATTATCGACATCTTCACCAAAAAAGCGAAACAAAAGTAATCTATGTTAGGCCCCGTTTTCAGCCGATATGTATGCAGATGGAATTATTGCCGACGTCGAGAGACGGTGTTAAATAAAACGAGAACTAGTGATGGGCACGGGTAAACACTGTCTTGAATATTTTCAAGACTTTTCATTCAAGAATTCAATTAAACAACAATATGAAATTATGGACTTCATAATATTTTTATTTTTGCAGTAACGCATGCTCTGTGGATGCTTATTGAAATGTTATCTGCAGAGCATTCGTTATTGCAAAAATAAAAATATTAAATTAGAAGAATGCGTCATCATTAAAAAGTTTAAAGCTAAATTACAAAATTAGTCTTGCTTGTACTACAACGTAAGTTTATATATATTTACTACTACGATACTATAACTAGTACGACGGTTAAAGAGAGGAAAAATTGGAGTTATGAGTCATTGACATGTTAGCTGAGTCAGTCAGGGCATACCCGGCAATAGGGATGGATGCCACGTGTTCGAATCTCGCACATGACTATATTTTTTCCCCTCGTTTTGTAATTTTGTTATGGAATTCTTAAATTTGGAAAAAAAGAAACTCAAAATAATCTTTGTTTTTAAGTAAGTGAACCATTTCCCATTACTTTAACAAGGAACAATAAATTTGGTTTTGAGTAATAACAGCAAAGATTTATGAAACATAAATTTCTTGAAATAAAGGAGGTTTTTTTTTTATATTTCCATATCCCATCAACAATTAGTGGTATTTGGTCTGCAAATGTTAATACGAGGGCTGCACTAAAAGTATCGGGAATGGAACATTTCCACTGTTCCTGTCATATTAAAATCTTTTTAATTGAAAACTCCTTGGTTTTAAAAATCGAATACCATTTATTTATTTAAAAAAAGATTTTAGGTCTTGTCACAAGGTTTTGTCAAACTTGTTTAGTCGTTGAGAAAATGGAATTGACTCGAGAAAATTCAAGAGCAATGATTTATTATGACTTTCGAAGTGGTTTAACACAAAAACAGTGTGTTGACCGGATGATTTCTGCATGTGGTGATGAAGCCCCATCCAAAACCACAATTTATCGCTGGTTTGCTGAATTTCAAGGTGGACGTGTCAAGCTCAGTGATGATCCCCGTCAAGGTCGTCCAAAAACTGCAGTCACCCAAGAAAACGTTGATGCTGTGCGTAAGCTGATTGAGGAAGATCGACATGTGACATACCGCGAAATTCCGGCAACTTTAGACATTGGCATGAGTCAAATACAAATAATCTTGCATGAACAATTAGGTGTAAAAAAGTTGTTTTCCCGATGGATACCGCATTCGCTCTGTGAAGAGCAAAAAGCGGCTCGCGTTACTTGATGCGTCAGAACTCTCGAAAGATTCCACGCAGGATCCTCAAATGTTGTATACAACATCGTATCAGGTGACGAATCCTGGATATACGCGTACGAACCCGAAACAAAAAACCAGTCACGAGTTTGGGTGTTCGAAAATGAGTTAGAGCCAACATAAATTGTTCGTTCACGGAGTGTTGCAAAAAAAATTGTGGCCACGTTTGTCTCCAAAACCGGCCATGTGGCGACTATTCCTCTTGAGGGACAAAGAACGGTTAATGCAGAATGGTATGCTAGCATTTGTTTGCCACAGGTCGTTTCTGAACTCCGTAAAGAGAACTGCAACCGCCGCATCATCCTTCATCACGACAATGCGAGTTCTCACACCGCGCACAGAACAAACGAGTTTTTAGAGCAAGAAAATATAGAATTATTAGACCATCCGCCGTACAGCCCCGACCTAAGCCCTAATGATTTCTATCATCATCATCATCATCATCAGCCGGAAGACGTCCACTGTTGAACAAAGGCCTCCCCCATAGAACGCCAGAAAGAACGGCTATTAGCCGCTTGTAACCATTGGCTACCCGCGACTTTAACGATGTCGTCAGTCCACCTAGTGGGTGTTCTGATGATTTCTATACTTTCCCTAAAATAAAGAATAAATTGCGTGGTCAAAGATTTTCATCACCTGAAGAAGCTGTAGACGCCTACAAAACGGCCATTTTGGATACCCCAGCTTCTGAATGCAATTGTTGCTTCAATGATTGGTTCCATCGTAAAATGTGTGAAATTTCGCGGAGAATACTTCGAAAAGCAATAAATACATTTTAAATAGTAATGTTGTGTTACTTCGTTGATTCCCGAAAATTTCAGTGCCGCCCTCGTATCCTATATTGATATAAAAATACACATAGTCATGGTGTAGAACGTGAGGCAAATAAAATTTAATTTTACAATATATGATTTTAAGTATAATAATGCAAACCGAATATTAATAGCAAAAGAAAAGTAAGTTTACTACGATTTTTTATTTATTAAAGAATAAAGCATTTATTTGCTCATATTTCTCCTTTGTATTTCACTTCGTCCACCCAAAAAAGGTAATTTATAGTTTCCTGTAGTTCATGTGTGTGGAACAGGGGATTTTATTTTCCCTGTAGTTTATCTAGATGGATCATGACAGCAATTATGATAGGTGTATCAATAAACATTATAAAAAAATAAGACCAAGACTAATAAACTTGTTCCCATCACTAATCCGAACGTGGTCGGGCTCGAACAGCCACGGCCGGATTACTGCCAGTGATGAAAAAGGGAAAATCATTTATTTTATTACCTGTGGAAAAATAATAAGAGTTCGACCCTGGCTTCGGCAGGACTATGAATTAAAATTAGGAGGATATTTTCACCTTTGGCAGGGTATCTTTGGGAGGGGGATTAGCATTTCTTTGCTGTTTTTATGCCGAGTTTGCAATAGGAATCTTTGGTTGGTATTTAAAAAAAGAAAGTTTGCAATTATATAAATTTATCAAAAATAAATATATAATTAGTTTATTTCGTATAATGTATTTTGAGGAAGACACATATCAGCATCTAATTCATAATAATAGAAAATTATTGTTATCTTGTGAATATATTCGAAGCCGATCCTCAAATATATGTTAAGGCATATTGGAGAACACATTTTTGAATTAATTGAGTGTAACTTAGAAACTTCTCGATCGATGTTGATGAAATTTATATGGGAACAACTAGGAAGTTATATTCTACCTAACCAACAACGTGAAAAATATCATCAAGATTCGATGAATCATAAAATAGTAACGTCATAAATAAAATAAAATAAGCGATAATTGAAAACCACCCTCCTTTTTTTGATTAGTTAAGAATATTAAAATTTTTTTTTAGTGATAATATGCCCTAGTATTCTGTCATCTATGATATGCCATTAGGCAGTATTATCAGTAAATATCAGTGGACATCTTATAGAAGATCTAAAGTCTGAGCCACAACACGGTGTCTGTTGTTTATTGCAGATCGGTAAGTCTTTGAATATAATCTCACCTGATGGTAAGTATGTGGTTGGTAGGTGTTAACAGGCTTAACCTAGAATTACTGGCTCTCCAGGACAGTGACGTCATATTATGAAAATGTTTAGGTAAATAAACTAAAGCACTACTTATTTCGATACTTTTAGCATAAAACTAAATATCAACTCAAAATTCACTCGAACATTTCGATGGCATAAGACAATATTGAAACAAATTAGGAACTGTCTACGAGGCGTCATAACTTCTTTGGGAGCAACTGCTGTAGGCGCCACGACACTCACCCTGATTTACGTAATACTGATAAGGTTCTCCTACTAGAATTTTTCAATACAGTACCAGCTACTTCGGAATATGGAACAGTCCTCAGTGCATGCTCAATGAAAAATTACCGATGATAATTAAAACAAGTCTGACCACCTGCTACCTTATAAGCAATAAAACTAGATTTAATTCTCACTGCCCACCTATTTACATGAGACTTAAAACTGACGAAATTAAAGCGTTTATACGCCTACCATTTCGGGGATAACGTCGTCAGCAGGAAGATTTCCACTGTTGAACATAAGTCTCCTCCATTGAACGCCACAATGAAAGATTTTTACCATCTGCATCAAAGGGCCATATCCAATTTTACGATGTTGTCGGTCAACCAGGTGCACGACGTCTTTAGGGATATACATGCTGTGTACATCTTTGTCCGGTAAATTATTTTAAGGGAGTGATTAAAAATCAATTTTATTCATTATATTATAAACAAAACTTTCTAAAATTCTCCATCAGACAAGTATAATGGGTTAAGCCTTACAATCGAAGCCGAACCAAAACGTCCTCCTGCACAGTCGAACAAATTCGTCCTACATTATAGTTGCCATAATCCCTATGCTTGGCAGGCGTCTTACGATCACAGTGTAAGATGGTAGTTCTTCAGAAGGCACTGCTGCCCACCTTCTGTAATTTTTCCTTTATCAGCTCTGCAACTCCTAGGAAGGGTGCAATTATAGACCCGCGCCCTACGTTACAATGTTTTTCAATTATTAAACGAATTGAAACAAAACAAGATCTCGTACCTTCGTACGTTACAATAAACATTATATATTTTTATAACATCTTCCTGCGTTCCCGCACCACGCACCGAGATGATTATCGATTGAGATGCTCAGTTTACAAGTCTGATAATGTGATGCCGCTGCGTACAGGCAGGTGAGATGGGATGTGTTGAGCGCTGATACAACTGTGACAAAGATAACTTTGGTGTGACAATGTAAGAATCTAACACTTTGTTTTTTTTAACGGCGGTATGCCTTTATTAACAAAATACTACGAACTCTATATACATATAAATAAAAAAAATTATAAATAACTTTATATATATACTAGCTGACCCGGCAAACGTTGTCTTGCCATATAAATAATTTAAAAAATAAGGGTTGATCGTAGAAGGGTGAAAATTGAGGATTGTATGTATTTTTGTATGTTGTATCATAAAAAAATAGAAATTAAAAATTTTGTCAAAAAAATAAAAATAAAAATTTTGGCGTGGACTACCCCTAACATTTAGGGGGATTAAAAATAGATGTTGGCCGATTGTCATAGATACCGGATAAGCACAAAAAAATTCATCAAAATAGTTAAGCCGTTTCGGAGGAGTATGGCAACGAAAACTGTGACACGAGAATTTTATATATAAGATATACACTTTGTTAAACGTGTTAGCCATGACGAGATAAGAGGACGACGCTTACATCGATGGGCTTTCGGTCCATATTATATAAATAAATTATGTATGTAATTTATAGAGAAAATATGCATATATGAAATAAGATGTATTTAAAACTCTCAGCATTACCATGTAGTTGTTGATAAGAATCATGACATTTTTTATGTATGTTTGATCTTAAAAAACTAACAATCGATCGAACAGAGCTGGAATGAAGCGAGACATTAATTGCAAGCCGTTTTTTATGGGATTGTGACAGAACTAGCACGAGGCTCACCTGATGTTAAGCGGTAACTTCTGCCTATAACAGATGCAATTCGTCAGAAGTAAACTAACAGCACTGCACCCTTCACCCTGACACATAGAGTTTAAAGGCTCATGTGTCTGTAATTCTATTGGCTCTCTAGGACTACTGCCGGAACACACTGTTAGGTGCTTGGTACCAGAATTTCTACTTGAGTGTGGAAGCTACCCACTCAGTAGTAATGCCACTAGCGGTTAAGCTAAAGCCGTCGGTGGGGATCGAACCATGAACCTGCGGCACGGCCGGCAGTCTATATCTATTACCGGTCGGCTATCAATACTTCATAAGATTGCATATATTGCGGCATTAAAATATGAATGCATCTGAGTACAACGAAGCTCGGATCTATTGAATTTGTAAGTCAGTTAATTTTGCTTATAACTTGGACGATTCAGTAAATACGCAAGAATGCTTATCGTCAGCTGCCAAGTCTTTTAAACAAGGCTTACAAATCAGTGTAAGAATTTCTTCAAACATAATCGTCATAATCGCAGCTTTTATCGATGCTTTTTACTGACTTTCAACAAAAAATACATGCTCTCAATTGACTACCAAAAATAAGTAACACTAGGATATTGGCTTCAATTGAGACTAATGTTTATAATATTGAATAAATAAAAATCAACAACAAGTTACATATATACGACTTACGATATCAACAACTCTGCATACTTCAAATGCGTTCCCCGAACGCGCGTTTTTCGCTGGGTATTATCAATTATTAAACATCAGCATGGAAATAGCACCCGAGAGTCCGCGGGCCGCGTACCCCAACATTCACCGTACTTGTATTAAATATTCGTGGATTACGGCACGCGGGCCGCGCTTCGGCGCGCGTGAAATAGGTTTCGGTTTTGTGCAACTTATTAGCGGGATTTGCATGTTTTTGATTTATTGTTTTTTTTTTGTTGGGATAATCTTCTGATTCTGGGGGCGGCTGGTGATTGAGCCTTGTTCGAGGGAATTGAACGTATTTTTTGGGAATTATATTGTTATGTTTTTGTTTCTTTAACGATCGTACGTTAAAGAAACAAAAACATAACAATAGTTGGAACAGATAAAAATTACTAAAATAAAATAATCGAAGTAATTATACGTTCTTACGTTATTTATTATTTTATTTATATTACTGTTTCAGCCGGATTGTCCACTGCTGAACACAGCCTCCCCCATTCCGGGGGTTTATCCAATCTATTATAAGCACAACAAAGATATCAAGATAATAACAATAAATAAATATGAGTTTTTAAACTGTCACGGTCATTAACACTATAATTATTATAACTAACGGGATATTTACCGTGTTTTTGATTGGTTATGAGCTCTCGATATTTCGGCACTGTTGCAAGCGCCATGATCACGAGTAAACTGAAGTCTATGCGAGTGGATGGTCGGCACTAAGAGCAGACGAACCGGTCTACCCTCTTCCTTGTACGTTTTTTCGGCAAGGCGATGCTACTATTGTCACTGTCACTCACACCACTATTTAAATTTCGACATGCAAAACTAACGATATCAGATCGTGAACTATTTGGAACACTTCTTCGGCTCTTGCATAGGTTAACCACTGGATTCCAAGTTTTCGACAGTTGAAACCCATCTTCCCTATTGAAGTTTCGATATTTCGTAATTTCGATTGCTTCTCTTACCATTCTCGGTATGTAGTGGCGTTCTGTCGAGAGTACCTGTGGGTTGTGTAACTCAATCCAGTGGTTAGCACCAGACTCCAAAAGGTGTTGAGCTATGGCAGATTTTTCAATATCATTGTTTTTGACTGCCCTTATATGCTCCTTAATACGGCATGATACTGACATGACACTGATAACTGCCTCGATCAAGGTTTATTTGCATCTACCGTGTATAATTAGTATGTTTAAACTATTAATTCTATTTATTTATAACTTCATAAATGTAAAGCTCACTCTAAAGCTTACATAAATGTATTACATTTATTTTATTTGTATCTAAATTACTAAGTACTATATTTATGTTAATCTTATATCAATGTCATTTTATAAGTTTTATATAAGCGACTTAGTTTGCAAAACAGAATATTTATTTTGTTATTGTTTCGTCTAGGATTTAATGTACACTAGATTTGTAAACATTAGTTTTAATTTTATAATTGAATAATATTGAAAACTAAAAAAAAAAAAATACAACAGTGCCGAAATATCAAGAGCTTATAACCAATCAAAAACACGGTAAATATCCCGTTAGTTATAATAATAAATAAATAATAAATAATAATATAAATCAAGATAGTAACAATCGATATAAATAATCGCATTGCGCCCATTGAACTTATAAAAAACGGGAGAAACGGCACCCTTACCTCAAATATAGCAATGTCTAATCATGCAACGTCTCCTGATTAAGTCTCGGTAGCATGCGTATGAGCGTCTAATGCATACTTGTCTTCCTGTATTTGTCATTCATTAAAATTCATGGTGGTAGGGTATTTTGGGAATGCCCGCCTGGCTAGCTACCATCAAGTAGAACATCTGTCACCAAGCACCTAACGGTGTGTTCCGGCAGCTGTCCTTGAGAGCCAGTACTTCTAGGTTAGCCTGAACAACATCTTCAACCAAATCATCACTTACCATCAGGTGAGATAGTGATCAAAGGCATATAACCTATCAGGCATAAAAAAAAAACATTAAAATATCATATTATACAATGGAAGTGTAGCGGTGTGCATATGCATATGTTAAATTTTCTCCACATTATATTGTTAGGGTATTAGAGCGTACCTTTTCTTTTATTATATATTATGAAGGAATAAAGTTTTCTTTTCATCGGGATTATTTCTTGGAAAGAAGACAATTGCAGGAGTCTCCACAGGAAATTTTAGTAAACATCTGTATTTGTTTCAGAAATTATTGGATCGATTTATTATTTTGATTTAAAATGTTACGACGCAAAACCTTGTGAAGTTCTTAAAGAACCCAATTCCATACGTACACAAGTGTTTTAGTAAAGGAAACCTGTCTACAAAGTGACAATGTTCACAGATACAGTGTCCCAATTGGCGCGCAAACAGATTACCAACTGCTATTAGTGACGTCGATCTGGTACTCTTAGCGAAGTTGTCTACTCGTGCCGTTGGAGTCGAGATGAAGTGATTACGATTGTATCAAAGACGCGTGATTTTGTAGACTACACGGACAATTTGGTACAAAAATAATTAAAAAGGAACGAAACCAGCTTCTAACATTGAAAGTATGCTGTTTTAAAACACGGACCTTACATTATCATGGTCCGAATTCCACAAGTTATTTCATACTTTTCTTCTTCTTCTTTAAGTGCCTCTCCATTAATGAAGGTTGGGAGTCAGCTTCTTATTTTTTTCCAATATGAATTGTTGCTCGACGGTCCCTGTCCACTACCTGATATTACGGAGCCAAGGCAGACTTCATACTTTTCAGCCCCGGTAGTAAGTTCCCTTTTTTATTTTATTTTTATCCTTTTTAGTGATGCAAGATACAAGATCATCAACTGCCTAGTATACTGTTCACTATCTATAATAACTTGTTATTAAATCATCCAACAGGCCTAGCACGGACTGGAGATATAATTTTTAAGCCCATTTATCCTCCAATTTTATCCACTTTCGAGAGACAAAATTATCTACAAAGTAAAGTAAAATTGACACTTGGTGGATATATGTCTCCGTTTTAAAGAATTGACAAAGAACGGGGATAAAATTGTCTCCGCATGTCACAAGAAAGGGAGAAATTATCTTTGTTTCAAGAAGTGGGTATATATATTACTAATTGAATAACATAATGCCACGTGTGTTTTTGAAATGCGCTAAACTTGGATATATTGTGTAATACCCTCAAGAACTTCATAACTTACTATTAGGAGATGTAGCGGTAAAAGAACGTTATAAAGACTCTCGCGCTACACCTCTGTCAAGCCTTACTTCAAAAAACTTGGCATTCTTACATTGCCTGCCATCTTAATATATCAGGTCGGAATGTATGTAAAAACTAATTCCGATGATTACCCGAGGCGCAACGACTCGGGCTCTTATAATTTTCGCCATGGAAGTAGGCTAGCGCAGATTCCGCACTCCCTTGTCAAGACAAGGAAATTGACGCATTATGTTGGTCCAGATGTCTTCAACCACCTGCCGGATATCGTGAAAGACGCTCCGAGTATCGGTATCATCAAAAACAGATTGAAAAGCTGGCTCATCGAGAAGACATTTACAGTTTCGATTTTTTTTTTTAATTTTGATTGTACTAAACGTATTTCATACCAATGAATAATATTATATAAATAATTATGAGAAAGTTAGTAACTTTATTGCATATACTTTGTTACCTTCTTACGATCTTAAGTAAGGGTTAATTTAGTGTTAAGTAATTATTTTGAATATGTTTTTTGTTAATCTATAATTTAGTTTCCAAAATGACTGGTAAATATGCATTTACTAATAAAAGGACTTTGACTTTGACTTTAAACGACTGGTAAAATTGATAAATTTCATATAATATTTATTTTAAATTGTTATGTTTAGCGACAGTTACTAAAAATGATTTATCGACTGTGGATACATATTCATTCACACTCGCTTAGTACTAAAATTTTATACTCGACATCAAATACCTAGCAGTTTTGGCTTAAAAAAAAATACAGTATGTTTTCTTATTTTTTGTGTTTTCAATATTGTTTATTATAAATGTATCCGTCTTTAATGATTAGTACTATGATAAACGTCAACGAACTTACAGATGTTTTTGATACTTCACGAATTACATATCATAACATTGATTTACATTTTTCTAGTACGTTCACTCAGTTCTCCAGTAAACGTACCTACATAATATAGTACAATTCACTATTTTCATATTCTTGCATTTATTTTATGTTATTGTGACGGAGCAAACTCGAGGCCCACCTGATCATAAGCGGACTAACCTCTATCTATAACAGATGCATTTCATCATATGTCACTGCTCCCGCCACTTTTAGACGTAGTTGTTAAGAGGCCTTTTACATTATGCAGCCCTCTCACTCGCACTTTTAAAGATAATTTCAAATAGCAACAATATGGTTTATATTTTTTTAAAATGTGGTCAATCATTATTTCGCTGCATGCAACTATGTGTGATGATGTTCTCTACTAATTTTCGTTTTGATATCTGTAATGGGGGATCCAAAACGCGTAATTTAGTTATTTTAAATTTTGGGCCTCTAATTCTAATTGGACTCAACATGTAACAAAGTAAAACTATGTTGAGAACATCTATAGTTGCATGTAGCGAAATAATGATTGACCACATTTAAAAAAATATAAACCATATTGTTGCTATTTGAAATTATCTTTAAAAGTGCGAGTGAGACGGCTGCATAATGTAAAAGGCCTCTTAAGTCTCATGCGCCTGTATTTTCACTGGCTCTCAAGGACTGCTGCCGGAACACACCGTTAGGTAATAGGCGACAGATTTTCTACTTGATGGTGGTAGCTAGCCATACGGACAATCGCATAATGTCCTTCCACCATGCGGTGAAGCTCAAGCCAGCGGTAGGAATCGAACCATGGACCTTCGGCACGGCAGTCCATAGCTATTACCGCTCGGCCTTCATTGCTTCAAACAATTGCATTGAACAAGAATAAAATTGTTACCCGCTTGGAGATATGGTCAAACATTTGGAATGCTGCAGAATATACGAGTAGTCGCTACTACTCGTATATTCTGCAGCATTCCAAATCCAATCTGCCAACAAGCAGAAGCAATCGGTTAATAACTGAGACATTTCAGCGGCTGCAGCGATGCAATCTAGCGCATGCTTCACTTCCGCCGCAGGTATTTACCGAGAGCCAATTAACGCGAAGATTGGGATAGGAATTGTGAGCATCTTGAGCTACAGTCTGTCATGATATTTCCAATCTAATTCTATTCGGGCATATATTTTGCATTAGTATTACTGAAAACGCAAAGCAGAGGTGTCTAAAGTTATAGGTTTTACTTTGAGGGATAATTCTAGTTTGTGTAATTATAGAGAAATGATTAATGTTAAATGAAAATTATTGCTTGGGACATAAAGTCCTGTATGAAGTTTATAGTACGTTGAGTCTTAAGAGTAGAGTGCACCGAGCGCTTTCCATAAAACGTAGTTTCTTCATATTTTAAATACAAAGTGCGGTTTGTTTGTGCCTAATATCTATCTTTTGAATTACTAGATTTCCGTAAAATTAAGTATTTTCAAAAATAATTCGTAAAATCGTTTTGTATGGGAATTGTTATTTTGGCATTTAGGGATAAAAAATCGTATATTTGTGATTTTGTAATAAAAAAAACCTGTTGCTTTCAATGATTCGGCAATAATTTAAGGCTGCTTCAACAAGTATTCATCAATATTGAAGCAATGATGGCCGAGCGGTAATAGCTAGAGACTGCCGTGCCGCAGTACCCTGGTTCGACCCTGGTACCGCCGGCTCAAGCCGGCTGTGTCAAATGACAAATGACAAATACAGAGCTTCACTGCATGGTGGAAGGGCATTTTGTGATTGCCCGCCTGGCTAGCTACCACCCTCAAGTAGAAAATCTGTCTCCAAGCACCTAACGATGTTTTCCGGCAGCAGTCATTAAGAGCCAGTTAAATTACAGGCGCATGAGACTTAACAACTACGTCTCAAAGTTACGGGCGCAGTGCAATTCGTGACTTGTGACGAAATGCATCTGTTATAGGCAGAGGATACCGCTCAAACATCAGGTGGTGGGCCTCAGGCTTGTTCCGTCACAATAACATAAAAAAAAATCGGCGAAATAATCATGTATATATCTATAAAACCTCTCGCGAAGTCGTGGAACGGAAAGTAATTAAGATTATGCTTTTATTGTCTTTTGTGGAGGATCGCCAAGGAATTCAGTCTTAAGCGGTGTAAAATGTGTCAAGAAAATGACCGGAACATTAATGCGACTGCATTTTTTTATTTACCTTAAGCGTTTATTGTTCTATATTGGAATTAAAACTGCAAGTTATATATATTTATTATATAAATCACCTTTTTACTCGTTATTTACCTTTAAAATCTTTTGAGATAGCGTGATACAGAACGTAATTACGATTATTTTTACAATGCGTCTGTCAAAATGCGTTAATTAAATTGTAGGCCGTCAGATTTGATGACCATTCTAAGTCAGTCATATTTAGATGCGACGACCAAAGAAGTGAAGAGAGGGCGTAAGGATGTAAGGATACTGGTGACCACAATGCGCTAGGATAAGATATTATTAAGCATTTATAAGACAAGATAAAATCATTAAGATCATTACCTTTGGCTGGAGTCGATTACTTTTCTTGATATATGTAGGTGAATCTACGTACATATATCTTTCTAACTGTAACCGGTACATGGGAATATGCTGCCCCACTATGACATTAGACCACAACATATTTAGCGAAACGTGCGTGTTAAAAACCGTCTACCCGTTCAGCGTATGCAGGCGTGATTATATTATGTTATAAGCTTTTGACATGATTTTCTAACCAAAATTGTATTAAAATCAAACACACAAAAATTGTACCTACAAGAAAATATTAAACATCCGTAACAATTCTTATCCGACACACAACAGAGGGTTTCCTTCTGAAATATCTTCAATTCATATCTCATCAATCCATTTCAACCCAATGCGCCCTATGACACGCAGAAATAATGGACCAATCGTTCAAGCACTCTCAAAGAATGATCGTCGACAATTGAACGATGGAGGTGTCAAAAGAGCAACGGGTCGAGTTCTTATCCATCATAATGCTCTTTCCCATCACCATAAAAACCAGACCCTCATCATCAAAACTGCAGCAGGAGTACATAGGTCTATCGGCGTTGGTTCCGTTCTACGCTTACCATTTTTTCAAAATCTCCAGTTACGATGTAGTTAAACCAAACGAGGGGCTTATCGAAGCTGGTTATGTTTCCAGATGAAATTATTTTCACTACGGGTCCGGTCTGACGTTTCGATCTGCTAGTAGATGGATTAATTTGATTATCCAGCAACAGATGTTTGATGAAATTGTGCGAAAATATTTCCGGCTCAAACGGCTGAATATTTTTGAAATATTTATACATAATAAAGTTAAAAAAAAAAATGTTATTGTGACGGAACAAGCTCGAGGCCCACCTGGCGTTAAGTGGACTAACTTCTGCCAATAACAGATGCATTTCATCACAAGTCACTAATTGCACTGCGCCCGAGACTTTGAGACATAGTTGTTAAGTCTCATGTGCCTGTAATTTTACTGGCTCTCAAGGACAGCTGCTGGAACACACCGTTAAGTGCTTGGCGACAGATTTTCTACTTGAGGGTGGTCGCTAGCAAGGCGGGCATTTGCAAAATGCCCTTCCACCGTGCAGCAAATCAAAAAACCAAACGACTGATTTTGAAACTGTACTTTGTATTGGTACACACGGTATTTTCTAGACTTTCACCCAAATTCACAGAGAGAATATATTCGTAAATTTTGTTAACGCGTTTTGTAAGTCTATTATGTACATTAAAATAATAAGAAAGAACAAAAATAATTAGATGTATTTTTCGTTGTTATACCACTTATGTGTATATTATTCCTTTATGAATTAATATTAAGAAACATCTATGCATAGTTAAAGAAATAAACACACAAAGAAGCGTCTTAAATAATCGTATGTGTTGGTTTGTATATAGTGGTTGCTATAAATACAATACTTACTTAAAAGAGAGTCTCAAATATATAAAATGTAAATTAGATTAAGTTTACCGAAATAAATATTTTGTATTTTGTTTTGTATTTTGTTATAAAGAATTTTTTTAAAAAAAGTAAGGGATCCGTACGTTAACTTCGAAAATGTAACCCAAAGGGTGAAAAAAAATCGTTACATCGCGTACGCTGTTAGTTATTTATAGATAATAAACAGGATTAACCGAGAAGATACTGGCCTTCAAGAACTTCTACCAGAACATACTTGGCCTCTCCTTGAGGGTGCTAGCCAGCCAGGTAGGAATAAAAAGTATAAACGCTGCTGCCCGTATTCTGAGTATTCTCAAAATTTAACGTTTCATGTTTTTTTTAATGTTATTGTGACGGAACAAGTACGAGGCCCACCATAAGGTGGGTAACATCAGTTAAGCGGTAACTTCTGCCTATAACAGACGGAACACACTGTTAAGTGCCTGGCGACAGATTTTACGGATCTGTAAACAAACATCGTCTATCTAACAGAGATTTCATTCCGAAACTTAACTTTCAATACATATAAATACTCCAATACATATAAATACTCTTACGTGAGTGGAACTCACAAATATTTTTTTTGTTTGGTTGGTTAGCCTTCACCACTATCTGACCTGATAGTAAGTGTTGATATGGTCAAAGACGTTGTTCAGGCTATCCTATAATTACATTGACAAGATGTACAGAGAGTACATTACTGCTATTTGGCACACATTATGCGTGTCTACAATCGCACTGTTTTGAGTCAATAAGTAGAAACCGTTAGCTAAAAAAGAAATACTTACAAAAACCATATCAACCTATCGCGTGACGATACCCGAAGGCCACCACAGGTTTTGGTCCCATGCAATAGGGGACGAGCCTATTGCCATTTACCAAACACAAAACCAAACTGACTGCTACTAATAAATTCTTTGTTAAAAATACCCAATAATCTGGGATGGAACTCCCGAAGGACATATAATTTACGAGGTTTGTTTCTTAGGATTAAGTTAAAAGACACGTGTCCGGTCTAAAATATAGTCATTAACAAGTTTAAGCGTTGGACACATCAAAGCCGATCCTATAATGCCCGGAGCCAAATCGACTCGCAAACATCGGTATTAACGCAACCCTAACAATTTGCGTCCCGTCTTCTATGGAGAAACTTCCACGGTGTCATGTAAGTTGAATACAGTGCGAGAGCTTCATACAACGCATTCATCAAGTACTTGAAATTGGAACCAATTCATTAACCAATATAAAAGGAACCAATATAAAAGGGGAGGTGAGAGGTGCGGGGACCCAATGAAGACAAATACCTATTTATAAATTTTAAGAGCACAAAATTTCTCACCTCGAGCGGGGAAGTACCCACGTCCCCCGGTTTTCTGGCAGCTCCTGCGTAAAATCGGTGAGAAAATGTGTGCTCTATTATTTTGTCAGTGTGATTTGTGTCGCTAAGCATGCCATAAAGTTTATAATCATATTTAAAAAAAAAATACATTTTTTTGTCACAAAACATGTCTGTAAAGGTTTTTTTTTCAAGAAAATTCAATAAATCGATTTCAACAATCAAGAGTGAAATAACCTCAAAGTCTTCTTAAGTCGGTACCGTGAAAGATAAACTCGTTTAGAAAAAAAAAAAAAAAAACACCCTTTTTAGTGGTCCTTACCACTTACGGGATCGATTGTCATTCCTTATCACTACTACACTACTACAACTATATCATGAAGATAGGAAAACACTTTTCAGTTATTGGAGTGTAACTCAAAAACGGCTTCACCATACATTTTGCTCATTATATTCTACGCTCGTCAGTTAAGGTTACTCAGCCTTTCTCCAGAACGTCTACAATGTGGTCAGAATACGTTCGCCCAGGTCTGTCCCTTACAAATGTTCTGTTCAAGCCCATCACTATTGTACACTACTTGTTTTTGACGAACTTCAGGTACTGTTAGTTTAAATAGTGTACCACGGGTGTCCAATAGTCTATTAAAACCGTACTACCAATAAGACTCCATCCTTTGTTTATTATAAACACTTTCTATTACTGCCGACTCTTTCGTACCGTAAGATCAAACGTACAGCTATCCCGCTCGCACGTTTGTTTTGTAGCTTTACGTCTAGTGCATATCCTAGGGTCGCCCCTCAAGAACGTTAACGACTCGAACCCGGGTTTGCCTGAGGCCGATTCAATTACTACCGTAGTATTATTCCGTACGAAAATATGTGTGCTTGTGTACGTTTGTTGCGGTTGTATATTAAATTCTGTTCGTGTTTATTGGTCGTGGACTGTGGAGGTGTGGATGAGGGTTTTCACTATATTGGATTCTCTAGTGTTCTACCTGGATGTTGCCTTTACGTTTTATATCATGGTTGGATAAATTGACCTTTGTGTTTATTGCTATGTTTTGAAAAGCTGTTAAAACGCCTTTACATAACTCCTACGATAGCTAGGATCGATGAAGTTTGCTTAGCCGTTCTTAACCGATCGGCTAAGTTAAGCATCGTCCACCGCGATCATGACTTGGATGGGTGACCGCTAGTGACATTACTACTAAGCGCTTCCGAGGTTCGCAAGGCACGTTAAACCGTCGGTCCCGGTTGTTGTCTTAGGACAACAGTCGTGATAGCATGGTGGTAGGGCGAATGCCCGCAACTACAGTACTAACAAACAAAAGCTTTAATTACAAAATCTGTCGCCAAGCACCTAACGGTGTGTTCCGCCAGCTGTCCTTTAAAGCCAGTAATTCTAAGTTAGCCTGAACAACACCTTCGAGCACATCATTACCTACCATCAGATCAAATAGTGGTCAAAGACTAGCCTCTCAGGTAAAAAAAGACGTTATAAACTTGTAACAACGGTATTAGAAAACTGGTTAAGTGCGAATTCCGATTAATTTTCGAATATAACATTTACTTTGCAGGTTTGCTATGACTGCGAATTAAGATTCTATAAACAACTGACCAAGTGCAAGTACGTCTTGCTCTTTTAAGGTTGTTTTATGGTATCGATATGGAACTATACAGGGTTATTGGTAAAATGCTAACAATCTCTTAGGGTTGACTTCTGCTAGTCCTAACAAACATTTTGAGATGTTTTTTTTTATTTATTTTTTGTTGGTATTTGTATTTGACGGAATATGCTCGAGGACCACCTGATGTTAAAAGTGTCTTGTGCCTGTAATTTAATGTTTCATATTTTTAATTACTTAGCTCGATGTAAATATTCAAAACTATTCAAAGGGAGAGCGGCGCGGTCCAGTGTTGCCGCGGCGGGCGCTCTTAGCTCGGAGTTATAACAGATGCAGTTCTGCACAAGTGGTCACTGCGCCCATCATATTAAGTCTTATGCCCGTGTGTCTGTAATTTCACCGGCACACTTCAAATCGTAACACAGTAATGTTAACATTACTGCTTGTCGGTAGAAATAGGTATGGTGACAGTACCCCCAGATGAACTCTCACAAAGAGTTCCACTGGTTCCGCTTTGCAACCATCTTTCTGTTGGCTTTCATCACAAAGAGAGCACGTTAACATATTTTTTTTGCTTAAATAGAGGATATGGTACATATTACGGACTCTAACTTAAGAAATACGGGGTGTGAAATTGACAACGTTGACAGATTATGTATTTAGATACTTATTTATGTATTCATATGGATAAAATATAATATAATTATTCTTCTCAATGAGCTCTACAAATTTTAATTAAATTGAAAAAATAATAGGATTAAATGCTCTACATTGCACTGCCTGAACCTGGCAGTGCAATGTAGAGCATTTAATCCTATTATCAAAGAAAATATATAGAGCCACTGCGAGAAGAACTCGAAAGGACTCGGGGCCGAAACATTATTAACGACATCTAGGTTTTTGAGTTGTTGCATTCTTGGGAAGTTTTTATCAACAGTTTAAAGAACAAAGGTCAGAAATTATCAGCAATAGCGGCAATAATTAAAATATAATTCTACATTGAAGTCAAAGGTACTCCTTTATGACATCCATTTGTGTCCATGGAATGTCGGACGATAGGACGATTGTTGAGGGTTGCGCTAATACCGATGTCGAGTCGATTTGTCCCCGGGAGCATTACGACCGCCTTTGATGTGCCGACCACTGGGCGGCATGATCAAACGTAGATTGTAATCTTTTGATGATTGGCGATCCTGGGGATTTCGATGAGTCCTTTTCAGTGTTATTGGAAAGGGGTGTTTTTTTGCATACTACAAAAGGTAAAAAAACGAATCCGATATGTCGAATTCTACATTAAATACCAAAATTTCTCGCAATGAACCTAGAATGCAACTATCCATACGATTATAATTATAATATAATCCTCCATCCCAATACGATGGTTAAAGAACGATAGGAAAGATTCCAGTTATGACGTCATGTCATGTTAGCTCAATTGGTTAGAGCATACCCCGGCTCAAGGGGTGGATGGACGCGGGTTTGAATCCCGCACATGACTTAAATTTTTCTTATCGTATATTTGTGATTTTGTAATTATAATATAATGTTACCATCACCGCATTTAGCAGTCATATCCATAGCAATTTGGATTGAAGGACACGGAAGCCAGGGTTTTTCATGGGATTGTGCACGATACCCACCTGATGTTAAGCGGTAACCTCTGCCTATAACAGATGTATTCCGTATGTAACTGCACTTCGCCCCACCTTGACACAACAGTTGTTAAATCTCATGTGCCTATCATCACAATTACTTACTCTTAAGGACTGCTACCGGGAAAAAGTATTTTTGGCCTTTTTATCCATCACTATTAGTTAAATTTATATCAATGATTACACTATAAAGTTTGTACCGAAACATCTCAGATAACATTGAAGACGGCGCGCGCCGATCGCCAAATCAGAACACAAACTTCCTTCCTGCACCGATGTCTTAACGGAGGACCCTTGCTCATTGAAGGGTTATTAAGTGTCTATAAATTGGCTTGCGGCGGTCCGATAACACCTTATCGAGCCGTTGAGGTTATATCGGACAGATGATTGCTCCTCCGGGACGCGGCTTAATCGAAATCTATTATATAGTTAGTTCAGAACAGAGACTTGATGGATTTTGAGATGATTTTGAAACTCCTCGATTGCTGATCTACATCTACCCACGATTTCGAATTTATTTTCTGCGTTCGCTAGTTTTTTTTTAATGTTATTGTGACTGAACAAGCTCGAGACCCGCCTGATGTTAAGCGGACTACCCTCTGCCTAACACAGATGCATTTCATCAGAAGTGACGAATTGAACTGCGCCCGTCACCTTGAGGCATATTTGTTAAGTCTCATGTGCCTGTAATTACACTGGCTCTGAACGACTGCTGCCGGAACACACCTTTAGGGGCTTGGCGACGATTTTTTTACTTGAGGGTGGTAGCTAGCCAGACAGGCAATCGTGAAATGCCCTTCCACCATGCGGTGAACCTCAAGCCGGCGGTGGGGTTCGAACCAGGGACCTGCGGCACGGCAGTTAATAGCTATTACCGCTCGGCCATCATTGCTTCAAAAAATGTACAAACTTATATGCTTGCAACACAGTTTTTACTAAAGCAAAAGGCAGAGTTTCAACAACTTCTGTGCTATGTAAGTATTTCAATCAAGAACATGACAGTGTGGCGTTCGGTGCGCGGCGTCTTTCACATTATCTGAGATGTTTCGGTACAAACTTTACAGTATAGTGATTGATAACTATATATGTTCTCATTTGTTATTTCTCGATCGTGCGCTCGAAAAGTCAGATCCTCCTGAGGATGCTTCGTGCAGAAGCGAAATACGTCGAAAATTCTTCCGGTTTGGCTGCGTGGCGTTTGTGATGTCACGGCGGCTTAACAGGAAAATTAGGAAATGTCACTGGATATATTCTTTATATTTTCAAGTGTCTTAAAAAAAAGTTTAATACTAGTTAGTATTAAACGGAGTCGGATAAAAAGGTAAAAAAAATAATTATATAATCATAGAACAGCGTACAAAATGGTAAAGCTAAAAAATAAAAAAATAGATTTACAAATACTGTTGTGAGTACATACATAGTGATGTGCCATTGGCACTAATAATAACAAGGATTCGTATAAAAAAAAATGTTTTAAATGTATTAATTATAAGTTCAATCAAATGAATCGAACAAATGGCAGCCACACACGATAAGTCGTAATTTAAGAATGACTATTCAAGTTAACCTACGAGCGGTTCGATATTTCACTGCACTTAAATAACTTTTAACGGTTTAAATCGCGTATATTTGTCATTATTTTTGTCCCGACGTTTCAAACACTGTGATCGTGATCACGGGGTGACTGGTGACAGTCACCCAAATAATGACAAATATACGCAATTTAAACAGTTTAAAGTTGTTTAATTACTATATGTAATAATCACGAAAACCTAAGACAACATTAAATAGTGCTGTCAAGTCCTGACAGCGAACAGGCAAATCTAATTTCAATACATTTTTGAAAAGTGTTTTCGTATGCAAATATCTTGACAATGACGTTGAGATTCGTTAACAGTGACGTATAAAGTTTTACAAACACTGTCAAGCCTTCTTAAAAATGACGTACCTATGCTGTTACGGCAATTTGACACAAGCTTCAATATTTCTTGAACAAATTTAATGCCATAATTATTATTTAGTAACCGGCTAGGACTCACGTAATATTTACCGGATATTGATTATATTTTTAGCTGAAATTTAATGCCCTATTTAGCTGTAGGCTTTCGCGATTATATATTTCAAATGCTGATAAGCTAGCCTTTGACCACTATCGCATCCGATGGCAAGTGCTGACACGTCGAAGATGTTGTTCAGGCTGATCTAGAATTGCTGGATTTCAAGGAATACTGGGTTACAAAATTACAACGAGAGGAAAAATGATAGTCATGTGCGGGATTCGATCCCGCGCCATCCACCCGGAGTGTGCTCTAACCGCTAAGCCAACATGATATATGACGTATGACACTAATTTGTCCTCTCGTCTCTCGTTGTACTTTAGTAATTTAAACAGCGTAAAATGGAAAAATAAAAACATTTTAATTAAAAAACTTCCACTTCAAAAATCAAATGTGGATTATTATGGATAACTTAAATAGTACTCGGCAGACCTTACTCAAATTTAATTGATACTACATAACAAGAACAAGATATCGCATATAAAAAAAAAATTTTTGCAATAACGCATTTTCTGCGGATTACTGTATATTCTACAGATATTCGTCGTTGACGAAATGCATCTGTTATAGGCAGAGGTTAGTCCACTTAACATCAGGTGGGCCTCGGGCTTGTTCCGTAACAATAACATAAAAAAAAGAAAATAATATTGTTAATTTATAATAAAAACAAATCATCAAAATCAGTACAGTATGTAGTAATAGTAATAGGTAGGTAGCACACAAAAAAAACATTCGTATTGAGAACCTCCTCTTTTTTGAAGCCAGTTAAAAATATATCAAAACTGGAAAAAAAATACAGCTGGGTATTTCTTTTTCTGAATACTGGTAAGTATTCAGAAAAAGAAATACCCAGCAGGATTTTTTATTATTTATACAGCAGTTTTGTATAGTACAAATAATAGAACAGACTGTAACCCATGACGATCACAGGGATCCTGTAAGTGACCTGACCGAGCTTTACAAATGTATTGTACATGAAAACTGTTCTCATATGCAAATTTCTCGCGAGCATTCCTAATTACATGTTTCATTGCGTTTGGTTATTGATTAAGTTCATTAGCGGGCGTGCTCATACCGCGCGAGGGCGTTTGATTAGCCATGAATTTTGTATGCGGGTTACAACAGTCCGCGTGTCTTTGGATTGCCCGACCGTGTTTTGTTTATCTTGTTGAGCCGATATATGGGTAGTTATTTTGAAGCGCTCGTAGCGAAGTTTGCTTAGCTGTTCTTAACTCAGCTAAGTTAAGCAACGTCCGCTGCGGTCATGACTTGGATGGGTGACCGCTAGACGACATTACTATTGCGCGCTTCGTGCTTTGGAGGGCACGTAAGCCGTTGTTTTAGGATGGCGGTCGTAACAGCATGGTGGTAGGGCATTTTGCGAATGCCCGCCTGGCTAGCTACCACCCTCAAGTAGAAAATCTGTCACCAAGCACTTAACGGTGTGTTCCGGCTGCTGTCCTTGAGAGTCAGCAATTCTAGGTTAGCCCGAACCTCATCTACGACCACATCATCCATGCAGCAATAAAAAATAAAAAATAAAACTGGTCTCTCAAAGACTGCTGCCGGAACACACTCTTAGGTGCTTGGCGACAGATTTTCTACTTGAGTGGTCGCTAGCCACGCGGGCATTCGCAAAATGCCCTTCTGCCCGGTGAAGCTCAAGCCCGCGGCGGGATTCTAACCATGGAGCTGCTGCGCGGCAGTCCATAGCCAATGCCACTGAGCCATCACTGCTTCAAGATTATAACTGTATTATTATTTAAACCTATAAATAGTAATACAGTCAATATGTACTTGATCTCTGTTTTTGATAACTAAGGGCTCTAAAGCGCTAAAAAGCTTTAGGTAATAAAATTTGTCATCATTTATACATGTATTTAGGTATAGTGCCCTTCTGATCAATTCCTATTACTTATATTGTTTAACAAATTTCAGCAAATAAAATTACTTAATTATACTAACAAACGACTCAAAGGTACCACCGTCAAATTGGATGTAAGGCAAATTACGCTCATTTCACATATCGATACGGTTCAATTTTGAAAAGCTAGAAACACACCTTACTTTCGGATTATTCTGTGGCATATACAGACGGCATATATTCCACCGAGCTAATGAACGTAATCAATAATCTAAAGCAATAGAGCACGCAATTAAAATAGCACCCGAGACATTTGCATATGAAAACCTCTATAATTGATCATTCATAGCGCCGCAGACGGAAGACAATAGGGTGGCGAAATTAGCCGAGGGTGGCAACGTATCGGAGCGAGACGGGTTCGTGGTGAAAAATATTGTACTAAATATTCAGTCTCATGGTGTGGTGTTGGCTCAACTAATTGTATCACTAACTCTGAAGCAATGATAACAAAGCGGTAATAGCTGTGGACAGCCGTGCCATAGGTCAGTGGTTCAATCACCAACGTCCGCTAGAGAATCACCGCATGGAAGCCCTTCCATAATGTTTCTTCAATTCAAGTCCTTGAGAGCCAGTGAAATTACAGGCACATGAGACTTTAACAACTATGTCTCAAGGTGACGGGCGCAGTGCAATTCGTGACTTGTGATTAAATGTATCTGTTATAGGCAGAGGTTAGTTCACTTAACATCAGATGGGCCTCGTGTTTGTTCCGTCACAATAACATAAAAAACACAATTACAATGGACCCTGGCTAGCTTTTTAGGGTCCACTGTAATTGAATTGTTCTCCAGCATTATAGGGATAGGAGAAATAAGAGATTGGTTTTCTCTTCGTAGGTTTATATTGTCGTCCTAATGCTGCTTCGTGCTTCCAGAGTTTTCGATTGGTTGCTACGAAGGTCCCTTCTTTCCGATGTCAATATAATTCATCACTCCACCTCCGTCTAGCTCTAGTTCGACCGCGTTGTCGCTTCCCTCCATTAAGAATCCAATTTCTTGTGATCTTAGCACACTTTTGAGTGATGGCTCAGTGCAATAGGCTATGGACTGCCGCGCACCAAGTCCATGGTTCGAATCCCGCCGCGGACTTGAGCTTCATAGCATGGTGGAAGGGCATTTAGCGAATGCCCGACTGGATAGCGACCACTCAAGTAGAAAATCTGTCAGCAGTCCTTGAGAGCCTGTGAAATGACATGCACATCTTAACAAATGTCTCAAGGTACGGGCGCAGTGCAATTCGTGACTTGTGATGAAATGCATCTGTTATGGGCAGAGGTTAGTCCGCTTAACATCAGGTGATCCTAGAGCTTGTTCCGTCACGCTAACATTAAAAAAAAAAGTTTCGTCTGGCATGCGGCATACGCGGCCAGCCCAGCCCCATTTTAACTGTCCGGTTTTATGACTGACATCTGATTTAATTAATCAAATCGTTTATTTGTAAACACAAATTAATAATAAAAATACAAATTAAACATTTTTTTTAAACTGAAAGCGGCTCCGATACACATACGTCTGCTAATCGCTCTGTTAATAATCATAGCGCGTTTCAATAAGCGTTAAGTGGTGGAATCAAACGTTCGACCGCCGCTGTAGGCTTTGATCCGACACTTTTGTTAGGACTAATGAGGCACCTCAACTGCGCAGTTGAGGAGATGCGGGGGATGGTTTAGCGACTTTTGCACATAGGCGATCGCCCTATTACCGGTCGTTTTTTTTATTGAGATTTATTATATTTGTAGTCAATATAGAAAAATATTTACAAAGCTTCCTCTATTTAAAAAAAAAAAACTTATAAGAGATAAGTTTGTTTTTTGAAAGCTTTGCAGATCAACTGTTGATTAGATATTTGCGAAGTATTTGTCACTTTGAGTATCAATATCAGGCTTAGTAATCAATAACCACGCCATCAATTTTATCCTCTTCTTTTTTGAAGCAGTGATGGCTCAGTGACATTGGCTATGGACTGCCGCGCAGCAGGTTCATGGTTCGATCCCCACCGCCGCTTTAGCTTTCTTCATAGTGGAAAGGTAGTTGGCGTATGCTCGCCTGGCTAACGAACACCCTCAAGTAGAAAGTCTGGCGCCGTGAAACTAACAGTGTGTTCCATTCATCATATTACCGCTCGGCTACCGCATTGTTTTGAAATTCGAAGAAGTCATACAACACCGATACAAAGTTAGTTTCTACGAATAATGTTCTTCGTAAATTAGTTTATATATATATTTCAACTCAATGGTAATTCTTTACTATAAAGACGATAATCTCGTTCACGACGTCAGTGTCGCCAGAAAATATAAAACTATCATAACTTCAAGGTAGAATAAACATTAAAATCAGTAAGTAAGAATTATACATGCAATTTTCTTTAAGAGAAATTATCAGACAAGTCATTTCTTATCCCAATGGTGAGCCAACAGCAATTACAAATAACACCATCGGTGGTAAAAATATGTAATCTATGAAAAATTCAGTCAACAAAAACTTTATTTTGATGTCAAAATTTTGACACGATTCCAGCCACCAAACCGCGAGTTGACTAAAATTTTAAAGTCTCCCCTTCCACAGCTATTAACCGTAAGAAGGCGCTTCGACCGCCGAAGTGTCACAACTCAAAGTAATTAATATTTTAATTGGGCATTTCGTGCGTTGTTACTTAGCTGATATTGCACGATAAATTCGGTGCCGCTAATAATGTTGCCCTCCCCACTTTTGTGACAAGAGAGCCACTAAGTAAACGCTAACAGAGAAACGGCTGATGAAGAGCATGACAAGGCATTCTGAATTTAAATTCCTTAATGGTTTTTAGAGTAGAACAATCGGTGTATTGGGATAATGATAGGTATCAAACATGTGTACGTTTTGTGAGATGTTTTGTAGTTTAAAGGTTATATTATACGAGCATATTGCTGAGTAATTTTGACATAGTAATTTTTGCATAAACTAAGCTGTTGTAATATTTCAGAGTGTTCATACGATGTTCTTTTAAATAAAGGTAATGAAGAGTCTCAAAAAAAATAATAAAAAACAAAGGCTAAAATTTGGTGTTTATCGAATTGTATGTTTTTGGGCAAATTGCAGTCGATTAACAAACTAACACATAAGATTTCAGTTTAACTATGACGTAGGGGTTATTGTAGCGAATTTTTTATGGCCTTATGAGTGACTCTGAGTGGTGCGGTTTTACGCGATTTTAGACTTACCCCGCTTTTGGTATAGGTGGCGGATTTTTAATTGATGTTTCGGGCTTTGATGGTCGACACCCATTTTACAGCTTTTAGTTCATATACATCATATTAAAAATTTGTTTTTTTTTTCTATGATACGATTGAAATAATAATAATTGTAAGATTGAGAACATTACAAGAAGTTTATAAATACGGTTCCCATATTTATAGCTAGTATTAGAACTGATAGGTAACTGTTTAATACAACATCTTTTTTTTTATGATTGTGACGGAACGAGCACGAGGCTTACCTGATGTTAAACGATCACCTCTGCCTATAACAGATGCATTTCGTTTTTTTTATCATGTTTTTCCAAGCCACATACAAGAAAATTGTGTACTTTATCATATCCGAAAATCATTACTGTCTTACTATATCTGTCTATTGCGAGCAAATGAGAGGAAATTATTATTGACGCTATTTCGAATTCGTTTCTTTATTAAGCGGGGTTATATAAACATATATACCTGTATTTAAACGGAATATGCCAGGGTATAAAAAATATTAACGAAATAGTGTAGAAACACCGACGTATACGAATATACATAATAGGGTACACATAATACGCCATACACTACTTTTACTATTTTTAAAGTAATTGGTTATATTAATATTGTTTATTTCAAATAATGTACAATGTTTACGTACTAAATTGAGTTCTTCAAATTTTTTATTACTTATGTTATACTACAAAGCTGTGGCATCTTATGTATTTAACGATTACATTTATAAATTGAACTTAGTTTAAAAATCATTTTTGTACACTTGATGGTAAGTGATGATGTTGGTCAGGCTAAACTAGAAATACTTGTTCTTAAGGATAGCTGCCGGAACACAGCGTTAGGTGCCCGGTGACAGATTTTTTACTTGAGGGTGGTAGCTATCCGGTAGGTGGTATATATAGGCGAGCAATCGCAAAATACCCTACCACCATGCAGGCATGAAAACCAATTTTCACTAAATTGGAGTCAAAATTCTAATCTGGCCAAGCATGATTTCCTTAAATCAAAGGAAGTTGAACTGGCCGGACCCTTCTCCATACAAATGAAACCTCGAAACATTTTCATGACCAATTTTCGATGTTAATAACTTTCATGTATTTAAATGTTTTTGCGATTGTAAGTATACAAGCCCAGATAATTAAGAGATACAATTGATACCTATAATACTTAGTTCTGGGTCTTTATATAACTCTCTTATATAAAGATCCAGAACTAACTCCCTTTGAAGTGTGTATGGAGAACTAACATTTGATGCGCTCGTAGCGAAGTTTGCTCAGCTGATCTTAACCGATCAGCTACCGACTTCCATCGCGGTCATGAGTTGGATGGGTGACCGCTAGTGAAATTACTACTGAGCGCTTCCGTGCTCCGGCACATTAAGCTTTAGTCCCGGTTGTTCTCTTATGATGGCAGTCGTTATAGCATGGTGGTAGGGCATTTTGCGAATGCCCGCCTGGCTAGCTACCATCCTCAAGTAGAAAATCTGTCGCCAAACACCTAACGGTGTGTTCCGGCAGCTGTCCTTGAGAGCCAGTAATTCTAGGTTAGCCTGAACAACATCTTCGACCACATCATCACTTACCACCAGATGAGAAAGTGGTCAAGGCTAACCTATCAGGCATAGAAAAAAAAACAGGCCAGTTCAACCTAAAGAATGTGATCACAGAGTGCACGAAGCCAGTGTAGTATGCTAGGATCGTAGCAGGAGTGGATCCGTAGGCCTTGCCTACGAGTACCTCTACGGAATACATACGTCACATAGCCTCACTTATGTCACAGATAATGTATGGATGTGTGACATTATGTACGTCATTATTTGGCATTTTCTATTACATATAAAATATCATCATCTTCTTACCCGAGCCACCTTTGTGTGGGGTCAGTACCAGATGTTTTTTTTCTAACAACTATTACATTCTTTTTCTAACAATAACAACAAAACAACACATTGAAAAAAGTTTATGTTTTGATTTTACGGCTAGCGGCCGAAGAAGTTCGCTGTAGCTGAATTCTTTGGGAATTCTGGTTGCTAGTATAGCATTTTGACCTCTTATAATAAATATTTCTATTAACCTCTCATACGCACAATATACTTATACAAATTTGTAATGAGTAATTTACTCCGCTCCCATACGGAATGTTTAAAAAGAAACTGAAGACATGGTTATAGGAAAAAACTTTTTGCTGCCTAAATTACTTCTTAAGGCTTTAACAATATTTCATGTATTCTTTATAACTAACATTGTTTTTGCTTTTCTTGATATATTAACTTGAATTTTATTTCTCTTATGTAACTGTATAATTTGACATAGACGAAAAATTTTTGACATGTTTAATTGCACTATTATCTGAAATTGATATTTTTGTATTAAGTATATTCATTCCATTTTATAATTTTAAAATTTTTTTTTTTTTAACAGATTATTCTATTTATGCAACCAAATTCACATGTTGAGGAACGGCAAAATATGGGAGCTAAATTTAAAATACCTGAGACCTATGTAAAACCCTATTTTTAGTGAATTATATTCATTCGGAGTAAGTTTACTCCGGCCGGGAACCAAACCTGGTCGAACAAGTAAAAGCTGTCCGTGTATTCGGTTTACATGCGTGTAAATTTTAAGGTTACAATGCTTAAAACTCATATATAAGAAAGGAATACTTATATATATAGAGAAAATTCATAAAACGGTAAAATTATAATATACAATAATCCAAGAAGCGTGATTATTTCCTGCTCCCAACTTCCACGGATGGTTCAACAAAGAAGCTTCCGCCTGTACTTTTTGAATATTTCCATCACGCAAACGCAATAATGAGATTAAAACCTAATCAACATCAGAGGAAGAACCTAAGACAACTCCAGATTAATATAATCTCAATATCCGGTGATCCGATGCGTAAAGAGTGAAATCTACTATATTATATTTCAACTAGAGATGACTCTTACTGGAATTTGGCCGGATTAGAGGATACTTCCGCCAATCCGGGCGGAAAATCAACTTAACTTTTAATATTTTTATTTTTGCCTTGGCTCCACGGATTATATTACAAAATTACAACAAGAGGAAAAATAATATCTTAATATAATATAATATACCGCACATTTTCCTCTCGTTGTAATTTTAAAACCAACTTAACTTTTTACATTAACAGCTAAACCTGTACAATTTAGGCAGTGACATCCCTAAAATATAGTAAGAGGACTAATAGTAATACACATTTATTGTATATATTATTTGCAAGTAGGGAATTTTACGATTTCTCGCCTAGCTCGCTGATATCATCAAGAAGAAAATCTGCCGCCAGGTATCTAACGGTGTGTTTCGGCTTGCGCCAGTTCAGCCACCGTTCTTGGGCCAGTTCCAAATCTAGGTTAAGCTTACTTAGCCTCTACTTTCGGGTCAGATTATTGCCAAAAGCTACCGAGACTTCTAAAATTAGCAATTAAAAAAACATATAGGAGATCAAGAACTTTCCAAATGAATTCACCTAAAATATCCAACCAAATTTATTAATAATTTAACAGTTTTATTCAAAAAATACTAAATATCAATTCAACATTACAGTATAACACATCGAGAAGTTATGACCACCCTTACAATGTATTACAACTATAGATAGTGTCCGGCTATCGGCCGGAGCACTGCGACATCTCTAATATCAACCCTTCTGTGACAACTTGGGCGTAACGAATCGGTGAATTTTTGATCTCTCGCGGGGTGGGGGGTGTCAGCAACGTTATTAACACTTAATATTTACTGCTCGGTGGGGGATGAAATGGTAGGTGGCAGATTCCCTTAGTTTACCATCGGCAGGTTTAAGTTTATCTTCATGTTCGTCTACAAAGTTCTATTAAACTATTTCAAAATCCTAATACACTGGTCTTCCAAGAAAGTATTTACTAGGAATGATTAAAAAACAAACAATACAATCATAGATTTCGTCACTTTTATGTGACATCCCAATTGGCGCCAAACATAGACACCAATATTTTATACATTGTCGAAAAATATATATTTAAGCCAATTTTGTAAAATGCCAACCAATTTGGTCAGCCACATTGTTTTTTATTTATTTTATTGTTTTTTATCGATCTGTTCGCTCGACTATTCGACTTAGAAAGCTTTAGTTTTGGGACGAAAATTACAAAAGGTGAATACGGTAAGTCATACATTTGGCCAAAATTTCTACACTTGACGGTAATGAGTCATGCAAAATCTAACTACAAATACTGTAATTAACTTTCAAAATCAGAAGGACTGTAAAAATTCATTTGCATCAATGAATTTCCATAGTTCTCGTAATCTATAATACTGAAACATTACTACCGCCAGACATTTCTCATTATTGAGCTTATGTTCAACCAAAACTAAATTCATGAAGTAAAACTACTCTATTCGTTTGTATTATTTTTATGTTTGTTACCTCAGAACTTTTGACTGGGTGACCCGATTTTGATGTTTTTTTTTTATTTGAAATCTGATGCGTGCCGTGTTCTTATTTAAATTTCATCAAAATCGGTCAAGCCATTTTCGAGTTACAATCCAGTAACCGAAAAGTATTTCCCTATCTCGATGATATAGTCATTGACGGTGAATCACAATCGATCCCATAAGTAGCAAGGGGGCCACTAAAAAGGGTGAAAAAAATCGGTACCATGCGCACAATATTGTGATAATAGTACTTTTGAACTATCACGGTACCGACTTCAACAAGTTATTTGAGTGTTGAAGTCGGTTCTATTTTTTGGTAATTTTTATTTTTTTATTTTGATAGGTAAGCCTTTTATTTTTTTATTAATGCCCTACCACCACGTAAACAAACTTTATGCCCGGCTAATTAAAATTAAAGTGTTAATGTCTTCGAAAAGGTTGAAGGCCTTCAGGACCGAGGATTGTCTATGAAAATCTCTCAAACTATGTAACATTCTTAAGCACGTATTTTTGGTACAACTAATACATAATACTAGTTTTTTATATGATATTGATCGACTAGGCACTCGTTATTTCGTAATTTACACAAAATAGATTTGGCCATTGTATAACAATTTAATATGCAATTAAAACCGCGAAGCTCTCCCGAGGTTTGCTCAGTCAGAAAACTATTGCAAATAAAACTATTTTTACAGATATTTTTTATATACAGATACTTTTTTACAGATTTCGCTCATTTTAGCCATAGATAGATTAGAGATAATTTTTGACTATGAGATTTTATGTGACCGAATAATATAACGTCATAGTACAATTGATTTTGCCAAATATTGATTATGACGCATCATAATCAATAGTTAAAAATATATATTCTAGTTCGTAGCTACAGTTTGGTGTACATACAAAAAATCCTTCGTACGCAATTGGTATCGTACAAAACACTTATGTTTCATTTGCAACTGGTTACAAACCTCCAGTTTGTAGAGGGTCAAAGGGGAATAGTTTTTTATTTAATTTTTGTAAGTGTGAAACTCACTACACATCTACAAAAATTAAATATATGTAGTTTGTTAAAAAATATTGTAATATGACGTTAAATTCTTCGGTCGATTAATTCCACAAAAAAGGCATTTAAAAATTGAAAAAAAAAAAATAATAAATGTATAGGCCTATTACTACATTCCAAGACAAGAACCTTTTTCTATAAGTGAGCAAACTTTAATTTGTACAAAGAATCGAAATAACCTAGACTAATGACATTCTCGTTATTAACTTCGCATATTGTTCTTATTAGTAGACTAGATAGACTGTCTTGTTGATCGAGTAGCGTAAAGAGGCGCCTTACAATCTCGACACATCTTGGATTCGATACGCGTGGCGGACAGTTATTGAGTACCACAATTAAATGTTTAGTAGTAGCCCAGAGTCTAGAAACGTGATTGATAGATGGCAAACTACAAGGTTCGCCCCCTATATGGGACCAAAATGTATCTAGCGAAACGTAGGTGTTTAGCACATTGCCAATACCTTCGCGGATATACAGGCATGATGCTATAAGACAGCAGCCAGAAGATTAGTGTGAAATCATGAGACTTGTTCACATGATTATATGATCTCGAACAGTATTCAAGTACTCGATGTGTTGTAGAAAGCGAGACAATAACGTGTTTCCTTGAAGGTATCGCCTCGGGAGGTCCCGGGAGGGCGCTTTGCGGCTTGGACTTGGAACGACTGCGAGCCTACAACTGCTCATATGGAACTTCGGGAGTTAATACATTTGTGATTCACGGGCGGGCAAGGTTTCCAGCTAACTTTTACTGTCCTTGAGAGCCATCAACTCGACGTCATCGTCATTACCATCATGTGAGATAGTAGTTAAAGGCTGTTCTATCAGAAATGACTACGAGTGCTTATATTCTCTTTGGGGTGCCAGGCTAGAATTGCAACCTCTTAAATTTTCCTGTGGGAGTCGTTAGAGGCGACGAAGTTAAACATACCAGACGGTGAGTAGCGGCGCCTTTTGAAGAACTGCCATCTTACACTGCTATCCCCAAGGCGAAAACCAAGCGTGGCGTTATGGTAATTCCAGCCCTAAACAGGGGCGTGCATTTGTCAGTGGTCGATCCAGCTGGTACTGTACCTACTTATATAAAGATCTGCTACAATTGATATGCTTGCCACTGACTACTATTACCAGTTGAAAATGGCCATGTGGTCCAAGACTATGAGCACAACAGGATTAATCTATATATATATATATATTAAATATTTATAATCGGTACTTGTATATATTTGAATATGTAACTAGTTTACTAATCTGACTTAGTTTTACACTCTACCCCCGTGCAACTATCATTTTTTTTTCTGCGTACGGTTGCCTGTCTAGCAATAAGGCCGCCGATTGCGACGTAAGGCGGCGAGTGGACGTAAGTCGAAGGACTTAGATTAACTGCTACCATCCTAAGACAATAACAGAACCCACGGCTTCAGGATAAGGGTAAGCCAATCTCGTAGTGACCGCACAGAACATTGTTTAACGTAGATAATCGGGTAAGAACGAATAGACAAGCTTCGCGATGAGCGCTACAATAAGTTCTGTGGAGCATATGAGGGAGATCCCACGGGGACGCCTTAAGGGGATTTTAAACCGTAGTTGTTATGGTGATTATAAACAGGTTATAGTGGTTAACTCATCATTTAGCCAATTAGTGAACTCTGATCTCTCACACAGATGTTTATGCAAGAGTGAAAGCCCAAGCAAATACAGGGAATAATGATGATGCCATGGGCCATAATGATGATGACCTCGTGCATAGATAAACGGACCAGTTGTAATACTTGCTGGGTTGGTACAAATCTAAAGGTCGGAAGAAGATGCCTATGAGTACACATCTTACGTTCTAACTAAAATATCGCTCGCATCCGTTCATCATTGTAAACGACAGTGTGTCTCTGAAACAAGCAAACCGCCAACAGTTTGAGCCGCGTTGATTTATTGATTCCAAAGGCCACGCGGGACCGCGATCGCTGGTGCTTCCCATAGCTTCGCCGCTCGTTTCATTACCATCTCGCTAATTGGGTTTCCGCATACATACAAACACGGAGCCCGAGGGTGTGAATCTTGGACGTAAATCATGTTACTCAGATCGGTCTGTGTCAGATGTAAACGATATCTTTAGGTTTACGTTTGCTTTTTACCCAGGACTCACGGATAGTTTGATCTGCATTATTCTAGGTATTTACTTAAAATTACTGGTTTCCAACATATATATAAGGACTTCTCTTTATCCTTCTATTAAATACTGAAAAACATGACTTAAGCCTTAGGGAAATACTGCGTCATAATAAGCAGAATGCCACTATTCACGTCGACGTGAGTAGAGTGTTGCTACACATGAGGCAACAGCAGGCCTCTTTACTATCTTAATGCCATCAGTAACTGAATGCTAGCGCGTAGCGCGTGTTCTACTACTAACAGATAAATCCTAAGGTGGATAGTTGGGGGTTACTATGTGGACATCTTTAGGATTTGTATTTCGTTCATTAAAAAGCTATTATAGTCCCAATTGTAAACTTGAATTGACCAGTTTACAATGTTTGACGACCAATAAAAAAATCTATTCTAAGCAGTTATTTTCGCTTAATATATGTAATACACAAATACATAGATGTATAGTTATGTATCTAACTTAAGTACAAAGTAAACTTGTCAAAGCTGAGTTCTCAAGTATTGCTACTGGACAAAGACTAGCATCAAGCGAATTCCACTAAGTTTGCACAGAGACTTAGTAGGTACGCCACCCGATACAAGAATTCGAGGTATACCATCGGCATCTTGACATAATTTCGACCCATGTTGTGGCAAAAACAGACTACGGTTGAATAGTTAGAGATGTTACGTTTTATACTATCGATAAGATTGCCATAATTAGATGTGAAAATGTATCGATGACTGAAATAGATTAGAGAAATTTCTGATATTTTTCAATGCTTTTATTACGATATATGATTAATTATGGAATAGCAATAAGGCGATTTGAGCAGCAAGTTTGATTGAAGCTACATATATATACACTAAGTATAAGAAAAGGTATAGCCGTCACAATATTTATATACACATGTTTATATGAATAAGTAATAGTTACTTTCTGACTTGCAAGAGATGGAATTTAACTAGTTTTCATTTATGCAAAATTTATATAAGCCAGAATATAGGGATGTAAAAAATTCAAATCTATCATGAACCTTGTCCCACGATAAGTATCCTTTACACAAGGACATAGCAATATTATTTTTTTCGCCTCTTGATTACATCCAGTAGGCGGATACAGAACAGCTGTTATATTCTTATCAACTACGGAATAGCAGCACTGTTTATCGACACATAACATCGCACCCACAATCCTAACATCCGTTTCTTGATCCCAGCATCGATACATCATCGCAACACACCCCGCCTCTACCAGAGACAAAGTGTTGGTGTACATTAACGGCCGGGGGGTTTTTATTGCCTCCACGCCTTAAAATATTGTCTGATTCATTAGCGGATATTTCACATTTAAGTTTCGTGTGCGCTCTCAACTTCCACTTGTTCCCTTCAACTTTCCGAGGTGATCATACAGAGAGGTGTTGTTATAACGACACTTACAATTTTCTGTTAAAGGATATCGTTACGTACGCGTAATAAGACGCTAAGATTCCGTTATACCCTTAATTATTAAGGGTGGGTGGGGGCCGGGTGTAATGTAATGACACATGTATGTAAATATCCCGAGTAACGACCGGAGGTGGCGAACGTTGCACGCCTTAATGTGCCCTCGGTTGTTTTCTTTGATTAAAGAATTTTATTACAGGATATAATTCACGATTAGACGGCAAAGGGTTGAGGGGGTGGGGGAAGTTGTCGGGGGGAGGCTGCGTCTCAAGATAAAACGCTCGTGTAATGACGGGTGCGTGATTCTGAATCGTAATTGTTATTGTGGTGCGGTGTTCGCGCGTGCTAAAAATTATGCCTCGATTTCTGGGTGTATTATTTGATTAAAGGGTTTAAGGGTGGCATGTTTCTTCTCCTTCGCCTGTAAAGCGACATGGTTTCAAATAATTATTTTCATAGCTGATATGCTTCTTATAAATGCTAAGTGCTATTAAATAAAACACTAGAAAGCAATGGGGCTTGTCCAATTGTTTTGCAAAGCAGTTTGTTGCATACTTCCAAACTTACCTTATGGGACGTGACGTACCCTTTCTATGATTGTGGTTTTGAGGAAATGAAGTCTTCTGAATCTGTCACCTTTACATATAGCCCATAAGTATGACTTACCTGTAAAATAAGAAAAACAATGTTTGAAGTAAATTCAATAAAATATTACGAATTATTGTGTTTCGCAGAGTTTCGACTGTAGATAGCCAGACGAGTATGCAAAATGCCATCAAGTTCGCCGTTACGAGACCTAACTTAGGAAACCCTGTCGGTAGTCAATAAAATGTTAAGGAAGGTGTCAATTCAATTCTTAAATTTATCAAGGGCGAACAAACCTATCCTTAAAACACGTAAATATGTGAATTTGGATTATATGTCAACATATTACATTTATATCTTGAAAAACAACCTTTATATGGTTTAAAGTGCCACTGCATTCGTCGGTGGTACATCACTGCTTCAAGTAATATTTCATAGATGTTATAAAAAATTACACACCCTAACAAGTACCTAATTGTTCTCTGACATCTATATTTTTATTACACTCACTTTCAAGGTTTTTCCTTAGGTATCAAACAAATATACGAGTAAACATACTATTGTATTACATTATTTAATAATTAATTATATTGTATTTGCTTTATACAATCTCTTTAACCGAGACTATGACTTAATTGTTTTTTAATCTTTATACACAGACACTTTATATAAGACTTTTTCTTTATACACAGAATCCTAAACATCAACTTTCATATTTATTCGTTTGTAATATAAGGCAAACTGCCAAACATGTCTTTATGTAACACCCTTAGAAAAGTAGTTTCTTAGTACTCATCTGGTGCGGGGCTAGAACATCACCTCCTACATTGCTATCTGTGGGTGTCATAAGAGGCGACTAAAGGTAAAATACCGGAAGGTGGGCAGCAGCGCCTTCTGAGGAACTGATACCTTAAACTGCGATCCCCAAGACGCCTGCCAAGCGTGGGGATTATGACAAATCCCCCCTTGATGGGGGAGGCTGTATTCAGCAGTGGACGATCCGGCTGACACAGAACAGTACAGTACTTATCTACGTTATATAAGAAACTCCTCAACTACATTTTATGCTTCTAGACCGGCCGGTTTAGGCAGTGCTTTAAGTCAGACACTCGTATGAGTTTTACTAAGCTCATATTAAGAGCTTGATATTACTTTATTTCTCAATGTAATTTAATATACTAAGTAAGCAGAGACCCAACACATATACATATGTGTTTCGTTTTATGGGACAACGATAATGCCCGTGCCCTCCGAGGCATTGAAGCACTCAGTAGTAATGTCACTAGCGGTGACCCATCCATGTCATGACCGCGGCAGTCGTTGCTTATTATTAATGCTTATTAATTAGATCGGTTAAGAACGGCTAAGCAAACTTCGCTACGAGCGCTTCAACAAAAATTTTAAATATAACATTCATATTACAAATTACGTTTCCTATAACTACACTTCGTCTCAACCTCTTAGATACGCTCAAATTATAAACTTGATATTGCTTTATTTTTCACTAGCTTACCGGCCGCGGCTCCGCCCGCGCGTATTACAGTTATCGCACAAAACCATGAAATTCTGTTTGCGCAGTTGGATAAAAAGTATCCTATGTCCTTTCACGGGTCTCAAGTTTATTCGTTGCAAACAAAAATCCAAAAATACTTTATAATATTAGTGTAGATGTACGAGTAGATAGTGTAGATGTACATGTAGATAGTGTAGACGTGGAATGTAATTTAATATACTAGGTAAGCAGAGACCCAATACACCTACAGATGTGTTTGGTTTTATGGGACAACACTAATGCAGTCATTCGGGAACAGTACCATTCTGCAAACTACTACGGAGAATATTTGATCAGAAAAACGTAACAGCGGGGAATAAACAACTTAGTTTAAGCGTTCACCGAGACATACACATCTAATCGTAGTACTTGGTTGTCGTCGCAAACAAAACACCACAAGTCAAAACCATAAATTTCTACATCTTCTAGCAGAAAATCTCCAAACATATAACCCAATTGTGTAAAGGGTTGCATACTCACATACAGTAAAGGCACCTATACCCACCCTCCTTTTGAGTCTTATAACCCGCTCGCGTTTTAAATTTTAATGAATATAGATATCTTTATTCGCTTTGAGCGAGCGAGCCGAGCGCTGGAGCTGATTAAGGGACGGTTTCGTTGACGCGAATAGTTCTTATTATCGTGTAGTTGCCAACTAATATTGTACCTACTTATTAACTTGTCAACATATTATTGAATATAGGTTGCGGGCTGCTAAAGTGTTTTTTCATTGTTTGTTATCTATTGAATATCTAGTACCTAGTTGCGGAAAATTCTCGTTCTAAGTTTAGCTAGATGATATCTTTTAATATAAAACCACTTATGAAATGGTGAAATAGTAGGAAAAGTCTAGCGTATATTACTTAGGTATGTTAAAAAAATACTTATTTTGTACCGACCAAGTTCAAGTCGATCGACCAACACTCACCGATCGGGCACCTAGAGTCCATACCAACACAATAAAACATTTTTTAGTTCCTATGTTGAATTTGTAATCGGCAAAAAAATAATTAGATGTGCTGTAGGTACTTAATAATACTTCGTTCCTTTACTTATGCAGTAAGCCACCCTCAAGTAGAAAATCTGTCGCCAAGCACCTAACGGTGTGTTCCGGCAGCAGTCCTTGAGAGCCAGTGAAATAACAGGCAAAATGAGACTTAACAGGTATGTCTCAAGGTGATGGGCGCAGTGCAGTTCGTCACTTGTGATGAAATGCATCTGTTATAGGCAGAGGATACCGCTTAACATCAGGTGGGCCTCGCGCTTGTTCCTTCAAAATAACATTAAAAAAAAAAAAAAAAAAAAAAAACTTGCTTCTTGCCCAATTTTATTATCAAGCCAACGGGAAGTAACCTCTAGTATTGTTTTGTTTGCAATAACGCCTGCTCTGCGGATTACTTATTAGGAGCCGGCTAGGACCCGCGTTATATTTACCGAAAAGATTCCGAACAGTTTCGGACTGTTTTGAAGTCCTTCGTCTGGGAGTCACGTTTGTGCGAGGCGACGAGCACAGGCCTCTGCCGATTACATTACAAAATTACAAATTTACGAGAAAAAAAACCCATACGATGTTTGAAGAACGAGAGCAAGAATAAGAGTTATGACTTATGAGTCATAATGTCATGTTAGCTCAGTCGGTAAGAGCATACTCCGGCTATAGGGGTGGATGGACGCGGGTTCCTATCCCGCACATGACTATATTTTTCTTTCTCGTAAATTTGTAATTTTGTAAAGTACCCTCAAGGTTATGGTGAGTGATTTGGCGAGCCGTATCTTTCGATTGTCTAAACGAGGGAATACGAAGAAAATTCACGATATCAACTTTTCGTTCGTATTTATTTACCTAAAAATGGAACCGACTTCAACACTTTGCGTTACGGAACCCTAAATTACATGATTTTTTGTTAAATAATGCGGTTAAAGTATAATATTTTGGTTATTGCCAGAATAATAAAACCATAATTTTCTGGAATTGCAACAACAATATGACGATAGAAAGAACACACAGGCCAGAAGTGTTTTAAAATGAATTAAATGTAGAGACAATGTTACTTAAGTACGAACAAATGTTCGCGTGACCACGTAGTGAAACTTCTCCTTATTTGTGATTAAAACATTCGGAGCGCGCCATTAAATCTAATATGCAGCGGAATCATGCGCGATGTCTGTACGTAACCGGTGCATACAGGTTTTTGGAGAATTTTCCGTAATTATAATTACTGATGGCGAGTACGATTTTCTTCGTTAACTGAAAATATCAGTGCGAATTAAAATGTTTATACTAAATTGACTTTGCCCATTAATATTTAAAATATGGACGAACAGCCTTTATTTAGTGGAAAATAGATTGTGTATTAAACATTATATCGCCATAACAGGCCTTGATAACAAATAGGCCTAAGTCTCGCTCACTAATTTCGTGTATACCTCAATATCTGTATACTTAAGACAAAGTGACCGCCTGAGATGTTAAACCGTGATGTGAAGACAAACAAGGCGCGACCATCATAATCAATTAGTCACTAATTGTCGAGTCCATCGCTAATCGTCGCCTATCGCTGCGGTGTCTCCACAGGATAATAAAGACGGCAGTTTAGGTTCTACTTATTTACTTTGTCTTATTTTTATTTACTATTTATTCAAACGATTCTTAACAAAAATTCATTAAACTTATAGGAAATGTAGAAAGAACATAACGGTAAGATTTTCGGTAGTTTAGCTGGTAGGTAGGTTCGGTAGCTCCGTTTTAGGCAATAATGCAAAAAAAATATTTTGGCTGAATAGTGGAGGTCCTAGAATAACACGAAAAAACCACTGAACGCTGAATTCTTCCCGTACTTAATAAAAGTTCTAAGTATTTAGCAAGGATACAATAAAAATATTTTATTGTATCCTTGCTGATAATAAGAATCTTTTCGCTCGATGTGAAGAAATAGCAGTTTTTTTTCACATCGAGCGAGAATCGTATTTACTTTTTAGGCACCGGGTGCCAATTTCGCTAAGCACGCCATAGTACTTGTAATAAATATTTAGAAATAGAATAAATGAAGTTAGAGTTGAATTACAATATTGATCAAAACATTTCTTACTCTCGCAAGTTTTCTCTGTGACATAGTCGCCGCCCTGAAACCCGTCAAACAGGCATTAATTGATGTAGTTATAAATGCTTTCTAATTAAATTGCCTGCTTGACACATGGGTAATATGCTGATGGGGGGAATACTCGATTATTGTTATTATTGGGTGTGGCTCAAATTCTTTTGTAAATAAATAAAAGTTAGATGATTAAGAGCCATTTCACAAAATCACGCTACTGAAGTTTAGGTAAATGCCAGCGCATCGCTTACACAAGCGAAAGAAGTGACGACGGAATAGCGTGACTGTGAGTAACATATTTTGATACTAGCACTCACTAATAAAGAAATGTAAGTTGCGAATTTAAAAATTGTGTGATTGGCATGAGTAAATAATCAATTTCTTGTCGATTACTTGCTAATGTTATAGAAAAGAAGTAGGCATGTACATTAAATAGTCAACCTACATCGTGAATCGTATATTTACATTTCATCCTTGATGAATAAAAAATAGATATGTTTAAATCATTTATTGTAACAATAAACTTAAATAATTAAAAAATTATACAGCTTAAAATTATATAAATATTTGACGTAACGGGATTGATTAAAAACTGCGGACTAAAAGCTCTTTCTTTTAAATTTTCCAAAAATTGCTTTTTTCCTCGTTCACACTCTTCTGTATCTATATCCAGTCGTTAACTCTGTCTGCCATAATGACCATGCATAGGATTGAGGTTTATTTTTCTGTGCATCCGGAAAACAACTTAGTACCAACCACAAACGTCCCATGACGTTTTTGGTTTTCCATTACTTAAACATGTCACCCTCATATTCCCATACCACAATATATCACCTATACCATTCAAAAAATAACATTTTCATCCATTTAGTTTGAGTAGACCAAACAGTGAAATGTAAATATATATTTACAGATTTTGAGGTTTTTTGTTTTTAAATCGAATATCTTTGATGCAATCTATAATTAACATATATACTTCTTGATACCAATGCAATCCTCACTATATACTCTTATGCTCACTATTTCCTCTATGGAAAGTAAATGATAATACACCTTTTTATAGAAAAAAATACTGGAAATGGGGTTTCAACACACGACAAAAATGATGGGAAATAGTAATTTAATTGCTATTTTTATTTTTTCGTAACTAACTCACCTAGAACTTTGATTCTTCTTTTAATATGATAATTTACTATTGTTCTTTAGCCATGAATTGTTACAGATTTTTACGCCAAATATTTAAAGAAAACAACCCCATTGTTTTAAGAACTTTGGCGGGAAAACTGTATTGGAGAGCAATATTTTTTTCTGAAAAACTATACCACCTACGGCTTTGGTCCTTCTTTGATATTATTATTTACATGTAATTTATACACCTGTATTATTTCAGATTTTCTGGTTTAGAAGTTTAAAATTAGTTACGAGATTATTTAATACGCAAGATTGCATCGGTAAGTGTTTGCGCTGCAAAATGTATCGAGTGAAAAATGACTTATACATATGCAAAATTGCGGTTTTCTAGGTTTATAACTGTTGACGTAGTTACGAGATTAATATGAAATGACGTAATATTTTGGGGCCAAAATGTAATTTGTGCTGGTTTCAGATTTCATCAAAATATTCAAAATACTTCCGTGATCTCAGAAAAATATGGTTTTTTCTTGTATGGGCAAGGATGCATCCTTTTGAAAACCATTTGGATTATGAAAGTCGGACTTACGCAGATTTTATGGTAAATTTGTAAATACGACTATCGACCGCTAACTGGTATCGCGGTTTGTACAAATGATGGAAAAGCCGGGAGGCCGGCTTGTACAAATTAGGAAGGTAGTTTAATTTCCAGGTGAAGTTATCGCTATGTTCACTTATAGACATTAACTGAATCCAAAAATATTGGAAATCAATTATTCGCCTGTCATCTTATCCTCCTAAAACAAAAGTTATAGTGAGTTACTAATTTAAACTAGAATAATATATTAACTTATTAGGAACCGGCTAGGACCCGCGTTATATTTACCGGAAAGATCCCGACCAGTTTCGGACTGTTTTGAAGTCCTTCGTCTGGAAGTCACGATTGCGCGAAGCGACGAGCACGGGCCTCAGCGCGTAACTAGAGTTGCGCGAGTCCTATTCGGGAGCTTAACTAGAGTTCGCAGGGTATATTCTGGCCGGTTCCTAATAAGTTAATATGGATAAAACTCGCGATAGTTTCCAAAGTGAAGTAGAATAATATAAAAACTAGCAGACCAAAAAGAAGAAGTCAACCCTCTGAGATTGTTTGCATTTTTCCAATAACGCTATATAAGGCTGCATAATTGTGACGTTTCCTTTTTTTAACATAATGGATGAACAGAAACTAAAAATTTAGTTACTTAACAAGACAACAATACTTATATTATGGACAACAAAATATAAAGTATAGTTTGTTACTTAAAAAAATAAAGACATGATCCAAACTCTGTGGTCGCACTATAAACTTGCGTCTAAGCGTTCCGCGTACGAAACGTCAGAGCAAAGCAAAACGAACACAGGTCCTACCTCGATGGGCGCTCGCGCGGTACTGATCGCCTCGCGCTTGTACATTTCAATTTATGAGCATTTCGAGTTATGTTAAATATTTTATCTTGTCTAACAAAACAGAGTTAATATCACAATTTATTAAAGATCAGATTAATTAAAGAATGAACTTTCTTTCCATATAATATCTGTTTGGAATTACACTTTATTAAATGCAATATATCGTGGTAAACTGCTGATATAATCCGTGGAAATTGGCGCAAGATCTTTATTTTTTTTTCTACAATGACGTTTAATAATCGTTATTCTAGTACATTATGTGTCAACAAGATTATATGCCTGATGCACAGTTTTTTTTTTAGTTAATTTGATGAATCTTTATACAAGAGATAGAACTCTGAAATTGGCTATGTGTACTTTAATTCGTAAAACAAGGTGCGGGAGATTTGTCACAACAAAATAATTAATGTTATGTTTGTAAATCTGGTACATTAACTGAAAAGAGAACAGATTATTCTATTTTTATCAATTATTAAACAACTTGTAGATATTTGCCTTGATAGTAAATTAAGCGCTTAAAATCTTCGTATACCGCATTAAAATGTAAAATGCCTCTTAAGCAGCTCAGTGGTGGAAATTTCAGTTCAGTCATGAAATTCACAACGTAAATTGTAAGTTAAAGTAATTAATACGATATCAGAGCTGAGTCGATGTTAAAATACTATACCGATAATAAGTAACAACTCTCGCAGAAAAAGGTCAATATATTTGCTTTTTTTCAGACGGAGGATCAGTTAATTTACGGTCATATGCGTCTTATGTAACGTGTCACTATGGTCTAAAGTCGATACATGAAATATCGATGATCAAGACTGCATCTCTACATCGCTACGTACTCGTAGCGTTATCTACTAGATCTCATAGCAATAGACGCTACCTGGCTACAAGTAGTCTACGCGACTTGATTACTACATCGCTACGTAGTCGCGTAGCATTATGTGCTAGATCTCATAGCAATAGACGCTACCTTGCAACAAGTAGTCCACGCGACTTGATCACTACATCGCTACGTAGTCGCGTAGCATTATGTACTAGATTTCATAGTAGTAGACGCTAACGGTTTGTACAAATGATGGAAAAGCCGGGAGGCCGGCTTGTACAAATTAGGAAGGTAGTTTAATTTCCAGCTGAAGTTATCGCTATGTTCACTTATAGACATTAACTGAATCCAAAAATATTGGAAATCAATTATTCGCCTGTCATCTTATCCTCCTAAAACAAAAGTTATAGTGAGTTACTAATTTAAACTAGAATAATATATTAACTTATTAGGAACCGGCTAGGACCCGCGTTATATTTACCGGAAAGATCCCGACCAGTTTCGGACTGTTTTGAAGTCCTTCGTCTGGGAGTCACGATTGCGCGAAGCGACGAGCACGGGCCTCAGCGCGTAACTAGAGTTGCGCGAGTCCTATTCTGGAGCTTAACTAGAGTTCGCGGGGTATATTCTGGCCGGTTCCTAATAAGTTAATATGGATAAAACTCGCGATAGTTTCCAAAGTGAAGTAGAATAATATAAAAACTAGCAGATCAAAAAGAAGAAGTCAACCCTCTGAGATTGTTTGCATTTTTCCAATAACGCTATATAAGGCTGCATAATTGTGACGTTTCCTTTTTTTAACATAATGGATGAACAGAAACTAAAAATTTAGTTACTTAACAAGACAACAATACTTATATTATGGACAACAAAATATAAAGTATAGTTTGTTACTTAAAAAAATAAAGACATGATCCAAACTCTGTGGTCGCACTATAAACTTGCGTCTTAGCGTTCCGCGTACGAAACGTCAGAGCAAAGCAAAACGAACACAGGTCCTACCTCGATGGGCGCTCGCGCGGTACTGATCGCCTCGCGCTTGTACATTTCAATTTATGAGCATTTCGAGTTATGTTAAATATTTTATCTTGTCTAACAAAACAGAGTTAATATCACAATTTATTAAAGATCAGATTAATTAAAGAATGAACTTTCTTTCCATATAATATCTGTTTGGAATTACACTTTATTAAATGCAATATATCGTGGTAAACTGCTGTTATAATCCGTAGAAATTGGCGCAAGATCTTTATTTTTTTTTTCTACAATGACGTTTAATAATCGTTATTCTAGTACATTATGTGTCAACAAGATTATATGCCTGATGCACAGTTTTTTTTTTAGTTAATTTGATGAATCTTTATACAAGAGATAGAACTCTGAAATTGGCTATGTGTACTTTAATTCGTAAAACAAGGTGCGGGAGATTTGTCACAACAAAATAATTAATGTTATGTTTGTAAATCTGGTACATTAACTGAAAAGAGAACAGATTATTCTATTTTTATCAATTATTAAACAACTTGTAGATATTTGCCTTGATAGTAAATTAAGCGCTTAAAATCTTCGTATACCGCATTAAAATGTAAAATGCCTCTTAAGCAGCTCAGTGGTGGAAATTTCAGTTCAGTCATAAAATTCACAACGTAAATTGTAAGTTAAAGTAATTAATACGATATCAGAGCTGAGTCGATGTTAAAATACTATACCGATAATAAGTAACAACTCTCGCAGAAAAAGGTCAATATATTTGCTTTTTTTCAGACGGAGGATCAGTTAATTTACGGTCATATGCGTCTTATGTAACGTGTCACTATGGTCTAAAGTCGATACATGAAATATCGGTGATCAAGACTGCATCTCTACATCGCTACGTACTCGTAGCGTTATCTACTAGATCTCATAGCAATAGACGCTACCTGGCTACAAGTAGTCTACGCGACTTGATTACTACATCGCTACGTAGTCGCGTAGCATTATGTGCTAGATCTCATAGCAATAGACGCTACCTTGCAACAAGTAGTCCACGCGACTTGATTACTACATCGCTACGTAGTCGCGTAGCATTATGTACTAGATTTCATAGTAGTAGACGCTACCTGGCTACAACTAGTCTACGCGACTTGATTACTACATCGCTACGTAGTCGCGTAGCATTATTTACTAGATCTCATAGTAGTAGACGCTACCTGGCTACAAGTAGTCTACGCGACTTGATTACTACATCGCTACGTAGTCGCGTAGCATTATGTGCTAGATCTCATAGCAATAGATGCTACCTGGCTACAAGTAGTCTACGCGACTTGATTACTACATCGCTACGTTGTCGCGTAGCATTATGTACTAGATCTCATGTAGCAGTACACGCTACCTAGCTACAAGCAGTCTACGCGACTAGATCTCTACATCGCTACGTAGTCGTAGCATTTTATACTAGATCTCATAGCAGTAGACGCTACCTTGCTACAAGTAGTCTACGCGACTTGATTACTACATCGCTACGTTGTCGCGTAGCATTATGTACTAGATCTCATGTAGCGGTAGACGCTACCTTGCTACAAGTAGTCTACGCAACTAGGAGGCGAATACAAACGAATTATTTTTAACTAACGACGTAAACAGAGGAATATTATAAGTCTAAGGTGTGTTTTCGTCGCATCGTAGCTCCTGATACTATGAATAGTTTTGTGTTGTTTTTTTTTTCGTTTGAATAGTGACTTGAGCGTAAGTAGCTTTGTTATGACGCAAGAAAGTTTGTTCAGTCATTTGAAGATCATCAACTGTTGTTTTCTAGTTGACGTAGGGGTGTTAGCTTCCACAGGTTTAAGTGATTCGAAATTTGCTATCCGTTCACTTCCACGATATTACAAGAACTTGGTAACCTTGACCTGATGCTTCAGCATCGCCTCGACCTCAACAACTTACAGCAGACGTATAGAATTTGTGCTTATTGGTATAGTCTTAACGAATGAGTTATAGTCAGTGGATATCAGGGTTTGATGATATGATGGAGCAGTCGAAGAACGATCGAGAAATCAATCAGAAGGAAGAAAAAACCGTTAAGGGTATTTTTAATATTGTTATAAGCTTCATGACAAATTAACTAAATCCCAAGGATCAATCTGCGCCATAGTGGCAGCAAGAACATCCGGCAGTTTTGATGTCATCTATTTTCGGCTGCTGCCTCTTCTGTGTAGATTGAGCCTAAGGAAGCAAAAAAGTAATAAAATTCAAAGTAGCAGCAATTAGCAGATAATTTGAATGGTAATAGATTGACACAGTATAGGCATGTCATGAATGGAGTTGAAAAATAAGTAACTTTACGAGCGTAGAAAATAATATGATAAACATATCGGCAGATGAAGGCCATAGGTGTTGATGCACTGCTTGAAGAAAAATATATATATGTTTGTAAGGGTTGAGTACTGCGATGACAAGAAATAGAACATACTTGAAGAAGAATAAATGCATTCCCACTTAGGGACAACACGAAAAAAACTGAAATTTTGCTTCATACTGTAGTTGTATATGTATACTTTCCAAAGTAGCGCGCAAAAATATAATTTCTCAAGGGCGAAGCCGCGGGCGTGTTTTGATGTTATTAAAAATGACTTTCTAATTGTACTCTAGCTACAAGTATACCTTCCTGATCTTTTCGCAACTCCATATTATACTACATATATAAATTAATTAAAAAAGTAAAAAGCCCACTACTAATTATTTATTTTCTAACTAAACTTTTATCATTCCATTGAAATTAAAACTGCTAATATAATAGTTTTATAAAGCCCTTCACTTTGATACCCCACTCAATGAGTTTAGACGAAGAAACATTTTTTTAGATCACAATATTATGTCGTCTAAAAACTTGCAGTTTATTTTCTGTATCTAGTGTCACTTGCTCTATCAAGAGGAATCTAACGACATCATTACAACCGTTAAGCCCTTTAGAAGTTATGGTGGAATAAACTCACAAACATACACACATAGGTACATGAAAGTTGAAAACATAACACTCATTTTTTGGGCAATCCTGTACAAAGAAAAACTACACGGATACCTGTAGCTTCCGAGAGCATGAAAAATAGCGTATTCCCTCGTCAAAAGCAGCGGATTCAAGTGTAGCCGATCACCGTGGGCAACGACGGATAAACATCAGCCTATCCAATAATAAACAAGTATAAATTAATTAATAAAGTATAAAACCCGACTGCAAATTATTTATTTTCGTTAAACGTTTTATTGTTGCATTGATATTAAAACTGCAAGTTATATAACAAGGAATATATATTTAAGGAATCGATTTTTAAAGCCCTTCATTTTGATAAACCAATCGATGGGTTTGGAAAAAAAAAATATGATCTCCCAATATGGCGTCTAAAATCATAACAACCTTTTTGAACAGTCGTGTAAAAAAGCTTCATGGACCGATCGCTATACGAATCCTATAGTTTCAATCACGGTATAATGATCTCGTATCGAATATTACCACAGTCCTGAACCACTAATATCGTGGTTTGTCCCCACCATAACTCCAATCGATTTTGACCTAATCGTATCATTAACGTCGTTAAGATACCACCGTTACGTATACCGTAATATTAGTGATAGTGATCGTTAGACAATCCTGTGGGATTTAATTTGGACCTTTTACGGTTATTAGCGGTTATTACCTGTAATTGAATTATATGGAAGCGGTGAATATGAATGTCATCAATGGGAATTAATAGTTTGATAGGGTGTGGGTGGGTCTTTGGATAGTTTGAATTATATATATGGAAATATAATGGTATGTTTAAAAAAATTGGTATTCCTCGTCAATCTTCCGTTGTAATGATTGAATTTGAAGGATTGATTGCATACATTATCATAAAAGCATTATCTTATCGTCTGCAATTTAGTACATATTATGAAAACAGATTTCACTCGTTTCTCATGCGGGTGATATAGGTATACTAGGCAATATGTAAATAGCATGAGCGATTTTTTTTAAAGAATTCTTATAAAAGACTTTGTTATTAATAATATTTTTATTTATTGAGAGACATATTTTGAATATGCTTGATTCGCATAATATTGGCCATATCCCTGTTCGTCATCTGACATATTGGTTCTCAAATCTCGTGTTTCCATAATAACACTGAACGTCTTCCAACTAGATCATGCTTTGTGTCCGAACAATGACAAGGTTTTGGTACCTATCTTACTCTGTAGTTTTTGCAGTCTTGTTTACAGTGTTTCCCTTTGGTAAAAAAGAACAATTACAGCTTAGCACCAACAACTTGGTACTTGGCCAGTGTTCCAGTGATTCTCTACGTAACGTTATCATCTTTCAACATCCCGACCGATAAGAATTCGTCAAGATTTGTATTACCCAGGGTAATAGCTGAATAACATATCAGAGTTATTTGAAGAACCGAAATCGATTCTTCATATAAAAACCACCCAAGTGACAACAATACAATAGAACTATTTCATACATATATTTTCAACGGAACGATATATTTGTAGGGTATCGCGCACGCCCCTGGTGGCCGGCGGTCGCTAATCAAATATCTTTTCCCACCGCCTACTAGTAGGTGACGATGACGATACACGACAGGGTACAGTGGTTCTCAAGCTTTCAAAAGGACAAGTCGAGATATTGAAAACTGGAAATCATTTTATCAAAACTACTTGTCATGTATGAGCCGAACCGAATAAACAAATAAAGGTATGTATTAATTTCGTTCGAATATTTTTTTTAACAAAAAATGGCACCGACTTCAACACTCAAATGTGTGAAATAAGTTGTTGAAGTCGGTACCATGATGGTTCAAAAGTACCTATTATCACAAAATTGTGCGCACGGTACCGACTTTGACAAGTTATTTCAGACATTTGAGTGTTGAAGTCGGTGCCATTTTTTGATAAAAAAATATTTTACCCTTTTTAGTGACCCTTGTTACTTCTGGGATCGATTGTCATTCACTGTCATTGACTATATCATCAAGATAGGAAAATAATTTTCAGTTATTGGAGTGATATTCAAAAACGGCTTGACCTATTTTGATGAAATTTAAATGGGACCACACGGCAAACATCAGCTTTCAAAAAATTAATCATCAAAATCGGCTTACCCAGTCAATAGTTATGTGGTAACAACCATTAAAAAAAATACAGACTAATTGGGTACCTCTTTTTGAAGTCCGTAGAAAAATTGACATTACTCTTGTAGAGTTTTCAAACCAATGCATTAGTTCAATTACCCATCTTTAATAGTGTGTACTCTTCAACGATGGAATGTTTTAATCAATTTTGTTTCACAAACTTTGGGGAAGCAGGCGCCACCTAAAATGTAATACCATAACTCGAATTCCGCCAAAGAGGCGACACCGTAAGTTTGCAATCGATTAGTATAGAAAAGTTTGAGCACCACGTCCTTGCGTACGAGGAACGAATGGCAAATGATTAATAAAGCTAATACCATTAGCAGACCGGGGCGCGACACATTCGATTACAACATTCGATTTGTCCATCGGAGGTGCGGTGTGCTCATCATGACGTGTTGTTATTCGGTGATGAACCGTTACATATCCTAGAACGTGTTTTCATTTTTCATCAACCCGCCGACTATCGCTTGCACTTGTCACGTTGTAAAACTAATTTCAAATAGTTGACCGTTTCTAATACCATGAAATAGCTATTCTACTTGCATATGCAAGGTTATTGGTTTTGTCCATCGGAGGTGCGGTGTGCTCATCATGACGTGTTGTTATTCGGTGATGAACAGTTAAATATCTTGAACGTGTTTTCATTTGTCATCAACAGGCCGGTCATTGCTTGCATTTGTCACTTTGTAAAACTAACTTCAAAGCCTGAGCTGTTTTTAATACCATTAAACAGCTGATAAGCTGGAATATCCAGAGTCATTGGTTTCGTCCATCGTAGGTGCAGTGTGGTTATCGTGACGTTTGTTATTCGGTCATGAACCGTTAAATGTCTTAAGCGTGCTTTAATTCGTCACTAACCCGCCGAGCATCACTTGCACTTGTCACTTTGCAAAACTAACTTCAAATCGTTGACCGTTTCCAATACCATGAAACAGCTATAACACTTGAATATGCAGGGATATTGGTTTTGTTCATCGGAGGTGCGGTGCGTCTATCATGATGTGTTGTTATTCGGTAATGAACCGTTAAATATCCCGAACGGTTTTTCATTTGTCATCAAAAGGCCGGTCATTGCTTGCACTTGTCACGCTGTAAAACTAACTTCAACGTGAACTGTTTTAATACCATAAAACAGCTGATACATTTGAATATGCAGCGCTATTGGTTTTGTCATCGGAGTTGCGGCTCGGCTATTATCTCCTTTGGTAAATCTTGGATTGAGGGGACATGGTGTAGCTGTGACACTCATGTTATGGATCAGCCTGGGACAATTTATGACCATAATAGCCATAGTTTAATTTATGATCATAAGGTTAGTGTCACGGTTGGACTTTGTCACCCTCATTTGGGTCGCCAAAATACAGGCTTTGCCTAGTTTGGGACCCGCTGTGATAGTAAGTCAGTGTTCTGATTTAAATTTGTTTAAACCTTGGTCTTAGTTAGAAATTATTGCTACACACTTAATACTTTTCTGGCAAATAAAAAAATATTATTATTATTGTAATGACGTTTTGTTATTCAGTAATGATGTATAAAGATTCTTAAATACGCTTATATTCGTTAGTAACACGCTTTCATTTGTTTCTTATGTTAAAAAGCGTTTTTGAAGCACTCGTGGCGAAGTTTTGCTTAGCCGTTATTAACCATTCAGCTAAGTTAAGCAACGTCCGCTGCGGTCATGACTACTGAACGACAGAAAAAATATCATCTGTCTAGTTATCACGGTTTATGAGATACAACCTAGTAACAGACGGACAATGGAGTGTTCGTAAAAGGGTCTCGTTTGTATCTATTGGGTAAGGAACCCTTATAACTGAACATTTGAAGAACGCAGATCACTCTTCTAACACCTGCTAAGTGTAACTTGTTCTCATTTTAAAAGCAGATTAGAGCTGATATTAGTTTTTTTACACATTGGAGCGATCCAATCAAATACTTCAGGTTTTTACTACAGATACGTCTAATTTTGTTACCAGTACCTCGGGTAACCAAAGTGATGACGTGGTCGAAGATGTTAAACTAACCTACAATTGGAACTATCTAATGATTACCGACAGATTTTCATTCGCGAAATGCCCTACCAACATAAAAACATATTGCCTCATATTTACTTATTCCACGTTATCCTTAGTTGTCTAATTTTGGAAATTGGTCACAATGTAAATAATAATGTCTCAAAGAAGAGACACATAAACATCCCGCTTTCAAACATCAAATGTTTTTCTTTCAATTGTCCAAGCAATAAAAGTAGAAATAAGCTATAATAAGCTATTCCAGTATCGTTTCACATACACCTATTCTACATTATCCTTAGTTCCCTATCCCTGGCATCGTTCCCAATGTAATGGGATTAAATCATGCGACATTAGCGCCGTCGCCCGTTCGGCCGTCGTCGTAAATAATATTCCTTTTATTAAACTCGAGATAAATGATTATAGACTCCACTGTCCCCTTGTTTGTTACGTGTAATGCGGTTGCTAGATGAGGTTTTCACGAGTAATTATAATAAAATTGTCGCATTTGCCATATTTTCCTTAAGACTGACTGTAACTTAAGAAACTCTGAATATGCTTTTGGTTTAATCAAGTTCGGGCTGCCCTGGGTTGCCGGGCTAGAATGTCACCGCACCATCTCTTCCCATGGGTGTCGTAAGAGGCGACTAAGGGTAAAATACCTGAAGGTGGGCAACAGCGCCTTCTGAGAAATCGCTATCTTATACTGCGATCCCCGAGACGCCTGCCAAGCGTAGGGATTATGGCAAAACCCCCTATGAGGGGGGAGGCTGTGTTCAGCTGTGGACATTTCGGCTGATACAGTACAAGTACAGTTAATCATGTGCCGTCCAACATGACTTCGCATGCGGTGATAAAGCATTGGTGTGTGTTTTTGGATATTGTTAAATAATTATATACGATGGGGCATTTTTTTTTTATGGGATATGAAAGCAAACTACCAGGTGGCTCACCTGGTGGTAAGTGATCACTGTCACTCACGAACATCTGCAACACCAAAGGTCTCGAGGAAGCGTTATGGCCTTTAAGGAGGGAATATGCTCTCTTCTTGATGGCTACTAAGTCATATCTGTTCGGAAATACTTCACATGGAAGCTAACTAGCTGCCATGTGAAGTATTTCCGATTCCAAATTGTAGCAGTGCGAGACAGAAAATGCCGTAAAAATCGCAAGGTTCTGGACTTCCAGACGTCCACATGAAATTGATGAAACATCACGCTTTGTCGGGACGTCCGATGACGAAATTCAGCTGCAGGTATTAAATCGAATAGTTCCTCAGAACACTCCCAGTGACAGATGCGGTAAAAGATGTAGAGTGATCCAACATCTCTACGCAGTGCCAAAGGGAGTTCAGAGCTTGATCGTAGAAATATACAGTCAAATGGTATTTTATTCATATTACATTTAAATTTTACCACTACTTTGTTTATCAATGAAACCTTTCTCCTAGTATCTTCCAGGGATGAGTTTTAAACATCTGCGACATTAACATCGCGTGCTTCAAGCACCAGTATCGGTGACGTGTCCAAGTTTCGAGTAATAGCATTCATGTTTATAGACTTTGAAACAGTGACAATGAGTACCCAAAGTTTTTGTAGTGAGTACCCAAACCACAATGTCGTTATTTTATTCAAATTACAATGTGATTACTACTTATTTATATTGGTTAAAAAAAATAAAAAAAAAGATATGCAAAATAGTGCAATATGCTTATCAAATCGTTATGCCTTTATTAACAAAATACTACGAAATATATACAACAATACAGCTACTACAATAAATGCATTTAGACAACCTATCAGTCATTGCCGACTCACAGGCAGTCGTTATTAAACTATGTGTTAACACAATAATGACATATACAAATTTCTGTTGACTGCTATATTACTTGAAAATACTCTTCAATGCCTGTTGGATCATGTATACTGACTTTATAAATATTCCGTATCCAGACAATAAGACAGTGTACATGTGTGTGCGCGTGGTCTTTAGTTTCAGATATCGTTAATCACCGCTAGTCCCTCGAATGTCTGCTATACTAGCCGAGTCATTGTTATACGTACATGTCACCTAATCGTGAAGGCATTTTATTAAATTCTAATATCCAAAACTCCTTGATGAAATAAGCGAAATTTTCGCATACTTTAGTTTTAGTGATTCAGCTATTATAAGTTCCAAACAAAAGCGATATTTCTCTTTATTCATTAAAGTGGCACTAGAATGGACAGTGGGTGGCAGGAGGACAAAATCGGGAGCTTTTTAATTATGTTAGTGAACCGAGGCTTTGTTCCGGAACGGCCGTCGCGATAGCTTTTTTTGTTATCGCAGACTTTTTTTCACGGACTTGAAGCGAACACTAACTAGGACACTTCGTAAATAAATCCTCCGAAATTTCGTAATAAAGAGAGTTGGCATTCGCCAATTTGAAGAAGTGTCGTTGTTGATTTACAGGAAACTAGAAAAACAATGAAAAATAATTGATTACTCGAACCTCTTGGAAGGGATGTCGTCCTAACAAAGAAGGAAAACGTGTTTTATGTTATTCGTGAATTCTACGTTACTGAATATGGAGGATAGTTTAAGAATGCTTAAGAATGCTCTTGAAGCAGTGATGGCTCAGTGGCATTGGCTATGGACTGCCGCGCAGCAGGTCCATGGTTCGAATCCCGCCCAGAGCTTGAGCTTCACCGCATGGTGGAAGGGCATTTTGCGAATGCCCGCCTGGCTAGCGACCACCCTCAAGTAGAAAATCTGTCGCCAAGCACCTAACGGTGTGTTCCGGCAGCAGTCCTTGAGAGCCAGTGAAATAACAGGCAAAATGAGACTTAACAGGTATGTCTCAAGGTGATGGGCGCAGTGCAGTTCGTCACTTGTGATGAAATGCATCTGTTATAGGCAGAGGATACCGCTTAACATCAGGTGGCCTCGCGCTTGTTCCTTCAAAATAACATGAAAAAAAAAAAAATACGTATAAAAATAAAGTACGAGAAAACATATTCTTTGCAGATTTTTGATGCCGACCTATTGGCATCAGCAGGACAGTATGGTTCAATTTATAAATGAAATTCTATCGTTTTCATTATCTATGAGCACATATGGATGCGTACTAATATGATTAGCACTTGAAATGTAAAACACGTGCAAAACTTTAAAAGCTCTGGCCGACACACCACGTGATGTGCGCAGTATACGATTTATATGCATTATTGGTACTGGTTAGGTCACGTTGTGCGTAATCCAGGTCTTGTGCTCTGGTTGGCGTGTGATACGCCACGCGATTTGCGCAGAGTCCTATTCATATGGATATTTGTTAAGGCGCAGGTCACGTGGTATCTCGGTCAGGGCTCGTAACGTTTTGCACGACCAATAACGAACCAGTAAACAATATTTTACGAATTGTAAAATCGTGACAGTTTAAAATGCACGTACTTTAATTGAGTTTTATGCTACATAGAATATGTATATTAAACCTTTAATTTTAATTAGTTATATATTTGGTAAATGTATAAAGTAATTTCATTACAATTTTCAGCTTGACCGCACCACTCCACAGACGTCAAAATAAGTTAACACACACATTGCCTCAATTACGAATAACCTCTGATAGCTAACTTTCCGCTAGATTCCATCAACAATAATACAGCATCAAACGAAATTCGGATTTTGATATTCACAAACAGTCATGTGTAATCTCTTGCGGGGAAATTTTAGGCATGTCCCGAGCATTGTTTGCTACAACACTCGGACCTCTCGCGCGTAAAATTACTATCACCTACCTTAGGTAAATATGTCGACAAGAAATTTCGCTTTGAACCCTTTCGACCCTTTGTTGTACAACTAAAACTATTCTCTGTTAATCTCTGGATAAACAGTGGTTGTTGATAAATTAACGCGTTATTAATATATGGTGCTGGGACCGGTACAGTTGGCAGGTGTCCCCTTAGGCCGTGTTCTACCGACAAAGGTTAAGAAACAGCAATTTAGGGTCAACAGTAAATATTTATTGCGGTTATTCCGCTTTTTGTGATGTTTAATAAATTATACGGGCGACGTGTTTGTTCTCCTCTCATTATGTTGAGGTCTTTGAATGCGAATTGTTTAACCTGTTGAGCCTTTTATAATGTGCTCTCCGTGTGGGTGTTTAACGTTATGTTTGACAAGTTTTACTTTTTAACTCGGTTAGTATACGCCTCTCAGGTAATGTTCAGTTTTCAAATTAGAGCTACGATGCGTTGTATTAGACGTTAATAATTTACATACGATTAGACTTAAGATATTTTTTAGTTTAGGAAGAGTACATTTATGCCGCCGACGCATTCCAATTGACCCTAGATTAATGAAGAAACAACGAAGGAGAATCAGAAACTAAAAAGTATTAACTAACTATTCAGTTTTGTTAATATTTTTTTATAAGAGCTTAGCGCCATTACTGCTTTTAAAAATGACAACTTGTTATAGCTAATGCGGTTGAGGATGTGGTTCAAGCTAAACTAGGATTACTGCCCCTCAAGGACAGCTGACGAAACAGACCGTTAAGTGCTTGGCGACAAATTTTCTTCTTGAGGGTGGTAGCTAGCCTAGTGCCTCATCTAAGCTCTCTGTTCTTTACCGTAACCAAGTATCGATTTTGCTAAGATCAGAATTATTAACATCGTCAAAACGTATAAACTTCTCGGCACCCAATCTTAGACCGGGTTTAAATTAAACCTTCAGCGGTCGCTTTTATTAACTGCAACGTAGTTTAATAAAGCCTTCATCGCTTCACGAACAAAACCTCCGTAGTCTCCACACTTTAATAACAATATTCATCAATAACCTTAACAAAATTAACAGCGCCCAATAAGATCCCTGTCTTATCCTCGTCCATATTGCATTCCGGGAATACGAGTAATCCGGGCTTTTCATCCTCTAATATATATCTTGGGCTAATAAATAGGAGAAAAAGTCGGTCAGAGTGAATCCCGGGGACGGTAAGTGAGTGCTTTACGTCATATCCGAAATCCCGGTAAAGTGAGAGGGGAAAATCCCGCGGTGTTCGATGGTCGAGCCGTCGCGATCTTTGTAATAGCAATAGCTTTGTATTAAAGCCTCTAGGAAGACTTCCTCTGGTACGGTACAAAACACGTACAAAATCACATGCGATTTTTTGAACTTTGATATTAAATTAAAGAACATATATTCATAATGTTGTCTTAGGTTTTCACGATTATTACACATAGTAATTAAACAACTTTAAACGGTTTTCGTGTATATTTGTCGAGGACCACGATCACTGAAAAGTGTTTGAAACGTCGGGACAAAAATAATTATAAACATACGCGATTTAAACCGTTTAAAGTTGTTTAATTACTAGATATAGTCATGTCTGGTTAACAAAGTTTATAATGTCGGAGTGAGCCGCCTACATAATGTTAGGACTGTTACACGTCCTCCTGTTTAAAGAAGAAAAAATATGCCTAATGAGCAGAATGATACATGCAATACCCCACTCACGTCGAAATAAGTTGGGTGTTGTTGTATGTTGGGCGCATAACATGGTTCTTACCATATAAACGCCCGGGTAAACTTCCATCGAAAGCAATCCTAAAACCTATTGGCGTCTGGTAGGTGGCCGGCCATATATAATCTGTTCTTGTTCTGTCCTTTGTGTTGTTAGAGAAAACATATTGTGGTAACCCCACAAGAGTGGGATTAGAACAGAAAATGGTGATTTAAGATTGTGTCAAATGATGTTTGTGTTACAATGTGTATACTTCTTATTGCAGGCGACTGTACACTAAACAACTGCCATGGAAATAATAAAATACACTTAAAATACTATGAAAATTCTTTGAACAAGATGGAAATTAAAATCATTTTCTAGGTTTTAATTCCTGGTGATGAAGACATCTGTATGGGCACTACAACTTTGTATATAAATTCTGCATTCAGTTTCCAAGCGGAAGCTATCACTTGGAAATGCTCTGGAATATTTCTCGGCCTTTTCGGAATCGCTCTGAGCTCATACCTCGTGACCCAACACTATATCGGCTCGGCTTAGCGCTTTTTCATCAATCCTGGTTTATTACAGAGGATTCGCTCGCGTCTGCCGGCCGGATGCCGGTCATTTAGCCGGACCGAGCCCGTCTCTATTACCGCTGGCCGATTCCATTCGTATCTGTCGCTCGAGACCGGCCGGAATTCGTCTTCGGACGTCATCTACCCGTTTACGACTTTCGGACGAATTCCTTTTTTTCTTCTTCCTACCCTCTTTTTTTAAGCCACTTGATGTATAACCATCCGCTATTGTCGGTTTGTTTTCTGTTTGGCAATTTTTAAAGGGATTACACGGTGCGTCCCCGGACTTGATCACGTCTTCGCAGCTGCCCGCTATTTATGAGGCAATATTTCACGGAATATTGAGTAAAGTGGCCTTTAATCTACTGATATAATGGCGCTTTCTGCGGTTCTGTGACTCTAATACAATGTTTTCGTTTCTTATTGTCCTGCGGAACTTTTAGTGGATTTGGATGGACGTTATTAGAATTAGTTTTTACACAAATTACAAAGATCTCGTCCTGCATGATGACATATAGCTTCAATTTAACAATTTTTAATCGTTTACTAGAAGAATTGCTTTTTAACCTTCTCATAAAGTGGCCACGTATACTTAATTGTCTCTGGGTCATCAAACTTGGTTTTTTTGGTTGAGTTTTGGTATAGGTATACCGAGTAGGACCAATTTAAATTTTATCATCTTCTGTCGAGTAGGGTTTTAGTTACACTCAATTAGTTAATTTGCCAATACAGGGCACATATTTACAACTATTCATTATAATTACAACTATTGTTGATGACAACCATTATTGTGGGAGAGTGACACAATCGATCATGTACGCAGCGTCCAGCCCGGAAAAGGGAGTTTTTATTTTATTCTATATATAGAAATTTTCTGACTATCCAATTGTTCGTAAGAATTAGCTTTCGTACAAAGAGACGAAAATAATAATTACAATATTATAAAATTTTATATCTAAGGAGACAAATATTGCAGTCGCGATTGACCGCTTGTACATATGGATTCCATGCGCGGCAGTCCGCAGTCATCGGCATCATTGCTTCAAAAAGTTATCTTAGCCGTTTATATATGGGATTTTTTTAAATAGTTTTTCAACAAGAATATTGTTAATGCTTGTATCTGAAGTATTTTGTTTTGCTTATAGGTTAGCCTTTGACCGCTGTCTTACCTGTTGGTAAGAGGTAGTGGTCGAAGTAGGCTACACCTAAGGATACTGGCTAAAAATGTACCATACATACACATTGCTCATTATCTTACTTGGCTCATGCCATTTCTATAACTAAAAACACAGTGTATGTTCAAACAATAGTTATTTGAAATCCAACGTATGTGTATAAAGCAACGTACACACATACCTTTCCAGTTTCAATCACACGTGGCACTGGAAACTAAAGTAAACGAAACTCTGAGGAAGCTTACCCGAGATTGATATAAAATTCACATTAATTAATATTCGTCGTTGGATACAATAGTTTTATTTGTTCTTAGCACACTGTACACCGTTGCTACAAAGAGTTGGTGGGTATTTTCTATAGAATCGCAAGGTTTAATTTGGGATCCTGACGGGGGTAGTTGTTAAATAGTGCAACAATAGATGCTGGACGTATGTAACATTAATGATGCATGGCTCCGGATTCGGACCTTCGCCTTTTGTGATCCCACTTTGTTTGAACGCGTGGCAATTCGTTATTATGAGTGAGTTTTATAAATAATAATTAATTGAATGGGATAGAAAAATAGTGTGATTATTTAAAATGTTCGTGGAGCGATTTTACTGTGAACTAGGTTATTTTTTTTTGTTTTGTATGTAATGGTAAACACATTGGCGGGGCGTGCATTTTTAGAATGTTTTTCATGGGCATATATTTTGCCTGTATTTTCTTACTCTGTTGAGTTTTTTTCATCTTACTCAAAAAGTATAAGAAAGAATTGGGTTTTAATACTACACAAACAAAACAAATAATTTGTCTTTATAAAATAATGTAGTTTGCTTTAATTTCAAGCTTTATATACTTGTTTTCATGGGTAAAAAGTTTAATTTGCTATTTTTTCAATTCAATGTCTTTGTAATAGTGCATTTTTTTCCCCTGTGCCCTTAATATACAAACCTAGGTATGTACTTATTCTTATTCAACTTGCAAGTTATACATCTATATTATATAAGACCGAAATCATTAAAGGAATAATTATCCGTGCTCGCGACTGAAGGGCTACCACTTGGAAATCTGATTCTTTCTCTATAGCTGAACTCGCGACAGGAAGTCGGGAATTTGGGGAATAACCGCGTAGTTTAATTTCTTATGTGGCAAACGTTTAGTGTGGTTTCAAGAACCTCTCGTGAGAAGTAATTAACATTTTGATTAGAACTGCAATTAAATACTTTATTTACACTTAATTTATGGGTACTTTTTTCCTGCTGATAAGCTAAGCTAGCCCTTGACCACAATTTCGACTGGTGGTAAGCCGGCAAAACTTATAATCGGAATTGGCTCGCAGGAAACAGCTGTCGAAAAATTGGTTAGTGACAGAAAAAAATAGCGTATTTCAGGAAAAAAACATTGAATAAATTAAATGGATTGCTGTTAAACACATATTGTTATAATCTATATGGCTAAATAAAGATAGAGTTTTGAAAAAAAATCATACTAGTCATTACATTGAAAAGTATATACTTTCAGAGATTTGATATGTATAAACCTTTCGAGATCTTTAATTACTATGTGTAATAATGACGAAAACCTAAGACAACGTCAGTTCTTATATCTCATACGCCCAGTAATTTTGGTAACTACAGTGCCCTTCATGTCTCAACACAACAGTGTTTGCACACTGCTGCTTCAAGGAGGATTTTTTGACGCTGCGGTGGTACCCAACAGGTAGGACGCTTGTATAATGTGTCCGTTTATCATCCTCGACCACATAATCACTTGCTTTCAATTAAAATTGTGTGCCAACCTATCAGCATTAAAGAAAAACAGCTCTGCTGTTTACACATTTTACATGGTGGACGGGCTAATTTTGCGTAAGTTCTCTTGGCTGAGGACCACTGCAAGCAGAAAATCTGCACGAAGCACCTGAGGCTGGTCTTAATCTCACACTAACCGTCGGCACTAAGAGTTCAATATGTATGTAACTATAGGAAGTCAGAAATAATAAAAGAGAAAGTTTTGAAACACCATGATGTGGTCACGACCCCCAGCATTGGGGAAACGACTCAAGGAGGAGGATAGGAAGTCAGCGCTTATGGTCAGTGTAAGACTAAGGCTTGTTTTAATAAATTAATCACAATGTAGATATTAACTTATTGTGAATAATCTCTCTTGTTGCTATTGTCACCTAGGTAACAGTAAGTTTTTTTTTTTTTGCTTTTATTATGTTTTTTTTTGTTTATATTGAATTTTTTATATGTATTTTTTTATTTTCTCTTAACATTGTATATGGATCACAGAGTCAGAAATAAAGAGCTATTATTATTAAGATCGATCTCAACTTTTAACACGAGTCTAAGACAGCCTCATTGGTGTTTTTGCAAGCTATGCTTGAGAACCAGTTAGCATTCCAGGTTTGTCTGTTCAGCATCTACCTATCAAATAAGATAATAGTCAACTGTAAGAAATGTGTTATCACATCTATAGATTTATTTGGAAGTGACTATCTTTATAAATAAAACGTTCTCAAACTATACAATGCAAGTGGGAAACTTCATATATCCCCAGATATCTGAAGTACTACAGCAATTCCGCAGTCTGTAAACAGCCCACGGAAGTGCGCTTTCGACTCGATTGTTCCATGAGATTTTAATAACGGCGAAGCAAAGGACCGTCGGAAGCCCATTGTTGACTTCAAGATGGTAGGCACTCGACGGTACGCCCCCAGGTGTGTTACGGAATCTCATTTCGAGATCCGATCGAACAAATGGGAGTATTTTAATAATTGACACGTGGATTCAATCATTTGAAATATTTGTGATGTGGTGCTTGTGATACTGATTAATCATTTGATTGTGTTATCTAAACTAATATAATAAAGAGGTAACATTTGATTTATTGTTTGCATTTAATAGACTATGACACTACATGACCGATTTGGATGAAATTTGGTATGGAAATAGCTTGAGACCCAAGAAAGGACATATAAGGACATATATAGTTTTATCCAACACGCAAAAAATAAAGGTTAATGGTTACGTGCGACAGCGCCGGCCGCGTGCCGCGGCCGGAAAGCTAGTGACATATAAAATGGGTTTTTGACTGCCTCATTCATAAAGCGTAGTAAACATTGCTTTATTTCATGATCATATTTCGTGTGCATAACTTTTTACTGAATTACCATGATGATTACTTTATTAGGCAGAGTATACAGCTGGTCCCAATTTAAGTTCATCAATATTGGGAGACGTTTTGAAGTTACAATTAATTAACTGAAAATGGTTTTGCCAAAATCCCTATTGTATACATACCTGGATAGGATAATTATATACCCGGAAGTCTTGTCGATGGTGTATGAAGACAAACAGAAGTATGCGTCGTAGAAAAGTACGAAATAACTTTCGAAAGATGAAATCAGCATGGTACCGACATTTATAAGTTACTAGCGGCCCGCCCCAGCTTTGCAGGGGTATTAAACAAAAAATATTGATTGAAAACATAAAACATAAAAAATCGTTATTGTGACATAACTGTAATAGTTAGACAAATGCTATTGCGGACTTTATTTAGATATAGATGTCCTCTATAAAACTACAGTACTTTGCTCTATTGTCAAAAAATTCCGCAGCGTATGCGATATAACGATTTTGTTGGCATTTTCTTCACACGTTGGGTTACATTATCGAAGTTTTCATACTGATCTCAAAGTTTTTGAAAATATCCTATAGCCTATATTCATCACGGATGGTGTAGGATTCTAATGGTGAAAGAATTTTTCAAATCGATCTAGTAGTTTTTAAGTTTATTCGTTACATGCAAATATATCAAACTGTTCTTTATATTATTAGTATAGATATAGATTTCATGGTTTTCGGTGTTGGTAATCGGTTTAGTTTTTTTTTTATACTTTCCTGACGTGTAAATCCTCAAAACTCCGGAGTCAGAAACTGTATCCGGCAGATGGCAACAGGCTTGCCTCCTGTTTCACATGTCTGCCGAAACGTGGGTGTTATTATAACACTTCTTTCACGTTAATATTGACGAACGGTCGTGTTTTGTCCAACATGTGTATTGGAGAAAACCTACAAAAAAATTTAATGTTGAATCTATCTATACTACAGTCATAAAGAGGAAAGATTTGTATTTGTATATGCAACGAATAAACTTAAAAACTGTTAAATTGATTTGGTTGCAATTTGGTATGGACTTATTATTATTATTATTAAGTTTGAGACCTGGGGAAGGACATGGGATAATTTTTATCTAACTGCGCAAAAAGAGATTAATGGTTTTGCGCGATAACCGACATATACGCGGGCGGAGCCGCGGCCATAAAGCTTGTATGATATATATATATATATATATATATATGAATATGCGTTACTTTGCTATTAAAAACAATCGCTATAAAATATCTTCACTTCATTTCTCGATTTCATGATTTTTAAGGACCAATCATTAATGCACCATATTTACATCACTTTGAGTACTACACTAAGCTGCTATTAAGCATTTAAACAGTTCCGAGCATGTTCAACGAGTCCTTAACTATTCAATACCCCTTAAAACCAATGTCCCCATAACTTCCCAACTATCATAACATTAAGGGACACCTCTAGCCTCCCAACTATTCAGACTCTTTGTTCTCACTCCTTTAGCGGCGATAAATAAGGGCATTACCTGCTCGCGGGACGACGGGAACCATCTTTGGAGACAATACGCAAATTTGGGAGGCCATTAAATACATATAAAGTGGAGGAATCGAGCGCTGTTTATTAGGGCGGATTGAAAGGGCAGTGGCACTTTGTGCAACCATAAATTGATGTTCAGAAGGGATGTAACCCGATACCTATTGCTGTAGATATTGGTAGTGTGCTTAAGAAGTTTTACAGGTCAGTATAAAGAAGAAAACACTGTTATCACTAACTATGATCTTAAGATAATGAATAGATTCAGGCGTTACTTTGCGGAAATCCATTTTTAATAATAACAAATACTTTTAAAATATTTTAAGAAAACATCAAATTAATATTTTAATTTGATGTTTAAATTAATATTTTAATATTAATTTGATGTATATTGTATTTAAATACGTATTACTCACCAATTGTTAGCTACAACAAAGAGCGGTGACTCACGCTCGAGTCTAGACAAAGGCGTGCTAACTCAGCCCGTCTATATAAAGGCGTGCCGAGCCGCCGGCCGCTCATTCTCGATCGTGCGCTCGAAGAGTCAAGACCTCCTGAGGATTCTTCGTGTAGAAGCGAAACGCGTCGAAAATTCTTCCGGTTTGGCTGCGTGGCGTTTGTGACGTCACGTCGGCTTAGCAGGAAAATTAAGCGGAATTGTCACTAGATATATTTTTATATTTTTAAGTGTTTTATTAAAATATTAATTTGATGTTTCCTTAAAATATTTGTTATTATTAACTATGATCTTTTTTTATCGTCCCGAGGTTCGATACTTTTGTGACCATTTTTTTTTTATTTTATTGCTGATAGGCAAGCTTTTGACCACAATCTCACCGGATGGACCGGACTCAAGTGATGGTGTGGTCGAAACATGCTTAACCTAGAATTACTGGCACACCGTAAGGTGCTTGGCAACAGATTTTTTACTTGAGGGTGGTCGCTAGCCAGGCGGGCATTCGCAAAATGCCCCTCCACCATGCATCAATGGTGATGGCAATCAATAATGATGGTGATTTGGTCGAAGATGGTAAAAAGGCTTGGTGACATTGCAGTTTCGGAGTTTTCAGGACACTCGAAGGCCTCTAACGAACGCTCAACGACTGTCATCCTGATACAAAAACCCGGACCGGCGGCGCTTGGTACCACTCAATAGAATCACTATCTCATCATTACCCATAGAAGTAATGACCGCAAAGAAAATTTCTCACCGTTGTCAGTTAAGAATAGGTTAAGAACTACTAGACAAGCTGTGCTACGAGCGATTGAAATACATTAAATAACAATAAACTATATGGGACCTGGCCACTAATATCGTCAATAATGAATAATAACAAATATTTTATTTTAAGAAATAATAATTTTAATAATATTTTAATAAAAACTAAATATATATAAAGAATATATCTAGTGACAATTCCGCCTTATTATCCTGCTAATCCGACGTGAGAAACGCCACGCAGCCGAACCGGAAGAATTGTCGACGCGTTTTGTTTCTACACGAAGCATCCTCAGGAGGTCTTGACTCTACGAGCGCACGATCGATAAGAGAAAAATCGAAAATATAATTTAGTTAAATGTGACCAATGGGGTTACATTCCTTCCAGTTTATTTAAGAAATAATCAGTAACTTATTTCAGAGGCATTGTTACAGGCACATTAGACTCGGGCACTGTGCAGGTCGTCACTTGTGTCGAAATGCATCTATTATAACCGCAGTATCACTTGGACCATGTGCATGCTCCATCACAATATCATACATAAAATAAGTATCTGTGAGCATAGTGACTTGAGTAGAGGCCTGTTTCAGAATGTTCGAGTAAGTTCCGGTTATACTACTCAGAACGTATTTAATAAATAAAACACTATATTTGCGTTTCAGTCACCGATTTAGCCTATGCATCGGTTAAAGCTTGAAACGCGCTGCATGTTAACTGTCATTTTTATCATTCAGTTATTTTATGTTATGGGTAGTATAACCGGAACTTACTCGAACATTCTGAAACAGGCCCTTAATCATGTTTGGAAGACTTCAGTAGTCTTCTATAATTAGAATTGAAATGTAAAACTGGTTGTGAGGTTGTCTTTCCTAATAAGATAAGAATATAATATATTAATTATACCCAAAACACCTTATTCTAATTTGACATTCACACTTTTGAAGCAATGATGGCCGAGCGGTAATAGCTATGGACAGCCGTGCCGCAGGTCCCCAGTTCGATCAACACCGCCGACCTGAGCTTCACCACATGGTGGAATTTTGCGATTGCGTGGCTAGCTACCACTCTCAAGTAGAAAATCTGTCGCCTAGCACCTAACAGGAGTTTTCCGGTAGCAGTCCTTGAGAGCCAGTGAAATAACAGGCACATGAGACTTAACAACTATGTCTCAAGGTGACGGGCGCAGTGATATTCGTGACTTGTGATGAAATGCATTTGTATATAGGCAGAGGTTAATGCGCTTAACAACATAAAACAAAAACAACGACCAGTCTCCCATTTCGCGTACGAAAACTACGAAAATAAAACATTTTAAACAAGGTCAGGTTGTCTTCAATTCGCGACGTCTCCCCCCACTACAGCGGGGGCAATTATCCACATCTCGGACACAACAGCGCAGACGATCTCGACTCACAATGGCTTCCACTCGAGGTCTCGCTGTAACGAATCCACTACTGCCTGCCTACTATCAGCCAGTCCCTTTCGCGAAACTAGAGCGGAATTGTTTGCGAGACACTCTTACACTACCAGTTAATGATGTATGGGAGGAGGGGGGTTCATTACCAGCCTCGCGTTTTTGTCTCGCAAGCCTGCTGTACGTGTGATCATTTATTGCTGTGTGGAAGTTATAATGATGGCTGGCTGCGACTCAAGAACAGTTCTGTAAATGCGACTCAAAGGTTTAATTGGTGTGGATTGTAAGAATAGTTTTAATGCCTTTAAGTAACGCTTTCATGATCTGAAATCCGAAACTATTTCTAAGTATGATTACAAGCACTAACGCGTGCTTAGCGAAAATCACATTTACAAATTATTGGAGCTCAAAAATTAGAAGATTTCCGATTTTCGAAATCGGAGGATGCGGGTTCGATGCCTGCCAGGGACAAAAATTTTGTGATCCGATTTGTGAATCCGAAAAATATGTTTATGATAAAACACTTCAGAATAAAATTAGTTATTAATCTATCTACTATAGATTTTTTTTGTCTGATAAGTTAGCCTATGACCACTATCTCACCTGATGGTAAGTGATGATGTGGTCGAAGATGTTGTTCAGGCTAACACAGAATTGCATAATGATATAAGTTTCAAACACAAAAACTTATCAACTATCATTATCAATGTAAGAGACTTCTACATATAGATACTTCTAAGAGAAAAAATTCAAGCATCGAGCTCAGCTGCACTCAAACATAATATTATTCATTATTTCAAAATACGTAACTTACTGTCAACTTAAAAGTATGATACACATTTTAATGTTAGGATAATGTTCCGTATATCTTTTTTATATGTTTAACCCTTTTTTGGAAAGCATACTGCTTACAAGATCATTCGATCCAACCATTGACAAGAGTTAATTACGATGTCATGCATTTTTCCGTAAATCTAGTCTAATCTAAATATAATCTATAAAACTACTTAACCGATGTTGATGTCATTATAATGCAGACTTGGATGTGTCCTCTAACCCAATAGAGACGAATAGAGAAAAAAGGATTATCGTGATTGGATTATCCAATAAAAAGTAATGCGTAGTGATGCCCCAAAATAAGGAGGAATATATAAAGGAGTACGCACCTATATGTGAACCTTCCTCCTTTTTTTGGAAGATGTTAAAACTTTTTTTCATATTCGTCTCTTTCATTAGATATTCGTTTCGTTGAAGTCAAGTTTTAAGATTAAAATTGCAAGCACAATCTCGAAGTCAAGCTCAAGTCATCTTAAATTATCGCTGTCTTCTAAAAACACTGTACAATTCAAAATGTTTCTCCAAACTCAAGTATTTACAAGTAGATCACGGATTGCTCAGGGACCCCATCAACAATGTACAAAGGTGACAACCTCCCGAAGTATTTATTGGCTGTATTCCGAACAATCCATCACAGGTCAATTGTTCGCCCGCACGGCCTCCGCAAGGGTGGCCTTTCAGAAAAGTAACGATAAAACAGTACAGAAGATCGAAGGAAACATCAAATAAAAATATGAAGGATTTTTACATTCATACGGAACCAATTATATAAAACATCGATGATATAGTACATTGAAAATGTAGAATGTTTTATTAAAAATCTAAAATCCTTACTCGAATGTAAATGTTATTATACCTTAGACGATTTTTTCAACGGTAAATTGGATGACATAAAAATATATCATCCAATTTACATATGTATTACACACACAAACATGTTAATTAAGACCTACGTGTAGCTACATATGTTGCAATAAATAATTGAGTATTGATACGAATCTTTCTATGTAGACAAAGGGGATGTGAATGTCACATCTGCCAATTATTTCATGAATAGGTGATCACTGGAATTGAAATAATTTTTTTTTTATTTATTAACAAAATTTCATTATTTATATAGAAAGCCCGAAGGCTAAAGATACTGGCTATGAGATTAAAGCTAACAGATAATTATATATATTTAGAACAGATATTAGGTAGCTGTCATTTTGAAACCAGGATGTCAACCATATCAATTTACACCTGGGGCTTTTGAATAAATGTGGGAATCTGAAAAAATTACACCTGTCAAAAAATCCAAAATGGCGGATTCAAAATGGTCATAACACATATTGCTCCGACACTACTAAAGCTCGGCCTGTATAGACAATCCATCGAAAAAAAGTCAAAATTTGTAATATATAGGAATAAATGGAATTTGTTCGATTTTAGAGCCTGTGTAAGTATCCACAGGGTCTTGTACCGTGATCATTATTTAAAATATAGATGAGAGTGTTTTCTTTTCGATAATCGAGGCAGCGATTGAGGGTAGAACACAATGGCGGGACCTCTTTTGATACCGTCGCCTGTAGGGTAGTCGGGACTCGGAGGACGAGGGTTATTTGTATTAGCAAATTGAAGGTACACTGTCCACTCTATTCAGGCCGCCTTGTTGTGTGCAGTATATGCTTTATTTGACAACTGTGTGTGACTTGAAAGAGTTTTGTGAAAGGAGGATATTAAAGAGACTTATATGGATTATATGAAGGTATGCATTTATAATTGCCTAAATAGATTTACGTATAAGAGGATATTAACTTTTTAGAATGTTGACCTTATATAACACGGAGTATTTTGATAAATCGTTTGAAGGAAAGGGTGAGCATTTGTCACTCAAGATATCGGTACGATAGGTTTTTGAAGCGCTCGTAGCGTGGATTGCTTAGCCGTTCTTTACCGATCAGCTAAACAAAAAGCAACGTCCGCCGCGGTCATGACTTGTATGGGTAACCGCTGGTGACATTACTATTGAGCGTTGCATGGTATGCATGGCCGTCGTTACAGCATGGTGGTAGGGCATTTTGCGAATGCCCGCCTGGCTAGGTGCCACCCTCAAGTAGAAAATCTGTCGGCAAGCTCATACGGCGTGTTCCGGTAGCCGTCCTTGAGAGCCAGTAATTCTGAGCTAGCCTTAACAACATCTTCGACCACTTCATCACTTAACTTCAGGTGAGATAGTGGTCAACATATAAGGGTATCTTCATTACTACGTACTTTGTTCAACTATATATTAGACTTTATAGGATATCTAGGGCTATATTTATTTATCTTAATATTAATCAATAAATAAGAGGAAATTCATCCATATGAACGCACAACACTCATTTCTAATAGATCCCAAAGAGCCACGAACGTAGGGGGGATCAATTAAGGTGGTCTTTGTGAACATTATATCGGTACCATTGAAAAGAGTTTTGAAATTCTTTGATATCAGCCAGACGCGGTTTGCCGAGTGAGAAATCAAAGGCACCAGGCTTGCGATGCATGAAGGGTTTTATTAAGATTTAATGCAGGCAACGACACTCCGAGGCGGGAAAAGAACGTTTCAAGCACTACGCTACGAATAGTAAGGGGATTTTGCTGATTCGTCCAATTCAGATATAATTTTCAATAATACTATAGGTGTATAGATAGATTCGACGAATCAGCTAAATCCCCTTGCTATTCTTAGCGTAGTGCTTGAAACGTTCTATTCCCGCCTCGGAGTTTCGTAAACAATAATTGTGTGATTAGAACCAGTGAACAATAATTGTAGAAGTACGCTGAGGTCTTGTTATCTGGCAATAAAAATCATTAGTTAGCAAAAACGATGCGTGATATTTGAAGTTACCATGCGAATAAAAAATCAAGAGGAAGAGTACTGACGAAGAGGTCGAACAAAGCCGTTGCGGTTTGTATGTTATTTGGAACGTTAATCAATGCTTAATAGTTTATACGCAAGCGAGATAATACGAGTAAGTTCAAATAAGTAACACTGTATATTAATAACATCAATTTAGATTCTAAATCAATAGGCCAAAGTGGCACTGAATTATTACGAATGCCGACTCCACGTAACGGGATTTGGCAAATGCAAAGTAGAAGAGATTCTAATTCAATACCTCGGAATAGGAAGCAGTAGGTATATACAGTTTTCAAGCCTTTAAAATTACACAGAACAAAAGGTCCTTTTCATTCAAATTTAATTTCGATATTTTCTGCCTATACTAGAGTATCGCTGCATTCACGGTATATTTACGAGCCCGTGGGGTGCCGGGCTAGAATGTCACCCCCAACTCTACCCGTGGGTGTCGTAAAATGCGACTAAGTGTAACACACCAGAAGGTGGGCAGCAGCGCTTTCTGCGAGGACCTGGTATCTCACACTGCTATTACAAGACACCTGCCAAGCGTGGGAACCCTCCCATAATGGGGGAGGCTGTGTTCAGCAGTGGACAATCTAACTGATACAGTACAGTATAGGAGTACATCACAGAATTCTTAATTAAGACCACTAAGAATTATCCAGTTATGTCCATACTGTTTCGTATACTCTCTATCACTCTACAAGTGCCATAGACGATGTGCGTTTTTTACATTTACGCCATTTTGGATTTTGTTCGTGTAAGTGCGAGGGTGGCGCTGTTTGGTGTAAAAATAATTTTGTTTTTTATTTAAGTTGCACAAGTGAGGTGCTACGGCTGCGTAGATAGTGGTCCTTCGACTCGACGAGAGCTGTCGACTCGACTTGGTGTCTATGCTTTATAAGACTCGTATTCATAATTCTGGTTACACAGCCAAACTCTACTCTATGGCCCGTAGTTTTTCTTTAGTAACAATTTTTTTTTTGTTTTTAGTTTCCGTTGTTCAACAAGAGACCTTAATATCGACATATCTATCTGTACAGCACAGCCAACTGCACAAATTTAGAAACTATAATAATTAGTTCAGGCGTCTGATAAGCTATCGCGGGATTAAATCCTTTTCAAATATCAAATTTGAAGGTGCTGGTGGTGGTGATAACTATTCTCTGTAAAAAAATATATACTTTCTTATACAGGGTTATTGGTAAGTCGAACTATTCCTGCTAAAATTTAAAAATGCGTACTCATACGTCATGGTTATAAAAAAAAATATATACTATTTATTTACCTCAAAAAAAAATTAATATTTTTTTCCTCAGAAATTGTCAACTGTTGCTTAGGGACATAATGTTCTTATTTATCGGTAATAACCTCCCCTACAAGATCCTAGCAGGAATAGGTCGATTAACCAATAATCCTGTACCTATACAGTTTGAATCCTTTATTTTATTACCGCTAACACCGAAATCTCTCTGCAAGAAAGGCTTCTTACATTGTCTTTTTATGGCATTGTGACGGAACACGCACGAGGCCCACAAGGAGGAGGTGATAGGTAGCCAATTAACATTAGCGATATGCGCTTCTACCATGCCGTGAAGCCTAAGCCAGCGGTAGGGATCGAACCATAGACCTGCGGTAGAGCAGTCCATGGCTATTACCGCTCGGCTGTCTTTCGTCTTTATTCTTATTGATGCTTGCAAAATACTACTTTGGCGAAAAGCTATTATGTTAGTCTACCCTTATAAATAAAAAAGGTTTCTTGATTCGGATACTTCAGCAATTCAGTGATTTAAAACACATACATAATGTGGGGGCTTTCTATGCTGTCATAGAAATTTTACTATTACGTAGTTTGCTAGTTGTTTTCGTCATCGTTCGTAAAATGTATTCAAAGAGTCACTCAATATTGTCGCTATTGTCGCCAACACCAATCTCATTAATCGAATCACCAAAAACAAAACAATAAACATGTTCCCAGTCTCATTGAAAAGAGCTCTCGATTCGACCGCCATTAATCTCACTGGACTTTACCGCCGAATTAATTATCCTCTGACCATACGATTTAATGGGCTTCCTGGGCCCTCGAGGTTTCCGATTAAATCACTACATCTCATTGGCCGATTTATAGTCCGAATAGAACAGCCCAAGTCCCAGCCCGTGACCAGAGGAAGTGATTAAGTGTTACGGCCGGACTCCTTAACCTTCGGGTTGTATAATGTCAGTATTATGATGAGAACAGCTTAAATGGGTAGTTAAGTTGAATAGATCTTGGACCTCTTAAGACGTATAGATTATAGCTCAGGCGGTGCTTACGACTAATGGTCATTTAAGACTAATTTAGTTGTTTTGGTAGTTATTATGATATGACATTGTCAAGAAATAATTTAGTTAAGCTGTTTCATTGACTCATATGGCCATGCAAAGTTATGGCTACTTGTTTGCCATTTTAAGTGTGCTGTCAAAACAACATTATTTGTAGGGGTATTTTTTAATTTATTTTTTATGTTATTGTGACGTAACAAGCTCGAGGCTCACCTGATGTTAAGCGGACTAACCTCTGCCTATAACAGATGTATTTCGTCACAAGTCACGAATTGCACTGCGCCCGTCACCTTGTCACACAATGTCACGTTGGGCTAACCGGCTAAGTCCGAATTGGGACCCACACACCGAGGAGTCGAACCAATAGAGAATGTATGGTACATCTTTATATACAGTTCATCCTTAGCTAGAGTCTGATCAGCACTTGGCCGGTTTTTATTATTTGTTTTTATTCGCGAGATATTGTTTTATAATCGTACTTATTTTGACAATTGCAGGTACTACCGTTTTTGCGATAAAGCATAAGCAAAAACGTTAAAAAAACATGATCTTGTATGAGGACACTTTCATTTTTATTAATTAATTAAAAATTATATACACGTTTTGTTATTAATATTGTTTGTAAGCAAACTTTCTATGAAAATCTCAACTAAATACCTATTACCGTTCCAAAGCTACAGCCAATTAAAGGACAGATGGACGGACGGATAGCCGGCCGGGGCTTTCGTACTAGAAAACGTGCGGAACTCTAAAATTAGACGCAATTAGACACATTAGTGTCATATAAATCCTTTGGAAACCCTGATAACCAGAACAATAGAAATTCATTTATAAATGGACAATATGGTCCACGCGTATCCTAAATTTATCTTGCGAAAGTTCAAGAAATCAATCAAATAGTAAGGTTTAATGCATGTTAAAACTATTCTATTTTTCCTATGAGCCAGTCTTCCCCAAATAAATGTCATCTCTTCGAGATTACACCCAGACGGCAACAAATAAGTAGGCAAGTAGGCGTACTACATGGTCTTCCAGTAGAATTTATTGCCCAGGATTTGCCCTTTGGCCGGCAGAGTAGCCCTTTCGACCGGGCCGATTGTTAATCTGAACTTAGGTGTACTTTTCACCTCGGCCCTTCGGAGCTAAGGCGATACTAAATCTGCAACAATTTGTTGTTACGGGATGGTCACCAAATTTACTATTTTCCTTCTGCACTAGTTTTCTTTGTTGATCTTGTGTGGTGTCATAAAGACAATTACACAGCGTGCTTTTAAAATCGGACACAGGCAGAGAATAAAAAGGATCAGAAGGATCACTCCGCAAAGCCATTCCAATTAATAAGCGACTCTAGCTACGAAGTAATAAAGTGCACTTCAGCTCGCAAAGCACGGAGTACCTAATATTTATATTCACCTACAAGGCGTCTCTCTTTCTATCGCATAGCCAGGGATTGCTCTGATCTCTTCAGACACGGCAAGTACCGTACAATAATCCCGTCTGGACTAATGTACCTGTAGCTTTGTACCTAGAGTGAGCCAGGCCTGACATAGGCGATCATTAGACCAACTCATTCAACCCACATTCGTTACGAGCCTATTTTCATATAGACCACAACAAACGCAACAGAAGTACATGTGGAAATAGAAACTGAACAAAAAGTGACCATGAGGTAGTGGCTTCATGAGGCTCAGCAGGGGCCATGAGCCGATGCTTGATGCCCCCACCAGCCGATAAGAGCTGATGATCCACATGATGATGTATTTAATGTAAGTTGTGTGGTACTTTAGTAATTTACTAAGATTTCTTGTACTTATTATGTTAAGACCTAGCCTGTTGTTGATTTGACAACAATTTTAAAACTTCTGACAGTCATTATTATAAAAAAACAACTGACTATCGTAGCATGCTAAGTCTACTCGTATGTAACGATAAGATGAAACCAACAAAGATTAATTAATAAGTGAATGCATAGAAATTAATCCACGCTGCTATCGATTTATTAAACTATTTACGTAGGAAAAACTCTTGATAGCGAAGCATATTAATGGACCAGCATTTACAGCGTGGAAGACCTATTTCGCCTGACACAGGATAAGAATAAGTTCACTGAGCTGAGCCCCAACCTCCAGTAATGGAGAGACACCTGAAGAAGAACAAAAAAATTATTTATATTAAACACCAAAGTAACATTGTAACTGAGTAATTCATGAGTAAGTGACATTAAACGAGTATATGATAATAAGTTTCAACTACAAAATTAATAATACCAAAAGTCCTAACAACCGTCCCTTCTAAACAACATTCGATCTAATCAGTGCCTCAATAGCCAATTTTACAGGGGTTCACCTGAACACCAATTTGCTGGAATCGCGTTCCATACATAAATGGCTAGAACAAATATTGTCACAATTACCAGATAGCATCAGCCTGTAAACACACGGGCGAAGAGTGGTGTCCCGGGGCTGTATCTCAGCCGTGGGAGGCTTGTGTAGCAATTGGGAATAGGTCCTGTTTCATGAGACATAAGCGATTTGAATGAGTTCAGATGATTTCGCTAAAACAATGATTGGGATAAACTACGAGTAGTTTTGAAAACGAATACAGCTATCTTGAATGCATATTTTGAAATGATTGGATATGGTGAAAACACAAAAACAAGATTCTGTACGAGGTTAGCAATAACCCTAAGATAATAAGTGTAAGGCTTTGTTTTTTATTTTGTAAGTGTGAGTGAGCCCGAAGGGAAAGCGTCTCCATTTTAGCTTCGCCAAAAATGCTTTCGTATGTCCAGATTCCCGGTTGTCTCTGCAGGTCGCATTTCTTCTCATGAAATTATGTGAGCATTATTTCGATACCTAATTATGTGGAATTATATGTCGATTCAGTTTTTGGCTTTTTTTAAAAACTGCGGAGAAATGGAGTTTGAAACGTAAAAAAAAACTTTTATACTTGCAAGGTTTTCAGATCAAAGAACCTGTAGTATTAATTTTAGTTTCTTGATAATATTTGCAACTTTGTATACCTATGTAAGGAGATGACTAATCAGGTGTAGTGTTCGACTAATGTAATAGAATTCGATGGAAGATTTCAAAAGAAAAGAGTCTAATAGACGGAAACAACACAAGGAAATAACATAGGAAAAACTAGTAAAATCATGGCACATTTCTCTCAGTTGGTAGACGAGATGTCTGTAACTGAGCGGTTGCGCTCCTTAAGGTCTTAAGGCAATAGTGCATGAGTGCTAGCTACCACCGTGTACCTAAATATTTTGTCGCCAAATACCGAATAGGGCGCTCCGGCAGCTGTCTTTGAGAGCCAGTAATTCGAGGTTAGCCTGAACAACATCTTCAACCACATTATCACTTACATCAGGTGAGATAGTGGTCAAAGGCTAGCCTAAGTATTCGATTAAGTGTAACATTTATTATGGAATGTTTTTTTTTTCAATATAAGTGTATTGTTTTGGATATAGAGCTAATACGTTGGTCACAATTTTTCTCCCAAGAATCATCTAAGCACCTAAGTACCTAATCATGTCGTAACAAAAACTTAAAATTAGTAAACGAAATAGGTACTTGTTATTGCAAAGTCGCCATGTCTCATTGCTTAGCGCCTCATCTCCGAGACATTTTCCTCCGTGCCTTAAGATCGTTTTATTACCAACCCGGATGGACTTCTGGGATGGATGGCGGGGAATGTAAATTTACTGTACGGAACCGGACGCGGAGAGGTGAGCATCGGATTGTTTTGTTTTTGGCCGGGCCGCATTAAGGAGGGTCGCGCCTCACACCGTTGGCTAACTCTGAACAGTGGTTTTACAAAGTTTCTGAAGTTTATAGTAAAACCTAAGTTCTCAATGGTTTACAGGTTTGATGAGTTATATGTAGAACGGACATATAGCGGAACCATCTAAGGGGACAATGGTACAATGATAATACTCTATAATTCAGTGCCTTAGATTCCATTACATAGAAGATGAAGCTAATTAAGGAACGTCATATATTGTGTAACATAAAACTGATTTAATCCGTTATGACTGTTTAATAAACCGATAAAAAGTTTTGATATGAAGAGATTGTGATATGACCTACAAGTTTTGTGGGGCGCCCTTTTTTAATCCCTGATAGGTTAGCCTTTGACCACTATCTCACCTGATGGTAACTGATGATGTTGTCGAAGATGTTGTTCAGGCTAACCTAGAAGTACTGGCTCTCAAGGACAGCTGCCGGAACACACCGTTAGGTGCTTGCGACAGATTTTCTACTTGAGGGTGGTAGCCAGCCAGGCGGGCATTCGCAAAATACCCTACCACCATGCTATAACGACTACCATCCTAAGACAACAACCGTGACCGACGGCTTAACGCGCCCTCCGAAGCACGGAAACGCTCAGTAGTAATGTCACTAGCGGTCACCCATCCAATTCATGACCGCGGGCGACGTTGCTTAACTTTGCTGATCGGTTGAGAACAGCTTAGTAAACTTCGCTACAAGTGCTTCAAAATATAGAATAGGCCTATATAGAATGTCACATTTAAGATAAGTTTGTTGGGTTTTCTACTTTATTGGATATTATTAAACCTTTAAATTACAATGTTGGCTCTATCAGAGCCGCACTAAACAGTGTTCGCAACAGCGTAATGCCTGTTACACGTCAGTATAACATGCTGTGTCGTTTACAGGTCCCTTGATAATGCTCGTTAACGATTAAGAGCTCTATTCCGAAGGTGTATTGGTGTATTTTAGTAAAGCACACGACCGGAGATCCTTTAGATTTTAGGGGGTGAAGTTAAGACGATCGCGTGTTCGCCAGCATTTCACCGAGGCCTTTGTTTAGACGTGTTAGATCGATGTGCTTAATGTATGTGAATCGAAATACCGTACCGAGGCTCGGTTTAATTTGCCGCCTGTCCATTTGTTCCGATTGTGGGAATATTTATTGTATGTGTGGCAGATTGGTTGGGTTGTTCGGCGGTACTTGGAAACTTTATCTGGGGTGATTAAAAAGTCTTGTACGCGCAACTACTTTGCGTTAAATCTTTGTTCCGTGGAGTGTTAACTTGTTAGAAACGATACCAATCAGTACTTTTGTGTTTATTTGCCCAAAGAGTGTTTACATTCGAAACCAATTTGAGGGGGCACGCATTTTTACTGTACACATTTTTGTTTGTTATTGCTGATAGGTAAGCTTTTAATGACAATCTCACCTGATGGTAAGTGATGATGTGGTCGAAGGTGTTAACAGGCTTAACCTAGAATTACTGGCTCTAAAGGACAGCTGGTGGAACACACCGTTAGGTGCTTGGCGACAGATTTTCTACTTGAGGGTGGTCGCTCGCCAGGCGGGCATTCATAAAATGCCTTTCCAAAGCGACTGTGCGAATATACTGTACCTATGTTCTGCGTCAGCTGATCCACGTGATTGTTGTGTGAATACATATTATAATCATCTGTCATGTACTGGTATGAGCGTTGTTAAAATATTACAACCACGCTCTGCTTTAAGTATGTAAAATTTGGTCAATTCCAATTCGGAATAGTGCTTTCGCACAATCTATATCTATACTTATAATAAAACTGTAACAGGTCCAATTCTGTACATAAGAGATATTTTACAAAAAAAAAAATTTGAGTGCACTCTGTAGTTGATACTGATGCCAAAACTGTATTTTTTTTTTCTGTCTGTCTGTCTGTCTGTATCCCGGCCGCGCATCACTCCAAAACTACTGAATGGAATTCAATGAAACTTAACACGATTTGAGTTCATACTACGAAGAAGGTTATTGTATACTTTTTATCCCGAAATTCAGCACGGTTCCCTCGGGAAAGGGGATGAAAGTCAAAATGTTACTTAGTTGTAATTAATGAACGCGTAGTCCGATTTCAATTATTCTTTTTTGTTAGAATAGTGATGAGTGAGCCCGGAACCCCATGGGCAGCCTGGCACCCCACGGGCAACCCAGCACCCCATGGGCTACTGAATGGAATTCAATGAAACTTAACACGATTTGAGTTCATACTACGAAGAAGGTTATTGTTTACTTTTTATCCCGAAATTCAGCACGGTTCCTTCGGGAAAGGGGATGAAAGTCAAAATGTTACTTAGTTGTAATTTATGAACGCGTAGTCCGATTTTAATTATTCTTTTTTGTTAGAATAGTGATGAGTGAGCCCGGAACCCCATGGGCAGCCCGGCACCCCACGGGCAGCCCAGCACCCCATGGGCTACTGAATGAAATTCAATGAAACTTAACACGATTTGAGTTCATACCACGAAGAACGTTATTGTATACTTTTTATCCCGAAATTTAGCACGGTTCCCTCGGGAAAGGGGATGAAAGTCAAAATGTACACTCAGTTGTAATTTATTAACGCGTAGTCCGATTTCAATTATTCTTTTTCGTTAGAATAGTGGCACCCCACGGGCCACCCGGCACCCCAAGGGCAGCCCGGCACCCACGGGCATCCCGACACCCCACTGGCATCCCGGCACCCCACGGGCAGCCCAGCACCCCATGGGCAGCCCGGCACCCCACGGGCATCTCGGCATCCTTATTTAGATTTGCCAGCTTGCTAAGATAAAACTCTAAAATCTGGAACATTCGCCACAATCAATTTTGTTAACTATCTATCTTTTGCCGGATACATTTTGGAGACTGCGCAATGGAAGTGTATAATCTAATATATTTTTGTTCTACCGCCAAACAAGGAGAACCTCGGCAAAAAGATATCGTTTAATAATCGAAATTCCAAAGAAACGCACAAAGTACCTACTTTGCTTCAACATTTATTGTGCGAACCGCGAAGGCACTCTCTGAGTTACTTAACTACTGTCTTCTGAAAAAACAAGCTAGGAGTTATCAAACCCAAAGTAAAAAGCTCCTTTCTGAGCTATGCTTTACTAAGAGTGCTTCACCACAGACCACAACGTTGCTTAATATGAGATAAACAGTGCTCAAATGTGAATAATTAGTTTGCAGGTACGGCAATCGCGTACGAAGTCGCCGGTACAGCTAGTGAAAGAATATTCATCTAGACTGAGACGACTACAATAGTGCCTGCAATGGGCTGAAGAAATCAATCAAGTCCTAAAATGATTACACGTAAGCTAGTGGTACTGCCTATAATAAGTCTAAAATGCTAATGCCAGACGTCGTTACTCAAATAGTATGTCTATCAGCCGGGAATATCCAACTAGACGCAGGCATCAACAAGTCCTTTTCTAACATAAATGTTTCACAACCATTAGCATAAATATCAAACCAAATAATATTAATTAATAGCTATTAGTTATTTTGCATGCATAATTTGAAATATTTAACAAATCTGCTGGACTTTATGCATGGCAATGTATGTATATAATGTGCAATTAATAACGAAGAGCTTCGGACATAATATGTTTATACATTACTACCAAATAATATACCTATACACTGTCTGTGGAATTTCAATATCTCAAGAGGTTTTTATCAAAATAAATATATATATTTTTATGGAATAGCCAAGTATTATTATATATATAAGAATCACTGTGTTTGTTTTCACAGATGTGAGTAAATGTCGAATACTTTATGAGTACAATTAAATTTTCTTGTTTTGCAAACGGAACACATATAGCCAATCTACTGCTAACTGCTAGGCGCCTCAATAATCAACAACTTAAAATCATATAAACATATCTGAGAATTTTTACATGAGGAATCCTTCCACTCAGAGAGATAGATATCTTATTGTTTTGGGTACGAAATAGTATCCGTTACATATTCAATTACACTTCATGTACCTAACCAATGAACCCATAATATTTGACTATGTTATCCAATATTTTATAATATGATCACAAGCACTGTATGCTAAGCGAAAATCGCATTTTCACGGGACATGAACTTCCGCCCTCATAATTTGTAAATTTAGTAACAAAATACTACGAATTTATCTACAACACTACAGCTACTACAAAAAAATCATTTAGAAAACCTACAAGTCATTCCAGACCCACAGGGGCGGTCCAAATGCTCCAGCCCACTACCAGTTGGCAGCGTGCCCAGCATACTGGCAGCGTTGCCCCGTTCAATTGCAATGCTTATTCGGTTGCATCGACCAAGCGCTGTAAATGTGATGTTATCTTTTGTGTTTTTTTATTTGTTAGCCTTTGACCGTTATCTCACCTGATGGTAAGTGATGATGTGGTCAGGCTAACCTAGAAGTACAGGCTCTCAAGTACAGCTGCCGGAACACACCGTTAGGTACTTAGCGACAGATTTTCTACTTGAGGGTGGTAGCTAGCCAGGCGGGCATTCGCAAAATGCCCCACCACCATGCTATAACGACTGCCACCCTAAGACGACAACCGGGACCGACAGCTTTACGTGCCCTCCGAAGCACGGAAGCGCTCAGTAGTAATATCACTAGCGGTCACCCATCCAACTCATGACCGCGGCGGACGTTGTTTAACTTTGCTGATCGGTTAAGAATAGCTAAGTAAACTTCGCTACGAGCGCTTCAAATCTATCTAATGTCAACATGACTGGTTTAAGATTTAGTACTATGCGTTTTTTTCTTTATCATACGAGTATTAAACTCGAGTATGTAAATTTACGGTCTCAAGTTACAATTTCCCAGAGCGCCTTCGGCTTAAATCCAAAACACCTAAGCCAAACATGGTAACCAACAAAATCTATTAACTATTAACATAAAGGCTTCTTGTATCGATAGTCCTTGTCCGGATTAGAGTACCCTCAAAAGGATTTAGTAGCCTGAAGCGTATCGGGGCAGCACACAAGTTGGAAACAGTACATCAATTCACATAATATGTGAATTAGAGAAAATATATTATATTCAGTCAAGTTTCGTGTAGATGTTACTGGCAGAGTCTCCTTATTATGATATATTATTTTCTCTACACATAATATTCATTACCACCAAAGTCAGAGAATAAAAATGATCAGAAGGATCACTCCGCAAAGCCACTCCATTTGAAGCGCTCGTAGCGAAGTTTACTTAGCTGTTCTCAACCGATCAGCAAAGTTAAGCAACGTCGCGCGCGGTCATGAGTTGGATGGGTGACCGCTAGTGACATTACTACTGAGCGTTTCCGTGCTTCGGAGGGCACGTTAAGCCGTCGGTCCCGGTTGTTGTCTTAGGATGGCAGTCGTTATAGCATGGTGGTAGGGCATTTTGCGAATGCCCGCCTGGCTAGCTACCACCCTCAAGTAGAAAATCTGTCGCCAAGCACCTAACGGTGTGTTCCGGCAGCTGTCCTTGAGAGCCAGTACTTCTAGGTTAGCCTGAACAACATCTACGACCACATCATCACTTACCATCAGGTGAGATAGTGGTCAACGGCTAACCTATCAGGCATAAAAAAAAAAAAAAAACAATAAATAAGCGACTCTAGCTACGAAGCAATAAAGTGCACTTCAGCTCGCATAGCACGAAGTACCTTATATTTATATACACCTACAAGGCGTCTCTCATTTATATACACTTACAGCGTCGGCATGGAATGATATCCCACCACGTGAACTACATGATATACATGAAGTAAGGAAGAGGCCATATTCTTCCTTACTATGTATTCACAGCACAATAAACAAATTGTTTACAAATTGCTTACGGCCTTGCGATTTCAAGGAAGCTCGTTTGATTTACACTAACCTCCACATTAAGCTTGTAAATGCAAAGATTTCCGCTAGTTATACAAATGCGCTAGCATTATATTGTAATTGGAAATTCCTACGCACAACTAAGACTGTCAGATAGAGAAGTGTTAGTCTATGTGGTAAATATAATTCTACTTTGATAGACATTGCATGCTGTCACGTTCAATATACGAGTAGATTCTCCTTTGTCTATCGGAGTTGCGCCCAGGGACAGGTGAGAGGGCTTCCTCGCGAAGATTTTAATTAATAATGTCCCGATAGTCTCTTAGTGATTTACTAGCAGCAAGGATGGAATCTTGATACGGCTTCTTCAAATCGAAAAGGAACGGACACGTATGGTTTGGTTGTTGACGATATATTGATTAGGAGAATGATAAGGAACATACACAGAAAAATATGCTTTTGATTACTACTTAAACATATTTGGCAGTACAATGTAGAATATTTCAATACTAACATTTGTAATTGACCTTCATAAGAGCGTCGTAGACGCCTAAATTGAATAAATGATTTTGACTTTGATTTTATAATCTTAAAATTCCTTTATTTAATAAAATTATATATAACAATGTTAAACATGTACAATTAAGAAATGCAGTTAAACAAACATTAGGTTGTAAAAAATCATTTAAACATGTGTTAGTACTCAGTACTTGCATTTTGTTAGTACTTAAATACATTGATATTATTTTTATGTATATATAAGTAATTATATTATTTTATGAAATATTATCAGATTTTCCAACACATCATTTTATCAATTAATTTTAATTGTTATGGACGCTTGTAGTAATTTATTTATGACGCATTGAAGAGGGAACTTGGTAACATTATTTAAATATTATTTCATTATTTAATTTATTAAAATATGGTAAAATATAATTGAAGAAATATTTTAATAAGTCAGTACTATATTATCTTTAGGCCCATGGATTTTTGCAAACCAAATGGCATATCGCAGAAGTATTGTTTATACTAAATAGCTGAAGCCTATACCTATATTGAAAATAGACGATTTTATTTTGACTCGACCGTTAAGTAGTAAATTAAAGATTAAAAAAACATATTCCTCCTTTATAACCCCGAAGATTTGTCTTAACATTTCTCCAAATATGTTTTGGTCCCATATAATAGGAGGCGAACTCATAAACGGGAACAGTTTCAGATACGGGCTAATATTGAAGGTTGTTTTCCAGCATCCAGCACAAAAAGGGCCGTTTTGGTGTTCAAAACCTGTGAGCGTAAGGAAAACTGAGTACAATAATAAAATCTATTTGGAATTAATCTGTTCTGGTGAAATAAAAAAAACAACGCGATGACTGATTCATAAACTAATTGAAATTACACTACAACAAATTAATCTCATTTATTTTATCATCATTAAATATACTTTGTACTTGATTTCAAAAAAGTAGGAGGTTCTCCAATATGTTTTTTTGGAAGTCGGGCCATGATGTGATATCAGTGTTTTAAATCAGCATTGAAAGAAACGTTATTTCATAGCTTTGTTTTTTGTAGCAATGTCATGCAGTAACATCTACGAACGCAACATCCATAGAGAAAAAAATAACGTAAAGCAAAATAGCGGGAGACTAATTTTCTAAAAAAAAACGTTGGTAGAAGTGAAAACTTATATTTTTTTTTAGTATGTATTAGTGATTTTTTTATTACTCCAAATTCTATTTTAAGCCTTTAAATCTCTCCCAATTCTAGACTTCTTTGCCAGCTCGGGATTTAACTCTTTATGAGCCTCATTCCATATATTGCACACCAAATTTAATGTAGCGCGTAGAAAATCCAATTTTTTTCATTCTGGTTGAAAGACATATAAACAAAAACTAAACCCAAATAAGAAAAATTTATGCCTGTCATCTGATATTCACAATGTGTGAAAATTTGTAAAATTTGTTATAGTTATAGTAAATATAAGAATACCTTCATGAAAACTAATTAAAATATAACATTTCTATCCATTGTAGATATGGAAAAAAAATTTGATGTTGAAAAAGGTACACTATCCATCTTTATCAAAACTCGATAAACGTATGACGTCCAAATTATGGACACGGCGCAAAATCAAAGAGAAATTAGTTATATATTTAATAAAACTACTATATTATTTTTTTATACATGATATGTTCACTTCACGTATATGTTTTTATAGTTATATATGTCATGATTCGCTAATAGTCCAATAAATGGACACCAAAAAAACGCACGGACACTTGTTTTTTTTTATTCACAGTTCTGTTCTATAAATGGTTATAGACGGCACTTACATAAAAAAACCTTGGTTATTTGTTGAACAAATAACTATTGTGAGAAAATTGCAATAACCATCTGACCTGGTTTCGAACTCAGGATTTTGAGACTACCTGCTCACCTACTTCACTTGACCAACGTGGCAGTCGAAACTTATAGTTATAGGTCACACATGGTACTAATATGTTATTTCAGGTACAAGTAATTGAATATAAATATTAACCCCCTTAGTTATAAAAAAATCCGCTATGTAGTTGCTAAGTAATGGATAACTAAACAGTGTTTAAGTAATGCTTAAATATTTCTTACTTATAAACGCTACATAGCACCTGTTTAGCTAAGCAATGGATATTCAGGTCGAACGTATTTTAAACTGACAACATTGAACTAAAAGGTATTATGAAAGACCCAAATTGCCAAAAAGTATGTATATCTAGTGCTGAAAATCTTAAAATTAATAAGTAAAAAAATACTATTCTTTGTAGACCTACTGATTTTTGTACATATGGTTAGGCGTACTGGAGACTTCTGAAGCGAGTTTTTTTTTGCAATATGGTAAATTGTAAGTGCCCCAGTATTCTGTGAATTCGATCCAGCAACCTATTCCATAGCATAATTGGAAATGCATTATGGAAGCCCGAATATCGTTATATCCCGCTGGGAGTTATCTTTTTCCATCCAAAACAATGCCTATGCCCAATTATGTCTACGTTTTTTTCTATGAAGCCAAGATTCCAATCTTCATATATATTTTTTAATCATTCTATAGCGATTCCTTAAATCACAGTAATATTATAAAGGCCGTGATATGTTCTTGTGTTTCGTCTAGTGTGTTAGAGAAATTATTTTGTATGACCCCGAAACTGTGCCCGGTGAATGGCAATATGCTCGCCACCTATTACATGGGACCAAACCCAATTGACCGAAACATGGGTGTTTACACACTTCTGCCTACCCCTTCGGGGAATACAGGCGTGATTATATGTATGTATCTAAAGTTTGTGTTTTTGTCTTCTACGTGTATTCACGTTTTAACGGCTTGAGGTTTTGGATGAAACAACAGAATAGTTAGTTTAGGTTCTCCATACTTTTCATCATCATTGTCTACGCGGGTGAAACCACGTGGCGCGGCTAGATAATAAGAAAATTACAATGAGTTCGATCACCGGATCGGATCAGATGTTGGGGGTTTAAATTAACGAGAAAGGGATTTTCAGTTAAAACAGTCCGGCGTCTAATTTGGACCAGTTTATTACCATTTGGTGATAAACTCGCGACATATTAAATGAGGTCCTTAATACAAATAAGAATATTTCGACTCCCAAAATATATTTTTTTGCTGTAGGTACTGAATCGACATCTATGCTGAAATTCGCAAAAAAGTACTCAATTCTGCTTTTAAATTGAATCTCTAGTTCCTCATCAGTCTCAATCCTCATCCAATAGGAATATACGAGTGTGGCACAATCCTCATATTCTTAATTCAGGAACTGTACCTGCGGTATACTCTTCAATAAGATCACGAAAAGTAAGTAGGTTACGCATAATATTTATTTCATCATCCAATGTATGTTTCTACTTGCTTTATTTTTACGATTTATTAACAGAGTATGTCGTGTTTATAGTTTTGTATACCTCCTTGACAATAACCTCAATAGTAACTAAATCAGCTGATCAGAAATATGGGCGCCATCTTGCTACTTAAATATTTAAACAAGGGTCGGACGGTGTTTAAATTGACAGCTGATTTAAGCAGTACTTAGGTACTGGATAAAGTTATGCAGCGTTTATGAGTAAGGAATTTTGCTAATCAGCGGCTAAGTAATACTTAAAATTTAAGTAGTGTTTATAAGTAAGGCTGTAAGTCTTTACCGAGGTGTGTTCTCTTGAAACAATCATGGAGAATTTTCAAAATTATAATTCACAGTATCTGAATATGTAAGAAACGACGGTACGAAATGTTATATACCGTCAAACAATTTGTCTATAATAAAAATTTATAACAAATATAAGAAAGCTTTATATGAATATTACAGAAACACAAAAAATATCTAGTGACAATTCCGCTTAATTTTCTATCTAAACCGTAAAGGCCACGTAGACCAAAAGGAATAATATTACAAAAAATTCGCTTCTATACAAAGCATCAATATTCTTCATGTGCACGAAGAGACAAGACCTCCTGATAATGCTTCATGTAGCAGCAGAAAGAGTGGTATGAAAATGATCTCTTAAAGATATAATATACTAGCTTTCTGCCCGCGCCTCCGCCTGCGCGTATGTCGGTTATAGCGCAAAACCATTAACCTCTTTATGCGCAGTTGGATAAAAACTATCCTAAGCCCTTCCCCGGGTCTCAAACTATTTCGATACCAAATTTCATTAGAAATCAGTCAAGTACTTTTTAAGTTTTTCGTTGCATACAAAAATACAAATCTTTCCTCTTTATAATATTAGAATGGATAATATTTGTTATCTAATATATAAAATTCTCGTGTCACAGTTTTCGTTGCCATACTCCTCCGAAACGGCTTGACCGATTTTGATGAAATTTTTTGTGCTTATCCGGTATCTATGAGAATCGGCCAACATCTATTTTTCATCCCCCTTAATGTTAGTCCAAACCAATTTTTTTTTTTTTTTTTTTTAATTTCAATTTTTTTATGATACAACATACAAAAATACATACAATCCTCAATTTTCACCCTTCTACGATCAACCCTTATTTTTTAATAGCCAAAATTATTTATATGGCAAAGCAACGTTTGCCGGGTCAGCTAGTTATTAAATATGGATTTAAATAACAATGTAACTCCTAAACCTATTAATTATTTTTATCTATTACTAGTACTATATAATACAATTGTACTTTTTTTTCTATCTCACCTGATGGTAAGTTATGATGTGGCCAAAGATGTTGTTCAGGCTAACCTAGAAGTACTGGCTTTCAAGGACAGCTGCCAAAACACACCTTTAGGTGCTTGGCGACAGATTTTCTACTTGAGGGTAGTAGCTAGCCAGGCGGGCATTCGCAGAATACCCTACCACCATGCAAAACTTGTAATTTTGTAAAGTTGTCGTTGGTAATGGTAGTTGGTACGTAAATAAGTTAACACACTAAAGTAAACACATGTTGTTGCACGGTACATAAAAAGGTTACGTTGCGTTTAAATTATAACACTTCCAATACAATTCGTAACTATTTTTAATAACGAAACCGTCAAGTTATGGATACCACAAGTAAATTAATCTATGTAAGCATATTAACACTGAAAACTAATAAACCATACAAGTTCTGGAAACCCTCCTAAATCTCCATTACCCATTATAACGGGTGAATAGTTATGATACCGCAACCATTCACTTACCATCGAAACATCATCGACATATACAGAGCACAATGGTCTTAATAACGGACCGGGAAGATAAACAAGTTCCCGCGAGACAATATATCTCGTCCCCTTTTGGTCCTCGGATCCACGCTCTCGGAGTATTAACTGCACATTGCTTACGTCATAAGTTATTAGTCGTCTTGGGAGTTTAGTGGAATCTGTCGATAAGAAAACGACAAAAGCTGCAGGATAATTATACCTACTGAGTTAGATTAATAAGGAATGGTTTTTTCATTCATTTATTTCCTGCAAGCTTTTGGGCGCGAGTCGTAAGTAAATCGGAATAGAATAGAATATATTTATTGGCCTTATAACATTGATTGTCATACTGGGCAAGTCAGGAGTACAATTTTGGATAATATTAATTTAAGATCTCACATAATACAAAACAGCAATAAATATTTAGGTAGGTATCACATCAAAATTATTATATATTCGTAAAAAAAATTGTCAAAAATAAGGAAAATCAAAATAATAAAGTATACATAGTAAAATAATTATAAATGGAATGTCTGAAATTTGTTCAATACACACATATAAATAACAAAAAATGTCTAGACTTTATATGAATTACTGTTATAAATCTTATTTTACGCATATGCAGAATAAAATGTATGAAGTGCGTTATCGCGAATCCTTTAGGTATTAGTAAATCCATTTATATTCAATAACGCCATCTGTAGGTGTTGAATAATACCCAGATATTCTCTTCAGAAAAAAATTAAAGATATTTTTTTTTGTGGCACCTTTGAAGCAATGATAGCGGAGCGGTCATAGCTATGGACTGCCGTGCCGCAGGTCCCTGGTACGATCCCCACCGCTGGCTTCAGCTTTACCGCATGGTGGAAGGGTATTTTGCGATTGCCCGCCTGGCTAGCTGCCACCCTCAAGTAGAAAATCTGTCGCCAGGCACCTAACGGTGCGTTCCGGCAGCAGTCCTTGAGAGCCAGTAATTCTAGATTAGCCTTTTTTTCATTTATTGTCATAGAACCAACATCACTTAAGAAAAATACATTACAATTATTATATTAATGCTTACTGCTAATGACAGGTTCTTACTTTTTATAGAAAAAACAAATTAATAATATATATCGCTTAAAAATTATCTACTACTAAAAGAAACAAACCCACTATGATACTAACAAACAACTATATTTGGCACGCACCAAGGAGGAACATAGATAGAGAGGTGAACCTAATTGTGTTAAAAAGTTATTATACATATCAGTTAGTTAAGTGTATGAAAGGTGTATAAGGTGAATGTTATCGCTTTTCTGGAGTAGCAAGGCTCCAAGAGTGAGAATATCAGAAAACACAGTGTGTTATGTGTATTAACAACACGCTATGTTGTTAATTATTAGAGTAATTTGTTTCTTGATAGCTAATTTATGAAGGTGAAAAGTAGTGGTCAAAGGATGGTACCTAGCCAGGCGGGCATTCACAAAATGCCCTACCACCATGCTATAACGACTGCCATCCTAAGACGACAACCGGGACCGACGGCTTAACGTGCCCTCCGAAGCACGGAAGCGCTCAGTAGTAATGTCACTCGCGGTCACCCATCCAGCTCATGACCGCGGCCGATGTTGCTTAACTTTGCTGATCGGTAAAGAACAGCTAACGAAACTTCGCTATGAGCGCTTCAAAACTTTTCAGTTATAAGAGTGTATCTCAAAAACGGCTTGACCAATTTTTATGAAATTTAAATAGGACCACACGGCCAGCATCAGCTTTTAAATAAAATAAGAATCATCAAAATCGGTTCATCCAGTCAAATGTTCTGAGGTAACAAACATAAAGAAACTCCTTTTTTGAAGTCAGTAATGAGTGACAACCACTTTAGTTTTTATGATTAAATTCGTCTAAATATTCTCAAGCAGATTCTAATTTTAATTTTGTAGCAATTTTATCCCAAATTAATCTCGTAGTTGAACCCTAGGCTACGAATTGAGTATTCATGATATAATATTCTTCTAATCTACACAACTAGTTGAGACTACGGTAAAAAATCCAAACAGACCAACTGAGTCTCGTATTAAAACCTAGGATCCAAAGGGAATACATTTATTAAATGTATATTTCTGAAGAGCTAACTCGAGCGCCTTCCGGATAAGATAGCGCTGGATGGAAGAAAAAAAGGAATATTTATTTTTTCAGAGCGAGTTAATAGCGAATCAGGATCCAGTGTGGAAAGTCTCGAGAGTAAGACGTTGCACTAAGACGGAGGAGGCTGTCGTCGCTACCCCCTCCTCACGGTATACACCCCTTTACACAACGGCGTAGATAGTTATAAGGCTAGGCAAGTATGAAGAAGCTATAGCCGGGTGTGATCATATTGGCCGCCGTGGAAAATTTGTTTTCTTCGGCTCTTTGCCTTCGGCGCGTATTGAACGATTTTTATTCTGCCAATCGGACCAACCTTCAATACCGTCTCCATAGCAGCAGCATATAGCTTGTATGCATGTATCCCTTCGGTCTCTTATTTTATTTTTTATTCAATTAGTATTACCCTACACCAATTTAATGAAAATATAATCGATAATGAACTTTGTATCAACACAACATGGGAAATCAATACATATTTATTGCATTGATAAAATTAGAAATTTCTTAGGCAACAAACTTTCGAAACACATATTAAATATAGTAGGTGGCAGGCCTCGCTCTTTTAGCCGTTTTTGAGCCCTAAAAGAGCGAGGCCTGCCACTTACTATTGCAAATATAATATTGCATTACATAGCATTATCACTTAATCTCTGCATCCTCGGAGAAAGAGCTTGCCGATCTGTTTCGAAGAATAGAGTACGAGAAAGAATGTCATAACATTGCATTAAAAATTGCAATGTTATGACATTTGATCGCAAAAGGAATAGTATAATTTTTAATTACCATTTGGATAAGGTTACAATAAATAGAGTCAAAAGTGTTAAAGACCTCGGAGTAACCTTTGACCGCGGTCTCACCTTCCATGATCACATATCTGACCTCGCTAAAACGTCTTATCAGCGGTTAGGCTTTGTGCTGCGAAATGCCCAAGATTTTGTGAACCCGCAAGTGCTTAGAACACTACATATATAACTCTCTCGTTCGCAGCAAACTTGAGTCAAGCGCCTGCGTTTGGAGCCCGCATCACGTCACCTACATGCGAATGCTGGAAAAGGCCAAAAGGCTTTTCTCAGGTCCTTGTACAAGAAGCTGTACGGCTATTACCCTTTCATGTACCCGACAAAGTTCTTGCTGGGCCAGCTCGGCTACAACTCACTTGAGTTGAGAAGGACGCTGGGTCAGCTCATTGTTGGTTACAAGGTACTGAGAGGGTTACTAGATTCCGTACAGCTTCATAACCTTATGTGCACTCTATTCGTGCCGCACGACCCATGGACCTCAGCAAATAGGCGCGGTAAGGCACATGACCTTTTCCATGTGGACGCTGGTCGTACTGTTGCGCGCTGTATGTCCCCGATAGTTAGGACTCACCGCCACCTCAATGCAGTTCTTGCGACCAACACTGAATGTGACATCATGATTGACTCATTAAAAATGTCTGTGAAATATTTGCCAAATATTGTGAGAATTTACCCGACCAATGGGACCGATGTACTAATAGAGATAGCTCACTGGAGCTGGAGAATTAAAATAATTTTGACTAATATTTTTTCTGTGTTTTTGTGCTGTATTTGTTATCTGTCGTGCTTTGTGACGTAAAATACTATTCTTGTCATAATAAGTTAAGTTTTTAATGTGACCATGTATACAATGTTTCCAATTAATTTTTTTGAGGTAAATGTAACTGATTGACTTCGTTTTTATCTCAATAAATAATAATTTAATTTAAACTCACCAGAACGGGAGCATTCTGGGATATAGAGTTCGTAAGCGAATTTATCTATCTCGAATCTTTATTAACTGACCAGGGTGGAAGCGAACAGGAAATTAGGAGAAGGACACAAATGGCCAAAGCTGCAATGAGCAAGCTGACACGTATCTTGCAGTCCAAAAAGGTCTCTAATGCTACTAAGATGAGACTAGTCCGGGCGTTGGTATTCTCCATATTTCTTTATGGTTCAGAGTCTTGGACAATTCGAAGAAAAGATCGGAAAAAGATAGAAGCCTTCCAGATGTGGTGTTGGCGTAGGATGCTCCACATACCATGGACTGCTATGAGAACAGATAAATCTATCCTTGGGCAACTACGCATAACGACTAGACTGTCCACAAACTGCTACTAAAGGATTTTAAGGTATTTTGGTCACGTTGCCCATAGGCAACCAGACAATTTAGAGAAGCTAGTTGTGGTCGGCAAAGTAGAGGGGAAAAGACCTCGCGGCCGATCACCTAGCCGTTGGTCGGACCAAGTGACCGCCCTCACTGGACTCTCTGTTACGACTGCCTTAAAAGAAGCCGAAAACCGAATCAAATGGAGAAATATTGTGCATAGAGCCATGAAGGCCTTTCAGGGACACGATCTTCAGTAATGAAGTACACGACCAAGAAGAAGAAGCATTACCACAGCCCTGAGAACAAAATGTTTGTTAAGTTAAGTTTTGTTGGTTTTGATCACATAAAACTACATAATAACTCGGCGTGTTTACTATTTGTTGGTTAAATAGAGGATATGGTATATAATATACCGGAATTTCAGATTCCTAACTAGTTCAGTTTTTGTAAAAGACTCCGTAACAAAATTGATCTAAGGTTGACAAGTTTGACAACTATATATTTATTTCATAAGAAAAAACTCCAAGTGCGAGTCGGACTCGCGCACAAAGGGTTCCGTACCATTATCTATACTACATAAGACATTATAACTTTTTTTATTTATAGTACGTGCGCGAGTCCGACGCTCACATGGCCGATTTTTAGTATTTGTTTTATAGCGGCAGAAATATATTATCTGTGAACATTTCAGCAGTCTAGCTATCACGGTCCACGAGATACAACCTGGTGACAGGCAGACAGACGGACAGTGGAGTCCTACTTCACTTTGGAAACTATCGCGAGTTTTATCCATATTAACTTATTAGGAACCGGCTAGGACCCGCGTTATATTTACCGGAAAGATTCCGACCAGTTTCGGACTGTTTTGAAGTCCTTCGTCTGGGAGTCACGATTGCGCGAAGCGACGAGCACGGGCCTCAGCGCGTAACGGTAAGTTACGCGCTGAGGCAGGCGGACAGAACAGTCCGAAACTGGTCGGAATCTTTCCGGTAAATATAACGCGGGTCCTAGCCGGTTCCTAATAAGTTAATAGTGGAGTCCTAGTCTAAGGGAACCCTAAAATATTTTTGTACTTTACTCAACTAGTTTTAGACAATGGTATCCAACGCCCACAAGCTAGGGTTAACAGTGTTTTATTTTTTCGGCTACTTTTTCATGTATTGTTAGCCTTATTAATTTACAACGAGTGGAAGAACCATAGTCATGTGCGGGATTCGAACCCGCGCCATCCACTCCTATAGTCGAGCTATGGTCTAACTGCAAAGCCAACATGGCATAATACCTATAACGTATGATTCTAATTTATCCTATTGTTCATAACCAATGTATGGTGATGGAGTGACATCTATAGTTCAACTTACGTTGCACTACAAACAAGACTAATTCTTTTACTTAGCTTTAAACTTGTTTACGATGACGCAACCCCATAACTTTTTTTTCGCTTAACGCTTGCTTTGCGGATTTCCTTAAAATCTTTTTAATAGCTTTTTTTTAATCCCACACGACTATAATTTTTCTTCTACCCGAGTAGCATGCGTCATTGCAAAAATAAAATAAAAAAAACAATATTTTCATTTAATTTGTACACTCACATGCATCTTTCGGTTAAAATTTAACACAAAATATGTAACTTGTAGGTTTGTAACTTATTCCGTTTACGAGCTGCAGACCCGTGCCGTACGGACGGACAGACCGATGGACACCGGAGTCCCATGAATACGGATCCGTTATGCCCTTTGGGTACGGAACTCTAAAACGAAAGATAAGTCTTCAACTGAAACCAAATTTCTTATAAACATAATAACTCTTTCTCATAAATCATAGAATAAAAACCAGCATAGTGCGAGTAGGACTCGCGCACGAAGGGTTCCGTAACTAAATATTCTGTGAATAGTTAAACCGTCTACCTGTCACCGTTATCAGTATCGAGCAAGAAACGGTAAAAAAATCAAGTTTGTTGTATGGGAGCCTCCCTTAAATAATTATTTTATTTTTAGTATTTGTTGTTATAGCGGCAATAGAAATACATCATCTGTAAAAATTTCAACTGTCTAGCTATCACCGTTCTTGAGATACAGCCTGGTGACAGACGGACGGACGGATGGACAGAGAAGTCTCAGTAATAGGGTCCCGTTTTTACCCTTTGGGTACGGAACCCTAAGAACGAAGCAATGATAGCCGAGCGGTAATAGCTAATGACTGCCGTGCCTCGGGCCCATGGTTGGATCCCCACCACCCATTTGAGTTTTTTTTATTAAGGAAATTTTCCAAATACTCACCTGCCTAGCTACCACCTTTAAGTATAAAATCTGTCGCCAAGCACCCAACAGTGTGTTCCGGGCGCAGTCTTTGAAATCCAATAAAATAACAAGCACGTACGAGACTTAAGAACTGTATGTCTCAGGGTGAAGGGCACAGTGCAACTCGTCAAACTTTTTACTTGTGACGTAATACATGTTACAGGCAGAGGTTATCGCTTAACATCAGGTGGCTCTCGTGCTAGTTTCATCACAAACCCACACGAAACTTTGTAATATCAATAAATTTGTTATAAGACGTCATCTATTATTTATATTTATTTATTTCTGGTCATACAACAACTATTAAATTTTTACATACACGACATTTTTTCTGGATATTGTAGTACACTGCTGAATGTATAATATCTTAAAGGATAACACAACATGCTATTAGTAATTAATTACACATAATTAAAGTTAAAATAACATTATTTTTAATAATAATCACTTTGACAAATTAGGAAGTCACTAATACACACACATCAAAAGTGCCTAGGGATCAAGTACGTTTTTTTTATGTTATTGTGAAGGAACATGATCGTGGTCCACCTGATGTTAAGCGGACTAACCTCTGCCCATAACAGATGTATTTCGTCACAAGTCACGAAATCACTGCGCCCGTCACCTTGAGACATAGTTGTCAAGTCTCATGTGCCTGTAATTTCACTGGCTCTCAAGGACTGCTGCCGGAACACACCGTTAGGTGCTTGGCGACACATTTTCTACTTGAGGGTGGTCGCTAACCAGGCGGGCATTCGCAAAATGCCCTACCACGCGTTGAAGCTTCTGTATGCTGCTGAAGTTTAGGTCAATCAATCAATCAATATTTTATTTGCAAGAATACAGTTATATAATGGTCTTAAGTATACTTGTTTTAAAAGACGATTTTCTTAGCATTCAATGGATTCACCGTGCGGGTGCCGGGTCGTTGCATATGAAGAGGCTAGAGGGGCCTGGGACTTGCAACCCAGGAGTAGGGTTAAGGGGCCCCTTTATGATGCATCAATGCTCCCCTTCACCCCTCGATCCTCCTCCCCTGCCTAACCAAATTTGGTAGGATCCTACTAATGCCGCCTTAGATACCATAGTAAGTTACGGTTGTTCTTGACCACGAGGCCAAGGTCTTTAAGTAGGTTATACAAGGATTACGCTGGTATACCCCTTGCTCCAACTTCTACAGCATATAGATTAACCACATAACCTATAATATAATTGGTCAGTTCAGTGTATTTAGGCTTTATGCAGACATGCAAATCTGAGAAAAAGTAACTTTACAATGATTTACTTAAAGTCTATTTCCCTCTTATCAACTTGTAGCGCTATTTCCTTAAAACTTTTCTTCACTGCTGCAATGTAGTCTGACTCTTTGATTCACCTTTACACTGATTGTGCATATAGAATTTTTATAATTTCATTTAGCCGCGTTTAAAATTATGTTTCAGTTTTTCATCAATCACAGCTAAATGACCTAGCCTCAAGAAAAAGCATAGATTACAATAATTTATATAATTCATTGCTACAAGATGCGAAAAATATGGCTTTTTTATTCATAACCCTACCACTACTATGTAACACTACCACTAAGAAAACATACAATATTTCAGAATATCATTCCCAATAGCAATTATTTATTTTTAATATTGTTAGGATTGCAATAACGCCTGCTATGCAGATTACATTACAATACACAAATATACAATAGGAACAATTTAAGTCATGTGCGGGACTTAAATTTTTCCTATCGTATATTTGTGATTTTGTAACACAATTGTTTATGTCAAAACGACAAATCTTATATTATCCCCCATTATCAATATGGAAGAGTGAGGTCTTCTGATACAGAATTACATTTAATTAAAAAAAGGCCTCCACACATTGTTATATGTATGTTGTTTATGAATATAAAAATGATTCTTATCTTATTGTCACACGCTTTATAAAGTTTATTTTATACTATATCACACTAAACTCGTATTTTATCTTGTCACCAGTAAACTGTACTTACTAGGCATATCATTATATACCTAATAGCATTCCGGCCGCGGCTCCGCCCGCGGGTATATCGGTTATCGCGCAAAACCATTAGCCTCTTTTTGCGCAGTTGGATAAAAACTATCCTATGTCCTTCCCCGTGCCTCAAACTCAATTTCCATACCAAATTTCCTCCTAATCGGTCCAGTAGATCGGTTATCGCGCAAAACTATTAACCTGTTTTTGTGCAGTTGGATAAAAACTATCCTATGTCCTACCCCGTGTCTCAAACAACTTCCATACGAAATTTCGTCCTAATCGGTCCAGTAGATCGGTTATCGCGCAAAACTATTAACCTGTTTTGTGCAGTTGGATAAAAACTATCCTATGTCCTACCCCGTGTCTCAAGATATTTCCATACCAAATTTCATCCTAATCGGTCCAGTAGTTTCAGAGCCTATTCAACGCAAACAAACAAACAATCAAATCTTTCCTTTTTATTATATTAGTTTAGATTACAGACTCCCACTAGGCAGTAGAATATTTTTCACTGTCACTTGCACTATGAGTAGATATACAACATAACCAATGGCCGTTTCTTAGAAATATATTCTCTTTTTTATATGGTTAACTAAATCACAGCATATTTTTACTTTAATTGTTCACAGGGTAATTATTGCAATGTGTATCATGCAAAAAGTTTAGATACTCCTACTATAAATGGCACCTACTCCTACTATTTCACAAGGTGGTAGGGCATTTTGTGAATGCCCGCCTGGCTAGCTACTACCCACAAGTAGAAAATCTGTCATCAAGCACCTAGTGGTGTGTTCCCGCAGCTGGCCTTGAGAGCCAGTCATTCCAGGTAAGCCTGAACAACATCATCAACCACATTGTCACTTATCATCAGGTGAGATAGTGGTCTATCAGGCATAAAAAAAAACAAATAATAATTAAACAACTTTAAACAGTTTAAATCTTATATATCATTATTTTATATTGATTAATATAAAACTGCGGACGGTAGGACAAATAATTTCTTAATAACTCATGTGACAAACAAAACCAATTAGTCACCCTGTGACCACGATCACTGCAAAGTGTTTGAAACGTCAGGACAAAAATAATGATAAATATACGCAATTTAAACCGTTTAAAGTTGTTAATTAATATGTGTAATAATCGCAAAAACCTAAGACAACATAAATAAAAACAAGTTGACAGGAAATTATAATAGCCTGAAAAGATTTGAGTTATGTCCAGCTATCCACCATAAATATAACGAATGTTATAGAAAGATCTAGAAGCGCTCGTAGCAAAGTTTACTTAGCTTTTCTCAACCGATCAGCAAAGTTAAGCAACGTCGCGCGCGGTCATGAGTTGGATGGGTGACCACTAGTGACATTACTACTGAGCGTTTCAGTGCTTCGGAGGGCACGTTAAGCCGTCGGTCCCGGTTGTTGTCTTAGGATGACAATTGTTATAGCATGGTGGTAGGGCATTGTGCGAATGCCCACCTGGCTAGCTACCACCCTCAAGTAGAAAATCTGTCGCCAAGCACCTAACGGTGTGTTCCGGCAGCAGTCCTTGAGAGCCAGTTCTTCTAGGTTAGCCTGAACAACATCATCACTTACCATCAGGTGAGATAGTGGTCAAAGGTTAACCTATCAAGCATAAAAAAAAAAAAAAAAAGAAGAAAAAGATCATCATTTGAGAGTTTATATAACTAAAAATAGAGAGTTTATTATGTTTCAAACAATATTACATTTAAACTAAAAAAAAGATGCTTGTTTTGCCACAGTTATATTATTTTTAACTGTGGCCATTTTTAAGTTATCTTTCATTTCGTATTCAATCTTGTTTTACTTGGGAACCATATGTCCAACACTGACATTCCGCTAAAGATGTTTGGTGCCTTTCCCTTTCCAGATTCTACCCAAACCATCCAAACTCCTTAATGTAGAAGAGAAGCACTTTGAGTCACTGGTATAGCTGCTCCAGTGGCATGTGTGGGTGCGGTGAGGATGTTGTGATAAGTAAGAATTACTTTTGTAGTCCTGTTGTAATTTTTGTTAGAATATCAACACAGTCACACTACATACTTTATGGTGTAATCTATACATATACAGCTTCTCAATAGAGTACTGTCTGTTACTTCAGTTTTGTGCATCAAATAATTAAATTTTGAATTTGAATAATAAATTAACAAATGCAGGATCCTGCCTGTTCTTTTTATTGCAATTAATTAGGCTTCTTTGCTAAGGTGTTAATGAAGAAATCACAATGGTTGATAAGATAACATAAATAAAATCTTACCTGCAGTGTCCATTTAGCCATAACAACATTACAGTACTGTAACTATTTTTCAATGAAAATTTCAATACAACCTTTATGGTGTTTTGTCAAACATAATTAGCATAATATACCATCCACATTTAGTTCCATAACATACCTGAAAAGTAAAATAATTTTGGTGTTCTAGTAATATGGGATAACACTTATACCATAATCTTATTTCTTATACTTCTTATTTTGATTCTAAGGGCCTGTTTCAGAATGTTCGAGTAAATTCTGGTTATACTACCCAGAACATAAAATAAACAAATGATAAAAATTACATTTAACATGCAGCGCGTCTCAAGCTTTAACCGATGGATAGGCTAAATTGATGACTGTGAAACGCGAAGATAGTGTTAATTGAACTTACTCGAACATTCTGAAACAGGCCCTCAGGGTTATGTATCCAAAGGGCAAAAGGGAGCTTTATCAATGAGATTTTACTTTCTGTCTGTTTATCTGAGTGTGTCATGGTAAATGGACTAAGTTACAAACCTTACATTCAAATAGCTTGTGTATAATGTTGAATCAATATGGGTTTTTTTTCAATACATAAGAAAGTAGCTGAATAAAAAAATATTTTTAGGCAACATGTCTAGAGCTCATTCAGTAGAGCAAATGTATGTTTTGTATTAGGTATATAGTTTTTGGGATCATTGAATTTGTACATTTTAGACCATTTTTGTCCCATGGTTTATCGTAAACACTGAACTTTCTAATTAGGAATCTGAAATTTATGTTGTAGAAATATAATAATATCTTCTATTAAATATATTAATAAAATAATAATTTTTCTTTTAGTTTTAAAGCTGTGATCATAGCCAACAAACAGTTTTTGTTTTATGGATTATTTCAATATTTTCAATGCAGCAACCTAAATGAGTAAGTTTTGACTTACACTTGGTCAGTATTTTTTTACTTAGGCTGATCTTTGACCACTGTATTCCCTGATCATGTAGTCAAAGAGATTAAAAGGCTAAGCTTAGAATGAAGACAAGTAGGTAAGTTGATTGAAGACAGTTCACCGAACACATTGATTTGGTGCTTCAAGATAGATGTTATATAAGGCTGGCGAGCTACCACAATTTGTTTGCTATTTTAGAAATTTTCACAAAATGGAAAACAATTTTTAAGTTAATTTACATAACATTAGAAAGGTATGACTTTGAGCAACATTACAAAACATTGAACCTAAATTAATATGCATTTCATGAAGCACCATAAACTAGTTATTTTGGCAGCAATATACAGTCTGCAATAAAAAACCCAGCTTGTTGTTAGTCTATTTTTTGCATAGTTCTAATAAAAAAGCAGATCGTCATGTGGAACAAGTTTTGAACTTCATAGATGTTGTTCCATGACGTCTATATGGAATTATAGTAACAAGTCAGGTATTTATACAGTGTTATTTTGAATAAAAATTGCTGAATTCATATATAAAATATTTTGATGCTACCAATTTAGGTATAAGGACACAGAAGATATTATTCCTACTTATCGATGTAGTGAATGTGTGATATATGGGTATTTTATTGTCTAGCCGTAAGATGATCATTGTATTGTGAGAGCTATCATAACATGACAACATAACCTCAAAATAACTTGTATACTTTTTACCGGTAACCGCCAAAACTATGAAAATAAACTAAATTCACTAAAAGTTACCTGGTAAGGTGTCTCATCACCACTTTCCTCCAAATGCTTTATGTTTAAGCTCATCAAGTAATTCTCATTCGAGTTCCAAACGTACATAACATCATCTTTGAGATCTAGTAAATTACGCAATTTTCCACCGGGATTTTCACTCAAACTCTCCTTTAGGTCTTTAAATATTTTGTGGCCGGCCAAATTTACTTCACTTAAACGGGAATTCATTGCAAATATTCAAATATAATTATGAAAATAAAAAGTCTTGCAAAACAACAAACTGTTGGTTGATTTGACTGACGACTGACGTTTGCGATATTTGACACTTTTGACAGCTCTCGTCACAGGGGCGCGTTCCTGCAAGGCCGGGCCAAATATTGGTCGAGCTACATTTGCTCCAAGATACCTGGAACGACCTTTAGAGCTACTATCAAAATATGATATTGACAGCGATGTTTTTAGGTGATAAAATATTTTCTACATGTTTTGGAAATGGGGCTCATTACGTAAATAAGCAATGGTAGCATTGTAATCGCCAATCCGTGGCTTAGCTTGTACAAAATTTATTACTTCTTGTAGAATCTGTCACTTTTGACAGACAGAGCATAACTAGCTCTGACAGGTCGCCCGGAACGGGTATGATCAAATCTTGTCTGGATCAAATTAAGCTCGCTTGGAGTGCTGGAACGGCGTGTATCCACGTTTAGACCAAAATTTGTCTTGGCCGAAGGCTTGCAGGAATGCACCCCAGGAGAACGTTTCGGGCGTTTTCCATTTGAAGCTAACTTCGTTATTTTCAATAAATTTGATCACATTCTGCGTCTATGTGTTATCAATATTTAAATTATACTTACAATTATTTGGGTGCTTCTGACTAATTTCAATCATTTTTATAAAGGTATACGTTTAAATGTAATATCTTGCTTGCTTGTGATTGGTCGTGGCTTCGACCAATCACAAGCAAGTATAATAGTGGGGATAAGTGAACAGGCGAGGTATTCTAGCAGTATGCTCGGGCATTCGTTTTTCGACATCCACCCGAGTCACTTGTGTTGTATCGCCGTTGGTTTTGCTAACGATATATTGTAAAAATATATGTAACTATAACAGCTATAGCAATAAAGCTGATATTCAAATTATTACAAGGTGTTTTTTAAATTCAAAGTCCTCTCTTCTGAGTGTTGAACCAGTACGGTTCATATCTCAGAAGTGGGATTAGCAACTTAGTGCCCACACAAGGATCGGATATACGCTTAAGTAATTGGCGTACGGAGAAAACGTAAGTGTTCTTTGTTCATTTATTTTAATTGTACTTACCTACCCTCATAAACTTATGTGTCGGATATGAATATAACTGAATTCATATTATCGCAAGTTGCAACACCAAAGTTAAGAAATAAACTACAATTTTCTTTAACCATTTTTTTTTCCTTTTCTATGATTATTTTATATGTTCTCACTTAAATTATCTGATTGTCCTACTTGTAAGGCTTCAAGACTAAACTGTATTTACCGTAACGGAGATATTCCGGAGGTTTATATGGTTAGTCATGCATGTTTATCTTGCCCGGGTACTCCCTGGAGATGGACATGTATGATATGTCTGTTTGTAATTAACGGAGACTAAGCTGTATTTACCGTAACGGAGACATTCCGGAGGTTTGTATGGTTAGTCATGCATGTTTATCTAGCCCGGGTACTCCCTGGAGATGGACATGTATGATATGTCGGTTTGTAATCAACGGAGACTAAACTGTATTTACCGTAACGGAGCCATTCCGGAGGTTTATACGGTTAGTCATGCTTGTTTATCTTGCCTGGGTACTCCCTGGAGATGGACATGTATGATATGTCAGTTTGTAATTAACGGAGACTAAACTGTATTTACCGTAACGGAGGCATTCCGGAGGTTTATATGGTTAGTCATGCGTGTTTATCTTGCCCGGGTACTCCCTGGAGATGGACATGTTTGATGGTCTACAATAAAGTATAAGCAGGTCAATGAAAATCTTGTTTAAATGTCTAATACAGCGCGGTTTATTAATTCGAGTGTTTTCTTTTTATGTTCAAGTCACGAAGACATGGATGAGCGAAGGGTTAGCTCACGAAAAGAACGTGATGGGCCAAGGCGAACCTCGCGGGTGACGCTCACACCGCCACTAGAGGGTCGTGATGCAACTCGAAGCCGAAGCCGTGGTCGAGGGCGTACGCGTTCGCCGGATGAATATCATCGCAGCCACCATCGTCGGTCACGGTCCAGGCGGTCGAGAGGACAACGATCACGACTGACTATTAGTCGGTCTCGTTCCCGGTCGCGCTGTTCAAGATGGACAAGCTCGCGGTATCGTCGGGCTGGAGGTTCCAGGACGCGGTTGCAAACTCCAGGGGGACACGAGACGTGCCCCACAGAATCCAGGCATTCACCTGGGTGCAGAGTTACCCGCCTTCACACACCGTCTCGTGAAGAAAAACAGCGTGATCGTCAGTCAAGTAATAATTTGTTTATGGAAAACTTTATTAATGCGATAAAGGGTATTAACAATACAAACGATCGCGATAGGTTTCCTGTTTTAAATAATGTAATCCCTGATTTTGACCCATTATGTAAGGAGCAAACGGTTGATACGTGGCTTCATAAAGTTGACGAATGTGCACAGATCTATGGTTGGAACGATAAACAAGTAGTTCACTATGCTTTACCGAAATTATCAGGAGTAGCTAAAACCTGGTATCAGGGTCTACCCTCACTACTATTTACTTGGCCAGAATGGAAGTTAAAGCTTAGGGAATCTTTTCCAACTAGGGATAATTATGCAGATTTACTAACGGAAATGCTTAATAAAAGGGTACGGTATGGGGAGTCATTGGAGATGTATTATTACGCTAAAATGAATCTTCTAAATCGTTGCGAAATATCAGGAAGACGTGCAGTTGACTGTATCATAGCAGGTATAGAAGATCGTGGTGTTAGGATGGGAGCACAAGGAGCAGAATTTACAGAACCGGAACAACTACTTAAATTTCTAAAGACTGTAAAAGTAGGTCAAGATAAATTCACTAATGAGCAGCAGAAGGTTAGGGACAGAGATAGGCGATCACAAAATAACGCATTTATCGGTAACAAAGTAGGTTACGGTTCCCAGAAGCCAACTGGATCTGGCATGGTTTGCTATAATTGTAAAGAAACCGGTCACCCATTCTTTAGATGCACAAAACCCAAGATCCAATGCACTAAATGTAATCTATTAGGACATAAGGACACTGAGTGCCCAAGGACGAAGCAAGGTACTTACGATAAACCAAAGACAATATTGAAAGTAGAGAACACAGGTGATTCAAGTGCCAAATATAAAATGCCTATCAAAATAAATGAGTTGTTTTCAGAATGTCTCGTTGATTTGGGAAGCGAGGGTACTTTGGTCCGTCTCAGTGAAGCTCAGCGTTTAGGACTAGACTGGAAGGTAGGAGAAGTGCCACTATTAAGAGGAATAGGTAACGTACCTTATAACCCTCTTGGCAAAGCTAACGTCACGATCGAAGTACAGGGCGTAGTAGAAAATCATGTGGAAATATTGGTAGTAGATGATTACTTAATAAATTGCCGCGTACTTCTTGGCCACACTTTCACAGAAAGGCCTTCCGTCAAAATAATAAAAACAGAATCGGACGTCATTTTTCAACGAGTTAATGAGGAATCCGTTTTGATTTGTCCCCTTTTTTGCGTAGAGGAGACACGTATAGAATGCGGCGAATTAAGGGCGATCCCAGTTGGCTCGCGGGATTCTTTCTCAGGAAGGATTTACGTGAATGGGACTGTGCGCAATATTATAGGTCACGAATATTACTTGTTGCCCGGCGAGTATCAACTAAAACAAGGTGCTGGTAGGATTCTCGTTCAGAATATCAGTGACAACCAACTGGTTATAGAAAAAGGTAGTCTTATAACTAGGAGCCACACTTTAGCTGAGAGTCTACAAGTTAAAAAAATTGAATTTAGTGATCAGTTGCCCACAGATGAATCACCAATCAGCTGTGGAGAAAAATTAACAAAGGATCAAAAAGAGTCGTTACATGTGTTATTAGATAAATATAAATTTTGTTTTTCGAATAGTTTAAAAGATCTTGGGTTCACAACGGAAGCTGAAATGGTGATTCAACTGGACGACCCTGATCCTGTTGTTTACCGCCCATACCGGTTGTCCTTTACCGAACGCCAACTAGTCCAAGACATGATCAAAATAGCTGAAAGCTCTCGAGAAAAAACCGCATTTGTGACGCCCCAAGGTCAATACGAGTACAATAGAATGCCATTTGGGCTAGTTAACGCGCCATCAGTGTTCCAGCGCACTATGAATAAGATTATCCACAATTCACCTGCTTCATCGTATGCGTTGGTCTACATGGATGATATTCTGATTCCCGCCAAGTCATTCGATGAGGGGATGGCACGTTTGGAGGAGGTGTTGCGATTGCTGGCAAAAAGCGGGTTAACACTCAAAATTAGTAAGTGTAATTTCTTTTATGACAAAATAGACTACCTGGGGTACGAAGTCAGTTCAGATGGTGTTAGACCAGGGTCGCTCAAAACAGAAGCCATATCCAAATTTCCTACGCCAACAAATGTTCACGAGGTTAGGAGGTTTCTAGGCCTTGCTAGCTTCTTTAGGAGATTTGTCGCGGGATTTGCCTTAATAGCACGGCCTCTTACTGGCCTTTTGAAGAAGGATTCTTCTTGGAGCTGGGGTAGTGAAGAACTGGAAGCATTTGAGAAGGTAAAACAGGTTCTAGTACAAAGACCGGTACTAGGACTGTTTGATCCTAATGCACTAACTCAACTCCACACCGACGCGAGCAAATATGGGGTAGCCGGCATTTTAATGCAACAGCACAAGTCCGGAGTGTTCAAACCTATTGCTTATTATAGCAGGCAAACCGCACCGGATGAGCAAAAATTGCACTCCTTTGAGTTAGAGACCCTCGCTATTATTGCTTCTCTGAATAGGTTTAGGCATTACTTACTTGGTATAAGATTCACCATAATTACAGACTGCAACGCTTTACGCACCACTTTGAGTAAACGTGACTTAGTCCCACGAATTGCTCGCTGGTGGCTACAGTTCTTAGAATACGACTGCTCAATAGAATACCGCCTTGGTAACAAAATGGCACACGTAGATGCCCTCAGCAGGGGTGCTATAGACGGTATTCCAGACGTTGATCACGTGTTAGATGTACTAACAGTAGGTACTGCCGATTGGCTTGCAACAGTGCAACAGACAGACGAAGACATTAAAAATATTGCGGAGATCTTAAGCGATTCCAAATGTAAAGACGCCGTCGATATATTTAAAAATTACAAGCTTGTAAATGGGTTGGTATATCGTATGATTGATGGAAACACCATCCGCTGGGTTGTCCCGAGTGGCACCAGATGGCAACTATTGAAAGCCAATCATGATGATGTGGGACACTTCGGGTTCGACAAAACATTGGCACGCTTACAGGCTACATACTGGTTTCCGAAGATGAGACGGTTTGTAAAAAAGTACGTTTCAGCTTGTCTTCAGTGCGCACACCACAAGCTACCAAGCGGTGCCCGGCCCGGTGAACTTCATCCTATCCCTAAAGCTATTGTACCATTCCATACCATACATGCGGATCATCTCAGTCCTTTTATCCGCACCAAACGTGGCAATACATTCATCCTTGTTATCGTAGACGCGTTTACTAAATTTGTTGACATCACTGCTGTGCGTAATACCAAATCGGCCACAAGCATAAGAGTATTCAGGGAGCATTTTAGTTACTTCGGCGTACCAACCCGTTTAATTACGGACCAAGGGACAAGCTTTACTAGTAGACAGTTTAGAAAATTTACTCAATCATGCGGTATAAGGCATGTGCTCAATGCTGTTGCCACGCCCCGAGCGAATGGCCAAGTAGAACGCTACAACCGCACCATTTTAGCAGCACTCGGGGCTATGAATCACGACAAACCAAATGGTTTATGGGATGAGCGTTTACCAGACATACAGTTAGGTATAAATACTACAGTACACGCCACCACCAAAAAGACTCCAGCGGAACTTCTTTTCGGGCGGAACCTTATTAACCCATCTGAAGGATTGTTAAACGACGTAATAAATGAAGTTACGTCTGAGGTCGTGGAGAGTCTAGACGATGTTAGGGCAACAGCTGGCGAGCTTATTAGGACACAACAGGACAAGGACAAGAAACGATATGATAGGTACAGAAAATTGGGAACGTGTTTTAAAGAAGGTGACTTGGTAAGAGTAGTAAGAGCTGTGGCTGGAATAGAGGGGCAGTCTAAGAAGCTCGAACCTAAATGTAAAGGTCCTTATAGAATCAAGAAAATACTTCCCAACGATAGGTTCGTGATTGAGGACACGCCCCTCACAAAGACTAGTAAGAGGTATGAGGCTGTGGTAGCTATTGATAAAATATTCCCATGGGTCTGCTTTGGCGAGCCCGTATCAACCGATTGTGTACCCGAAAGTAACGATTGCGTATCTGAATGTGAAATAGATGTATAATATTAGTAAAGTCATTCGCATTTAATGAAGATGAATATTTTACATATTATAATTAAACAAGCAGGTGATTAAGTTACAAATTACAACAGGTCACTTCTAATGATGATGAGTATTGTACACAGAAGTAAACAAGCAGGTAATTAAGTTACAAGTTATAGATAAGAATGTCATAGTAAAAGCAATGTGGTATTAAGTTTGGATGATTAATGTCATGTATCATCTAAATTATCCCGTGTACTAGTTGCTGGAATATTTACTGCTCAACGTCATGGACCAGTAAATACCGATTCATTGGTTAGAGTAACGTATCAATGAGTCGGTGTGGGGTATCAGGTAACGGATGCCTCTCATTTTAGCAATTGGTGCATCGGTATATGTACTGGTCAAGGTCATGGACCAGTACATAGATTCATTGGTTAGAGTAACGTATCAATGAGTCAGTGTGGGGTAACAGATGCCCCTCACTCTTGTAATTGGTGCATCAGTATGTGTATTGGTCAAGGTCGTCGACCAATACAGATACGGCCAATATGGAGAACTGGTTAAGTTAAGTGTCGGGTAACGGACACTCTTGAAGGTTATAAGCATTTTGTTAATCAATGTCATGGATTCATTAAATGTATTGCAGAGTATATCTATTTAAGAATAACTGTATTTTAACCTTGTTTAGATGCTAAATATAATGGACCACTATAATGTCTTATAGTTAACCTGATAACAAAGTACTTTGCGATGGGGATATCATGTAACCAACATCCCCTCAAAGATGATAAATATTTTTAAGGTCATGTAAATATATTATAAAACCATATATTTTATTGTATTCAAGAATTGTTTATATACCTACTGAAATATGTTACTATGATAACTTATAATCAAAATAAGTAATTAAAATGAGGTCATATAATTCGTTCGGTACATTTATAATTTATATGCTGAAATATATTGTAATTTTTTTTTTTTTTTTTTTGTGTTATTATATGTAGCAACGAGGGACTCGTTGGGAAACGGATGGCCGAGCTGTTATCAATATTTAAATTATACTTACAATTATTTGGGTGCTTCTGACTAATTTCAATCATTTTTATAAAGGTATACGTTTAAATGTAATATCTTGCTTGCTTGTGATTGGTCGTGGCTTCGACCAATCACAAGCAAGTATAATAGTGGGGATAAGTGAACAGGCGAGGTATTCTAGCAGTATGCTCGGGCATTCGTTTTTCGACATCCACCCGAGTCACTTGTGTTGTATCGCCGTTGGTTTTGCTAACGATATATTGTAAAAATATATGTAACTATAACAGCTATAGCAATAAAGCTGATATTCAAATTATTACAAGGTGTTTTTTAAATTCAAAGTCCTCTCTTCTGAGTGTTGAACCAGTACGGTTCATATATGGTTGTGATCATTGTGATCGTTTTTTTTTCTTTTATTTTTTTTTTATTTTGAAGAGATTTTTGCGCCGCTCTTCGTCCACCAATGTCAACAAAAAAGTTCTCGACATAATTTAGCTAAAACGGAAAATATAACAATATTATTTTTTCTACAGTAGGTATTTAAATACCTACGTTAACTTATGCAGTAATTTCCTATTTATATTCAGCATAATCACTGCAAAATCTTTATTTTGTAATTTACTTTTGGCTGTAGCTAATGATTTCTATACTTTGATACAACCCAATACTTGTATCAATGAAGATTGCTACAGAAACGGTCATTCTAATTGATATTGACTGTACGTGATCGCTATTTCATAAAAAACAGTATCTATCGATAGATACAAGATACGTCAAACGAGGTTCTGTAGCCATCAAGATTTCTTTGCTACAAGATCTGTCAAATTATGGATACGTAATCGGAAAACTATCATTTTTGAATGTTGCAATCAGCAGTTCATTGCTACAGAAGATACGTGATCGGCCCGCTGTTCTCCCCTTTTACATTCAGGATAAGAACGCTAAGAATGCTACTAAAATTTGCCACTTCTGTTACTTTTGACATTAGATGACCAACTGTTCAGTAGCTTCATTGGCGTTTGTGGCGAAAATAATGCCAAGACCCAAGTGGAACTACTTTTTGGGAGTGTGATCGTTTTTATCATTTTTGGCAAATTTAACTCCAAATGGTACTTACCCTTCATGAGTGCGAGTAAAAATTCATAGATTCATGGAATAAAAACGCGTTTGGTTTAGTTACTATCATCACATGAATAAATAATTATTTATTCATCTCTCTCGTAAATTGTAATTTTGTAATGTAATCCGCAGAGCAGGCGTTATTGCGAACATAACAACAATACAATTATAAGGTTGCGTCATCATTTACAAGTTTAAATCCAATTGCACCCCTAGAACCGGGGTGGATGGACGCGGGTTCGAATCCCTCACATGACTATAATTTTTATCACTCGTAAATTTGTAATTTTGTAATGTAATTCGCAAAGCAGGCGTTATTGCAAACATAACAATATTAAAATAATACGGTTGCGTCATCATTTACAAGTTTAAGACCAATTGCAAAATTGATCTTGTTTGTAGTACATCCGTACGCTCCATCCCTATACGATGGTTGAAGAACGATAGCAAGAATTAGAGTTATGAGCCATACTGTCATGTTAGCTCAGTCGGTCAGAGCATACCTCGGCTATTTGGATGGACGCGGGTTCGAATCGAGCACATGATTTTAATTTTTTCTCTCTTTGTAATTTTGTAATGTAATCTGCAGAGCAGGCGTTATTGCAAACGTAACAATATTAAAATTTCAAATATGCAACTCACCTCAAACATGCATCATACAGGGCCGTGGAGGTGGCCTCCCATTGGAAAAACATTATGATTCAATTAGCCATTGATACGAAATGAATGAATGAATTAATATTAAAATTCACAAACATAGTTGTAATAATAATATATTGGTGTAAAAATATGTATTTTAGGTAATAAAGATTAGTTTATTTTTGTAGTTTTTTTATCTCTGCATTTTAAGAATTTCTATAGTATTATTGAATCCACGGGCCTAAAACAAGTGAAGATCATTAGCGAGAGTTGTATCAATAATTGTGATAAGTAGGTAGGTACATAAAATTGTGAACATTACTAAGAATGGTGCCTTTTTGTATTGTTGATTAAATTTTCTTAGGTAAATCTAATAATTTGATGCTGTGATGTAAGTATTTAGGAATATCTCCTGTAGGTACTCGTGGAGCACCATCGGCACAGTAAAAACTTTGTTCATAATCCAAATTCTAATTGCTTCTTCCTTCAGCTCTTTATATTTACGTATTTTTTCATTGATGGTTTTTTGTAGATTGTGGGTGTTAGGTTCGACTATGTCAATCAGATATACACATTTATTTACTGTTATTACAGCTATGTCTAGTCTGTTGTTATGTATGGTTTTATATGTTAATATAGCTCTATCAAAATATATCTTGTTAGTAGAGCTTTCAAGCACAGGTTTAGGGGCGTACCTACTGATAATAGGATTTCGTGGGATTTTCATTTAGTTTGTATTTGGATGTCAGTCAGTTGTGTCTATGGGTGTAGTTGGTTTTGATTGTGAGTCGGGCAGGCACGAGTAATATGTTGGATAGTTTCTGAATACCCCTGGCCATAAGGTACATAACTTTGTATATACGGAAACCTGGCATTTTCTGCAATTATCGTTACATAATGAATTGAATTTTCTGTAGTTCCTAGTGTTTATTACTTAACTTAAGCCTTTCATTTGACATGCTTTTTCACATGCCGACAGCATGTGGATAACATTTTGATGAAAGCCTACAATTTGTGTTTATTTGAACGAAAAAAATGCTTCATCAATTCAACCTACATATTTAGAGCAAATATTTCAATAATTTTATAAAATACCTTGTAACAAATGGTTAAAAGACGTTAATAAAGAATAGCCCCAAGTTCCTTGCCCGTTTTTCTCTCAGTAGCTCTATAACACTTTTTGCTGAAAGTGGCAAATTTTAATATGAATACTTGGAACTGCGCTACGAGTAAGGTCAGTGGAGAGTTTCCTTGGTCATTCGAGTTAGATGCAAAGAGAGAGAGAGAGAGAGAGAGAGAGAGAGAGAGAGAGAGAGAGAGAGAGAGAGTGAGAGAGAGAGAGAGAGAGCAGCGAAAGAGAAATCTGAAATTCAGCTTTTTCATTTGCTGCGTACGCCAGTGTGTAATCTTCCTTGTTTAGGGACGGTAGAGATGACTGTCCATAAGTAACGTATTTTCGAAGGAAGGTGCGCTAATACCTCACCAATGCTGCGGATATGTCCCGCTTTGCTTTTGTGATTCTTTTGAAGGACCTAGGCACAGAATCATACTTACCTTTGGGTTGCCTGGTATTTACATCCGTAGACGCCAGTGCTCCAGCACATGCTTGGTAATGCTCTCTCTTTTGCCCTGAAGCCATTTTTCAAGACTGCTGACATGACATGCACAGATGAAAAGACTGACGAAAAGACACCCACAGCCCGCAGCAAAAGGGAATCTCCATTCCGTGGGTATGCAGAATAATAAGGAATTGTCTCTTAGAGAATATATCTGTGTTACAGTCAGAAAGAGCAAGGTCGGCTTAGCAGTTATCTGATGGTAACCGGATAGTGGGCGTTCAGATTGGAGAGGAGGCCCCGATGATATTAAAATTCACGGCAAGCGGGTCAGGGGATGACTGAAACCTTTTGCCTTGTTTGCCGCGAGTAGTTGATAATAAACTGAGCAAGACTTTGCCCCCTCCAGAATACACAGAGCAGCGCGTGGATCTACTGTCACGCCTAAAGTGGGATTCTCTAGCGTTTTTGCAGCTGGTACCTTCCAGGAGCTATCTCTTGGCAGAGTGATGGGAAGGCATCTGCACCTGTCCGGGAAACAGATGTAGCGCCGTGTGGTCGAACGTACGTCACAATCTAATATGATCAGATGGGCCTGTTGCACACGCGAGCGTAGCCGCGAGTATCAAAATTATATAAGTGTATCGCCATATTCTTATGGCTAGCTTCCAGTCATCGTCGTCCGCGTTAAATTTAACTTAATTTAACTTTCGTAATTATTTTAAATTCTTTTTTTCTGGTACTTTTCTATTACCATAAACGATCGACAAGTTAACATTTGCCAATATACACGTACATTTACTATTTTGAGGGAAGCACTAAGAAACAGTATTATTTTATAAAGCAATTGAGAAACGAAAGTACAAAGATATATTTTTATTATTTTTAAGGTTTTTAGTTGGAATATTTGTAGTTTGGCCTTCTTTTATATCACATAGTTCTTCCATCACCTATCCGCACTATTGGCTCTTTTTTCACGATAACGTTTTTGCTAGGAGATTTAAGTGCCCGTCTCAAATGCTACCTCCCTATTTCTACCCGTGGGTGTCGTAAGAGGCGACTATGGGTAACACACCAGAAATGGGCAGCAGCGCTTTCTGAGGAACTGTTATCTCACATTGCGATCCACAAGACGCCTGCCAAGCAAAACCCCCCATAATGGGGGAGGTGGGTGTTTAGCAGTGGACAATCAGGCTGATATTACTAACTGCTGGTACGTTCCTTAGTTTCTGTTATCACTGCAACGTTATAACATATTTCAGAGTCACGAAAGGAATAAAGCCGACTAATTTCTTAAAGCAGTTCAGATAGAAATAAATCAACAAATTCGCAATCCAACGAACTCACTAATTCAACGCCAACAGCAATCGCAGAACCTTTAGACAAACAAAATATTAAATTATCCACTGAGCTACACGTACGAATGTTGGAAAACGAAATTTATCGTTGCCTATACTCTGGTTTATTTATAAGAAAGCAGTGGCTCTGCTCGGGGAGATGGAATTACGTGATACCATTCCGAATCAAAGTGAAATACTGCTTGAATCTTTGCGGGTACAATCAGTTTTGTTCTGACTATGAGGATCGTGTTTATGGAAATTGATAGGTATTGTAGAAGTGATGATGGTATCTCTAGTGAGTTTGAATCTATCATAGCCGAGCGGTAATACCTAGTTATGGACTGCTTGGGTGGTAGGTAACCAGGCGAAAAATCGAGTAGAAAATCTGTCGCCAAGAACCTAATAGTGTAATGAATAGATTGAGGCGTTACTTCGCGGAAATCCATATTTAATAATAACAAATATTCTTTATAATATTTTAAGTAAACATCAAATTAATATTTTAATAAAACACTTAAAAAATATAAAAATATATCTAGTGACATCTGACTCTACGAGCGCACGATCGAGAATTTCTCGATCGTGCGCTCGTATAGTCAAGACCTCCTGAAGATGCTTCGTGTAGAAGCAAAACGCGTCGAAAATTCTTTCGGTTTGGCTGCGTGGCGTTTGTGACGTCACGTCGACTTAACAGGAAAATTAGGCGGAATTGTCACTAGATATATTTTTAAGTGTTTTATTATAATATTAATTTGATGTTTTCTTAAAATGTTTTAAAGAATATTTGTTATTACCTAACAGTGGGTTCCGGCAAACAGTCCACAAGTAATTATGGAATTACAAACACACGAGACTTTCCAACAGTTTGTCTCAAGGTGATGGGCGTAGTGAAGTTCGTCATTTGTAACAAAGCGGTCATGAGTTAGATGGGTGTTTTTATGCCTGATAGGTTAGCCTTTGACCACTATCTCACCGGATGGTACGTGATGATATGGTCGAAGAGTTTGTTCAGGCTAATCTAGAATTAGCTCTCAAGAACAGCTATCGGAACGCACCGTCTGGTGCTTGGCGACAGATTTTCTACTTGAGGGTGGTAGCTATCCAGACGGGCGTTCACAAAATGCCCTACCACCATGCAATTACTATATGTTTGATTGATGTATTTTTAGGGTTCCGCACCCAAATGGAAAAAACGGGACCCTATTACTGATACTTCGCTGTCCGTCCGTCTGTCACCAGGCTGTATCTCAAGAACGGTGATAGCTAGACAGTTGAAATTTTCACAGATGATGTATTTCTATTACTGCAATAACAAAAAATACTATAAATAAAATAAAATAAATATTTAAATTTTTAATAAATAAAAATTTAAATATTTATAATAAAAAATCATGTTTGTTGTATAACAAACATGTTTTTTTTTACCGTTTCTTGCTCGATACTAATAACGGTGACAGGTAGACGCTTTAACTATTTACAAAATATTTAGTTTTATGTTCTCTTTAAATTTAGTTACTTAAAATAAAATAAATAATTAAGGGGGTTCCCATACAAAGAGGTTTTCGCCGTTTATTTGCAAAAAATAATAATAATGTAAACAATGTGTCTGTAACTTGCAAGATTAGGTTACTGATAATGGTACGGAACCCTTCGTGCGCGAGTCTCACTCCCATTCGGAAGGTTTTATATTTGTACTATTGTCCAGTGGTATCAAATGAATAAAAAGCGAAGCGGTAGCTACATTGTAACACCATCAGTACAAGTTATAGAGATTTTACGAAAAGTTTACCGGCTAGCGATTTTACGAAAAGTTTCTAGGCCATCGAGTAGAAATTAGTCATAGACACACTGCGCCACGAATGAATTCATATTACTAGTGAAAAGAGCGAGGATCTTTGTTATTAGGCTTGCTTCCAACACCTACCAAAAATGGAGATCAATACGACGTCATTGATAGAAGAAGGAAATTATCAATCTTAACAGCTAAAATCGTGCGTCGTAAAAATGTCGTTAGTTGACAATTAAAGTACCCACCGACCAATAACAACGTCTTTGAAAGGCGAAAAATTAATTATTACTTAAAGCCGTAGACTTCACAGACGTTTTTTTTATTTGTATCTGGGCTTAGAAAAAATAAATATCACGTAAGAACTGTACGGGAATTTACTATATTGCCCATAGACGTAGGATTTTTTCGCTACGCTCAAATTGCCTTACACAATTATTAGTGTATAACGAGTTTTTTCGGCCGGACTTAGATGGTATTAACATGATGACGACCGTGACTTGAGACTTGAATTGAAAGTGACTACATTGTATATAGAGAGATGAGTTTAAATTTTAAGATGATAGTTTCCGCATTAGCATACAATAAATGATTTTGCTGGAGAAAACCGACATCTTGTGTGTAATAGAATGATAATTGAAGAACTTATTTAACGAACCTGATTTATTATGTCTGGCATTTGAGTGGTACGGAGTAAAGTAGTAAGCCTATAACAAAATGCCCTAAATGCCAGCTCAAGAAGAAAATTTGTCAGCATCTAGAGAGTCTGTAATCTTACTCTTGCTTCTTTTGGCGGAGGTAAAAAAATACTCATATACTCATATGGCGATTTCCCGTTGCACGTCCAAATCAAATTTCAAAGCCGTGCGTTATTGCTATAAGGTGTCGCTAGGAGTTACACACCTTATTTAAGACCCATTTATAGCAGACTACCAGTAACTTATCCGCTTGTTTTGCTTATACCTATATAGCTGATTACCTAACATTGGACCAATGTCTAACCTGATGTCTATATAAGTGATGATGTGATCGAAGCTTGATCAGGCTAACCTAGAATTACTGGCTCTCTAGAACAGCTGCCGCAACACACTATAAGATGCTTGGCGACATATTTTCTACAGCGGATGTTGCTTAACTTAGTTGATCTGCTAAGAACGTGTAAGCAAGCTACAAGCTCGCTATAACAAGTGATTTATCCGAAGACATTACCTAGACTTTGAATTAGATCACCTGTGTTTGAGTGATAATAATATCCTCGAAGCAATGAAGCAATAAGAACTGACTCTCAAGAAGAATTGCCGGAAGACATCGCAATGTGTCCTGCGAATACGCAAAGAAGCAATCTCTTGAGAATACAGTGTTGGGATGGGGCCCAATTGTATCCATGATTTAAGTTTAATAAAAGCCCATGAATATGAAGATCTGTTAAGTAATGTTATGTGACCTTTAATCATGTCCTGAATTTGAAGGCCATTCCCATCTCTGCGAGATTTCTACACCAACAGAGATCAATGTCAAAACATCGCACGCTGAATAAAATATAAGGCCGCGTACTCACGGGCTGAGTCGTCCTCACGATATAATTCTATTGATAAATTTACCAGCAGCGCCTCTCACATGATATTAAGGGGTGGCGATACCCCCCTGCGGCCCGATCTATTATTATGCTGCTCGGGTCGCGATGTACGAATTCTATAGGGCTGACACTTGCTTCTTTTATATAGGTCAGTCTATTTTTTTTTTCGTAGTTAAGAAATTACAAATCTACATATCACTGATCAATCGTACTCTTTATATTTGGTAATATGATCCAAACAACCAATAGTAATTGTTATCGTATCATCTTATCGTATAATTAATCAAATTAATCTAGTGAATATTATATGTAATAGGCATTCATGTTATTTTAAAAGATATATATAGGTCGAGGTGAATTGAGCGTTTTCTATATTTTGGTTTATAATAAATATACTAACAATAAAATAGGGTTGTATATCATGGTGTTTGGTTTATTTTGAGAACTGTAGATTATACTTATCGTTCCAGAATTTTGAGAAGGTTATTTAACCATAAAAAAAGATAAGTGACCGGTAGTTAAAATGGAAGCCTTTCTAGGGATGTAAGTGAAATACTTAATGGGGTGTCTTTTTTCTACCTATCCTTACAATACTCATATAGGCGGTGATGATGCTGTGCAATTGGCCCGCAGAAGTTGTATGGTACCAGAAGTCGGGTAACGAGTCTGGCGATAGCGACAATGTAAAAAGGACGGAGAGGCTCTTCAATTGTACCTAGTTAGGTGAGCACCCGAGAACTGTACTTAATTCCCGGTGTGGAGAATAACGATAGACGAAATATTCATATTTCGTACTAACCAACCTCAGGAGACAATTTAACCTAAACTGACTCAACTAACTAACATTAATGTGTCACAATGATTTTTGGCAGGAAAGTTTTGTGTGGCCATTGCGAATATTGACGTGAATATTGATTCACTTGATTGTGAATATTGAACGCATGTAAATATTTAGTAAACTATTGTAAATTCTCTTTTTGTGTAGTGTGGCAACCCTATAGCAGGGAGCCCATCGGGACGCCGCCGATGACTTGTCATTAATAACGACAGCGGAAATGTATCAAAAGGTGACGTGTGTCCCTCCGTCTGTCTCGGCCCTTATTTATGATACACCAAACAATATTTATTCCCCAGCATCTTGTATCCGTTATAGGTAACGGTTCTGTTTGTTTTAGAAAATTGTTTCGTGTTTGCTAATTAAGCTGATATTGTTGGAAGGTGAATGTGAATCACGAATACCTGGGTATAGGTTGGCAGATACTTTTAAGGATAAGTGTGATGGGGGGTTTATTGATATACAGGTACAAGTATAGGATATAGTTTTCTCATAACTACTGTATAATATAAAATGGGCTTAAATTGTTCACTGTCTAACAAAAATACAAATATAGAAGCAGCCCGTATCACATCACTACATAGTACTTCTTTTTGCTAGGAATTGGATCTGAGTAGGGGACCTAGGGGAGGTTGGAATCAGTAAGGCGATTGTGCAAAAAAACTGGAGCCAAAACTGTATACAATAATATTATGTTCCGATGTTTTCTATTATTTTTAACCGAATTCCAAAAAATGATTTTTAAATGTTTGTAATTTATGAATTGATTTTGGTGACTTTTTTTGTTGGATAGAGTATACTTTCAAGTTAGTCCCGTTTAAATTATACATAAAAATCGGTTGAATATTTTTTTAAGTTATAGTCATTTAGGTGAAAAATGTATTTGCATACCTGGACGATGTAATGGTAAGTGCAAATCTGGCCGATGGTGAACAGTACTTTAATATGCTTCACAAAAAATAGTTTTTTTTTTTAATTGAAACGACCTCTTTCAATTAATATTATGAAATAACTTTTGGAAGTCGACCCATGATAAAATGAGGTTTTTGTATTGATTGAATTTTGTAAAAAAAGCTGACATTGGCATGCTTACCGTCTTTACAAAAAACATACAAAAAACAAGTCATTTCATACTTTTTAGTGTTGGAAGTAGGTTCTCTTTAAGCCATGTGCGGGGAAAAAAATAATTTCCTATTGTATATTTGTGATTGTGTAATGTAATTTGCATTGCAGGCGTTATTGCAAAACAATATTAAAATTATAAGATTGCGTCATGATTTACAAGTATAAAACCGATTGTAAAATTGGTCTTGTTTGTAGTACAACGCAAGTGGAACTATAGATGTCGCTCCATCCCAATACGATGTTTAAAGAATTATAGGAAAGTTTGAGTTATGACGTCATGTAGGTTCTCTTTTTTTTAAATGATAATATTTTATTTTAACTTTTAACCCCTACGAGTAGACTAACCCCTTAAAACTACGTAGGAACATGCTAATGTTCTAGCACCCCAACAGAGCTATTACCAAGTAAAATATTCGGTGTCTTCAAATACTTCGACAGGTGTGTGTATTATATCCCGTCTCCGTAATGGGTCACTAGTGGGTCATCACATGTCTGGGTGGCTATGATGAAGTAGGTCACCCTTCTGCAGACGCAGAGGCCTGGTTGAGTCCGGGCCTACCACCGGGCTATGATGATGAATGCTAACGCGACCATGGTCACGGAGGGTTTTGTCCTTCCGCTACTCCAAGGGGGTAATATATTTTTATTAAATAAATATAATTAAAAAAAAAATTAACCGTATGTAATAATATAGATTTTATTGTAATATATAATAATCTAGATTTACAATCATTGATTTTAGTACAAGTACTTGTTTTTTATGTTATTGTGAAGGAACAAGCGGGATGCCCACCTGATGTTAAGCGGTATCCTCTGCCTATAACAGATGCATTCCATCACAAGTGACGAGCTGCACTGCGCCCATCACCTTGAGACATACCTGTTAAGTCACATTTTTGCCTGTTATTTCACTGGCTCTCAAGGACTGCTGCCGGAACACACCGTTACGTGCTTGGCGACAGATTTTCTACTTGAGGGTGGTCGCTAGCCAGGCGGGCATTCGCAAAATGCCCTTCCACCATGCGGTGAAGCTCAAGCTCTGGGCGGGATTCGAACCATGGACCTGCTGCGCGGCAGTCCATAGCCAATGCCACTGAGCCATCACTGCTTCAAAACTGCTTGTTGCACTGCTTGTTTGTAATATTTGCGCATCACTTAAAGTGACTCGCAGTAACATTAATCTAATCAGATGTGATATAATATCTTGTTTTTGTGTTGACCTGAAACAATGGTGTTATGAATAAAGATTTGTATTTGTATTTGGTGGAAGAGTAGTGCGTAGACATGTCTACCACAAAAATAAATGTGCGTGTGCATTGAAAATCATAACCTAAAAATCATATATTTGTAATAGAACAACTTGAAAGTCAAACTTCAGAGATCTTCAGGTGAAGGTAACACAATATGAGTTCAAGCATTTTTGTTATCTGTACGGAAATATTTCGGACAGTAGAAGTAACCTTAGTCCATTTCGTAGTTATCTTAACCGAGCTCTAGTCACCTCAAACGGAGACTGCTTTAAGGGACAAGATTATAGCCTCCAGGAACAAGTGAGGTGCTTCACTGGTGCTGCATTAGGCGTCGGGACATCTTTCAACGACTGCTCTAATTGTTCGTTCTTTCATGAAGGCCGGACTTTCTACGTGATGGTAATCTGAAAAAAGAAAAAAAATTGTCTATATATTTATTTTCTGAAGCAATGATGGCCCAGTGACAACGTCTAGGAACTGATGTGCAGAAGGTCCATGGTTAGAATTCCATCGTGGGCTTGTGTTCCACTGCATGGTGGTAGAGCATTTTGTAGATGCCAGCTTGGCTAACCACCCTCGAATAGAAGATCTGTCACCAAGCCCCTCACAGTGTGCTCCGCCAGCTGCATTTGAGAGCCAGTAATTCTAGGGTAGCCTGAACAACATCTTAGCACCATCAGTTGCGATAGTGTTAAAAGCTGCCAGCAATAAAAAAAACAATGGTTAAGAACGAAAGGACATTTGTCATGCGTCAGAGTTATACGTCATATGTCATGTTGGCTTAGCGGGTAGAGCATACTCCGTCATAGGGGTGGATGGCGCGGGTTCAAAACCTGCACATGACTACAATATTTCTTCTAGTTGTAATTTAAAAAAAAATTTAAAGTTCATGCATATAATTATCATAATCGTCTTCACAACACAAAGGAACATGAACATAAACACTAACCTGGGTTGACATAGTTTTTTACTGATATATCGACTCCGATGTTTGGTCGTAATCTCCGACCGGTGTTCGAGCAGTACCTAAAACCGAACACCAGTCGAAGATTACGACCAAACACCGTGAGTGCTAGCCGGTATATTTAGTAAAGAACAAGAACATATTTAAAAATGCGTTTTTGCTTAAAAAGGAACATGATATCACAAGGTTATAATTGTAATAAGATGATAATAATAAGATATTGATTGATTGATTGATGAATTTGAAGCGCTCGTAGCGAAGTTTACTTAGCTGTTCTCAACCGATCAGCAAAGTTAAGCAACGTCGCCCGCGGTCATGAGTTGGATGGGTGATCGCTAGTGACATTACTACTGAGCGTTTCCGTGCTTCGGAGGGCACGTTAAGCCGTCGGTCCCGTTTGTTATTTTAGGATGACAGTCGTTATAGCATGGTGGTAGAGCATTTTGCGAATGCCTGCCTGGCTAGCTACCACCCTCAAGTAGAAAATCTATCGACAAGCACCTAACGGTGTGTTCCGGCAGCTGTCCTTGAGAGCCAGTACTTCTAGGCTAGCCTAAACAACATCTTCGACCACATCATCACTTACCATCAGGTGAGATAGTGGTCAAAGGCTAACCTATCAGGCATATAAAAAAAAATATAATGTTCTTGGTCATACGTGCGTTCGTGATGTTAGTCGTGAGTACCGACTGAAAAACAGCGTTATGGTTCACTTTTTGTACCTAGCAAATGCTGAGTCGGGGCTCATTTCTGACGTCACGCAACATCGAAATATCTTAATTATGTAATATTATATATTTTGGAGTTGTCTGTCTATGTTTGTTCTTTTATTAATAGATTTATTGTTTTAGGTATATAATTTTTTTTGGTTTGTTCGTAAATTTTTGATGTTCTGTGCTGTCAGAAATAAATATATTTTCTTTCTTTATATACACATATTTTATCACTGAACTCCACCTTCTCTTAATATAAACCCAACTATAGTATAAAACATCAAAGTAATAATAGGTAAGTACCTCACGATTCTATCGTCATATCGTGTCAAAAGATGTCACTAGTCCTCAGAGAGTTACCCCAATTACGGCTAGAATTGTTTCTGGTATCTATTACTTTTCCTTTCGGCTTGGGGCCCGGGGAACGTCCGTGTAAAAAATAGTTCTTTGTCCCGGAGGTCGTGTCGTAATTACGATGATTGATCTGGCAATGTGAGATTGAGTTATTTTTGATTTAAAAAAGAAACAGAAAAAAATACTCGTGGAAGTCGGTACCATGCTGATTTAAAACACCTAACATTAGCATGGTCTGACTTCCACAAGTTATTTCGTATTTTTCAGTGTTTGAAGTTGGTTCGATTTTTTTCATATTTTGTTTTCTCTGTTTAGTGATATAAATCCTGAATAGTAGATCATTCACTCGCCTAAAATAGTGTTCATCGTCGACAACAGCAAATACCATTAAATCATCCAGATATGCGAATACATTTTTCAGTTAATTGACAATAATTTATAAACTACTCAACCAATACTTAAATATTATAAATTAAACCGGAAAAAAACACTCACGTTGAGGATCGAATACGTCGACCCGGGTTCCGAGCATATCACATGCTCATCATCAGGGCGAGTGCGCAGCTGCGTCTGCGGTTTTCATTTCAAAAATACTAAACCTATTTTGATGAAATTTTAATAGTACCTACTATTTCGAAGGTATACCATTTCGAATAAAATAAGCATTTTGAGAATCGAAATCCGCTAATGGGGGAAAAATCAGTGAACATGCATTTAAAAACCAGTCGAACATAAAACCTCCTTTTTTGGAAGCCCGTTAACGCGTGGATTGGCCGTTTTAACTAACGAGACATCTTTCCAAAGTTCTTAATAAAGCTTACCCAGGGGGTGCCAGGCTAGAATTGCACGCATATCTTCCTGCAAGAGACGTTGGAGTCGACGAAGTGAAAAATATCAGTAGGTGGGCAGCAACGTCACTGAAGAACTACCATCGTACACTACGACCACGACTACGAGACGCCAGCCAAGCGTGGGGATTACGGCTAACCCAAATGAGGTGTCTTTTCAATGGTGGATGTCTTCCGGCTGTTGATGATTACCAAATTTTAATAACATTTTCTTGGTAAAGCATTTTTTGGATTCTTTTTATATAAGGTACTAAGCTATCGCTGTCCTTCCTTCCGTCCATCGGGGCTATACTCTTAACTAATAACCTTAAAAACCTATATTTGTTTATAAGTATTAATATTGACTAACTGTTAAAGTTAGTATCTTAGTCAGTTTTATTTAAGAATCGTCTAAAAATGCTACCACCTTAAAATAATAAATCTGCCATGAAGCATCAAACAGTAACTTTAAGACTTTCGCGACTTGAACACATATTTATAAGTAAATTCCGGTAAAAGAGCGTCATGTGCAGAACATCTGCTAGAGACAGGACCTGACCACTGGATTGAGCTCCACGACCCGAAAGTCCTCTCAACGGAACGTCACTACCACTCCAGACTAGTACGAGAAGCTATTGAGATAAGGAAATATCGTACTTTCAATAGAGAGGATGGTTTTAAGTTAGCTGCATGCTGGAATCCAGTGATAAGGAAATGCACCAAACGCGTTTTACCTTCCTTAAGACCTGTGGATGTTGTCAGTGTTGTGTGTCGAGACGATGCATTTCTAAGCCAAATGCGGGTAGTTGGAGAAAATACCCGCCTTTCAAGACGTTGACACCCGCCTCTTCAGTCCGCTCGTACCCTGACTGGTTGAAACGTCGAGGTAAATCTTATATATAAAATTCTCGTATCACAGTTTTCGTTGCCATACTCCTCCGAAACGGCTTGACCGATTTTGATGAAATTTTTTGTGCTTATCCGGTATCTATGAGAATCGGCCAACATCTATTTTTCATTCCCCTAAATGTTAGGAGCAGTCCACCCCTAAATTTATTTTTTTATTTTTAGACAAAAATTTTAATTTCTATTTTTTTATGATACAACATACAAAAATACATACAATCCTCAATTTGCACCTTTCTACGATCAACCCTTATTTTTTAATAGGCAAAATTATTTATATGGCAAAGCAACGTTTGCTGGGTCAGCTAGTAAATTATATAAATGTTTTTATCGCGATTAAGTCCCGTTAAATACTTATAAATAAGCATCAAATAATCCGGATACTGTTCTAGAGAGTCCGTTATCAATATCATTCCTGCTCTACTCTGCACATCTGTACTCAAAGACCAAATGCCCACTACCAGTTGACAGCGTGCCCATCATGTATATTTTACTATGATAATAGTCAATGGCTAGACTATCAGCAATAAATCCCTTCTAGTTGGTATCCCACATTACAAAATCGTATCAAAATATGATCGCCACCTAAGTATTAGCTGAAAATACGCCGCGTATTTATGTTTATGGACCACAATTTTCGAGCCTGGGACGCCGCGCGAGATAGAGTATACTTTATAGTCCAAACACCGAGGTTAAACTGTGATATTTTATTGGATTTTCTTGTAGTTTTATAAGAAAAATCTGGTGTAAAATCTGCGCAAATTTATCTTAAGTAAATAATATGTAAGCATAACCATAATAATCGCAGTTAGTTTTGGTATAATCCCTTGGGCAGGTCAGAGCACCCTTGACAACAAAATAATAATACGTAATAATAACAAATATTTTTAAAGTATTATAAAAACAAAAAATAATATTTTAGTACAAATATTAAAAATATACCTAGTGACTATTCCGTCTAATTTTCTTTTTAAGCCGACGCTTGTGACGTCATAAGCGTCATGTAGCCAAACCAGGAGAATTTTCGAGAAATCTCCATCGTGCGCTCGAAGAGTCAAGACTTCCTGAGGATGTTTCGTGTATAGGTGTTTCGTGTGTTCCTAATCGAAATGCGTCGAAAATTCTCTGGACTACTTTTGTTGGCTACGTGGCGTTTATTGAAAGAAAATAATGCGGAATTATGACTAGATATTTTATATAATTTAGTGTATTTTTGAATACTTTTAAAATACTTGTTATTATTTAATACGGCTTTTCGTAATATAACACTTGAATCTATTCATTAATGTTACGTAGTTCCTAACTGTAGCCCGTTTAAAGCATGATGTCACACAAGGAGCCACGGAGAAAGCTGATATGCTTGGGGTTTCTTTGTACAATAAATGTAAAATAAGAAAACCGCCAAAGAACCCAAAATAGGTCGTTGTCTCAGTAAAGTTAACCTACATATACCGAAAGATGTACCGTAGTTCTAGTTCTACTACGAGCGGTGCGGGAGTGGAAGAATACAGTTGACAGAGCATTGTAGCGTACATATGGGAAAGCATATGTACAGTAGACGACCACCTCTATAAATTGGTGGCCTGTTCATTTTGTTATTACAAGTATTAGGTACTAGCGGTCCGCCTGGCTGGCTTTGCACGGTTATTTAACAAAAATTATAAATTGATACACATAAAAAGTAGTTATTGTGACATAACTGTAATAGTTAGACATATGGTATTACGGGCTTTTTGTGGATATTGATGTCTTCTATAAAATTGTGATACATCACTTTGCTCTATTGTCAACAATTTCCGCAGCGAACGCGATATAACGATTTTTTCTGGTGTTTTTTTTTCACAAAAATACAAATTTTTCCTCATTATAATATTAGTATAGATTAAACATTATTTCCGTAGTTAACAAATTATTTAATAACATTTTTAATAGTGACACCATGTTTTTAAAGTAATTCTAAATACCTTTATGTAAAAACTTTAAGCGGTATTTTCTGTTATTTAGTAGTGTGTGTTTGGCATTTTTTGTAATAATGATGGCTCCTTTTCCGTTACGCGGCCATTTTTTATCATATTAATAATACATCATATTGCATTATAAGTCAGTTCTACGTCATGTTACATTAAATTTTTTTTCTGATACGTTCAGACAAAGCGCATAGAGAATCTCGCAATATCACCCTAGGTCTGTCCAAAGGCACAGATAGGAACAACCACCGCTACAACTATACAGGTCTTCCTCGAATAAGTACAAACAGTAGTCAACATTAAACTGCCACCAAGCATATGCAGCTATGTTTAGAATTAATGGTCTCCAGCCGTTAAACATCTTAATTAGCCTTTTATTCCCCAATTTTCTATCAGAAAACGCTATACAGACCTCTCAAAATATGGAGGCGCGCCTTAGTTGAAACTACAACTGCCTACACTGAGAAAAATCTAAAGTCAAAAGCGCCCTAATGACGGCCAATTTATATGGTATAAAGCGAATAACCGACCAAACGTAAATACGTACAAAAACGCCTTCCAACTAGAAGGCGTTAAACGAGGTCAGTGAAGGCGAATGTTTCTTTTCGTCTTCATTTAAGGTGTATTTTGTGGTCTTTCTTAAATATTGACTTTTCGATGAGGCTGATTAAGTCGTACGTTATAGTGATAATCACCGTATATAAACCGCCGTAAAAGTAAGGTATATTTTATGGTCAATATTGCAATCATTATCGTATCGTATCACAAGTTCACAATTCGGTAAAATACTTTACGGAAGGCGTTTTTGACGGTTGTGTTTATTATAAAACATGGTACATTTTTATTGATTAGTGAAACTCATCTTAAGAGTTGTGAATTCATCTTACGTATTTACAATTCAACGGTAAAAGGTCAAATTTGATTTAAGCCTTTAAGTCGTTTTTCTCAGTGTACCAAAGCGATCATTTTAATTTTTTTTTGGCTTTTCTGTAGCTACGTGCTATTAAGATTTATACCCAACTAAGACGTTGGGCACAACCAATGCCTACCCGTATGAATAAAAATCAATATTTTACTGTAGCAGGGCGCGCCTTCGCGACTGAATACCTTCCAAACGTGCCCATGTCTTATATAATAGTACCACGCTTATATATCTTCTGAGAAGTTCGTAGATGTATCTAAAAATCCATGCTCTTGAGATGCATATTACATCTAATTCATTTAGCCCCAACTGAACTGGTTTAGACAAACCCGTTGGCCGAACACGGCAATATTTATAAAACTTTTGTTCATCTACCCTCAAACTCAGCACTAAACTTACAAAATCTTCCATGCAACTTGCAAGACATAGTATCACTTAAGGCAAAGCCTCCAATCTTAGCAAAAAGCGTTAAGGTAAGTGCCGTTAAGCGTAAGTGTAGCAGCCGGCACTAATAACGAACGTAAATATTGCCAACGAGTTTAATATTAAAACGGCCATACAGTGCCTTAACGGTATTACGTCACAATTAGGAAGTAAGAACACGTTTTATAGAAGTCAGTGTCATTTATTTGCAGAAATATGGTTGTATGTGCAGGGGTGCAAATGTATGAATCTTAGAAATAGCTATTAAAAAAATACCTATATTTTAAATATAACTAAATTGGTTAAAGTACCTACCTATAGAAATATAAATTCATGAGAAACACTAATAATTATAATTATTACTAACTTCTGCTCGCGGGGAAGTTGATTTTTTAATGTGACGGAACAAGCAAATTATATCTGGAACTATTCAGTAAAGTGGAATAAAAAGTATCTGATGTCCCTAATCCAGGATCAAAAATTATATATGCTAATTTTCATCACAATCCGTTCAACCGATTAATAGTAAATGGCAACAATAACACACATAGACATACCCTCATCACACAGCGTTATGCATCCCCCTTCTCTCTCACTTTCTCACACACTATCACAATCACAAACAATTTCAAATTTGTAATATAAGTAGCATGGTGGAAGGGCATTTTGCGATTGCCCGTCAGGCTAGCTACCACCCTCAAGATGAAATATCTGTAACCAAGCACCTGACGCTGTGTTGCGGCAGTAGTCCTTGAAAGCCAGTGAAATTACAGGCACATGGGACTTAACAACTATGTCTCAAAGTGACGGGCGCAGTGTAATTCGTGACTTGTGATGAAATGCATCTGTTATAGGCAGAGGTTAGTCCGCTTAACATCAGGTGGGCCTCGAGCTTGTTCCAATACAATAACATGGAAAAAACTGTAGTAACGATTAGATATATCTTTGAATCCGTATACTGTTCCCGGCTCTAGAATGTAAGTACTTTCTATATCTTCGTAAAGGGTGTCATAGAGAGCGACCATGTACAAAACAAACCAAAAAGGCCGCGGGCAGCATTTCCAAGAAGGAATGGCGTCAGGTAGGCCAAAAAACCATATTACAACTATGTCCTACTGTTTTCTTGTGTATTTTGTTTGAATTTCAAGAGCCTGACCCATACCCTTGTAGTTTATATAGCTATTCGAAGCACTCGTAGCGAAGTTTGCTTTGCTGTTCTTAACCGATCAGAAAAGTTAAGCAACGTCTGCCGCGGTCATGAGTTGGATGGGTGACCGCTAGTGACATTACTACTGAGCGCTTCCGTGCTTCGGAGGGCACGTTAACCCGTCGGTCCCCGTTGTCATCTTACGATGGCAGTCGTTATAGCATGGTGGTAGGGCATTTTGCGAATGACCGCCTGGCTAGCTACCACCCTCAAGATGAAAATCTGTCGCCAAGCACCTAACGGTGTGTTCCGGCAGCAGTCCTTGAGAGCCTACAATTCTAGGTTAGCCTGAACAACATCTTTGACCACATCAAAGGTCAAAGGCTAACCTGTCATGCATAAAAAAAATATAGCTACCGCAAATCGGCCATTATTGCACTGGTAGGGCTTCACTCCAAGGTAGATCGCCTGAAAAAACGTCGCGCTTAAATTTCATACGAGTTGATGTAGAGCGACCAACACTAACGCCTTTTCTTCGAGTAATGCAATAAAACACTGACCAGCCTTTCCTTCGAGTAGTGAAATAAAACAACCTTTTCTCAATTCCAGCATATAGATAGATAGATAGATAATTCTTTATTGTACACACCACTAAATTACAATATAATAAAATACGAAGGCTTACAACCAAGTGTTACAATGGGCGGCCTTATCACTAACAGCGATCTCTTCCAGGCAACCTTGGAATGGAGAGGAAATACAGGAATAATATGACGGGGGTGTAACAAACTAATATAAAAAAATGAGGCTAAACAAACTATGCTAACTTAAAATTTAAGCAAAAAAAATATTTTTCTGATATTATACAAAAACAAGAAGACCTAAATACGAATAAAAATAATAATACACTCGTACATACTATATATACTAATAATAGTATATATAATTATATACTCTTACATACATACAATAATACTATACACAAATACGATACAATATATACCTAATTATGCTATGCTTACATATAAGTACATACATTTCGTATACATATCCTACAACTGTGATGATGAAGAGCAAGTGATAAGCAGTTTGGAACAGAACGGGTGTTATTACTCGGACAAGTAAAAATTTTTGACTTGGCTTTTAAACAAGGATAAAGATTGGATTTGCCTGATAGAAATCGGTAATGAATTCCACAGACGAACAGCTTTGACTGAAAAAGATAGATCGTAGAATCTTGTGCCATGTTGAGGCATACTGAGGGCGAGGTTTTCTGATGACCTTAAATTGAGAGCATTTGTAGTGTGAAGGAAATCAAAACGTTCCTTAAGATAGCGCGGGGTCAAAGGATTGAACAAAATATTGTAGAGGAGAGAGAGTATAAAATATGAGCATATACCTAGATCATAAAATCTATACCATATCTAAAACACAACAGAACGTTATCCGGTCCACCTTTATTACACCGAACAAAACACAATATTGTACGGCACGCCTAAGCTCCGAGGCGAAGACGCGCTCGCAAGATAGTGCTCGGGGTCATCGCAAACAAATGAGGGGTGTAAATCCACCCCCACATTCTCCACCTACCCCCCACTACCTGCACGGCAGGTGCCCCGCAGGTAGCACTTGCTCAACCCTTTCTTGGCTAACATATGGTTGTTTTACTCAGATTATGCTAAGTAAGTATTGGATGTGGTAAGGTTACGAACGGTAGTTTAAATTCGCTGTTTTCTTGTACATGAATAATGCCTGGAAGATATTGCTAGTAGTGATAAGGCGGCCAATTGTGACACTTTTATCATAGTTATTCTTTGTGTTGTATGTAGTGTAACAATAAACAGTTATCTATCTGATCAGTTCGTCGATGTATCAGTCTAAAAATGAAACCCCTGCCACAGTATATTAGACAATCGTGGTCTGAAAAACCATTATTCTCGATCATTCTAATATGTAGTTTATTATTTGAGAATAGTAGATTAATGCATGTCGATGTTCTATTACTTTTTCTTGTTGGGTCTATTATTTTTTGTATTCAGTTTTCTAGCAATAAGTCGATTAATTTTTGGGAGTTTGGGCAGTTAGCAAACATGTTCAAATGAAAGCCACCTGTTATTATTACAGTGTTATTAAGCGAGATTGCTTTCATATTCTACAAAGAATTATCAAAAAACTTAAATGAATTATATATGTGTCTGTCTGATATAAACATGATTACTATAATTAAATAACCAGCAAACTTGGTTAAAAGTAACCAATTTTATTTTAATTGATAACCGGGAACTTGGTTTGCTCATATTTAGTGAAGGTATTTGGTTAACTGAGCCGGTGTTATATTCAGTTGAACCATTTTATTTTTAGTGTACGTCTCCACGAGAATCTACCACTTGGTTGAATGTTTATTGAGATCCTTAACAATAATTTCGTTGCTTTATGTTAAAAATGTTGACAATAATATAAATACTCAATCTATCGCATAATCACATAATGCCTCAAAAATTCGTCCTATAGTTTCGATGGACCAGCCCGAAACCTAGCATACCTTTGTAAAATGTTAAAATCTCCAATATTTTTATACATACATACTCCATTCCTCGGATGGCCCACTCCATTCTCCATGTAAGTACAATTTGTATAGTAGGATTCAAAATAAATCCAAATAAAGTACTTCAGACGTTGGTTTAGGCAACCTCTATTGATTTTGGTATGTCAGACTACCCGCCTTTTTGCGAATATTTTTTTTTTGTATTATTATAATTATAATGGGAACTGGATCTGAAGGACATACCATGAGGTGCTTGGCGACAGATTTCTACTTCAGTGTCGCAGCTTGCCAGATAGGTATTTGCTTTTGCCATGCAGAAAACGCATCCACGGCATCGTTTTAACTCTTTTGTCTAGCCCTTTCAGTATATAAGTACAGTAGTGACGATGTTTTAACTTTCCTGACAACTGCATGAGTGTTGTGCCTAAGGAAACTGCATTGCAACTGTCTGTTAACGAGAAAAAATATTTGATGATGTTTATTAAAGTATTATAATTCCAGTGGGGTGCCGGGCTAGAATGTCACCCCCCCGTGTCTCTACCCGTGGGTGTCGTAAGAGACGACTAAGGGGTACACACCATACGGTGAGAAGCAGCACTTTCTGAGGAACTGATATCTCACACTGTGATCCTCAAGCTAGCTGCCAAGCGTGGGGATTATGGGAAACCCCCTCCATATTGGGGGAGGCTGTGCACTATCCGGCTGACATAGTAGTAGTATAGAGGATATGGTACATTAATTTGATAAAATTAATTATCTCTGAATGATTTAGTTTTTTGTGATAGACTATGTATCAAAACTGGTCAAAAATGTACTTTTACGCCACCCATTTATTTTTTCACCCATTTACATTTAACACAAAATATCTAAATTTCAGGTTTACCAGCTGTGTCAAACCCACGGACGGATTAGACAAACTTATATGATAAACGCTCCATTTTGCCCTGGCACAAAACCATAAAAACGAATCTCTATCACAGTTATTTTATTTTGCTTGTTTTTTTAACTTGACATATATATTTTAAACTTTTTAAACACCTCGTCCAATATTCATAGATCCTATTCCAAGTTCAGTACATGGCGGCTAAGACAGCTGAAGTGCCTCGGACGCCCGTTGGATTTATAGGGAACCTCTATTGGTTCTGGTCTGGCCACCCGCCTGATTGTGAATTAAGCTTACTTAGAATAATATCGCTTTGGCTATAAATAATATTTTATTTATTTCGAATAAATATAAATTAAAAAGTAAAAATCCGACTGCAATTTATTTAGTGTTTTATCGTTCTATTGAAATTCAAACTGCAAGTTATATATTTATAGAATCGTTTCTTAAAGCCCTTCATTTTGATAGCACACTCGATTAGTTTAGAAAAAAAAAAACATTTCTTTTCTCCCAATTTGGCGTCTAATTTCCGCCAGTTTATATTTTTTACTTTTTTATGTTACCCAGTGTCACCTGTGCGCTAACGAGACAAATCTATTGATATGTCTTACACTAAAATCGGTTAAGCCGTTTAAAAGTTATGGTGGACTAAAAAACTCACATACATACATGAACCCTGAATACATATAGAATAACACTGAATAGCACTCCTTTTTTTTGGGCAGTCGTGTAAAAATATATACATACCTGTTCACTGACAACGCGCACCTCAAATTTTCTCCACGCATTTGTGTGGGTAGGCCTCATTTTTACACCATCACGTCTTAGTGTGAGTGTATATGCTAATGGACATACAATAAAACAATAGAATTTTAAATATTATCACTTATTGTTTTTCTTACACCTAGCATTTTCCTCGCTATAATGAGGCGAAAAACTGTGTGTTCCGCTTGGCAGCAGTCATTTTGCGTCAAGTATCGTATATTTGAATCACGCTCGTGATTATATTTTTAAAACCACTCCATTTACACTTGGTTCGTTCCTTGGTAGCTTCCTCAGGTTTAAATAAAAGCAATCGTGCTAAAAGACTACTTTGTAGCGTTTCATAGCAAATAGCTATTGTATCGACACCTTATGTAACCTGTGTAAGCGTTTTGGCTTCAATTTGTGGCTGGCTTATTGCCTGTCGCTAACCCTGCTTGTGAATTCGCATTAGTATACCTTCTAAGTCAGTCATGGTTCAAAGATTGTAATGAGCCAAGTGGTGTATCTAGTGCACATCACGTAATACAAGCTGCTAAATTTGCATATGGCATGATGGTACGGAATCAGGCCTCAAGAACAAAATCTGTCGCCTAGAAATTAACGGTGTATTCCAGCAGCTGTCCTTAAGAGCCAGTCCCAAAGCTATGTTAACCCTGATTACCATCTTCGACCACATCATATATATTATGAGATTGTGGTCAAAGAAATATAACAGGATTTTGCTAAAAAATGCACATTACCTTTTCTTGACTGGCTCGTACTACTGTATAATTCTGTTTGGATATCTTATTGAGAAGAGCCGATAGATACGATACTCTTAAGAATACACTGATGATACTTGACTAAGTACGTAGGTCAACATCGTCCAAGCCGTATCCCTTGAATGTGCAGTCGCTACAAGCATTTGTGTATGGTCGTATTCCCTCACTCACAGAATAAATGTCTCCATCCTAAACGAATGAAAAATAGTAAAATGGACTATGTGCCCACAAGAAGGGCTTAAATCCTTTATGGACTTATCGCTAGAAAACTGGCGGACAACCTGGAGAAGCTTCTAGAACAGGAAAGGTGGAAGGCAAAACATCTAGAGGTTGGAGTCTCAAAGTATTTAGAAAGTCAAAGTATTTACAACCAGACCTAAGGCTGGCGATGCCATCCACTGAGCCATTGACCGCCATAAACCACGCCAAATAGTCAGAAAAAGCAAGGGAGGGGTCACGATGCTGAACAGTGAACAAACGGCTGAAGAACGGACAAATATTTATTAAAACGACGTACTCCACAAGAATATATTATGAACATATGTTTTCTCTGACGACACATATATGTTGACAAAAGAATATAGTACAGTTTTGGCATCGGATTTATTAGGCCGGCCGCCTAACTGACGCTAGAGTTTGGGCATGCTCTTGTTGGTACTACACCAGCTACCTTTCAGTTCATGCGGGAGTAAGCATAATAAAATACAACATAATTGCTCAAAACAGAAGCAGAGCACTAATCACGGCCATATGAGTTACTAGTGACATGCATTGGACAGATTATTTCCTAGTCTAATATTATGCAATCAAAACATTCCATATATTCCTAAGCCGGGAACTATACAACCTTCATGACCACATAGCAATCACCTAATTGCAGATTAAAAACGATTTACTAATGACACAGTACCTAACATCAGATAGTAGGAGTATAACGGATGTAATGTGGTAGGTACCCCGTTATTATCATAATGACATGTTATGTCAGTCAATGTTTTAAAAAAGATTGACCGCTAGTATCATCTGCAGCTCATACAGAAGTTTACAGTTTCTTAGACTCCAGGGCTTGGTTAACACAGTATCACAGGAGAAATGCCATTTCGAATATTGTGAGATGCAACATATACTGATATCTCATTTGTTAGGTTTGAGTACTCCTCGGAACAGAAAGACTACGTTGAGAAGCTATATAGTATTCCTCCAAAGCATTGGCCAAATCATCATGTTAAATCTATCAATAGAATTGGTTGGATATACCAAAAGTACCAGTCGAAAAAGCGTACAGTGGATCATCGTCTCATTTGTTCGGTTTGAATACTCCTCGGATCAGAAAGGCTGCGTTAAGTAGCTACCATTCCTCCAAAGCATTGGCCAAATCAACATGTTAAAGCCAAATCAACATGTTAAATCTTAGAATTGGTTGGTTATAAAACCACAAGTCAAAAAGTGTATAGTGGATCATCGATATAAAGGAAATGTATTTATTGAGATGCAATTTGCAGTGCATGCCACTTGACTGGAGTTTTTGGGAATATCTTAGAAAATTGGCATACAACGGATGCAACACTTGAAAATAATGATATTGTTTTTCTTATCATTCCGTTTGGGTTAGACAGGGGATGTCAGCAACATTTAAACGATTATTACTAATTCTTGGGATTGTGGCATGAAACAAAAACTATCTTTAAATATGATACATTATCGTAAATTAATATACATTACGCAAAAAAAATAATGTTTAACGTAGTCATGTCATGTTAGCTCAATTGGTTAGAGCATACCCCGCCTCAATGGGTGGATGACTTAAATTTTTCCTATCGCAAATTGTGATTTTGTAATGTAATCCGCATAGCAGGCGTTATTGCAAACCTAACAATATTGAAATTAAAAGGTTGCGTCATCATTTACTCGTACAAGTATAAAACCAATTGCAAAATTGGTCTTGTTTGTAGTACAACGCAAGTGGTACTATAGATGTCGCTCCATCCCAATACGATGGTTAAAAAACGATAGGAAAGATTTGAGTTATGACGTCATGTCATGTTAGCTCAATAGGTTAGAGCATACCCCGGCTCAAGGGGTGGATGAACGCGGGTTCGAATCCCGCGCATGACTTAAATTTTTCCTATCGTGTATTTCTGATTTTGTAATATTTAACGTAATTAAATATTTACTTCTGCTGTGTAATCTGGTACCCGTGTCTTGTCCACTTTCCAAAATGACCGATTCTACTAAAAAAACAATGTACGTCGTCGGTAACGAATCAGCCTCGGTCGTATACGACAGTGTTTCAAAAACAAAAACAATTATAGTAACAATGAATGCTAGCTGTCGCTACAAATACTTTCTCAAGGCCGACTGAAACTATTATCATAATGATGTCACTTACAGCAAGGTAGGTACGTAGTAACAATAACTTATAATATAGTAAAGATACATATTGAAGCAGTGATGGCTCATCTTGCATTGGCTATGAACTGCCGCGCAGCAGGTCCATGGTTTGAATCCCGCCGCGGGCTTGAGCTTCACCGCATGGTGGAAGGGCATTTTGCGAATGCCCACCTGGCTAGCGACCACACTCACGTACACTGAGAGAAATTTTAACCAGATTTAATGTTAAAGGAACAAATTTTCTGGTTAAAATAGCGCCTATATGCTGTAACATTGTAGCTTCAAGGTAAATCTTGTTAAGTCTGTCAAGTTGAAGCAATAAGCTTCTCATCATTTTATTTCAACATTCCGCTATGTTACGTGTTTAGCATATCACTTTAACAAGCTTAACACCATTATTTTGACAAGCTCAGTTTGTTCATTTAAAGGTTTGCTTGTTGTGATGTCTTATTAAATGTATATGAAATACTTGTAGTGTCTACAGTCAGCTTGTTATGTTATCCCGTTGATTTTTTATTTATTTATAATGCAATTCTTTCAATCGATGTAACTTTGTTTTATTACGATATTATTAAAATATAAACACAATATTGTCTCAACCCAATATACGATTGTGAAAATTACACCATTTGGTTAGCTGTACTTACTGTATCAGGCCGGATCGTCCACTGCTGAACACAGCCTTTCGTATTTAGGGGGTATTTGCCATAATCCCCACGCTTGGCAAGCGGCCTGGGGATCGCAGTGTAAGATGACAGTTCTTTAGAAGGAGCTGCTGCCCACCTTTCAGTAATTTTCCCTTAGTCGCCTCACGACACCCACGGGATGATAATATGTGGAGGTGCAATTCTAACCTGGCTCACGGGGAAGCTGTACTTAATACTGACTAATTACTGTGACAACTGTATCGTTGTAACTTTATTTTAACAATATATAATTTAAATCAAAACACTATTTTGTCTCAACCCAACATACGATTGTGACAATTATACCATTTAGTTGACTGTACAAGATACTGTCAAAACTTTAACGTTGTATTTTTGTTTTAACAAGATATGATTTCTATAGTAACTCAATGTTGTTTCATCCCGATATACTATTGCGATTATCACATCATTTAGTTCGTTTTACAAGATAATAACTATTTCCTACTACAAGTTTATCTTTTGATTGTTATTACTTGTCGATCATATTGAATTAATGTTAAGCTTGTTGTTTTGAACATATGTTTGATTGTTTCAATCTTATACCTGTGAACAATTTGTTCCTTGTTCCATCTACAAAATCTAACTGTGAAAACAATATTTTATTGGTTTTTTATTACAAATATAATTTTATTTCAAACAGATAACCACTTAACATGTCGAACTTGTTAGAAATACAAAGCGGATTTCTCTCAGTGTAGAAAATCTGTCATCAAGCGCCTAACAGGGTGTTTCAGCAGCAGTCCTTGAGAGTCAGTGAAATTACAGGCAAAATGAGACTTAATAAGTATGTCTCAAGGTAATGGGCGCAGTGCAGTTCGTCACTTATGATGAGTTTGAGTTTGGTCTAGATATTCTCTATTGACAATGAGACAGTCATCGTGGGAATCAAAATAAATAAATTCAACTTTACAGTGGGATCATCACATACAATATGATCTATGTGGAAGATAGATAGGTCTGGAACTTATGCAGTTATTTTTTTATGTCTAATATGTTAGCCTTTGACCACTATCTCACCTGATAGTAACTGTTGATGTGGTCGAAGATGTTGTTCAGGCTAACCTAGAATTACTGGCTCTCAAGGACAGCTGCCGAAACCCACCCATAAGTGCTTGGCGACAGATTTTCTACTTGGGAGTGGTAGCTAGCCAGGCGGGCTTTTGCAAAATGCCCTAGCACCATGCAATAACGACTGCCGTCCGAAGACAACTACCAGGACGGTTTAACAGGCCCTCCGAAGCACGGAAGCGCTCAATAGTAATGTCATTAGCGGTCACCCATACAAGTCATGACCGCGGTGGACGTAGCTACGGCTAGGCTAGTTTATTTCACGTACTTCAACAGTATCATATCGTACTTATGGTGTATTGCTGATGTAAGCTGCCGCTGAGATCGAGACAATTTTCATAAACGTGTAATTTGAGCCATATATGAAACCGATCCTAGGGAATCTCTTAGAGAACCTTTTGAAGAAATATATATTTTCAATAGCGAGCTAACGCCCGCACTGTGAAACGTGACGCGACCGCGGCGGAAGTATCGCACTCAACATCCTGAAGAAGGCTTCCGGTAGAAGCCGAAACGTTGCTCAAACACCCGTGCTTTCAAACAAAAAATTATATTTTAACTTTACCGTAATGTCTGTTATTATATATTTCAAATTATATGAACTATATGCGCCGCTTAGTTATACTTATTACCTGTTCTAATTGACACATTATCTGTATACACTCACTCATTCACACATTCCTTTCGTTCCTTCCCCGTCACTCTCCCTTGTAATGCTTCGTCGCTAAGAAGTACCAAGTTATAAATCTGCCTAAATAAACGTTAATACAAACAAAATTACCGAAAAATTAAGTTCAATACAACGCGGTCGCGTGTGCCACAATATATATAAAACTGTGTTAAACGAAAAGGTGACCACCAGCTGATTTAAGAGGTAATCGCCTACGGAAACACTTCCAAAAATTGAAGCATAATAAATGTCGAAGCTCACCCAGGATACCTACTGTGAGTCCATCAGCATCTTATTCCTATACCTTTCATGTACTTTTTTTTTTTTTTATTCCTGATAGGTTTGCCTTTGACCACTCTCTAACCTGATGGTAAGTGATGACGTGGTCGAAGATGTTGTTCAGGCTAACCTAGAAGTACAGGCTCTCAAGGACAACTGCCGGAACACACGGTTAAGTGCTTTGCGACAGATTTTCTACTTGAGGGTGGTAGCTAGCCAGGCGGGCGTTCGTAAAATGCCCTACCACCATGCTATAACGACTGCCATCCTAAGACAACAATCGGGACCGACGGCTTAACGTGCCCTCCGAAGCACGGAAACGCTCAGTAGTAATGTCACTAGCGGTCACCCATCCAACTCATGACCGCGGGCGACGTTGCACAGTGACAATAACGATTAGAATGCTAGGCATTCAGATAAAATAGCAAATACTAATTAAAGGTCCTCCTTAGGGAATTATTTGCGATTTAATAATAATGTCACAATGCTCACAGAAGGAAAATTCAAGTTGCAAGTGAAAAACATTTTATTAAAGAAATACTACTTTACAGTTTGTGATTGATTACTTAAACGACAAAAGTGCTTGGCTAATTCCGACTTTGGCAAGCTATCAACTGTAACCTACTTCATTTCAAGAAAATATTGACATGACTGGCAACATTCATGAAAATAAAATTTTAAATTTCAAGAAACACGTAATTTCACGGATAATATTTAGTAATTTTCTATTGTTGGTTCCTCAGCCTTATGAATAAAATAAAACCACATACTTTGTGTCACTGCGATTATCATATGAATAGACTTGTTTCCAATTTTTTTTACTTGTTTCTTAAGTCATGACCGCGGTGGACGTAGCTACGGCTAGGCTAGTTTATTTCACGTACTTCAACAGTATCATATCGTACTTATGGTGTATTGCTGATGTAAGCTGCCGCTGAGATCGAGACAATTTTCATAAACGTGTAATTTGAGCCATATATGAAACCGATCCTAGGGAATCTCTTAGAGAACCTTTTGAAGAAATATATATTTTCAATAGCGAGCTAACGCCCGCACTGTGAAACGTGACGCGACCGCGGCGGAAGTATCGCACTCAACATCCTGAAGAAGGCTTCCGGTAGAAGCCGAAACGTTGCTCAAACACCCGTGCTTTCAAACAAAAAATTATATTTTAACTTTACCGTAATGTCTGTTATTATATATTTCAAATTATATGAACTATATGCGCCGCTTAGTTATACTTATTACCTGTTCTAATTGACACATTATCTGTATACACTCACTCATTCACACATTCCTTTCGTTCCTTCCCCGTCACTCTCCCTTGTAATGCTTCGTCGCTAAGAAGTACCAAGTTATAAATCTGCCTAAATAAACGTTAATACAAACAAAATTACCGAAAAATTAAGTTCAATACAACGCGGTCGCGTGTGCCACAATATATATAAAACTGTGTTAAACGAAAAGGTGACCACCAGCTGATTTAAGAGGTAATCGCCTACGGAAACACTTCCAAAAATTGAAGCATAATAAATGTCGAAGCTCACCCAGGATACCTACTGTGAGTCCATCAGCATCTTATTCCTATACCTTTCATGTACTTTTTTTTTTTTTTATTCCTGATAGGTTTGCCTTTGACCACTCTCTAACCTGATGGTAAGTGATGACGTGGTCGAAGATGTTGTTCAGGCTAACCTAGAAGTACAGGCTCTCAAGGACAACTGCCGGAACACACGGTTAAGTGCTTTGCGACAGATTTTCTACTTGAGGGTGGTAGCTAGCCAGGCGGGCGTTCGTAAAATGCCCTACCACCATGCTATAACGACTGCCATCCTAAGACAACAATCGGGACCGACGGCTTAACGTGCCCTCCGAAGCACGGAAACGCTCAGTAGTAATGTCACTAGCGGTCACCCATCCAACTCATGACCGCGGGCGACGTTGCACAGTGACAATAACGATTAGAATGCTAGGCATTCAGATAAAATAGCAAATACTAATTAAAGGTCCTCCTTAGGGAATTATTTGCGATTTAATAATAATGTCACAATGCTCACAGAAGGAAAATTCAAGTTGCAAGTGAAAAACATTTTATTAAAGAAATACTACTTTACAGTTTGTGATTGATTACTTAAACGACAAAAGTGCTTGGCTAATTCCGACTTTGGCAAGCTATCAACTGTAACCTACTTCATTTCAAGAAAATATTGACATGACTGGCAACATTCATGAAAATAAAATTTTAAATTTCAAGAAACACGTAATTTCACGGATAATATTTAGTAATTTTCTATTGTTGGTTCCTCAGCCTTATGAATAAAATAAAACCACATACTTTGTGTCACTGCGATTATCATATGAATAGACTTGTTTCCAATTTTTTTTACTTGTTTCTAAAGTTATCACAAAATCAGTCCATTAAAATCGAAGCCGTTCAATGTATTTAAGGATGCACTTGCCGACGGCTCGAACTTATCAGCGGGCGAGGGAACAAAGCATGCTATTTCACCTATACCTTTGTGGGAAAGGGTAAGACTCCGTGATGAGTAGTACGAAGATAGTGATCGCGCATCACACACCCGTATTGCATCTACGCTAATTACGCACACTTGTTTGCGATATATCAATGAAAGCCGAACCATGCCGAACGAATTACGATGTTTGACGACGGACGGAGATAGTGTCTCAAGCTACGTCACGACGTGTGTAGGTATTTCTTATAAAATAATATTATATATTCACAGAGGAATACATTTTGGTTCGGACAGTAGGTACCTGTTGTTATAATTTTCGTTCGTTTTATAATAACATACTGATGTTATTTCACCTATAGTAGGTAAATATTTAGTAAGTAGGTAGGTACAATGATTTGTAGGTACATAGTAAATGTATTAGTTTGTTCTTTTCATATTGATGTAGTAAATATTTACCTACAATAATTATTTATTACATAATTAGCAAGTTACTGCTTTTACTACAACATATTTTGTAAAGCAGTGACGGCTCAGTGGCATAGGTTATGGACTTCCGCGCAGCAGGTCCATGGTTCGAATCCCATCGCGGGCTTAATCTTCACCGCGTGGTAGAAGAGCATTATACGAATGCCTGCCTGGATAGCTACTACCCTCAAGTAAAAAATCGGTCGCCAAGCACCTAAAGGGAAGCAGTGATGGCTCAGTGGCATTGGTTATGGACTGGCTGCGCATCGGGTCCATAGTTTGAATCCCGCCGCGATATTGAGCTTCACCACGTGGTGGAGAGTTCGTAGCGAAGTTTACTTAGCTGTTCTCAACCGATCAGCAAAGTTTAGCACCGTCGCGCGCGGTCATGAGTTGGATGGGTGACCGCTAGGACAATACTACTGAGCGCTTCCGTGCTTCGGAGGGCACGTTAAGCCGTTGGTCCCGGTTGTGGTCTTAGGATGGCAGTCGTTATAGCATGGTGGTAGGGCATTTTGCGAATGCCCGCCTGTATAGCTACCACCCTCAAGTAGAAAATCTGTCGCCAAGCACCTAACGGTGTGTTCCGGCAGCTGTCCTTGAGAGCCAGTACTTCTAGGTTAGCCTGAACAACATCTTCGACCACATCATCACTTACCATCAGGTGAGATAGTGGTCAAAGGCTAACCTATCAGGCATAAAAAAAGAGCATTTTGCGAATGCTCGCCGGGATAGCTACCCAAGTAGAAAATCTGTCACCATGCAACTAATGTGAACTCAGTGGCATTAGCTATGGACTGCCTCGCAGCATGTTTATGGTTCGAATCCCGCTGCGGGCTCGAGCTTCACCGCTTGGTGGAAGGTCATAGGGCATTTTGCGAATGTTCGCCTGGCTAGCCACCATCCTCAAGCAGAAAATCTGTCAGTAAGCGCCTAACGGGAAGCAGTGATGGGCCAGTGGCATTAGCTAGTGACTGCCGCGCAGCAGGTCCATGGTTCGAATCCAGCCGCGATATTGAGCTTCCCCGCGTTGGTGAAGAGCATTTTGCGAATGCTCGCCTGGATAGCTACCACCCTCAAGTAGAAAATCTGTCAGAAAGCACCTAACGGGAAGCAGTGATGGCTCAGTGGCATTAGCTTTGGACTGCCACGCAGCAGGTCTATGGTTCGAATCCCGCCGCGGGCTTGAAATTCACCGCTTGGTAGAAGGGCATTTTGCGAATGCTCGCTTGGCTAGCGAGCTTTGAGATGAGAGTGTGTCGTACCGATTTCAAAATCTGTCTCTAAGCGGTAATGTACGATGGCTTCATGGATCTACCAATCCTGGTAGAACACATTTGGAATAAAAATTCTCTACCTACCCGTAACTGATTTAAATTATTTCCAATAAAAATCAATAACTAATCATAGGTTATTTTTGATTAGGTAAGTGCCTATAATCATCGCTAAGTTTACCATATAAACTTTCGTACTACCTTAGGTATAAGTACCTACTACAAATATACATACTTATTCTACTAATTTACGTAGGTAGATACATAGTACTAACTTTATTATTTGTTGTGATCTTATAGCTATGTAGATAGGTATGCAATGTAATGCGCGCCCGCGAATGTCGATTTGACATCGCTGGCAGTTGCGTGCCTAGGCAGGCCTATATGATAAATGATAATTATATCGTAGATAGGTAGGTATCTTCCATTGAGCTTCTAATTCTAACCCTTTACTACTTTGTGTTAGGTAGGTACTTTCTCGAAGTTATATTACTGCTTAGACTATATTCTAAAAAGAATGCGGACTACCTACGTCCATACCGTATCTAACCAAATGCAGCTTTTTATATTGTCTAAGTGTTGCTAAAATGATTAGGTACTCACCATAGCTATCATGACCTGCGTATTGACTAATACCTACTAGGTACTAACTTAGGTGAGAGTAGGTGAGTACCTAGACATAGTTACGTATTTATATTACCCAAGTACCTATCTATATGGATTATGGCGTCCGACACTTACTATCACGAACAAACTAATCAAATGCGATAGAAAATCCGGTCCCCAACTCCCAACATATGTAAATATATATATATATATATATATATAAGTACGTAAGTAGGCATAGGCACTACATATTGGTAGTGTATACATACGTGCACACCAAAAAGCAACAGGGCATTCCTACAATATAATATTATGTTCTAAGATCGCGGCGCGGTGCACGTGACTTTTGGTAGTGTGCGTTTTGTTAATTATATATTAGTGTGCTGCGCATGAGACCCGCCCGCCCGCTTCCCTCACCGCGGAATGGAAGTATTGACATGAGATGCCCAATATTTTGAACGAAAAACTAGCGCGCAAAACTATGTGTGCCGACCTTTGGCTCTAGGATGTTTATGATTATACTACTGGATGTATTTGTTTTCCAAAATGTTATCTAAAATGATCATGAACTGAGCTATGCTTCTATGCAAATAATTTTAGGGATTTCATGCTCTATAAGTCGTTTATTTACGACTAAACATGCGCTAAAGTTCGTGATATTACAGGGATGTTTCGAGGCTTATAACTATCATGTGAAGATTTTTTTTACAAATCGGTGCCAAGACAAGCCTAGATAATGAAGAGATAAATCGATATCATGCTTAGTTGTGGACCTAAAACCTCAAATAAGGGAGTGATCATCCTACGGCGTTTGTATGGAAAAGTTACCGGCCAGTTCAACCTTAACGTCTAAAGCTTACGACATTAGAAATGAATTTTGAAATGAAAGTTGTACTTGTTACTGGTGGGTGTTCAGGTATTGGAGAAGCAACAGCCATGGCTTTTGTCAGAAAAGGTGCTACTGTAGTCATTGTTGATAGAGATGAAACAAAAAGCGCAGATGTCGTTGAAAAATGTGAAAATCTTGGAAAGAAGCCTACATTTCTGCATTGCAATTTGACTAACGACACTGCAGTAAAAAATTTGGCAGAAACTTTGATTAATTTACATGGAAAGTTAGACATACTTGTGAACTGTGCTGGAATATTAAGAGAAGGCAAGTTGCTTGACAGCAATTTCATAACTAAATACGATGAAATTATGAACGTAAATTTACGAGCGTTGGCATTTCTGACTCATTTAATGGCTCCAGAACTTATCAAAACCAACGGTAACATAATAAATATATCCAGTGCAGCTGCGACCTCCTTACCTAGAACTCCGGTATTGGCTTACAGCGTATCTAAAGGTGGGGTAAACCATTTCACTAAGGCAGCTGCAAAAGAATTAGGTCCATTTGGGGTGAGAGTCAACTCAGTCAATCCAGGTTTCGTCAAGACTAATATATATAAAAACGGTTGTGTTACATTTGACTATGAGAATGCTCGCTCTCAGACGTCTCTAGGCACAGTAAGTGAGCCCGATGAAATTGCTGATTTGATCGTGTTTTTGGCCAGCGATAAAGCTAAAAGTATTACCGGAACACACTATGTAATTGACTGTGGCTTGTCACTTTTAAGATAACGACGGTAAAACATATAATATATTATTGTTTTTTACAAAAGATACATTTCAACCTAGATAAAGCACTTATATTATTGTTTTTAGCATATTAGTAATAAACTGTGAATTCAAATTTTAATAAAAAAAATTATAATAAAATTGATTTTGCAATTTCGATACCCTTTTTGTATAACATGTGCCTTTGGTAGCTTGCTAGGTTATACCATTCCGATTCACTTAAAATTATTACATATATATATATATATATATTATTAATTTTAATATAATATATATATATATACACCGTGTCCCAAAATTCAACGATAAGCCGGCATCGGTGCATGGACCTACTCATGACTACTCGGGAAAAAATAAAAAAAAAATTATAACTCTTTTTTTTTTAAATTACAGAGACTTTTATAAAGTTGCGCCAACTTTTAAGAAAACTTGCCATGGTAGTGTCCATACTTTTTTTTTAACCCAGACTATAGAAAGTGCATAGAATGTTAAAATCTATGAAAATTATAAGAAAAAAATTTTTTTTTACTGATTTTTGTAAAATAACTACAGACTTTCTGTAATTTTAAAGGATTGTGGTAGATAGCCGTCCTTTTTAGGTTGCTAATGCACAAAAAATATCAAAAATATGTCAAAAATTGTGGTCATGGTAGTTGAAAATAGCATAATGGGTATCTAATATCGATGAAATTTATAAAAGTCTCTGTAATTAATAAAAAAAAACAGTTATAATATTATTTTTTTTTCCGAGGAGTCATGAGTAGGTCCATGCACCGATGCCGGCTTATCGTTAAATTTTGGGACACGGTGTATATATATATTAATAATTTGAATAGATATTAAATATATATATATATAGTGAGAGAGGGCCTGTTTTCAAGTTTTCGAGGTTCAACAAGATATCATGTGGTCAATGACTGCTTAACAAAGCAACCTAATTTTTAAAAAATAATTATAGTGTAGAATTTAAGAGGAACGGGAAGAGAAGCACCCACACAGAATTAGGTATTTTAACAAAGTGATGCTGTCTCGCCGCTAAACGCCGGCCTCGCGTTCCGCGCCCCGCACCTTCGTCAAATCCTATAAACATATTATATGTATAGGTCCTACAGAGAGACGTGCAGTCGAGTCACACGATCACAAATTTATACACTATAATAATACTTGACGCGCGAGCGACCGTTCATTGCCCAAAATCAACTGGCCTTACCGTTTGCCTTAAGGTAACTTAACCTTTTCCTCTAACAGATTTTCTATCATATGTGACGCATTGCACTGTACCAATCACCTCATATAAAAAAATATCAAATAATTATATATACCTACGTCTGTAGATGTCTTATCCTTCGCAGTTTTCTTCTTCTTCTTCTTATCCGGTACGCCCATGACAGAGTGGTCGTGATCGCTATGTAGTAGTAGTACTGGCAGGGGCAGTTGTGATGCGCCTTACGATGTTTCGCCACCTTTGCCTGCTGGAGGTAATTCTACTGCACTGGTTTAGTGAACCTCCGATGGCAGACTTGATCTGGTCAGTCCAACGCGTGGGTGACCTTCCGCGCGGTCACGTGCATTCCACTTTTCCTTGGACGACAAGGCGTTTTAAGGACTGATTGTCACGCCGGGAAACATGTCCGAAGAACGAGACGTTCGTTCGAAATTCAGTCCACAAAACCCCGAGCATTCTTCTCCAGCACCACACTTCCAGAGCGTCTATTTTCTGTTTTTTACATCTCGCATAGTCCACGTCCTCACGAGCCTAGTTTTCGTAGCCTTGGTTACTTTTCTGGTCCTCCATATTTTTCTCATCTTGTCCATAGCCTTTCTTGTGATACTCATACGTCTTTTGATCTCATCGATGCACCCGCCATTGTGTGAGATTAAAGCCCCAAGATATATATATATATGATGATATATATATGATTGGACCACGCTACAGTTTTCAATCTGAGTCACTTCTGGCAAATTATTTCTGGCACGGTCGACAATCATCACCTTGGTCTTGCTGCGGTTAGTCTTAAGTCCAAATTCATGGCTCACTCGTGCCATCTGATCTGACTAGATGGAGGTGGGTCAGCGTGATCTGACCAGTATGTGGTTGCCAATATGTGGTCCAGTATCTGGTTCTTGGTTCTACCTCCAGGTGATGTCCAGGAGAACACTCTACGGGGATGGTGCTGGAATAGACTGTTCGCCACTACCAAGTTGTTCTCGTTTGCAAACTGCATTAACCTTTCACCTCTTTCATTGCGTACCCCAAGTCCAAAGTTGCCCACACAGTTGTTATACTGACTTGAGTTTGCGCCAATTTTCGAATGAAAATCGCCCATAATAATAAGTAGCTCTCTGTTGGGGATTTTGGCAATTATTGCCTGTAATTCTCTGTAAAAACTCTCAAGAAAGGTTAGTAGAGCTTCGTTAGTGGGAGCATATACCTGTATTAGGTTTATGTTTACAGGTGACGCTTTGAGTTCATAGTCATAATACGGTCGCTAACTGCCTCATACCCTAACACGCGGTTTCTTTGATGTTGAGGAACAAGAATCGCTACTCCGTTTTGGCTATTGTTATCATGCCGGAAAAGAAGACGGTATGGGCGTCCGTGAAGAAATGTCCGTTGTTCCTCCAGTGGGTTTCGCTAAAACCACAAATGCATAAACCACACCGGGTGACTTGGTTCTCCACGGTAATAAATTTACCAGGTTTTAGCAAGCCGCGTACATTCCATGTGCCTATCTTCTGGATTTTACGCAACTTGACAGAGATTCCAGTAACATTGTTCCCATGTGAAGCCTGGTCTTCTACTTCAACATGGCCGGTAGTCCATTTCTCACCGCACGCCCCGGATGCGGCGCGGCACCGGTCGCTAAGCGGTTCGCATGGCAATCGTAATTCTCTACTGTTTACTTCCATAACAATTTTCTCGGGATATTAGTTGCAGTGCCCCTTGTCTTCTTAGCCAGTTTTTTTTGTATGCCTGTTAGCTTAGGCTTTGACCACCATCTCACCTGATGGTAAGTGATGATGCATGTGGTCGAAGATGTTGTTCAGACTAACCTAGAAACCTTTTTTGGGGTTGTTTGCACCCCAAGGCCTCTGTAGCCTCTTCTGTCCACTGGCCAGGAATGTGGTTATACCGCCACGGCTCGGTCGTCATTGCCTCCTCGGTTATCTAGCAGGGGGACCGCGGTATCGAGATGCCGCCGCGGATGATGTGTTGTGCAGGTGAGGTTGACAGTTGAGGCCGGAAAAATGTTATGTCCGTTCTCCCCCGTTATCCCCCCGTAGTAAAGGTGTAAATATAGTCATTGATCAAAATATTAATAGTGAAAGAGGCGAGTAGATTCTAATATACAACAATAATAATCAATCTTGACATTGTATATAAATAGATAGTTTGCGTGGAATACTGTTATTAACTAGTTTTAAGTTTCTCTTATACAAAGTGTTATTACACGACTGCCCAAAAAACGAGTGTTATGTTTTCAGGACTCATGTATGTATGTATGTTTCTGAGATTTTTTATTCCACCATAGCTTCTAAACGGTCTAACCGATTTCTATGTAAGAAATATTATTAGATTCGTCTTGACAGCAAATGACACTAATTTTTAGATACCATATTATGAGATATAATTAGGAATTATACACTATAATAATACTTGACGCGCGAGCGACCGTTCATTGCCCAAAATCAACTGGCCTTACCGTTTGCCTTAAGGTAACTTAACCTTTTCCTCTAACAGATTTTCTATCATATGTGACGCATTGCACTGTACCGATCACCTCATATAAAAAATATCAAATAATGATATATACCTACGTCTGTAGATGTCTTATCCTTCGCAGTTTTAGTTACGGTGAAATTAAAAATGGTGATATTCAACATTCATTTAAATAACATTTTAAAACACTAAAACTTTAATAGTTTAACATTCTCTATTGTTGTATATTCAGGCTTATGAATAAATTGAAACATTGCACATCCTTTGTATCACTATGATTATCATATGAAAAGACCTGTTTCCAGTTTATTTGACTTATTCGTAAAGTTACCAGAAAATCAGTCCAGTGAAATCCAAGCAGTTGAAACTATCTAACGTCTAAAGTTTACAACATTAGAAATGAACTTTGAAACGAAACTTGTACTTGTTACTGGTGGGTGTTCAGGTATTGGAGAAGCCACAGCCATTGCTTTTGTCAGAAAAGGTGCTACTGTAGTCATTGTTGATAGAGACGAAATAAAAAGCGAAGCTGTCATTGAAAAATGTGAAAATCTTGGAAAGAAACCTACATTTCTGCATTTAGATTTGACTAACGACACGGCAGTGGAAGTTTTGGCAGAAACTTTGATTAATTTACATGGAAAGCTAGACGTACTTGTGAACTGTGCTGGAATATTAAAAGAGGCCAAGTTGCTTGACAGCTATTTCATAAGTAAATGCGATGAAGTTATGAACGTTAATTTACGAGCATTAGCATTTTTGACTCATTTAATGACTCCAGAACTTATCAAAACCAAAGGTAACATAATAAATGTATCTAGTTCAGCTGCAACATCCGTACCTAAAGGTCCTATATTGGCCTACTGCGTATCTAAAGCTGGGGTAAACCATTTCACTAAGGCAGCTGCAAAAGAATTAGGTCCATTTGGGGTGAGAGTCAATTCAGTCAATCCAGGATTCGTCAAAACTAATATATATAAAAACGGTTGTGTTACATTTGACTTTGAGAATGCTCTCTCCCAGACGGCTTTAGGCACAGTAAGTGAACCCGGTGAAATTGCTGATTTGATTGTGTTTTTGGCCAGCGATACGGCTAAAAGTATTACCGGTTCACACTATGTAATTGACTGTGGTCTGTCTCTTTTAAGATAATTTAACGACGACAAAACATATAATATACTAATGTTTTTCACAAAAGATACATTTTAGCATAGATAAAGCACTTATATTTTTGTTATTTGCATGTTATTGTATACACTTTGCAATACAATTATAATAAAAATCTTGATAACCAAATTGGGATTGTAATTTCGATACCCTTTTTTGAATGACATGTGCTACTTGTAGCTTACTAGGTTTTAAATCCGATTCGCTTAAAATTATTAAAATAAAAACTCTATTATTAAACGTTTAATTATAAATGTATATAATTATACGTTTAATGATAGAGTTTTTACAGGCCAAATTATATAATATGTATATTATTATACGTTTATGTTAACTCGTTAGCATCACACGCTCTGAAATGGCTTAGTTTTTTATCGTTATATGATGTAAAAGGATGCCCGCTTTCCATATTTAACCCTTATTCGCCTCGTTCCTAAAGGTGTTCAAAAAGGTTATATATTTTCAACAAGTTATATCGATGGGTTATAAAAAAATAACGTGTTATTTTTGGGGTTATTATATAACGTATCATCAGCTGTCGTCAAAGCAGTTTTATTCATAAAAGTTATTTATTCATTTGGACGAGCAACTTTATATTTTTATACCAACTTTTTATATACTGTCCTTCAGACTAAACCCATGTTTTATTTGACACAGTCACCTACCTATTTATGTTACATGTTGTTACCTACTTACGTAATTAATTATTAAATTGACAGAATTAGAACTTTTCATCATGACAGGCATAATACCAGTAAGGATAACCTGTGGCGTACAAAAATGTACCTAGCAAATAGCTAAATGTAACAGAATATATTTCAAAATAACCTGAAACAGGTTATTTTGAATTATATTCTGTTTTGTCAGTATATTCTTATATATATACTAACTATTACTACTGAATATTATTATAATATTAATTAAAAATTAACGTAGCTGCTGTACTTGTAATAGAGACTAAAATAGAATATAGCTCACAAATAACTTTGACATACAATTCATGGAAAATAATAATTTAAAAAATAGTGACATCTGGATTCATCTTATTAGTTCGAAAAGTTCTGATTTCATAGACTACTAGCTGACCCGGCAAACGTTGTCTCGCCATATAAATAATTTAAAAAATAAGGGTTGATAGTAGAAGGGTGAAAATTGAGGATTGTATGTATTTTTGTATGTTGTATCATAAAAAATAGAAATTAAAAATTTTGTCTAAAAAATAAAAATAAAAATTTAGGGGTGGACTACCCCTAACATTTAGGGGGATGAAAAATAGATGTTGGCCGATTCTCATAGATACCGGATAAGCACAAAAAATTTCATCAAAATCGGTCAAGCCGTTTCGGAGGAGTATGGCAACGAAAACTGTGACACGAGAATTTTATATATAAGATATTTTTGCCTGGTGTTTGTCATTCTTTATTTTTCTAGTAGACGGTACCTACTGCAAAATGATAATCTTAAACTTAAACCTAGGTTATAAGGCAAGCATTTTCAAAATGCCCTTCCGTCATACGGAGAAGGTGAAATCGGCGGTGGGGATCGAACCATGGACTTGCGGCACGGCATTCCATAGCTATTACCGCTCGGCTATCATTGTTTTGTAGATACATCACCGACAGCACATGTTTGACACTACCCATACGTGTGCGATCGTGTTGACCTTAAACACAGCTTCCCCTATATTTTAGGGGTATTTGCCATAATCCCCACGCTTGGCAGGCGGCTTGGGGATCGCAGTGTAAGATAGTAGTTCTTTAGAAGGCGCTGCTGCCCACCTTCCAGTATTTTTCCCTTAGTCGCCTCTTACGACACCCACGGGATGATATGGGGAGGTGCAATTCTAACCCGGCACCCCACGGGGAGCCTACTTTAAAATTTAAATGTGACTAATTATGTCCTAGACAAATCTGCGCTGATATATTTTAAATATAACTATCTCAAATGATGCTAAGTGATGATGTGATCGATGTCGTTGTTCAGGCTAACCTAGAATTACTGGCTCTCTAGGACAACTGCCGGAACAGATTTCAGATTTTTAGATTTTCTACTTGAGGGTTATAGATAGCCAGGCGGGCATTCGCAAAATAACTCTATCACCATGCTGTAACGACTGCTATCGTAAGACAAATGCACTATGAGCACTTCAAAAAATATTTCTTTAATTTTCGAGCAGTTTGAACAAAGAAACGGTCGTTGCAGTTAGTAGTTCTATATACAAGGTAGTTAAATTTTCAAATTCATGATTTATGTAGAGATGCTAATGCCACCTTATTTACTGCTATTTAAAATGTAATTCGTGGAAACCTTCACCGCGCAGTTTAGCAGTTTATGAAAGAAAACAAATTAATTTAAAAAGTAAAAATCTGATTCCACAATATTAATTTTCGTTGAGCGTTTTATCGTTTCATTGATACTAAAACTGCAAGTTATATATATTTATGGAATCTATTTTTGAAGCTCTTCATTTTGATATCCAGTCAATGGGTTAGGAAGAAAATAAATGTTTTTCTCAGAATATGGCGTCTAAAGACCGCCAGTTTTTTTTTATTGTGTGTACTGTATCACTTGTACTATCAAGACAAATCTAATGATATCTCATACATTAAAATCGGTTCGGCCGTTTAGAAATTATAATAGAATAAAGATACTCGCAAACATACATACAGACATGAAACCAGAAAACATAACAATCCCTTTTTAGGGTTCCGTACCCAGGGGTGGAAAACGGGACCCTATTACTGAGACTATGCTGTCCGTCCGTCCGTCTGTATGTCTGTATATGACTGTGTGTCCGTTCACCAGGCTGTATCTAAAGAACGGTGATAGTTAGACAGTTGAAATTTTCCCAGATGATGTATTTCTATTGCCGCTGTAACAAAAACTACTAAAAATAAAATACATTTTTAAGGGGGGCTCCTATACAATATACTTGATTGTATTTTATATATATTGTGACAGGTAGACGCTTTAACTATTCACAGAATATTTAGTTACAGAACCCTTCGTGCGCGAGTCCCACTCGCACTTGGCCCTTTTTTTTGGGTAGTCGTGTAATAAGAGTCAAAACTGTAACAATTATATATGATTTGTAAAATAAATGTTGAGTTTTGTTTTGTGATCGATTCATTGTACAATTGCTTCTTACACATGCTAAGTTGTCATGTGTGTTGTAACCCTATAAGTTGTCGTCTAGAGGTCATTAATACGAATCCAATATTTTATAATTTTAAAATAAATAAATAAAGGGCCTTCCAAGTTGTCTATTCTAAATATTTTTTTTACGGGGTTTATATAATAAACGTTACTAAGTAGGAGTCTGAAATTCCTGTCTATTTTGCCTCATATCATAAACCAATAAACACGACGATTAATAATGAGGTTTGTTTTAAAGCTATGATCAATATAGAAACTATTAGAAGATTCAACGGCAACCACTTACTATATGCTCAAACTATATGGTAAAATACGTCTTGACGCTCCTCAACGGAGCTCGTACCTAATTTTTATTGAATATTAATTGCAAGTTTGTTATCAAGCAGGAAAAGACACATCACATTGGATTCTTTTCAACGTTCATTCATCAAGCCATTAAGAAAGTTACGTTCAGGGACGTGAAAAACTTAGTATATTAGTGTATTTTAGTACATTTATGTTTTTTTTTACATTCATAGTATTAATTAACCTAGTATTACTGTGTTTATGTGATTCCGCATGTATCTATTCATTAGACTCAGACTTAGTATATCTGGATGACGTACTTTATGATATGGTCGCCCTTGCGGCACTTCATTTTAAGCATTTGTACATTTATAATACCTTAGATACTACTAGAGGTACAACAATAAAGAATTTTCAAAGTATTTAAATAAATGAACCATTAATGAACTAAAGCCCTATGTTATAGTGATTTGCGGTAACTATATTGCACTGCAGAAATAAGCAGCTGCTAATGTGCAAATGTTCTCCCACTAGGTGGACTGACGACATCGTCGACTGACAACGATCGAGGTCGCAGGTAGCTAATGATTAAAGTGGCTAATAGCCTTTCTTTGTGGCGTTCCATAGGGGAGGCCTCTGTTCAACAGTGGACATCTTCTGGCTAATAATTAAAAAGAATTTGCAAATGCTGAAATTAACATGATTTGGGTGGGTTCATGATAACTAACTTATTAAAAGCATGTCACCCACGGAAACATCACTTCAATTCTTCACCGGATAATTTTGTAGTAAAATAATAGGTGTTAATAAAGAGTCTTTGTATGTAAGTACTATTGCCCAATTGAAGCCGCGCAATATAACTAGTTTTTATAAATCATGCCACATTTAATTCACTTCAGATTCCATCAGTTCTTTTGAAATAAAAAACATAGGTACTCGTTCCGTTGCGTGGTTTTGAACAATCGGTTATTACAAGCAATTCAAAACAATTTTTAATAGTTTTGTTATATTAACATAAGGACATTTATATGATAATATAATAATTGCCTTCCTTATCAAAAGTAATAAGACAAAAAACATTTAATAAAGTTAAGATAATGAGTAATTTATATATATAAATATATATATCTCCAATCTTATTAAGCGGGGCAAAACTTGAAGAGTGACATCTAAAGTTAGTCAAGTTGTAAAACAAATTATTTCCAAAATAGATTTTACACCTTCATAATTACAAAGGTAAGAAATAAATGAGCAATTTAATCAAACGCTTAATATTTTTTTGTTTGGTCAAAGTTTGGTGTTTTAGTTATACTCAAGTATTTTTTGGGGATCATCTCGCCTGAGTCCGTAGGTTTTTAAGCCACGTGACCTGCTCTTGATCCCTGGGTACTGCTAAATGTGCAAAACTATCTGATCCGCAGGCTTTGGCTGCGGCTTATTGCCTCTCATCAGACATAGCCAATTTGCGAAACAGCTTAGCAGATTTTCAGCATCATTTCTGATGAATCCATTTCGAAGGATGGATCGAAATTGTTTCGTATTAAAAACAAACAATTTTAGACAAACAACATTCTTTAAGACCTGTCTGTCTGCCTAGTTTTGGAGAGCATTGAATCCAAGGTTCTGTTCCCCAGCAGCAAACTGTAGATAGTAGGAGGCTCAAGCAGTGTGCTAGCCTCACACGATTGGCTGCTCTTCTATTTTCCGAAAAATCTCGGCATACGCCGTCGTGCTGGTAGATGACCGAAAAAAGGGCCCGGTAGACATTCTTGAGGGGCATCTTCTTGACCTCCGAATAAATTATCCTATGACGCATCATCTTGTGTCTGTGTTTCTGAGGCGTCGTTTCACTTCCACCTTTTTTAACTTATATCACTCCTCACAAAATGCACGGAAGAGATATAAAATACAACAGTTTCACAGCGAATGTACGTTATCGCACACAAAGTGAACCCCACTAAGATCTGAAGCCTGCACTTCATACTCACCCCACTCCATCTCGATACTTGAATGATGATATTTGAATTAGTTCGCGATCTTTTATATCTACTTTATGAAGCATACAGGTATCATCATCTGCGAATAAAGCAACGCCGCAGACATTTTTAACCATATATGGCAAATCATGAATACACGCAAAAGACTGATCCTAAATTATAGCCTTGCAGGTCGAAATAACTTCTAAACCTTTATCAAGTGGAACTTTCGTCTTGTATAATACCTTAATGGACGGTAGGTCTAAATTCGACAAAGAGGTCGCCCGAAGAGCAAGTCGTCAAGCATGGTTCACCGTCGACCACTTCGTCGTTGATTTCTTGATCGTCGGTTCCGTTTTTTAACGTTTTTATATGTCTTGACTTCGAATATTCCGAGATTTTGAGTTACAATTGCCCAGTTTTATCATTTAAGGACTTTTAAAATTAATCTGACTCATGCTGAACTGTTTGTTACTAAATGTAGAATAAATACCTTGCTTTTAACCGAAATTGCTGCTGACCGCGTAGGTGATTTTAAAGTGAAAATTTCACATAAACACGAATAAATTGCTTGTTATAGCGTCAAGGCACGGATATTATAGTAATATATTTATAAACATAATTTGCTATAATATACGTATATAGATAACAGTTTATCCAGTGTAGTCTTCAATCAAAGAGCGTAGTACTTTTTTATCAGCGAATGTCCTTACAAAGAAAACGTGGTAACAACGACGCAAATTCTGTGTTATATAGTGCCTCATGAAACTTCCACCGATGATCCACGAAGTTTTATTGTTTTCCAAATTATAGAAAATATTATTTTTTTGCAGTGAAGTCTCACCAGCTAAGCGCCATGAGTTTGAATAACAAAGCGGTCGTTATAACTGGTGGGAGCTCTGGCATTGGAGCCGCTACTGCTGTCATTTTAGCAAAAGAAGGTGCAAGTGTCGCAATTGTCGGAAGAAATGAAGAAAAATTAAATGAGATTGCTGAAAAATGCCGTAAAGTCGGTAAAAAAGCTTTTGTTATAAAATCAGACCTCACCAAAGAAAACCAAGCTACAAAATATTGTGAAGCAAACCATTGAAAAATTTGGAAAACTTGACGTTCTTATCAATTGCGCCGGTATAATCAAATACTGTTCGCTTTTAGAAGAAAACTTTTTGGAAAATTATGATTTATTGATTACCACCAATCTGAAACCATTGGTCATGCTAACAAAAGCAGCTGCTCCGTACCTTATTAAGACAAAAGGTAATATAGTTTCTGTATCCAGTATATTAGCATCTATTCACGTACCTGGATACTCTATGTATAGTGCTATAAAAGCAGCAATAAATCAATTTTCACAAATCATTGCGAATGAGCTCGCTGAAAAAGGCGTGCGCGTTAATACCATAAGTCCAGGTCCAGTCGAGACAATTTTTTACAAAAATGTTGGAAAAGATTATACTTTGGATGATTTGAAAAGATTTACAGTAAATAATAAAATTTCGCAGCCTGAAGAAATCGGAGAACTGATCGCTTATATAGTCGGTGATAAAGCAAGCAACATTACTGGATCTAATTTTGTGATCGATTGTGGAACTTATGTGAAGAATTAAGTAAGAATTAACAGTTCAGGGATAATAAATAAATACAAAATATTGTACAGGCATCGGAGTTTCTTTGCGCGATAAAATCCGAATCGTGTATATTCACCAAAGAACCAAAGTCACTGACATAGCTTTCAGAATTTGCAAGTTGATGTGGTAATGGGCGGGCCACATTACTCGACGAAGTGATAATGGATGGGTAAGAAAGGTTCTTTAGTGGTTACCATATTACACCGGAAGGTGTTGAGTTGGTAGGCCCCCCACTAGGTGGACTGACAACATCATTAAAGTCGCGGGTAGCCAATGGTTGATGATCATGGTGTATAGGCATCATAAGATCGTTATTCAGTTTTTTCGTATATTGAACCCTGGATAGGTTTCCGAATAGCAATGCGAAAATTCAGGAACTAAAGATCATTATCATCTCTAGTTATTGCAATTGCACTTAATATCACCATCACTATCGCCATAGCCATCGTCATCGTGTCCAGGCATGGGGTTGGTCTAGCGCTCGTTGACGAACTTGGTCCCCGGGATAGTTCCGGCCCGCCATGTGTCAAGCACATCACGTACGGGGTCTCACCTAGGGATAGGTCCAGAGACGAATAACTGCGGTGGGTTCGCAGTCATGTGCGAAAGCATCCCCCATTCCCGTCGAATGCAGACGAGAGAAGGAGAGAACTGTAGGAGTAGCTGGTGCCGAGTCTGACATATCCCAGCCACCTCCCTCTGGGTGAACTGGAATGCATAAAGCATTTGTCATTATATCAAACGTAGTGCAAAACACACACTGACTAGCTTCCTATACACAGTGTCTACAAGGTTGCCTCATTTAAGAGCTGAGTCGATTTCGAATTCGAGGAATATAATAGAAATTTGCATTATCCGATTACCACAAGTTGTTTAATACTTTTCAGAGATCGACGTCGCTCTGTGCGGTTTAAACTATATTTTTAACATCAAAATGGAACCGTCTCCAACAATCAAAAGGGTGAAATAACTTGTTGAAGTCGGTACCATGATAGTTCAAAAGTACCTATTATCACAATATTGTGCACATGGTACCGACTTTGACAAGTTTTGAAGTCGGTTCCAATTTGTGGTAAAAAAAAATCACTCGATACGATACGATACGATAACTCTTTATTGACACCAAAGAACAGGAAATTACAAAGAAACAATAACAATAGTAAGGTACAAAGGGCACTCGTTAGTAAATTACTTACTATTACTACTTACGGGATTGATTGTCATTCACTGTCAATGGTTTTACATCATCATGTGATAAAATTGGGGACCACACGGGAAGCACTCATCGAAGCGATCATCAAATCGCTTTACCCAGATAGACAGAGTACAGTTACTTAGAGTACAGGTTTACTGTAAACTGTTGTCACGTGGTATTCCGGGATAGTATTGCACTCCCTGTATCTACCTGTGGAGTCTAAGGTGATGAAAGGAGAAATACCAGAAGGTGGGCACCAGCGCCTTTTGAAGAACTGCAATCTACACTGCGATTCTCAATATGTCTGCCAAGCGAGGATATTTTGACAATTCCCCTTAATATAGGTGAGACTTTCATTCAACGGAGGCTGACTGCTAGTTGCTGATGAAATGTTTTTAAAGGTTGCGTACACAAACGGCAACACAGAGCCCTATTAATAAAACTCAGCGCCGCTCTCTGGCTCTCCTTATATGGGTCCATATGTCACGTGTCTGCAGCTCTTACTTGTTATGAGTGAGGGGTCTGAATTTTCATATTAGGTAGTAGAATTTACACCCAAAGATGAAAGCAGGAACATTAAAAATGTTTTGAACTTGTTTTGCGTCGTAGGGTGCCTGGCTAGAATGTCACCCCCAATGGATCACCCAATGGGTGTCGTAAGAGGCGACTAAAGGTATAGCGGAAGGTAAGCAGCAGCAACTTCTGAGGACCTGATATCTTAAACTGCAATCCCAAGACGCCTGCCAAGCGTGGGGATTATGGCAAACTCCCCTAAATGGGAAAGGCTGTGTTCAGCAGTGGACAATTCGGCAGATACAGTATATATAAAATTTAGGCAGCTGACAAAATTGACAATTTTAGACCATTTTTGTTACGAATAATACATGTTCTCAAAAACTAAAACTATCAGGAATCGCCTGATGCTGTGATGATGCTTAATATGATGTAGTCGAAGGTACTAAATTAGTAGTTAGATAGCCGAGGTAGTTATTAGAATAACTAACTCGGATATATAATAGCTGCCGGAATATACCATGGGACCTCCTGCATGGCAGTCCATGGCCATTGCTAAAAGACCATCACAGCTTCATATACAACTAGCATATAGGGTTTATTCCAATACATAGTTTAAACATATATAGCTAACATCGGTGCCGGGCTAGTAATGCACCCCCTCCCCCCATGTCTTATTTTCCCCTGAGAATCGTAAGAAGTGACGAAGGTGGGCTGCAGCGCCGCAGGGTGCAGTTGGCAGCAACGCCTTCTGCAGAACTGTTACACTGCGATCTCAAAAACGCCTGCCAAGCGTGGGGATTACGGTATTTTCCTATCCATAATGGGGGTTGTGTATGCTCAACGGTAGACATAGAACGGTTGTCGATAAATTGTAACGTCTTGGTAAAATATAACCTACATTCAAGTATTCTCTCAGCCTTGCTATTGCAGTATCCAACAAATTTTCTAATGCATCTTTGGTTTTTGGAGATACCAGGTAATTGCGATAAAAACCTAAGATTATTTGTAAATTGCATTTAGTTCTGGTCTGCGGCCGGCACCTCCTGGGGTGCCTTGTTAGAATGTCAGCCTCCCATTTCTACACGTGGGTGTCGTAAGAGGCGTTTTAAGGAAAAATACCAGACGGTTGGCAGCAGCGCCTTCTAAAGAACAGAAAACTACTGCGATCTGATCACGCCTGACAAGCGTGGTGGTTTTGGCAAATCGCCCAATGGGGGACACCTTACTCAACGGTGGACGTTCCGGTTGATGTGATGATCATGATGATGATGAGTTTCATTCGGAATGCTGTAAGAATTGTAACGATACAACATACATCCGAATTTGTTCTGGCATTTAAAAATTATGGAGGAACATAAAACTCAGTTACATACCTATTATAGCAGTTACACAACCGGCTGGCTCTGGGGACTGAGCAACTGTTCGGTCTCACAAAATGAAATCTGAAGCCGAATGATGCAAGAATGATTAATAGGAATCGTAGTATGCAGTTACATAAATAAGCTGTTTTTTTTTTTTTTTTTTTTTTTTTTTTTATTGTTTTGTAACGTAACAATCTCGAGGCCCACCTGATGTTAAGTGGACTAACCTCTGCCTATAACAGTTGCAATTCATGACAACTAACGAAATGCACTGCGCCCGTCACATTAAGACATAGTAGTTAAGTCTCATTGTGCCTGTAATTTCACTGGCTCTCAAGGACTACTGCCGGAACACACCTTTCGGTGTTTGGCGACAGACTTTGTACTTGAGGGTGGTCGCTAGCCAGGCGGGCATTCGCAAAATGCCCTTCCACCATGAGGTGAAGCTCAAGCTCTGGGCGGGATTCGAACCATGGACCTGCTGCGCGGCAGTCCATAGCCAATGCCACTGAGCCATCACTGCTTCAAATAATTATATTTTTTTATAGAAGTAACTAGGTTATTATAACAAATGTTTTTGAATCGTTCGTAGTAAAGTTAGCCGTTCTTAATCTATTAGCTAAGTTAAGCAAAGTCCGCCGCGGTCATGACTTGGATGGGTGACCGCTAGTGACATTACTACTGAGCGCTTTCATGCTTCGGAGGGCACGTTAAGCCATCGGTCCCGGTTGTTGTCGTAGGGTGGCAGTCCGTTACAGCAGGTGATAGGGCATTTTGCGACCCTCAAGTAGAAAATCTAACACCAAGCACCTAAGACTGTGTTCTGGCAGCTGTCCTTGATAGCCTATCAACTAAAAATATAAAAAAAAAAGCTATTTATTATGTTATTAGGTATCCAATTATTTTACAAAATTACAAATATACGACAGGAAAACGGTAGGAAAGATTCGAGTTATGACGTCATGTCATGTTAGCTCAATTGGTTAGAGCATGCCCCGGCTAAAGGGGCGGATGGACGGGGGTTCGAATCCCGCACATGACTTAAATTTTTCCTGTCGTATATTTGTAATTTTGTAATGTAATCCGCATAGCAGGCGTTATTGCAATCATAACAATATAAAAAAAAAAAATATTACTTGAATAATAAGTCACAAAGATGAACTAAAGGAGATCTCAAGGTGAAATGTATCAAACAGGAAAGAGGGAGATGCGGTGATGATTTTAAATTGGAGTTTACGAATAATTAAAGAGGAATGTTTCTGAGAGTAGCAAATTATGGAATGAGGCGAAAATGTGTTTAGTTAGCTGATTTCTTAACCGATCAGCAAAGTTAAGCAACGTCGCCCGCGGTCATGAGTTGGATGGGTGACCGCTAGTGACATTACTACTGAGCGCTTCCGTGCTTCGGAGGGCACGTTAAGCCGTCGGTCCCGGTTGTTATCTTAGGATGGCAGTCGTTATAGCATGGTGGTAGGGCTTTTTGCGAATGCTCGCCTGGCTAGCTACCACCCTCAAGTAGAAAATCTGTCGTCAAGCACCTAACGGTGTGTTCCGGCAGCTGTCCTTGAGAGCCAGTAATTCTAGGTTTGCCTGAACAACATCTTCGACCACATCATCACTTACCATCAGGTGAGATAGTCAAATATATCAAAGGCTAATTTATCAAGCATTACAAAAAAAAACGTAAACCTTGAAAACAATTAAAACCTTTTGGATAGTCTGGTTATTTAAATAAATACAGTAATGAACAATAATACTATTTGAAGTTCCTTATGAATGACTGATAATCAATGAATAAATCATTGCTATTCTAAAAGAAAACAATGTTTATGCTTATAATCTAATATAACAACCCAGCTGTATCAGTAGTAACCCAACGCAGGTCTACCTTAACTTATTAATACAAAAGATTAGATTGTAATGTACTTATTTAACTTTTTGTAACCATAGCTCCACAATCGATCGTGTAGTTAGCACCAGTTATACTCTTGGCCTTATCACTTGCCAAATAGGCGATCAAATCTGCTACTTCTTCAGGATCTGATATTTGATCTACGCCGTGTGAGATCATTACAGCATTCCAAGATACATTTATACCACTATTTGTCAGGATATCAGTTTTAGTTAGACCTGGACTCACGGCATTAACTCTGACGCCGGAACGATACAATTCCAAAGCTGCTCCTCTTGTAAAATGATCTAGCCCAGCTTTAGACATAGCATAGGTCATAACTGTTGGTTTCCGAAAGTGTGTCATTCCCATAATGCTTGATACATTGACAATGTTTCCTTTTGTCTTAATAAGATGTGGTGCTGCTAAAGCCGTCAAGAGAACCGGTGCTCGAAGATTTACGTTCATAACTCTATCAAAATCTTCTAGCAAATTTCCTTTTAATATCCTCCCTTGTGCAGTAATTCCTGCGTTGTTGATTAGAACGTCCAACTTCCCAAACTTTTCGATTACTTTTTGTACTATTGATTTTGTTTCGATTTCATTTTGCAAATCAACATTGAGACTAAGAGGCTTCTTACCAACTTTTTCACATTTTTCAGCGATGGCAGCCAATTTAGCTTCATTACGGCCAACGATGGTGACACAAGCAGCTTCTTTAGCGAAGAGAACGGCAGTTGCAGCTCCAATACCAGAGCTACCACCGGTGATTAGGACAACTTTATTAGTGAAACTCATTTTCACTGTAAGTGCTTTCAAAGTGAATTGAAACTTAATAAATGAGCTGATTATATTATATGCCTTAAACAAAACACAGAAGATAATATAACGATAGGTGGGAGAAATACAAATTTACATAATAAAATATTCAAATAAATTTTGTTAATGATTTCAGAGTATGAAATCCACCGGTCACGTAACTCGTGACATGTGCACAAGGTTATCAAAAACATTAAGGTTTCTGAACCCATAAAACAAATCTGGACCATGTTAACGAGACTTTGATGTGTGACTGACTGTCCATCTATTCGTTAGTCACGAGCATCCAGCTCCTGACATTTTGTTTTTTGGTATAAAACGAAAAAGTCTCACACTTGGCCAGTTTTTATGCACTTAATGCATTTATATACTTAAATAAATAAAATAATATATATATATATATATAAAAACTGTTCCATAAAATTTTTAATCATATACTGTTAAAAATTATAACTGTTTAACGTAATGTGACATATACTAATTCATGTTTAACTGATTAGTTAACTTCACCCATGAACCTGTAAGAACTCAAGCTCAGTCATTCGAAACTAATGTATAATAATTTTTAATGTTTTACCTAAGCTAGCCATATTTTGCTATATCCTCCGATCCCTACTTATAAACTCCCGTCGCTGACCAAGGCATGTATTGGACGACCCGAATGAGCACCTCTGCCATTGCGTTGGCAACTTTAGCGTCACCGCAAGGTAACATCCCCAGGTATGAGGTAATTAGAGGTTATACTATCAAACACCGAGTTCGCCAGCAAGCTAAAACTTTGTGTCTCTCCAAATAGTCACAGAATTAATATCCGAAGGGCTCAATCTCAACGGTACAACACTGCAGTGATACGGGGTAATTTGTTTCCACCTTCCCAACTTCTCTCGGCAATGACTAAAGCTGAGGTTCGTAGCATAGTGGTGGTCTAGAGCCCGTTGTGAACTCCTCTTTTAGTAGCGGTGTGTGTTCGGTGCCCGCAGGAGAACGAGGTAGAAGGCGAATTTCGCCTCCTACGATCGTCTAGGGTCTCCACGGTTGTAAGAGGCCTTTCCCTCCGAAGTCTGGTGGAGTTGTGCAGCCGACAGTGGCAAACAACATCTTTGTCTTCCTTAAACAAAAACAAAACTGTGTGATTCATTCGAGCTCCGACTAGTGAATAAATTGACCCAGTGACCAACTAGAGTATAATTATTGGTGTAACCATGGATTACTCTGATAATGGTTATGGTATATCGGTAACATCAGAAATGCTGATGGTAAAAACATCACGCTTTTTGGAACAACCTCGGGGCCGTCTCCCCGTCACAGCAATGAGGGCCGAGCGGTGATAGATATAGATTGCCGTGCCGCAGGTCCATGGTTCGATCCCCACCGTCGGCTTGAGCTTCACCGCATGGTGGAAGGGCATTTTGCGATTGCCCGCCTAGCTACTTCACCATCATTCTCAAGTAAATCTGACACCAAGCACTTAACAGTGAGTTCTGGCAGCAGTTCTTGAGATGCTGAATATTACAGGCACTTGAGACTTATAAACTGTATGCCTCAGTGTGCATATTTTTAGTGGATATCATATGTAAAGCATCCTGCGCTCGCCCGTAGAATCAGAGTTACTGACATGGTCCTAAGCCTTAAATTGCTTATTATTATTATTGTTTTGCTCAGAATTTGAAAGAACAATGAAGACATTAACTGTGACTCATAGTAACTCAAGTTATTCAAATTATTGTTGGATGATCGTAAAACAAGCGAAGAGAAAGATTACGCCAAATTAGCAGCTTAGAACTACATGGAAGTGAATAGCTCGTTAGTACACATTAGGCGCACATTACAGGGGTTATTACTACAGGCCTCCATTAACTTTACTGTAGGTGGCATATCATCGACAAGAGCGGTCCAGGAAAGGCATGGTTTTATGTAGTCGGCCGGCCATAAAACTGAATCCAATAGTATCTACAATATATTCTCGTATCATATTTTGTGCTGTTACATATATTTAAACAATATTTTATGTTATCCTTTTTGCTGTTGCATGAAACATATTATTCGACTTCATGTAATATGTGGACTAAAGTAGGACGATTGTTTATTAATTTTACCGCAAATTAGCACCTTTTTTGAGTTCTTAGTTGAGACACCACCCTGAGACATACAGTTGTTAAATATCATACGCCTGTAATTTACTGGCTCTCAAGGCTAATTCATTAATACGATCGTCATGATGATACCGTTCCTTTTCACTCATAAGGCAGTGTCTAGTAATCAAAAACTATTGAATAATATTTTTCGAACAATGCAGTACGCACCGTTAATATCAGCTTTTGTACCTATTAATTTACTCATATGAATAGCTTCCACCTACTACTTATTCGGTCTAACTCTACAATTATTCGCTCGATGATTTTCTATAAAAACTGTGGGACCGTATCATGATTTCCTCACTGATTCACTGCAACGCTTACAGTATGAGTTTAAATAACAAAGTGATAATAGTGACTGGGGCTAGCTCGGGCATAGGAGCTGCTACTGCAATTATTTTGGCTCGAGAAGGCGCAAATGTCGTAGTTACTGGCAGAAACGAAACGAATCTAAACAGCGTTGCCGAAAAGTGTGGTCAAGTTGGCAAGAAAGCCTTCGTCATCAAAGCAGATATCAGCAAGGACAATGAAGCAGGCGCCGTCATTAATCATACAGTTAACAAATTCGGGAAGTTGGATGTCCTCATCAATAATGCTGGCATTTTGAAGATTGCATCTATCTTGGAAAAGGATGTTGTAGCTACCTACGATGAAGTAATGAACACCAATATGAGATCAATCGTAGTAATGACCAATCTTGCAGCGACACACCTTATAAAAACAAAAGGGAATATCGTAAATGTGTCTAGCGTCGCAGGTTCTATGCAGCAACCGCAACATGTAGCTTATTGTACTTCAAAAGCAGCTTTGAATCATTTCTCAAAGGTGATTGCGCTTGATTTTGCTAATAATGGAGTACGTGTTAATACTGTGAGTCCAGGACCTGTGAATACTCCTATTTTTGAAACTTCAGGATCTAAATATAAACTGGACTATTTGACATCTTTAACAGCTCTTAATAAAATATCAAAGCCTGAAGAAATTGGAGAGCTGATCGCGTACCTTGCCAGTGATAAGGCAGCAAGTGTAACTGGATCTAACTTCGTGATCGATTGTGGCACTCTTGTGAAATGCTGAAATATTATCCATGTTTAAATATTATACAAACAGAACATCATATTTTTTCGTTTATTAACCAAATACTACAAACTATATACAACACTACAGCTACTACAATAAAAGCATTTGGACTCATAGGCAGTCCAAATGCTCTAGCCCACTATCAGTTGGCAGCGTGCCCAGCATGCTGGTAGCATTGCCCCGTTGAATTGCAATGCTTATTCTTTGAGCCAAATAGGTGCCAGCATTTTGATCACGCGTCGCATCGACCAAGCGCTCTGATAAATTTTGGGAAATACGATGAGCTCCCGGTCCCCACGGACCCAACGTCTCTACACCAAACGGCTCAAATATGTAACCCTTACCGAGGTTAGCATACTTGCGCCGCTTGAGTTGCTGTGCCGAAGTAGCCGCGGCGCCAGCCCTCACGTGGGTTTCATAAAGGTGTGACGGCGCTAAAGTGTCTACGCATGTAGCGTCCCACACTAAGGGCCGTCCTAACTTCCATGGAACCAGAGTCATACCGTCAGGTCTTTACCATCGTCACACATCAGACCGTTCGGTTCGAGAACAGCTGGAACATTGGCGCTGGTAAAAGCCCGCGAATGATATCGTTAAGGCTGGCGTGGCGGGAAATTCGACCAGCACTTCGAGAGCAGGAGAGGCCTGTGTGACCGATTTGGTCAACTGCAGTACCACACTGGCAGTGATGTGCAACACAACACCTTGCACCCAAGCGTAAGCGAGACGAAAAGCGGAAGGATCTATAAGGCAACCAGTTTTGTAAGAAGGAATGGTTTTTTTTTTTTTTTTATGCTGATTGGTTAGCCTTTGACCTCTATATCACCTGATGGTAAGTGATGATGTGGTCGAAGATGTTGTCCAGGCTAACCTAGAAGTGCTGGCTCTCAAGGACAGCTGCCGGAACACACCGTTAGGTGCTTGGCGACAGATTTTCTACTTGAGGGTGGTAGCTAGCCAGGCGGGCATTCGCAAAATGCCCTACCACCATGCATGCTTGTAACCAAAGACCTGATTCTCACACAGAAACAGCGAGAATACGAGCACGATCTGCGATACTAGGACACGTATTTAAAGATCTTTCCGTGCTAGCTTGCATAGGGGCCGATCCCACAGTTTCTGAGATGACAACATTTTTGGGAACTCAGTATTTGGACAAGCCAGTCCCCATGTGGTTTTGTCCTCAGTCAGATATGCTACATATTTTTTCGTTGAAAAATGAATTTGGATAAAGTTAGCAAGCAATGTTAGTCAAAACGGTATGTTAGTATCGTTAAAACAAAGGTTAATTCTTGTTTTATAGGGTATAAATCGTGTTCGTACTTTTTTTTTTTTTTAGGGGAGGGTAATTCCTTCGCACTTCCCTTCCATCACGGGGGTGGTGGAAGGGGATGTGTGGGACTTGAACCCACTAAAACCCCCCCGTGAGCAGTCCTCCGCCGAGGAGGGGCAAGATGGGGTCACGTTAGCAGTCACCATCTCACCCCAACGGTAGGCCCGAACCCAACTGGGCCTCCACCCTTTGAAGGGGCGATTTTGCTCACCAAGGTCGCCCCCTAGACGTGTGGGGTCGTGCAAGCTGGTGGAGTATCCCCCGACACTCCATCAGTGACCCCACTACGGAGAAGGAAGGAGGCGGGCGAATCGCCGCCTCCTCGCACCCGTTCATCTGCGACGGCGCGGGTCAGCTTGGACATCGTCTTCCCCGACCCGCTCCGCGGTCTCTTTCTGCACCATCACCTCTTCGCAGAAAGAGACCACCGCCTGCCACGATCTCTCTCCACCGAGCATGGCAAATCGTCTTCGTCCTCCCTCAATAGTCATTCCAATACTCGCCTTGAAGAACCTATCTCACACTCTTCAATAATTACGTGGTAATAATCATCTTGCATCACTAAGGTAATAAATCAATAATAATAAAATAATAAAAATAGTCAACAACACGTGTCATTATGCTTCAATTATAATATAATCCACGAATAAGGCCATTTTCCACATGCCTATGCCAATGCTTTTCAATCATATAATTACCACATGGTTACAGGTTAGCAGTGATGTACACTTAATAGTCTGCGCACTTACTTTCAAATATTCGCTATCATAAGTTTCCTTACATGTGTAGTCGTTAGCTCAAACTATATGGTGAAATACATCTTGACGCTCCTCAACGCAACTCGTACCTAACTTTTATTGAACATTAATTTCAAGTCTGTTCTCAAGCAGGAAAAGACACATCACATTGGGTTCTTTTCAATGTTCATTCCAATAAGAAAGTTACGTTCAGGGACGTCATGAACTAAGTAGATAAGTGTATTTTTTCTGTTTTTTTTTACTGTTATAGTATTAATTAACCTAGTATTACTGTTTTAATATTTTTATGTTTGCAATAACGCATGCTCTGCGGATTACATTACAACGTAAATACAAGTGATGTTGTACAACGTAAATTGAACTATAGATGTCGCTCCATCCCAATACTATGGTTGAAAAACGGTGGGAAACCTTTGAGTTATGACTCATTGTCATGTTAGCTCAATAATTAGTTAGTGGTAGTCGTCAAAGTCGCAGGTAGCTAATGGTTATAAGTGACTAATAGCCGTTCTTTGTGGCGTTCTATGGGGGAGGACATTGTTCTACAGTGGACGTCTTCTTGCTAATGATGAAGAATTGGAAAATGCTGAAATTAACATGATTTGGATGAGTTCATGATAACTAACTTATTAAAAGCATATCACCCACGAAAAAATCACTTCAATTCTTCACCAGGTAATTTTGTATTAAAATAATAGGTGTTAATAAAGAGTCTTTGTATGTACTATTGCCAAATTGAAGTCGCGGAATATAACTAGTTCTTAAAAATCATGCCACCTTCAATGATCTTTAGATTTAATCAGTTCTTTCGAAATAAAAAATATAGGTACTCGTTCCGTTGCGTGGTTTTGAACAATCGGTTTCGGCAATCAGCAAAACAATTTTTTTAGTTTGTTATCTGAAAAGTGCATTTATATCACTAAATATAAGTACCTACCTAAAAAAAAATGTTAGTCAATAGAATAAGTAAATTAAAAAAAAATTACATAATGAGTTTCAATTGAAGATATATATATATCTCCAATCTTATCAAGCGGGGCAAAACTTAATGAGTGAAATCAAAAGTTAGCCAAATTGTTAAAAAAAATATTTTTAAAATAGATTTTACACCTTCATATTTACAAAAGGTAAGAAAATCTCAAGAATTTTAATCAAACGCTATAAAAATTTTCTTTTGGTCAAAGTTTGGTGTTTTAGTTATACTCAAGTATATTTTCGGCAGCGTTCGGGAACTTACCCGACATCTTCTCGTCGAACAACTCGATGACATTTATGGCACTAAGACGTCCTTAACTGTGGCCCTTATGGACAAACTCAGAGTCGCTCAACGAGCTATGGAGAGAGCTATGCTCGGAGTTTCTATGCGCGACAAAATCCGGAACGTGGATATTCGCCAAAGAACCAAAGCCACCAACATAGCTCTTAGAATTAGCAAGTTGAAGTGGCAATGGGCGGGCCACAATGCTCGATGAACTGATAACCGATGGGGAAGAAAGGTTCTCGAGTGGTTACCACAGAACGTAGAGTTGGTAGGCCCCCCACTAGGTGGACTGACGACATCGTAAAAGTCGCGGGTAGCCAATGGTTACAAGCGGCTAATAGCCGTTCTTTGTGGCGTTCTATGGGGGAAGCCTTTGTTCAACAGTGGACGTCTTCCACCTGATGATGATAATGATGTAATATCATACAGCCATCTCTGGGCTCTGGGATTATTGGTCGAGCAAAAAAGCTCATTGGTGATGATACAAAGGCTCGAACATACATACAAAGTATCAGCTTTTCGGTATAATACAGGCTTAACTTCAATGATTGTTTGATAGATCAAACAATCGTTGAAGTGAAGCTACCTTACTACCATTTTACGCTGTCTCTTTTCCTTAATCAAATGACACAACGCACAAGTATGCGACATCCACAGATAGATATTATTCCAATAATACATACGAAGTGCTTTTTGGAATGAAAGTTGATAAGCGGAGAGCTCAAAAACGAGAAAAAAGCGAACGTCTTTTTTCCAATGTTTATAATATGGGAGTTTTCAAGTACTTTGAACTATTGCCGACTGGAATCATTATCGTAGGCACATGACACCTCACTGTGCAAAGGAGGCTTTACTAAAAAGAGTAAAAATTAAAAAAAAAAGGGAGTTTATCATTTCTGTCTTGTAATGCAGGTTAATGATGTTCACATTTTTTTAAGCCAGATAGGTTAGCCTTTGATCACTATCTCACCTGATGGTAAGAGACGATGTGGTCGACTGGTGTTTACAGGCTTAACTTAGAATTACTGGCTCTCAAGGACAGCTGCCGGAACACACCGTTAGGTGCTTGGCGGCAGATTTTCTACTTGGTGGGACGTTAGCATGGCGGGCATTCACAAATAAAAAAATGCTTCGCTAGCTCAAATAAAAACAAAAGTTTATCCAGCATGTTTAATCAAAGAGCATATTACCTTTTAATTAGTGGATGTCGTTAGAACGAAACTATAGTAATAACGATGCAAGTTATATTTTTTACAGTGTATCCTCACTTAATAACATCATGAGTTTGAATAACAAAGCGGTAGTCATTACTGGTGGAAGCTCCGGCATAGGAGCCGCTACTGCTGTCATTTTAGCAAAAGAAGGTGCAAGTGTCGCAATAGTCGGAAGAAATGAAGAAAAATTAAATGATATTGCTGAAAAATGCAATAAAGTTGGTAAAAAAGCTTTAGTTATTAAATCAGACCTCACCAAAGAAAACCAAGCTTCAAATATTATAAGACAAACCATTGAAAACTTTGGAAAACTTGACGTTCTTATCAATTGCGCCGGCATATTCAGATACTGTCCACTTTTAGAAGAAAGCTTTTTGGAAAATTATGATTTATTGATTAACACCAATCTGAAACCAGTGGTCATGCTAACAAAAGCAGCTGCTCCATACCTTATTGAGACAAAAGGTAATATAGTTGCTGTATCCAGTATATTAGCATCTGTTCACGTACCTGGATACTCTATGTATAGTGCTATAAAAGCAGCTATAAATCAATTTTCACGAATCATTGCGAATGAGCTTGCTAATAAAGGCGTGCGCGTTAATACCATTAGTCCGGGTCCAGTCGAAACAAATTTGTTCAAAAATGTTGGAAAAGATTACACTTTGGATGATTTGAAAAGATTTACAGTAATGAATAAAATCTCGCAACCTGAAGAAATCGGAGAACTGATCGCTTATATAGTCAGTGATAAAGCAAGCAGCATTACTGGATCTAACTTTGTGATCGATTGTGGAACTTATGTGAAGAATTAAGTAAGAATTAACAGTTCAGGGATAATAAATAAATACAAAATATTATAGGCATCGGAGTTTCTTTGCGCGGTAAAACCCGAAACGTGTATATTCGCCAAAGAGAGAAAGTCACTGGCATAATTTTCAGAATTTGCAAGTTGGGGGGGCCATATTACTTGACGAATAGCATTACACCGAAAGATGTAGAGTTGTTAGGCCACCCACTAGGTGAACTGACGACATCGTAAAAGTCGCGGGTAGCCAATGGTTACAAGCGGCTAATAGCCGTTCTGTGGCGTTCTATGGTGGAGGCTTTTGTTCAACAGTGGACAGTGAATTCCGCCTAGTTTTTCCGTCAAGCTAACGTGATGTCACAAACGCCACGCAGCCAAACCGGAAGAATTTTCGACGTGTTTCGTAAGCGTTTCTACACGAAGCATCCTCAATTTGGTGTTCGAAACATCATGTGCTTTTTTTCAGGCTGCCTGTATCCCCACCATTTTATGAAATTATGTATAGAATTGCAAGCCACGCTCAGTTAATTCCTCCAAAATGGCGTAGGTATTGAAACTCCGCATGGTCGCCTTGAACGCCGTGGCCGGTGAGTGCGCGGACGGCTGCGTCCGGCAATGTGGCAGGGTTGTTCCGAGATTACGCTATCTGGGATTTCACTTCGTCTATTTCCTGTCTCATTGCATTGTAAGAATTTATTATTTTGGGCAATTCGAATAGAGTTTCACGGCACGATGGACATAGTATAGAAGCGTTCCCTTCCCTTTGAGCCATAAAATCAGAGCCCAGTAGTGATATTCATCAGATTGCTACACCATAGGCAGATAAATCTCTTGCAAACATCATACTGCACCAGATTTTCGCATTCAAAACACATTTTTGATGTTTTGCTACTGACAAAATTCAAGAAAAATCGTTGTAACTAAAATAGTTTTCCACTTTTTTCATTTCAAAGACACGCCATTTTAACCACAAATTGTATATAAAACACGTTTTTAGGTGTACACTTAACTATTTTAACACTTATGGTGGTTTTATTTTTTTGCAATATTTTAAAATACTACGCAATTTCAACACAGCTCTTTCTTCTGAGGCCAGGAGAGAGAAAATCTTGTTAAAAATTATGAATTACTTGTGAAAGTTTGTACCGTGCTGGTTCAAATCAATGTGTGCCGAAATTTTCAAGATCGAGATCGAGATCGAGATCCGATCAAAGGTTGTTCGATACTTTTCAGAGATCAACGTCAGTGCGGTTTAAACCAAATAATTACAAAATTGCAAATTTACTAGGAAAAAATATAGTCATGTGCGGGATACGAACCCGCGTCGTCCACCCCTATAGCCGGGGTATGCTCTGACTGACTGAACTAACATGACAGTGACTCGTTACTCCAATTTTTTCTCTCGTAAATTTGTAATTTTGTAATGTAATACAAATACAATACAAATACAAATATCTTATTTGACATATCAATGTGGTACAAGTAAATTGTGAATCCATTGATAATCCGCAGATGATTAGCATCAGCATGCGTTATTGCAATAATAAAAATATTAAAATTAAACAAAATAAATTTCACTCTTTTGTGTGTATAAATTTTACACGTACCTTTTCTAGTCAAACATAACATATTGAATATGAGGACTAGACGAGAGCTTCAACTAGCTTTCCTGACTCAGAAAGTTATTTGGATTCAAAAGCTCGAATATCTTTTTGATAAATTTACATGGACCAAGGACATATTAAACAATCGCTCTAAACACACCAATTGTTTCTGCCTACCAAAACACACTTCTGTGCGATTTAAAGGTTGCTTCAAATACAGAGCGTCAAAAGTGTGGAACAATCTTCCTCCACCTCTGAGACAAAACATAAGTTCTAGGTTAGCCTGAACAACATCTTCGACCTCATCATCACTTACCATCAGGTGAGCTAGTGGCTAACTAGCTAAAAATAGATTTAAAAAAATGTTAAAGCTACTTTTTTTACCAATTTTGTAGAAACCTTTAGAACACGCACTTAAATCACCAACATTTGTCACACTCAGTCCTATTTAATATACATATATTGATATTTTTATTTGTATAGTTTTGGTCAATTGTACTTACAGTTGCATGTGTAGCTGTTTTGTAATTTTTAAGAGACTCTACATTATGTGATCGCTCACATTCATCTTCCTTCGCGATACCTATTTCAGCGAACACCAGCCCGAGCATAGTGGTGCACTGAAAAACAGCGTCGCGAATGCATGAAAATGTCATGCTTATGCTTAATGTAACCCCTTTGCCCGCAATATTTACGATTAACCTCACTATACATACATTAACCTCACAATCTTATTCTGTATTTATGTTATTTGTGTGGCAATAAATAGATATTTCATTTCAATCATTTAATTTCATTTCTTTTCAGGGGTGTATACTGCTTATAAACATGGCACTCACTTCAGTAAGATTAACATGAAAGTTTTATTTGAATGTCGAATGTTATGTACATTCCTAAGACTAAAATTAATATATTTAACTAAAAAACTTAAACTTACTACAAAACTAATCCAATATTCCGCTACCAATAGGCAGTGTTCCCAAAATGCTGGACGCATTGCCACGTTGTATGGCAATGTTTATCCTCTGTGCAAGGTTTTTTGGCCAGCATTTTGACAGCACAGAGAAGTAATAGTAGAAAAGTAATACCCTTAACATAGTACATATTTAGGGTACAATTGATTTAGTCGCTACAACATCATTTTCTGGATAATCTGCCATAACCGTTTACCCATTATAATCTGCGCTAAGCAAGCATTATCCGGGTTATTCCCTAATAGTTTCCTTCTTGCTTTGAACGTCTTCCAGTCTATTGTCAGGAGGTGTTAACAATAAGGTGTGTATTACGGGTATTGTTCCTCCGTCACAGCCTGACCGATGTAAACTGTGTATACAGACCATTATGCCATCTTGAATGAGCCGGTGGTCTTACTGTAATACACACGGCTGCGATAGAAGCCAAGTAAATGTACAAGAGTGAAAAAGTTTGGTGCACCTTTTCAGAAAAGTACTATAGAAAAGTGAACCCTATGACTCAGCCTCCGCTGACCGTCTGTCCGTCCAGGGATTTAGATCACCGGTTAAAAGCTCATCCACACATAATCGAGTCCTGGAAGTCTCACAAAGCTTGATATATGCGTTTTTTCTTACCGCATACTTGCAAAATGTGGAATAATCTTCCATCTAGCGTTTTTCCGCAGAGCTACGGTATGGTATTCATAAAAAAGGGTGTTAAAAGGGTCTTACAGGATCGGCAACGCATTGGTAACGCCCCTGGTGTTGCAAATGTCCATAAGCGACAGTAACCGCTTACCATCAGGTGGGCCGTCTGCTTGTTTGCCACTCCATCACATAAAAAAAAACAAAAAATACCTTTAAAACCTGCTACAAGTATCAAGTTGAACTTTTAGTATGTAGTAGTAGTATATGATGGATTGCTTAACGTATAACATATTATATACAAGCGTGTTACTTAGTGTGAAATTTACACAATGTTTGACGCTTGAAACGCATACAAGCATGTAATTTAATGTAAAATTTAAACCATGTTTGACGTTTGTAAAGCATATAAGCGTGTAACTTAGTTCAAAACACAATGTTTGACGCTTGAAACACATACAAGCATGTAATTTAATGTAAAATTTAAACCATGTTTGACGTTTGTAAAGCATATAAGCGTGTAACTTAGTTCAAAACACAATATTTGACGCTTGAAACACATACAAGCATGTAATTTAATGTAAAATTTAAACCATGTTTGACGTTTGTAAAGCATATAAGCGTGTAACTTAGTTCAAAACACAATATTTGACGCTTGAAACACATACAAGCATGTAATTTAATGTAAAATTTAAACCATGTTTGACGTTTGTAAAGCATATAAGCGTGTAACTTAGTTCAAAACACAATATTTGACGCTTGAAACACATACAAGCATGTAATTTAATGTAAAATTTAAACCATGTTTGACGTTTGTAAAGCATATAAGCGTGTAACTTAGTTCAAAACACAATATTTGACGCTTGAAACACATACAAGCATGTAATTTAATGTAAAATTTACACTGTTTTACGCTTTTAACGCGTATAAGCGTGTAACTTAGTCTTAAATTTGCATTTTGTTTGACGCTTGTATGTGCTGTCGTTTTTACGATAGTGCAAAAAATATACTTAACATACCTATTATTAATATATCTTTTATTAGATTTTTTACTATATTTTAACAGTGTATTAAATGTAGTGTATATAAGACATTTCCAGAGACGTTTTGTTCCGAAGTCACTTGGAAGACAAGGTGAAGCTGGCTTCCAAAAAGCTTGGAGTGCTCAACAGAGCGAGGCAGTACTTCACATCGGGGCAAAGGCTGCAACTTTATAAGTCGCAGGTCCGGCTTCATATAGAGTACTGCTGTCATCTGTGGGCGGGAGCACCTGGATACTAGCTTGGGCCTTAAGACTCGGTTCAATGACGTGCCATCAGAATTGTTGACGATCCCGAGCTCACAAGCGGTTTAGAACCCCTTAGTCTGAGGAGAGACTTTGCCTTCTTATATGTGTCTACCGTTTGTGCCTCGGAGAGTGTTCTAAGGAATTGTTTGACTTGATGCCCACGGCTACCTTCCACCATCGCAACTCTCGCCATCGACGGGAAGTCCAACCCCACACATTGAAATCAGAATTGTTTCGTACTGTGCGGGCCCAAAGGAGCTTCCTTCCGCGGACGCTCAGATTGTGGAATGAGCTCCCCGCCGTGGTTTTCCCGAAAGAGTACAGCATGGGGTTCTTCAAAAAGGGCGTGAAGAGATTTCTTCAGGGTCGGCAACGCGCGAGTGATACCCGTGGTGTTGCAAGCGTCCATAGACTACGGTAACTGCTAACTATCAGGCGGGCCGTATGCTTGTTTGCCACCTTTGGGGTATAAAAAAAAATTGGTTCAGTGTGCGTTCCATATTTTGTATTTATCCAACAGATACATTGATTTAAAATATATTTTTGAAGCTGTGATCAAATCCAATTTTTTATGTTTCACGCTCTGTGCTAAGCTGAACATTATTAGAGCAAGGCCCGACTCAGATCGCTGCAGCTCTTTACGGAATATACCAAGTAGTGCTTCGATCAAGAAAGAATATTTTATAGTTTAAGTTAAATTTATAAGGGGGACTTTAAAATAAAAACCCTGTTTAAAAAATAAAGAATGAAAAAAATAAAACAGGTTTAGCAATTTTTTTAATAGTTATTTTTGCCAACCAGCACTTCCAAAATTGCACCAAACTTTAAACCCGTGTGTTCCAATTTCAATTTGACAATTAAGATTCCTCAGTTCATTGTAATTACACCTATGCGGGCGTCTTAATGAAGTTAAAGGGAATTAATTATTTTAGGGGCATAAATTTAATCTGGGCCGACCTTTACTTATGATAGCACAATGCGGACCTAAAGTTGATTATGGCCCGTTTATCTTAGGGTTATCTTCTGAGGAATTCATTAAACTACGGTTAAATGGACCGAACAAGAGTAATGCTTTGATGGACCACGCTTGAATGTTCGTGCTAGATTTACTTAGGTTACTTAGGAACGTCTGTATGCTTATGTTATAATGTTATGGAATATCTTTAACACAAACTTACTTTTTCAAGTGCCTTTATTAGTTATTACATTTATACATATCTCTTGTATAATAAAACATAACATACATTTTGTCGATAAGGTAAAAACGATAATTCATTCAAAAATAGAAGCTCATTGTTTATATACAATCTTGCTTCTATGTGTGCATGATGTCTTTGCGAAGGGCTTCTTAGCTGCAGTTACTAGATGAAGCGCTCGTAGCGAAGTTTGCTTGGCCATTCTGAAACGATCAGCAAAGTTAAGCAACGTCCGCCGCGGTCATGAGTTGGATGAGTGCCCGCTAGTGACATTACTATACTGAGCGCTTCCGTGCTTCGAAGAGCAGGTTAAGCCGTCGGTCCCGGTTGTTATATAAGGATGGCAGTCGTTATAGCATGGTGGTAAGGCATTTTGCGAATGTTCGTCTGCTAGCTACCACTCTCAAGTAGAAAATCTGTCTCCAAGCACCTAACAGTGTGTTCCCGCAGCTGTTCTTGAGAGCCAGTAATTCTAGGTTAGCCTGAACAACATCTTCGACCACATCATCACTCACATCAGGTGATATGGTCGAAGGCTATCTTATGAAGATAAAAAAACAAAAAAAATTAAAGCGTAAGGGATGCAATTCGTATTGGAATAAATGCCTACTGGACCAAATAAGTTTAATACAATTTGGACGAATTGCGTATTGAGCAAGCAAGCATATCCAATAAAACATTTAACGCAATCTTGTGTTTTCCACAAGCTTTCAGAATATATAAATTAATTATTATATAATAATATAATATAATAATTAATTTCTTGTGTATAATTTCTAAATGAAAGGAAGTAGGTACTCGTACATATATCACTGACTAAATAGAAAAAAAAATACCACGGCTCAGAGTCGGACCTTATTAGAAAAACTTTATCGGAAAGCTGAAGCTACCACTCCATATAAACGCCAATAAAAACGAAATCAAACTCTTTAGTACCATATATAAAGCTTATTTTTGATCAATAACTTAGTTTTGTAAGTGCAAACATAAAATTGCAGTTTTCTAGTTAATATTGACTCGTCAACAGTGAATTTCATTCAAACTTTTCTCATTTCGAATCCAAATAAAACGTAAATAAGTGTGAGAGTTCCTTTTTGCGGATTTCTTTTTAAATAACGCTCAGATAACGTTACTGGGTGATAGACCATTTGAAGTAGAGTCCGGCTTGGTGTGTACTACCGGAGTATCAAATATTCTGATTCCAAGCAGAAGTGTGCAATCATAACATTGTTTATGGACGTCAAGGGAGCGTATTTTTTTTTATTCCTGATAGGTTAAACTTTGACCACAATCTCACCTGATGGTAAGTGATGATGTGGTCGAAGATGTTTTTCAGGCTGACCTAGAATTACCGTTAGGTGCTTGGCAACCGATTTTCTACTTGAGGGTGGTAGCTAGTAAGGCGGGCATTCGCAAAATGTCCTACCATGCTTTAACGACTGCCATCTTAAGACCGATGGACCGGGACCGACGGCTTAACGTGCTCTCCGAAGCACGGAAGCGCTCAGTAGTAATTTCACTAGCGGTCACCCATCCAACTCATGACCGCAGCGGACGTTGCTTAACTTTGCTGATCGGTTAATAACAGCGAAGTAAATTTCGCTACGATCACTTCAATTCAATGTTTCCTTTGCTCTTGAAAAGGCGAGGTGCTACCAAATGCGTGAGTAATACAGTAGAGCGCAGATTTGTATTCATTATTTCATTGAGCTCAAGTATATTCTCATCGAAAATTGTCACGTACCTCATAATTCCTAAGTTGGTTAATTCATCAGTAACACATCAAGGTTCCCAAATTCATCAACGGTTTTTTTTACAATGTTTCTAGTTTCTTCTTCATTGCTGACGTTAGCTTTGATGAAGAGAGGTGTTTTACCGACTTTGATTATTTCTTCTGAGATGTTTTTGAGCATAGCTTCGTCTCTGCCGAAAGTAGCTACTTATGCTCCTTCTTTTGCAAAGTATATGGCTGTAGTAGCTCCAATGCTAGCCTGCCTCCAGTTACTATAATTACTTTATTTGTGAAAACTCATCTCGCAGTTATTAAACTACTCCTGAATACTTTCTCTACTGTTTGTAATTGTTTTAATGATTAGCTTCTTTGCTTATAATTATTTATAAACAAGTTTTTATCGCAACAAAATCTGATAATTATTATGTTCTTATTGCTTGTCATTGCTTTATTAACAATCAAGCGAGTCATTGTCTGGCGTATTGTGACAATAATATCTTTATAGAAATAATGCGAGAACTGGATCAATTATTTCAGATTTTACCTTGTGTTATCTGCTATCATGTTACTAAAACATTAGTTTTAATATAGAAATGACTTTGATACGACTGGGACTCGCAAATACGACTTCTTCATACAAAACATTCTGACTGCCTTAATGAATATCCAAACATTTTTTTTTTATTCCTGATAGATTAGCCTTTGACCACTATCTCACCTGATGGTAAGTGATGATGTGGTCGAACATGTTGTTCAGGCTAACCTAGAAGTACTGGCTCTCAAGGACATCTGCCGGAACACACCGTTAGGTGCTTGACAACAGATCTTCTACTTGAGGGTGGTACCTAGCCAGGCGGGCATTCGCAATATGCCCTTCCACCATGCTATAACGACTGCCATCCTAAGACGACAACCAAGACTGACGGCTTAACGTGCCCTCCGAAGCACGGAAGCGCTCAGTAGTAATGTCACTAGCGGTCACCTATCCAACTCATGACCGCGGGCGACGTTGCTTAACTTTGCCGATCGGTTAAGAACAGCTAAGTAAACTTCGCTACGAGCGCTTTGCTGTATAAGTACTTAGCATTTATCAATAAAAATATAGTTGAAATTGCATCAACAGCATTGATTTCCACGGGAATTACCTACCCGTTCAGCAGAAACTAGAGTTACCTGCATTATTTAAATTTGATGCAAAATGTTGTCGATGTATTAACCGCAAATAAACTAAAACCTTTACAGAGGAATTATTAGGGGGCAGAGAATGCAATTTCCCGCGACGAAGGCTCCAATATGTCTCCCGGATAGCCGGGATACAATATACTGAAATAAAATTAGTAACAAAGCTTCACGGGACGAGAAGACGACATACAGTAGTATATTACTTACTATCCTACTAACCCTATAGTTTTCTTCACTTTCTATTCCTTTTTGTAAAATAGAAATCATTGCTGACTTAGCTCCGAATCTCACAAGGCAGTCTAACACATTAAGTTTTGCACAAGATTTAACTATAGTCATATCTATTTTGAAAATATTTACTTATCTTTGTTTTAAGAATCCATACAATATATCAATACAATCTGCTTGTATATAAGAAAAAAAATATATATCAAGAATTTTCAAAAAATATATATCTAGAATATAAATTAAAGGAAGTGGAGAAGCAGACGTATAAATATTAGGGTCTAGGTGATGCATGCACAATTTCACTGTGTTTGAATACTTGTTATTTGAAATATAACAAAACTACATGTATAGGACAAGTGCTGTAAATACACCGCACATAATTTGAAAATTTAATTATCATTAAGTCATAATATCCTTCTTTAATAACGACGATTCAATCAGGCAGTTTTTTTTTTTATTATGCTCGATTGGTTAGCCTTTGACCACTATCTCACCTGATGGTAAGTGATGATGTGGTCGAAGATGTTGTTCAGGCTAACCTAGAAGTACTGGCTCTCAAGGACAGCTGCCGGAACACACCGTTAGGTGCTTGGCGACAGATTTTTCAACTTGAGGGTGGTAGCTAGCCAGGCGGGCATTCGCAAAATGCCCTACCACCATGCTGTAACGACTGCCATCCTAAGACAACAACCGGGACCGACGGCTTAACGTGCCCTCCGAAGCACGGAAACGCTCAGTAGTAATGTCACTAGCGGTCACCCATCCAACTCATGACCGCGCGCGACGTTGTTTTACTTTGCTGATCGGTTGAGAACAGCTAAGTAAACTTCGCTACGAGCACTTCATATCGTCATCGGATCGTCATAATTATAATCATTCAAATATGAATATGGATTAGATGCAAGGTTGTACAATTTACGCTACAGCTTCTCAGTACATCCCGTAGAGCGTGAAGACAAAAGTCTTTAACCAGCGTGTGTTGCCAGTGATGAGTTGTGGCACTAACACGTGGTCCTTAACTGTGGCCCTAATGCAGAAGCCCAGTATAGCTCAACGAGCTTTGGAAAGAGCTATGTTCAGACTTACCTTGAGGGATAAAATCCGGAACGAGGAAATTTGTTAAATAACCAAAGTCACCGACACAGCTTTCAGGATTTGCAAGTTGAAGTGGCAATGGGCAGGCCATATTGCTCAACAGCTTGCTTCTTTACTTCAATTATTTTGGTCTTCAGCTACTGCAGCCTTTTCTAATGAGATTTTAGGGAAATTTTCTTCTTTTGTATCTTCCTAAAAATACAATCTCGACTGTTTATGATGGTCGAGTGTTTATAAAACAGGGTTTGGCTCACTCACCCTTTCGCATACCATTTTTTTTATATTGATTGGCCTCTTATGGGATATAAAGATTTCCTTTATATCTAGCATTGCTCCAAACCGGAACAGTAACCATTATGGTATGTACACAGGCATAGTAAACTATTATCAGTGCTCGTTTTATCCAATACCGATTTAAACCTAAGAATGTATTGCCCTGGGACGTTACCTTCTAAACCTTTCTATGCTTAGTATTTATTTATTTTTAATGTAATAATTGAGAAAATGCGCCTGAATGCGCTGGTATCTGACGAGGGCGTCATTTTATGTTTATAATTGTACATGTTTAACTAAAGATTGCAAATAAAAAATTATTAGAATTTTGCTCTAGTTAGACAAGAGAAGACCATATTTCTCTGGAGACAGCATACTGTTTGAAACAGCAGTAGTGCGGGTAAATGAATAAAAATCAACCCAACAGACGCGACGCTTTGTTTCCTACGGCAAAGTGAGAGAAATACGCCGGGATGCGACGCCTGCTGACGTATGGACGTAATTTTATCAGTTTATTAGTGACGTGGTATTAGTTTTATTAACTGTGAATTATATCCTATAGCGAAACTTCTATTACTTGTTTTAAGTGGGTTGGGTTTTGTTAAGACTGGAGGGAAGTCTCGAAAGGTTTATAGGTTTGATTTTTGTCATTATATTAAAGGAATTTGAATTAATTGGTATTTTAATACTGATATTATCTCAAAAGTTGTTTCTCTAGTTTGTGAATTATTTAAACGAAACATAATGATAAATAAAGAAAAAGAAAAACCTATAAGCCTAGTTTATTCTGTCAGTTATAAAATATGATTAAAGTTTTTAAATTTGACTAATGTTTACGATAGGAGAAAATTTTTCTCCCAGAACGAAAATTATGCGCAAATTCTAAGTTAAAACTTGAAGCAGCTGCAATTGTCCTTATCGCATTATTCTGTTCGGGCGTTTAGCGGCGAGACAGCAACACTTTGTCAAAATACCTATTTTTCAGTAGGAGCTTCTCTACCCGTTCCTCTTAATGATATGATATGGACAAGATAGTTTGAGACGTCGGGTAAGCGTTACGCCTGGCCATTGCAATTGCAGTGTACTCGTCCTGCGTGCAATTGCACTGTACTCGTCACCGTCGTCATTATCTGAAGTTCGACTTGCACTTAGCCTGTTTATAAGTTGGTTTCTTACCTTTTTTTATTTATAGCTGATAGGCTAGCCTATGATATATGGAAATAATCTGCGTAGCCCGGGAGCTGACTCGCCTCCCTCCCATCACCTGGGACCACGTAGACGTGTCAAGACTCCTTAAGGATATTGTTGCCTTAAAGGAAGACATTGCTACGCTTCGTCACAACGCAGCTTCAAAAGAAGAACTAGAAGCAGTTCAGCAAGAACTTGTAACGCTCCGCAAGCAACCGTCGTTACAGCCATGCCTACCGCCGGTTTTAACGAACATTGCATCCGCAGCTCAATTTTTGGAAAATAGCGGTCCGATGGGGTTAGATGGTTCTAGGACTCCGCCAGAAAACAACACTTCGCCTAAGCCAAGTCAACGCCTCACAAAAACTGCTACACCATCAAAAGATACCAGCGTGCCTACGAAACCGAGTCTACAAAAGACTAAAAACCTACAAAAACATGACGTAGTTTCAGGGCTTAACAAAAACGTAGATGAAGAAGGTTTTCAACTAGTCACTAATAAGAAGCATCGACGTCGGAACCGAAACATAGTAGGTACATCTACGAGTACCACAAACAGCAAAATCAAGGCAGCCTTACGCACTGCATATGTGTATGTAGCGAACCTAGATAGCTCAGTGACTGTTCCAGACCTAGCTGACTATTTAAAAGATACTGGGGAAACGGTTTTCAATGTGGAAAAGTTACCGGAAAATAGTAAAGTGACATATTCTGAGTATAAGCTAAGTGTACCGTGGAACAGATTATCATCTGTTATCAACAAAGAATTGTGGCCTCCCGGCGTCATTGTCGGTCGCTACCATCAGAATAATGCTCGAGCAGCATCAACCAGAAGCCGTAAGTAATTAGTATGGATTTAAGTCTCCTAAGAATTATCTCAGTTAATTGTAAAAATGTGCGAAAGAAGGCTACATTCATAAATGACCTTTGCACAAAAAATGAACTTATACTTCTACAAGAAACATGGTTATTACCAACAGACTTACATTTTCTTAATAGCATTCATAAAGGATTTAATGCTATAGGAACGTCTGCAATTGACGATTCTAAAACACTGATTGGCAGACCATTTGGAGGTGTTGCAATATTATATAAAAACACACTTAAATGCATACCTATAGATTGCGACAGCCCGCGGCTCTGCGCGGTAGAACTACTCACTAACAACAACACTTTGTTAATAATTAATGTGTATATGCCGTGCGATACAACGGATAACAGAAACTTGCCTGAGTTCTGCGAAATGTTGGGTAAAATACACTCGATAGCAGAAGACAGAGAAGTGGCAGATTGTCTTATTCTTGGAGATTTTAATGCGCATCCCACACGTCGATTTGGCACCGAACTTGATAAATTCTGTATGGAATACAAGTATAAATATGTTGACAAGTTAACATTACCGAGCACTACATATACTTTTGTGAGTGAAGCGCATCACACAACGAGCTGGCTCGATCACTGTCTGGCCACTGAGAGCGCATACCGCGCGATTGAGGAAGTATACATAGACTTAACAATAGATTGGACAGATCATAGACCCATCTCGCTAAAATTAAAAGTGCAGCAGTTGTCAGTATCATCTTACAAATCCTCAACACCTAAACTGACATGGTCTTGGAAACCAAAGTCATGGGATTGTGTAGAAAATTATACATCTGCGGTAACAAAGCGACTCAACCAACTGATGTTTACAAACAGCAATCAAAACGACGACGCGTCAGAAATTGACTTGTTATATGATTCGATTGTAAAAATACTTCAGAGTTCTGCTACACAATGCTTCATCACAAATGATAGAAGAAAACAAAATAGAACTTCTATTCCAGGATGGAATAAATATGTAGCGGAAAAATATGCCGACTCGCGTCGGTCACTAGTTCTATGGCACTTAGCCGGTTGCCCCACCACTGGCCCTGAGTTAGAAGAGCGTAAGCGACACCGCGCGGTTTTTAAGCGAGCATTAAAACACTGCCAACAAAATTGTGATCAAATTGTTATGGACAAGATTGCATTAGAGATGAAGCATAAAAATTTTGCAAAATTTTGGCACAGCGTCTACAAAATAGTGAAGCCTTCCACTAACTATCCCTCACATATTGACGGCGAAACGAGAGACAAAAATATTGCAGAAAATTTTAAAAACTTAATCAGCCAACCTACACCGATAAGACAACATACTTTAGTAATACCAAGTAGTCGAAGTGATAGCGATATAAACATATCTATGAAAGACATAGCAGCGGTGGTAAAACAAACGGCTGGAGGCAAGTCGCCGGGTTTGGATGGCCTGACTATAGAACACATAAGATATGGTGGTGTAGGTGTGCATCACGCATTATCAGTTTTATTTACGGCAATAATAAAAAGTGGACATCTTCCGGCAGCTCTAATTGATACGGTGATCGTACCTATATGCAAGAACCGGAGAAAGAATATATCCAGTGCTAGTAATTATCGACCAATAGCACTCGCGAATATAATAGCCAGGCTACTGGAAAAGGTGCTGCACAAATACTCCGCAGCTTTTATTAAATCATCAGACTGCCAATACGGCTTTAAAAGTCATTCCTCCACCAGCACTGCTATCTACGTTCTCAAGCAGGTCGTCGGATACTACAAAAACAGAAAGACGTCTGTTATAGCCTGCTATCTTGACCTGAGCAAGGCTTTCGATCGTGTTGATCATAATCTGCTTTGGCAGAAGCTGTATGACCGTGAAGTACCTCGGCAGATAGTCCGAGTGCTACAGAATTGGTATCTACACCAAAGCAATAAGGTTCGATGGAAAGATAGGTATTCCAATCCCTCAAAGCTCGAATGCGGTGTAAGACAGGGGGGAAGCATGTCTCCTTCCCTTTTCAATCTATACATGGACAGCCTATCCGAAAAACTAATACAAACTGGTGTAGGCTGCTCAATCAATGGGACCATGACAAACCATATCGCTTATGATATGGTTCTTCTAGCACCTTCCATATCTGCGATGCGTAAGTTGTTGTCAGTGTGTCAAGGTTATGCTGAAGAACACAACATGAAGTACAACCCTGATAAATCTGTGTATATGATCTTCAGAAGCGCGAACTACGACACTGATCTGCCGATACTCAAGCTGTGCGATGTCACCTTAACGAAAGTCGAGGAAGTAAAGTACCTCGGGCATATGATTACCTCGGACTTATCGGATCACGCAGATATCGAAAGGCAGAGGCGAGCCATTGCAGTACTTGGAAATATGCTGGCCAGACGCTTCGCACGCTGTAGCGACGCCGTAAAAACACAGCTATTTATCAGTTACTGTACCACCGTATACACAGTGGAACTGTGGACGAACCACACCAAAGCGGCCATGAGAGAGATGAAAGTTCAATACAACGACGCGTGGCGTGCTATGTTCCGCTTGCCCCGCTGGTGCAGCGCGAGCGCGATGTTTGCGGAGGGGCGCGCGCCAGGTTGGCAGGCGCTGCTCCGGAGCCGGTCGGCCGCCGTACGTACCGCGCTGTATCGCACAGAAAACACCCAGGTGGCTGCTGTACGAGAGTGGTATGCTAGCCCATTGCACAAAACGTGGCAAGCGTATCACACTCCCATCACCTAATTTAATGTTTTGTTTAATTATTATTATTTTATATTTTAAATTGCAATTGAATGGTTTTAATAGTTTTAGTGTTAATAATTTGTATTAATTTATATTATTTTATGGATGCAAATCTGGAATAAAAACAATTTTATTTCATTTCATTTTATGATCACTATCTCACCTGATGATGAGGTCTAAGATGTTGTTCAGGCTAACCTTGAATTACTGGCTCTCAGGACAGCTGCCGGAATACACTGTTAGGTGCATGGTGACAGATTTTATTCTTGAGGGTGGTAACTAGCCAGGCGAACATGCGCAAAATGCCCTGCCTCCATACTATAACAACTGACACCTTATGGCAATTACCGGAATCGACCGTTTATCGTGCCCTACGAAGCAAGATATAGCGCTGAGTAGTCCCACCTCACAGCAGTACCCATTCAAGTTACGGTCGCAGCGCACGTTGCGTAACTTACTTATTTGATTGAATGATACATATTTGAAGAACTACTGAGAAAATATAACTGTATTCAATTGCAGATGCAATTGAAGGAACCGAAATTTCAAGGAACCCTAGCGCCAATGTCAAGCCTGTTGCGCCTCATGCTAAAGAGATCTACCACCTAATAACTAAGTGAGTGTGTATGTTTGTTACTGATTCATGCTGAAACTGCTGAACCGATTGGGATGAAACTTGAAATATAGATAGTTATTATAGATATGTCTTAGATTAACCTATAGAAAACCTTCATCGTCATAATCATCACTAGTATATATTTTCATATATATGCCGTTAAGTGAAAATCAGCTTCATTGCCCCCAACTTAATTTAAAGCACTATGCTCCCGTTTCCCCCCTATATAAAACACACCTGTGATATTCATGTTTTTACAGATGAGCCAAAATCATTTTCATCGCCTTTAACACCTATCACCAGAAGAAAAAGTTGTCGCTGGTTGATCCTTGCCTAACTTCTTTTTTTACGAAAACGCGATTGCCACATACAACAGCTAGAACAAAACTGAACCATCGAGATTGTTCCTGGCAGACACACGATTGCATGATTCATTTTTAACTCGACCGTAAATAATCTCGTTTTTGTTGACGAGACGATAACGGCGTCATTGGTCAAACGCTCTAAGGCTAACATAGTGGTCATAGAATTACATTTCGAATATTTCCGTTAATAGATTAGTTGGTACTTTTAAATAATGTATGTGAAATTAAAAAAAAATCTAAAAATAAGTGACAGTCAGAGACAAGTGATTAAAATGCTGTAGCAAATGACCCTTAAAAAACGAAAAGCCGCAAAATATAGTCAAGAGTTAATAAAAAGTCAAAACAAGTCGCTTCCTTCCTCGAAAGCACATTGGAACAAATTCGAAGGGTCATCGTTAAGGGTCTCTCCCTCGACAAAAACAGCTTGTTATTGAATTGATTTCAATGTAAAAAATCGGACAAGTGTTCAAGTCGTTCAATCGCACCCTTGAGGGGCATTTGTGAATGGAACACCTTTATTATTTTTCAATAAAGCTATAAAGGGGCAAGGAAAAATGGCTTATATTTTGTGATCCTAGAGTTTTGAAAGTGAACATGTAGGTTACATATTTCAATACGAAGTTTCCAAGAATTTTTATCTTGATCGATGAGTCATGTTACAAAAGCTAAGTTAGATAATCAGCACATAAACTTATTTATCATGCCTCTTTCACCTGAAGAACGGGCTAGGATCATGAATTTTCTGGAACTAGGCGTCGCGTTGTACGCTTCGTACTGCAAGAATGGTAGGTGTGACGTTACGAACAGAAGGTGAAGCGAAGGTACGAAATCACCGAAAACCATTTGAGGAGACCTGGTAATGGCAGACCCAGGTGTACTAGTGCCCGAGAAGACCGTTATATTGTTTCTACTGTGTTGAGGAATCGCCACCTAAATGCAGTTGAAGTCCAGCAATAACTTCTTCAGACCCGAAGGGACTACATTAGTAACAGTACAGTGAGAAGAAGACTGGCTGACAAACTCGAATCCCCGAAGATCAGCGAGTGGCCCCAAACTAAGCATCGAGTAGCGAGACTACGATACGCCCGTGAACACATACAGTGGGATCAAGAAGAATAGTCAAGAATTTTGTTTACAGTGAGTCTTGATTCCTCACTTTATACTTCTGATAGAAGGCAAAGTGTGTAGACACTGTCGACCTGGTGAGCGACACCTTCAAGCCTGCTTCTCAGAAAAAAACCAATTCGGTGGAGGCAGTGTACATGTATGGGCTGGCAAATCTTTAGAAGGTCGCACAGAGTTAGTGGCCACAGAAACGGCTGTCTGAATGGGGAAAAATATGCCCAATAGATTCTCAATGAGTATGCAGGGCCGTATTTAGTAAATAAGGGTGATGGATCGATGCAGATGCATAATAATGCCCAACCACACACGGCTCGGTTCGTGCAAGAATATATTCAGGAGGTTGGTATCAACACGATGGCTTGGCCATCAAGAAATCCTGTTCTCAACCCGATTAAGCGCGCCTGGGATTAACCAGGGAGGCTAGTCAGAAGCCGCAGACCACCACCTATCACCCTCAGGGCACTAAAACTGACTCTGATAGAAGAATGGGAAAATATTCTCCAACATCGGCTCCAAAACCTCGTGTTCAGTATGCTAAATCGACTTGAAGCTGAAAGCAGAGACCAAGGAGGCAATACCAGTTATTAAAAAATATATAATATGTAAAACATTGTAAATGTTAATTGGGTTTTATGACACTAAGCTAAGAATGGCTATTTTTATTTTTTTATCTTTTTTAGACTTAAAATGTTACTAATGTATAATTTACTATAGTTTCAAAGAAAGCTGATAAAATATGTTACAAACGGTTTTTTATTTTAAATCTCTAATTTCATAAATTAATAAAAAAATTAAAATATGAAGTAAGTACTTATTTTTGCAGGCCAGTATATATATTTTACTGTGAAATAAAAAACAAAAATTTAAACATGAGTCATGCTAGCTGCGGAGTATTATATCCTAACTAATCTGCCAGGGCGGCTGTGTCAGGTATAAGGACCACAGAATGAGTAAGGATAAAATGTCATGCATCAACTGGTGGTACTTCTACTTATCAATCTTGTAATAACTGGTGGTAATCTTTACTTTTGACAGGAATTAAAATCACGTGATGTGTCAAGAAAAGTGCTTGTAAATGTTTCTATTAAAATTCACTTTCTACCGTGCCCGGCTTGATCCGTTTAGCAGGAGCCTCTTGATATGTTGTAGATAATTATAGCATTGAAAATCATATTAATAATAAATTAAGTAGTTTTGTAAGAGATTTGAAAATAAACTCTTAAGTTATGCATGTACGTGTATTGTAATAATGACTATAAATTACCTGCTAGTTTAGCTGGCAACACTCACGCGTGATTAAAAAATGGCGGCCACCGACGTTGCATAATAAATTCCGCGCACTCTTTTCTTTATTTCGAAAAATGGGAAAACTGTCGTATTTCCCACTGCGCTCATAAAGTATCCTGATGCGAGACCGGGATACAATATGCACACCCGATATTGTTTCTTTGAATTTTAAATATAGATACAAATGATTCTGCAGCCCAAACTTGGAACACCAATCTTAAATGTCAAAATTTAAGGTTAGTTTTGGCGCGAATCCGGGTTTTTCGACGCGTTTCTACATTTGCAATGCATGATACTGTTTGGGGGACGTATAGTATTGGGATTTTGGACCAACTTAACAACGCTTTATGTACAAAACCTTTAATGTAAAGACATAAGGATGATAATGAAGTTTAAGAAATGTAAAATTAAGTTAGCACGTTCAAGGCATTCGCGTTCAAGGAATATGTGTGTAAATATTTTAAAATATGCAAATATGTCTGTTCGTAAATGTGTCTGATGTTATTGTCGTTTGGTATATTCGTTGAATGATTGTTGGTGCGTTTGTTTATTTTGTTTTAGGGGGTGATTTCTTAGGCTAATTTTGTGTACAGGTATATTTATATTTTCTTTCCTGACGAGATAAAGGAAAAATTGACGTTGATAGGTAAGTTTGGATGAAGAGGCGAAAAGAGGTAACAGAGAGTGTCATTTGTTTAAGTTTATATTATGATTGCGTCCTTAATAAAGTCGAAATCGAATCAATTTGAACATGGCAAGTAACAATAATGATGTTTGCTATTGTTATTACGTATTATTTTATTTTATTATTATAAATAATTTTCTAAGTTTTCATTTTATTTTAAATAATATTTCCTTGTCACCGTCTTCATGCCTTGTTCTTCGTTAGTAAGTCGTTACAAATTACAATATGTTTTCTCTGAATAACAACACAATGGATAATAGAAGAAAAATACAAAAATATACTGCAAAAAGGTTTGGCTTCACTTATAAAGTCTCCTTGACGGTGGCTTCCTTAATAATCCTAGCCGTTGGGATCCTTTAACTATGCTTACAATTGCTCAGGGTTAGCAGTGATATGCTGCTCATTCTTCTTTTCCATAGTCACTGTTTTAAGCAACTTCAAAACAAAGCGTTCCGAGTTAATTTTTTTTTGGTATGTTTGCTCCACGACACCTCTATTACCTACCTGATTAGTTCATTATTCATTAGTCATTGTTACATATAAATTTAATGGACATCAGTTGAGTAGTTTATAAGTTACAGTCAATGAATTAAAAAAAGTATTTGAATGCCTGAATGTTTAAAAGATAAATGCAATTTTAGTCAATGGTGAATAGTATTTAAGGTGGTTTTAGTGACAATGCTTTTGTAAGCAGTATGATTCACTAAAATAGTAACAAATATATTTGAAAATATAAACAATTAAAAAGTATTGTTGAAGGCAGACCATGATATTGTGAGGTCAGTGTTTTGAACCGGCATGCTATCAATTTCAACAAGTTATTAAAATCTTTTTAGTGTTGGAAGGCGGTTCCGTTTTAAAAATATGTTTTACGAGATCGAGCGAGAAAATATTATCAAATAGTCCTTATATTGTTTAGCGCAGAAATCCTCTTAGTGTCAGGGATGAAAATAATCAAGTCCACCCACCAATGAACCACGTTCATCCCGCAGAGGCAAAGCAGGCTAAAAATTGCAACCAGAAAACGAAGATCTGACAGAAAGGCAAAAGAAAGGAAAACTATGTAACTTGACGCGTGAGACTTATAAAAACAAAACCATATGGGCAGTAGTCAGATGCGTAAAGTGGGGGATGCGGTACTTACTACATGAATTATTTTACAGTAAATGTTTCGAGTGCAACCCTGAATTCTGCAAAGCGAAAATATACTCACTTGTAAATCTATCTTCGAAGAGACGTTACGAATAAATTATATAGCTCACGTACTATATTAGAATGTATATGCTTTTCGCTTCGCTTTTCTCGTGCTTACTACGAATAAGTGGAACTCCTTGTCGTGGTCTGTTCTTCCAGATGGAAAGAACATGGGTGTCTTCAAATCAATAGTAAATAGGTTTATTTTACTCCGACTATATTTTCAATCACATTCGGTGGTCTTTTTCAAGGAGAGCTTAGGATTGGACGTCTTGGTTGGTTTTATTCGCAATAAAGAAATATCTATTTTGTCCCTTTCATAAATTGGTTGTATTTAAAGGGACACCACAATTCATGGAAGGATTGAAAGGGACATAACAGTTCATGTATTCAAAGACGATCTTGGTTATTTTCATTTCCTTTTTTAATCACCATCCTGTTCAACACTAGATCCGAACCGTGAACATAGCTGGATACGATGATCAGGCACTAATAACTAATATCAACAATGGTGTGGTTCGTAGCTTCATGTCATCAGCATTACAGCAGAGTGGGTAGACAAGCTCCCCCCGGAATTTCTAGATTTACCTTCTAACGTGATGCAATTAACATAAAAATAATCTCCATTGATGATTGAAATCTGAATGCAAAACTTTAGTTAATTTAGAATAATTTGGGATATTAGGTTTTTAAAACTCCGTTATGCTTATAAAACAATATTATCGTTGTTATAATCTATCAGTGTAAAAATATACCTGTATATATTAAACGTAAAAAAAGTGTTCTTATATGGAGGTCAAAAGCAGGCGGCTTTCGTACTGGTAATTGATCACCGTCACCAACGGATATTAGCAACACTAGAGGTCTGGTTGCGTTACAGGTATTTGGGGAGAAAATATGCTCTCTTCTTGAAAGCGGAGAAGAAACTCCGTACAATGAAGTAAAACTAGCAGTGAAACAGCCCCGACTCGTGAATCGATCTTCACCATTATTACTCCATGATAACGCGAGACCTCATACAGCACGAGAACCCGTTTTAACTCTACAGGAACTGCAATTAAAAACCATTCGTCACCCTCCATATTCGCCAGACCTTGCCCAAAAGTACTACCTCTATTTTCGTGATTTGGACAATTTTTTAACTTGATAAAAAGTTTTCTTCCAAGGAGGCAGTACAAAATGCTTTCACACAGTTTGTCGAATCTAGATCATCAGAGTTCTATAGCAAAGCCATAAATGACCTTTTTAGTAGTAGGCAGTAATGTAAAGTAATAAGTATAAGTAAAATAAGTAATTGTTTTGAATAAATAAATATCTAGTATGTTTATCAAAAATAGGATTCCAAGAATGATTGTCGTCAGTCAGTAAAATTTAAAGTACAATTTTTTTGTCTGCAGTATTGGATCAGCGCTATCAGCCAAGCAAATAACGACATAATATAGACATATGGAAGCAGCAATTCTCATCCATTTAATTACACCAAAAATTCGGATACACTCAAAACCGGCCCAGTGTTGCCATATTCAACATTTTTCAATACAAACCGCTACTCGAGTGGGGCTTATCACTCACATACGGTATAGAGAGTTTGACGAACAAATTAACTTTGAGTGTGATATTTTATGATAACTGGCAACGTATGCAATCGGCATCAGTTTTTATGTAAATAAATTACGGATTAACACATAACGACAAAATCTATTGAGAGCTAGAAAGTAACTAAATATTACAAAATCACAAATATACGATAGGAAAAATTTAAGTCATGTGCGGGATTCGAACCCGCGTCCATCCACCCCTTGTGCCGGGGTATGCTCTAACCAATTGAGCTAACATGACATAATCAATTGGTTAGAGCATACCCCGGCTCAAGGGGTGGACAGACGCGGGTTCGAATCCCGCACATGACTTAAATTTTTCCTATCGTATATTTGTGATTTAGTAATGAAATCCGCATAGCTGGCGTTATTGCAAACCTAACAATATTAAAATAACTAAATATGTTTGTTTTATCTATAATTTTTTATCTTACCATGAGGGGAGAAAAAAAATTGTGTATTATAAGTGAAAATGTGGGGGCGAAGATGTTGTTCAGGCTAACCTAGAGTTACTGGCTTTTAAGGACTTTCTACTTGAGTGTGGGAGCTAGACAAGCGGGCACGTGAGGTGCTGGGCTAGAATGTCACCCCCCCCCCCCCCATTTCAAACCCGTGGGTGTCATAAGAGGCGACTAAGGGTAACACCAGATGGTGGGCAGCAGCGCTTTCTGAGAAACTGATATCTGACACTGCGATCCCCAAGAAGCCTGCCAAGCGCAGAGATTATGGCAAACCCCATAATGGGGGAGGGCCTGTGTTCAGCAGTGGACAATCCAACTGATACAGTACAGAAGCTTTGACTACCACCTGATGGTAACTGATGATTTGGTCGAAGATGTTGTTCAGACAAACCTAGAATTACTAGCCCTTAAGAACAGCTGTCGAATTGACAATCAGTTCGCTTTTTTATGTCTAATAGGTTAGCCTTTAACCTCTATCTCATTTGATGGTTAGTGATGATGTAGTCGAAGATGTTGTTCACGCTAGCCTAGAGTTACTGGCTCTCAAGGACAGCTGCCGGAACACACCATTAGGTGCATGGCAACAGATTTTCTACTAGTGGTGGTACCTTGCTAAGCGGGCATTCGTAAATTGCCCTACCACCATGCAGCAGGCTCTTTTAGATTACAGAATTGGAAAGATAAAAAAAATATTCTGCAGTGTGTCCGCCGTATTATCGGCGTTATAGGGGTGGAAGTGAGGGCAATATCAAAAGATTCCTCATCAAAAATGAACGATCGTGGGCGGAACGAGTGGCTGAAGATCAGACTCTACTGTTTCACTCTACCTTGGTGCTGGATTATCTCTTGTGCAGTTTTCGGGCACTCTACAGTTATATGTTTTCTTTTACTGTTCTAAGTATACGAAAATGTTTTGGAGTCAAATGGTTGTATTGTTTTTTTTTTATAAAATATAGAAAAAAAAAATAAAACGAGAGAGACTAGAATCAATAATTAATGTGTAATCGCATTGAGAAACCGCTCAATAACATACTTCTATAAAGAGAGAATGGGTCCCGACATACAAATTTTTATTTGAAACTTTGATAAAGTTTGATTTCTGCGATAGATTTTTTTCTATTATCTGCTTGATTTTGTCTATACTCTGGTTTTTAATTCGAGATCAAAAATGTAAACAAAGGGGTTAACCGTGCAAAAAAATTACATGTACTTAGTAATTATACTTATTTTGGAAACCGATGAAGCATTTAACATAAAAAAAATATTTTAAGCAATAATTGATTACTTTAGTTTTCACTAATAAAACACTTTTTTATGCACGTATATAATTACGCATATATTCAAGCTTGAAAAAAATAGTGTAAGATTTTTTGTTTTTAATTGCCACACTGGCGGGATCGTCGACATTTTCCAGCTGATGCCATTTTTGCTTGTTCGTAAATCGTATTAAGATTCGAATGTTTTTCTCGCCGATAATTTTTCTTGTTATTTATTATTGCTTTTATTCCCTTTATATTTATTTTTAGAGAGTTGTGTTCAGTTATTGTTTATTGTTGCGAATTATTTATTTTCGTTATATGGAGGCTCCCAGCAAGAGCTCTAACCGGGCTCTTCAACAACGAAATATATTGTATCTCCTGTTAAGAAACGTGTTCGCCAAGTTTAGAGTGCTTCCGAAAAGTTGATGGTGATGAAGGCGTATAAACACACATCTATAGCGTGGCCAAAAGACAAGTATTGCTCTTTTTTTATGTTATTGTGACAGAACAAGCTCAAGGCCCACCTAATGTTAAGCGGACTAACCTCTGTTTATACAGTCTCATGTGCCTGTAATTTCACTGGCTCTCAAGGACTGCTGCCGGAACACACCGTTAGGTGCTTGGCGACAGATTTTCTACTTGAGGGTGGTAGCTAACCAGGCGGGCATTCGCAAAACGCCCTTCCACCATGCGGTGAAGCTCAAGCCTACAGCGGGATTCGAACCATGGATCTGCTGCGCGGCAGTCCATAGCCACTTAGCCATTACTGCTTCAAGTGTCCTAATAAACCGCGGACATGTTGGGAATATCGTCAGTTTCAGTCAGAAGGATAGTCCGCAAAAATAAGGGAAGCGGTGAGTTCACTTCGCCAAGATCACTTTCACGCTATAGGTACGGCATATTGTTCAACATTATTTCAAGAAAACAAAATTCATAAGTATTATTTAGTAAAGGTATACTTTTGTACTTACTCACCAAAATAAGAAAACATATACCTCCTCAAGCACAAGTCATACAATCAAATCCGAAACTTCCACCGTTGAACAAGGTTTCAAAGGGGGTATTTGCCGTAATCCCCACGCTTGGCAGGCGTCTTGAGGATCGCAGTAGAATTTTATAGTTCTCTAGAAGGTGCTGCTTCCCACCTTCCGGTATTTTGTGGCCCAACTTCCCATGGGATGCTGGATTATAATATCACCCCCGTTTCTTCCCGTGGATGTCTTAAGAGGCGACTAACGTAAATATATATATACGGTACATAGGTGTGGAATTACACTCGAGAGCAATGAATCCGGGTCACTTAAAGAATGTTAAAAATCTCGGAAACTAAAAATGATAGGTTAATGCAATAAATTGTATTTAATAGACAATGTAATACTCCTTAAATGAAAGTAAAAAAAATATGAGTCACCATACATTTTATTAACACAAAATTACATAAAGAAAAAAACTGCTGATCTCTCCTTAAAACAAAAATAGGAAACATGAAATTTTTGAACTTTATTACGATTTTCTTGAATTTTAATACTTCGTATTGCCTCCTCGTGCTTCCATTACTGCGTTTACGCGGTTTGGCATGCTGTACACCAAGTTCCTTATACGATTTTGGGGAATATTCTCCCATTCCTCTGTGAGAGCAATTTTGAGCTCACGAAGCGTGATTGGGGGAGGGTTTCGTTGTTTTACGCATCTGCCTAGCTCGTCCCAAGCATGCTCGATCGGGTTGATATCCGGGCTGCGCGCTGGCCACTCCATACGAGTAATGTTCATCTCTTGAAGGTAGTCATTCACAATACTACCTGTATGAGGTCGGGCATTGTCATGCATAAATATAGCATCCTCACCTAAATTGACCATAAATGGACCAACGTGATCATTGAGGATTTCTTCCACATATCTTACGCTAGTTAAAGAGCCGTTTTCTATGATCACCAGCTCTGTGCGACTTTCAGAAGAAATTCCGGCCCACAGAAGTACAGACCCACCACCGTAGGCTACTTTTTCTTCGATGCATGCTTGCTTGAATCTTTCCCCTGGTCTTCGATACACTCTGTGTCTTCCATCGTGCTTGTAGAGCATAAATTTTGATTCGTCGGAGAACATAACTTTTGACCAATCTTCAATACTCCAATTTACGTGGCTCTGGGCATATCTTAGTCTCGAAATACGATGCCCACGCTCCAGTTTAGGGCCGTTTGCAGGTCTAAGGGGTTTTAAGTTAGATTCACACTTGGGTTACTTCCTCCGAGGCGTCGAAACTGATTGGTGAGTTCAGTTCCTGTGAGAAAGCGATTTCGAAGCATGGTGTTCACCAAGTATCGGTCTTCTCGTGCTGTGGTACACCTGGTTCTGCCCGTTCCTGGTCTGCGTAGGTTAGAACCAGTTCCTTCGTAACGTCGGAGAACTCTTTGTACTGTTGACAGCGACACACCGACAGTCCTGGCTGTATCGCGCTGACTCCGGCCGGTTTCCAGCATTGTAAGTATTCTGGTGCATTCTTCAGGCGTAAGCGACATAATTTCAGCTTGAATAATGAATATAGAGCACTATCAACATGGTTTATGTACCCACATAAATGACAGATTACAAACAAAAGCAAAACCAAATGCTGTAATTTCGTAGTTCCATCTTCGAAAGTGGCCCTTTTTCAAATTTGATTTTTTTATGATATAACTTTACAATAACTAAGAAGTTTTAATACCTTCATTTAAGGAGTATTACATTGTCTATTAAATACAATTTATTGCATTAACCTAGCATTTTTAGTTTCCGAGATTTTTAGGATTCTTTAAGTGACCCGGATTCATTGCTCTCGAGTGTATTTCAATTTAATAAAAATTTGTGAAACTTAACGCAACAGGGAGCGCCGTTACGGATTACGTAAAAACATTTTGAAGAAAAAATATTGAATACCCCTGGCCAGTCAGTTTGACAATGACATATATTGACATTTCTTTGTTTACCTTTTTTGATCTCGAATTAAAAACCGGAGTATAGTTGACAAATAATAAATTTTTGGATTATAAAAATTAACCTGCTACTATTGTTTCATAAAATTTTGACAATATTTCATTATCAATATACCTTTTGAGACAGCTGCTGTACTGTATCAGCTGTACTCTTTCAGCTGGATCGTCCACTGCTGAACACAGCCTCCCCTATTTAGGGGGTATTTGCCATAATCCCCACGCTTGACAGGCGGCTTGTGGATTGCAGTGGAAAATAGTAGTTCTTTAGAAGGTTCTGCTGCCCACCTTCCAGTATAATTCCCTTAGTCGCCTTTCACGATACCCACGGGATGATATGGGGAGGTGCAGTTCTTACCCGGCACCCCCCGAGGAGTCTCTTTATCATTCAGATAAAAAGTACATTGTGAATTAGTTTCACGAATAAATTTAAAATCAGTTTTTAATAAAGTAAAGATACATGGAATGCTAGTTTTTAAACCGATTTCCAAAAAGAAGGAGGCTTAAAATTAGATTGTGTGTTTCGATTACTCTGCCAATTATGAACTGATTTTATATCTAATATATGTGTGGTCTCATATAAATTCCATCTTGTTGAAGTTGGCACCATTCTGATCCAAAACACTCAGATTAGCCTGGTCCGACTTCCACAAGTTATTCCATACTTTTCAGTGGTGAAAGTCGTGTCTGATTTTTTTTAAATATTTTTGTTTTATTCTTTTTAATGATACTGATTGCTTAAAAAATAAAAATAAATGTTTTCCCTTAATGTTATTTTACTAGCCAAACAACATTACATCAATATGATTCTTTCAAAATTATTGGGTTCAGGCCGATATATATAATTTCCGTATCTGATGAATTGTATTTTCAAACAATATTTTTTTATCGCTGATAAGCTGATGTGCTTTGGCCTCTATCTCACCTGGTGATAAGTGATGATATGGTGTCAGTCTCTCAAGGACAGCTGCCGAAACACACCGTTAGGTGTTCAGCAACATATTTTTCACGTGAGGGTGGTAGCGAGCTTTTGCAAAATATCCTACCCCATAATGCTATAACGACTGCCTTACCAAGACAACAACCTGGATCGAGGGCTTAACGTGCTCCTTAAGGTGAAGTTCACCTAAGGTTTTTTAGGAAGACTGTACTGCCTTACTATCTGAATAAAAATTTAAAAAATATTTGCTAGACGATACTATGCCTGATCCTAAAACAATATTCCGTATATTTCAATTGATAGGAAAAAATCCTAAATACAGGTTTGGTTTAGTCAAATATTTTTTTAAAGTTATAATATATCGTATCAATACAAATTATATTTCTAATTATTATGTAGTAACCATCTAATAGAATATATGATTTTTTTTCCTTTTTAAACCCTCACTTTGTTTTTCAGTCACTCGCATGCAAAAGAGGTATCTCTGTCCTACGGCCTCAGTCTGATATCTTTCAGAGACCACTATATCTTAAAGCTGTAGTAATGGCACAAGAGGTCACCCATTCATACTGCAGTGGATGTTCATCTGTAAAGAATGACCAAGCAAGCGACGTTATTAGTGCTTCAGGTTTCAATTGGACAGTTATATGTGCATTTTAATTGGATTTTAACTGAATATACCGCCATGTATCAGAAATCCGATGATTAAGTTTGGTACACGGACCAGTGCGACATCTTCGGAAAGATAAAATAGCCGTGCCAGGTTTTAGATTGTCAAAGACAAATAAATGTTCCTTCTTAGTTAATTGTGTGTGATTTTATAATAAAGTTCCCAAGATTATTACAACGCTCACAGAATGAAAATTAAATTAAACAACTTGAAATGGTTTAAATCGCGTATATTTAATATTATTTTTGTCCCGACGCGCGACGTTTCATACACTTTACAGTGATCGTGGTCACGGGGTGACTTCAACGGGTGACGATCACTGCAAAGTGTTTGAAACGTCGCGCGTCGGGACAAAAATAATATTAAATATACGCGATTTAAACCTTTTCAAGTTGTTTTATTACTATGTGTAATAATCGCGAAAACCTAAACATACCTAAACCTAGACATCACTACGAAAATTCAAGTTCACGTGAAAAAAAAATTCATTAAAAAACCCTACTACAAAGTTTGTGATTTCTTATATAACAAAAATGCTCGGACATTTCCGCCTCTGCTAAGCTATCGTCAGTCACCTAGGGTAAACAGTAAGCATGGGGTATTACAAAATTTTAATAAATATTGTTATTACAATTACAATTTATTTATTTCAAACAATACAATACAGTTACAAGTTGTCACTCTTAACTTTATTACAATTGTAACACTAAATTGTAGTGATTTTTCTGACAGTTAAATGACATGCAGAGCCCACACTAAGAAAATAATCTTGTGTCGTGGGTTTTAATTGTATTATAATATTTATTTAAATACATGTATATGTATTAATTATAATATTTATTAAAATACTTACATAACTACAATTATTACAAAAAAAATTGCTGCACGGGCAGTGCAAGGAATAGTATTATTAATATTAAAATTTGTAGTTGATCTTCATTAAAGCGTCGTATTGAATAAATTATTTAATTATATTTTTTACTCTCTTTATCTCATTTCGGCAATTAACTTAAACTGGAGTAAGTTACGGAAAAAGCTTTAGTATTTTATTCATATATCGATATCAAACAGGAAAATAATCATCCCCATATTACATATTAAATTTTAAAGGCTCATGTGAATACTCCAGTCCATAATTCTTTATTCGATACGTCAAACGGCGCTCGAAACAGGAGAATTTGGCAAACCTTATCTGTCAGTTGTTCAGCTTTATCTCCTCGTAATAAAGATTGAATTACTCAAAATTTTCCACTTGAAAAGTTTGCGAAGTTCTGATGAAACATAAAATATTCACTTACTTGATGTCAAGTGATTTTTTCAGTCGTGTCATTTGAGTTTCTTCGGTAATAAGGTTTAGAATTTTAAAATGGACGAGTTTAAGGATTGTTTATATCTATAAGCTTCTAAAATAATCTTCTTCTATTTATTTACCATTTGGTGTTTGTGTTGTTAAAATGTAGTTCCTACGCGTAGATAAGTTACTGCTCTTATATGTGGAAAAAACCTTGCGAGAAACACAGCCACTCATCTATACTCTGGTTTTTAATTTGAGATCAAAAATGTAAACAAATGGGTTAACCGTGCAAAAAAAATGTACTTTTTACGGATATATATAAGTGAGAACACAAGTAATTTCGTAGAACGCACTTGTTTACTGTTATAAAAAGTTAACATAGAAAAGAATTTAAGGCGTTTACAATAATAATAACAATAACAATCGATTATGGTTAATGGCGGTAGCGCGCCGGAATAGTTACTGCGCGACCCGAGCGGCAACGCTGTGTATTGTCCTGCGAGAGGGCGCTGCTTGTGTTGGAATTAGCGCGGGAACGAACGGCATTGTTGGCGGTCGTGTCCCATTGGTTGGAATGGCCGCGGGAAATATTATTGTGAGATATGATAGGCCGGTTTAAATAAGCTGGCGCTACAGACTCCCCCTCCAGGTCGGAAAAACGTCCCGTTTCGGACCTGGAATTCAAATTACCTGTGGAAGGACCTGGTTGACGCGGCCTACCACGAACTCTTTTGGGCATGACAGGTATAATATCGTGATGAGATGGTGCAATTGTTAAAGGCGTTAAGTCTGTCGAGTGATATTTCCCTATGATTGTATTCGCGGAATCTACCAGAATGAATGTTGTTGGGCTAACAATTCGCTTGATACTATAGGGTCCGTCACGTTTAGGCATAAACTTTCGAGTAACACCTTTAGAAGCGTTGCTTAAATCGTGTGTTTTGACCAAGACCAAATCACCTACCTTATAAGTCGGAGCGGGGCGACGTGCAGCATCAGCAGTCTCCTTTCGTTGGTCTTGACACTTTTCAACGCGTTCACGAATGTCATGCATACTATTAACAAACGACCGCAAGTAAGGTGTCGCTTGCGGCACAAAATTTTCCTTCTCCATAATGCCACGAATATCATGGCGAACGTCAAAGGGTGTACGCATTTCCCTAGCGAAGGTCAGGTAAGCAGGAGTTTTACCAGTTGTGCTACAAACAGCGCTATTCATGGAAAAACGGACATGAGCCAAATATTTGGGCCAATTATTATGCTCTGTTTTGACTAACATGGACAGCTGAACCTTTAAATCCCTGTTTTTGCGCTCAGCAGGATTTGCTTCAGGGTGGTACACAGGAATGAGTTCCTGTTTGACATCAAGAACAAACATGCATTGCTGCATTACAGCCGAGATGAACTGAGATCCATTGTCTGAGATCACGCGTCGCGGTAGGTCATATCGAAGGAAATATTCCTCGATGAGGACACGGGAGCAGTTCTCAGCGGTGGCGTCCTTTAAAGCGAATAATTCGACCCACCTAGTAGCTACGTCTTCCACTAAAAGGACCCAGCGCTCCCCCAAGTCTCCTTCAGGTAATGGACCAAAAAAATCTACAGCAAGGACCTCAGATCTTTGTTGTAAAACCGGAGTTTGCAATAGCCCAGCGGGCTTCTGATTGGAAGCCTTATAACGTTGACAATCAATACAATTCTTCAAGTACTCTGTAACGTACCGACGCATACCTGGAAAGAAATATCTTTCACGAAGTCGGTGTAAAGTCCTCTCTATTCCTTGATGACCAGCTGTAGGCGAATCGTGCAGTTCCTTGAGAATTTCTTCTCTTTTAGAGTTTGGAACGACTAGTTTAGCTTCATCACAGTCAGCATCAGGGTCGTACCGGTATAAAACACCCTGTGACATGACATACCCACGTTCCAGCCATCGAGTAGAGGTAAGTTCGTCCACATCTTCCAGGTCCTGTATGATTTTCAGCACTTCCGGATCTTCTAACTGTGCAGCTCGTAGATCCGTTGCAGAGACCTGAGGAAGACCAAGTGAGACGGAACAGAGATTGCAAGCAGCAACATCATCACAATCAGGTCTGCTCAGTGTGCCGCCAATACGATGTTCTGCGAAAGGTGTCGGGGCTCCCCCTGCTTGGAAAATATCCTCATTTTCCTGAAGAAGGTCAGATAGTTGCAGTCGTTGTTCTGGACTAAGCATTAAACCTTCATCTTCACGCAAGAAATCAGCGGTGGAGACCGACGTGCATGACCTTTGAGCTTCATATTCTAATGGATAAAGTTGCTTACTACCTGAAAAGCTCCATTTGGAAGCAGCAAAGTCTATCACGAGACCCGCAGCGTTAATAAAATCGACGCCAAGAAGTGTCTCATTTGCTGTGGCGTCAGGGAATATAATAAATTCGGCCATAATGGATTTATTTTCCTTTATTCGGACTGGAAGGTTAGCAACAAGAACCTGGCGACTTTGCGCTGAACCATCAGCTAATCTTATTCTTTTAGTCACCTCATGGCAAGGATGGTTTTTCTCAATAAGAAGGTTGTGAAGTGATGAACCAGCCACACAGCCTCGCGCACCAGTATCTAATAAAGCTATACCTCTGGTTCCTAAAATTTCTATACCTAGTATAGGCCTTCGATTTTCATAATTTTTACAATCTTGAAGACAAATATCGTTTGATGTCCCTAACGCAGATAAAGAGACAGTCGGTGACATCGTCACCCTACTCATACTAGTAGGCGACGAAGGTAGATGGTTACCAATATTTATTTCATAAAAATCATCAACTTCATGATTCATGGTCACCCCAGTGTTGTTGACAAAAGGTGTGTACATAGCTGGATCACCGACAGGAAACTCACAGAGTGGAGATGAAGAAGAGTTAAGGATGCCTTCCACTGAAGTCATGGACACCTTACTCATCCCGGCGGCATCAAAGGCTGGTGCAACTGACTCAGACCTAGAAAAAGAAGAGTCACAAAATCTGTCCTCAAAAGTGGTCATGGTCACCCTAATATCAAGTAGGTCTTCGGTACGATCACCTGTAAATGCAACGTGGCGGTTGAAACATCTTTCCGCAACAACAGGTGCATGTCCGTCCAACATCATGGTTACCCTACTATCAAGTATGCCTTCGGAACGATCACCTATGGCGGCCTTATTACAATATAAACAGTTGTCCGCAATAAGAGGTGCATGTCCGTTCGACATAATGGTCACCCTACTATCAAGTATGCCTTCGGAACGATCACCTATGGCGGCCTTATTACAATATAAACAGTTATCCGCAATAAAAGGTGCATGTCCATTCGACATCATGGTCACCCTACTATTCTTATCAATACCACAACAATTAGATGATTTGTCCTTGGTCAAAACACACAGATCTGACATAAAATCTTTTGGTAAAACATTGATAAAATCACACACATAAAATAAGAAACATTTTTATCTAAATTGCATGAGTTAGGTAATTCAGGTAACCTACAAGACACAGGCACACGTTTACAAAAACCAAAATAAGATTTAGGTATAACAGCTTTAAAATCAGTAGGATGATACATACGTATATCTCTATTATACTGCCATGCACAAAACAGCTGTGGAATCGCGGCCTTAAAGTCGGTAGGTAGGTAAGTAATATTTTTAGATTCTCGCAACGGGTTTATGGTTAATATTTGTTTACATTTTTGATAATGGGCTTTTATAGGTGAAGAAGGCCCTCCGATGGAAAGAGAATCTGTAGGCCCGCTAGTAACGACAGAATGAAAGTTATTTATGTTGAAAGGACTCACCTGAGTTTCTGTCTTACTGGGATATGATATTGCGGTGTAAGTAAGGGGTCATTGAACTCGATCCAACCAATGGAACTTCGTGGCCGTCAACGTAATCTATGGCGTAATATCGCGAATTACACTTAGAACATTGAGATCTAGTAACTCCTATTTCACCACATTCATAGCAACTAGGCACTACACTTGCATTGAGATTGTTATTGTTTGTTTTTGCGGCTAGCTTTTGACATTGTTCTCGCTTATGGCCTCTGCTTTTGCAGTAGACGCAGAACGATGATGAACTCGAGGGTTGTGGCGTAGGCTCCGAGTACATTCGCGTAGATCGACTAGCAGCTGGGTACCCGGCGACAGATGTCGGTAGCGCAGAAGTCGTCGGCGCAGCCGGGCGAGGCGCGGCCGTCAAGCGCGGCCCAGAAGGGCGCGGCGCGGGTGGGCGCGGCACCGGAGGCGAACGCGGGGGCGACGCTAGCGCGGGTACTGCAGCTCCGTGTGGGGGCACTGCGTCTGCATGTCGAAAGCGTGAAGTAGGGCGCTCATCATGAAAATCTTCGGCGGCGGCGTCCTCGATTTCTCGCACTTTACGTTGAAGGACGTTAAATGTATGAAATTCATCTCGCCTTAGACGTTTTCGGATTCTTTGATGGAGCAAGCCGTAAATCATATCTAATTCCACTTTTTCTGATATACCTATCTCCACTAGGTAACCTTGATAGTAACGATCGTGCTTTTGCTATAAACAATTCAGTTTTTTCATTTTCCTGTGCTCGACTGAATAACTCCCTGTATATGCGATGCGGCGGGCGAGTGTCACCGAAGGCGCTGCGTAAGCCTTGAACGGCCGCGGTCCACGTCGTTGTTGTTGCCTTCACCCCCTGCCACCAAGTCGCGGCATCACTTACGAGCAACATAGAAAGGCCGCGAAGGGCGTTTGCTTCGTTAACGTCGGCACACTATTTGTAGGCTTCAACGGCATCAAGGAATGAGTCGAGCGAGTCACCAGGAGTTCCGCTGAACCGTGCCGTGCACGCTGTAAAGTTGCCAGACGCTGGTTGCACGGGTGCTGACAGCGATGGTGATGGAGAGTTTGAAGACGATTGGCGCTGCATAACGTGATCGAACAGTTGCTGTAAAGTCTCCGTTTGCGAGCGCTGGAGTGTCGCCATTATGGCGGCAAAATCGTCACGGGAGAAGTTGTTTGCTTCGGCTTGAGATTCCGGCTGATCGATGGCATCATCGAGGTCGGATTGGCGACGCGATTATCTCCGCGTACGCGTCATTTTGCGAATAAACTTTTGTTCACTTAGCACTGTGGAGTTGCGAATGTTCCCGGCCCCACACTTGGGCAGCCACTTTTACGGATATATATAAGTGAGAACACAAGTAATTTCGTAGAACGCACTTGTTTACTGTTATAAAAAGTTAACATGGAAAAGAATTTAAGGCGTTTACAATAATAATAACAATAACAATCGATTATGGTTAATGGCGGTAGCGCGCCGGGATAGTTACTGCGCGACCCGAGCGGCAACGCTGTGTATTGTCCTGCGAGAGGGCGCTGCTTGTGTTGGAATTAGCGCGGGAACGAACGGCATTGTTGGCGGTCGTGTCCCATTGGTTGGAATGGCCGCGGGAAATATTATTGTGAGATATGATAGGCCGGTTTAAATAAGCTGGCGCTACATACTTAGTAATTGTGCTAATTTTGGAAACCGATGAAGCATTTAACATTAAAAAAAAATGTTAAACTATAATCGATTACTACACACTTTAGTATTAACTAATAAAACACTTTTTTGTGCGCGTACATATTTACGCATTAATTCAAGCCTGAAAAAATAGTGTAATATTTTTTTGTTTTTAATTGCCACACTGGCGAGATCGTCACCATTTTCCAGCTGACGACATTTTTCCTTAATCGAGCTTAATCGTAATTCGTATTTAAATTTTTAGATTCGAATATGTTTCTCGCCGATTTTTTTCTTGTTATTGTTGAATTTCATTCTTATCTGTTATTGTTTTAATCGTTTATAGTTATTGTTAGAGACTTGTGTTCAGTTTTTGTTTATTGTTACGAACTGATAATTTTCGTAATAAAACCTTGCGAGAAACACAGCCACACATCTATACTCTGGTTTTAAATTTGAGATCAAAAATGTAAACAAATAGGTTAACCGTGCAAAAAAAATGTACTTAGTAATTGTGCTAATTTTGGAAACCGATGAAGCATTTAACATAAAAAAAAATGTTAAACAATAATCGATTACTACACACTTTATTATTAACTAATAAAACACTTTTTTGTGCGCGTACATATTTACGCATTAATTCAAGCCTGAAAAAATAGTGTAATATTTTTTTGTTTTTAATTGCCACACTGGCGAGATCGTCACCATTTTCCAGCTGACGACATTTTTCCTTAATCGAGCTTAATCGTAATTCGTATTAAAATTGTTAGATTCGAATATGTTACTCGCCGATTTTTTTCTTGTTATTGTTGAATTTCATTCTTATCTGTTATTGTTTTTATCGTTTATAGTTATTGTTAGAGACTTGTTGACTTATTGTTGTTTTTGTTTATTGTTACGAACTGATAATTTTCGTAATATGGAGGTTCCCAACCAGAACTCTAACCAAGCTCTTCAACAACGAAAGACATTGTATCTCCTGTTAAGAAACGTCTTTGCAAATTTTAGAGTGCTTTGACAATTGATCTGTCAGTTTGACAATGACATATTGACTATTGTATTGAATGACATATTGTATTGACATTTCTTTGTTTACATTTTTGATCACGAATTATAAACCAGAGTATATATAGACGGTAAGTGATGATGTAGTCAAAGAATGTTGTTCAGGCTATCCTAGAATTACTGGCTCTCGAGGACAGCTGCCGAGAAACACCGTTAAGTGCTTGGCAACAGATTTTCTAATCAAAGGTGGTGGCTAGCCAGGCGGGCATTCTCAAAATGCCCTCCCAGCATGCTATAATGACTGCAAACCTAAGACAACAACTAGGACCGACGGCTTAACATGTTTTCCGAAGCACGGAAACGCTCAGTAGTAATGTCACTGGCGGTCACCTATCCAGCTCATGACTGCAGCAGACGTTGCTTAACTTAGCTGATAGGTAAAGAACGGCTAAGCAAATTACGCTACGAGCGCTTCACTACGCTACGTATACTGGTGTTAAATGGTAGTTGGCAGTAACTTGTAAAAACCGAAGATGGTGCGCAGTGACATTAATTTGACATTGCGAGAGTCATATGACTGATATTAGCCAATAGTGATGTTTTTACGAAATAGTTATTAGGAGCCTAAAGGGGTCTTCATTATTTTTGAATTGAAATTCTCGTGAGTTGCTCACATATTTAAATATTATAAATTAAACCGGCAAAAAAAAGAGAAAGAGATTATGGCCATAAATATGGCCCTGATGATGAGCATCTGATATGCTCGAAACTCGTGTTGACGTATTCGATCCTCAACGTGAGTGTTTTTTGCCCGTTTAATTTATAATATTTAAATATGGGTCTTCATTAGATATATACCTACACTATAAATAAATATCAGTAATAAACTTGATATTAGCGCGAATTTCCATACATTTCTTGCTTAAGTAGGAATGAAGCAATGATATCCGAGCGGTTATAGCTATAGACCGCCGTGCCGCAAGTTCATGGTTCCGATACCCACCGCCGCCTTGATCTTCACCGCATAGTCAAAGGGATTTTGCGAATGCCCGCCTGGCTAACTATCTCCCTCAAGTTCCTAGCAAATTTGTCGCCAAGCACCTAACAGTGACTTGTGGTATACTCGGTGTCAAAAAGCATGGCAATAAATTTAGTATATTTTAGAGTTGTTTATTTGTACCGCTGCGTCCTTATTACGTACGGCCCCGTACCACGAAACTCTAGCGATACGAGTTTTATAAACTCGTATTTTATACGAGTTTTATAAAACCGACTTTTGAAGTCTTTGGGGGGCAGTACCAAATTACAGGCATGTGAGACTTAACAACTACTCGTATGTCTGAGGGTGATGGGCGCCGAGCAGTTCATGTGACAAAATGCATGGGAAGAGGTAACCGCTTACCATTAGATGAGCCTCGTATGTATTCTATAACAATTATAGATTATAAAATAGTAAAAACATCATCGTGACGTCATATGTTTCATGTGCTCCAGCCTCAAAGACTTTCGACGTGTGTCGTTAACTAACCATCATCATTGAAAAATGGACTCACCGAGCACATTGAGAAAAAAATATCGGTCTTGATTCTCAATATGATATAAAAATATGTATATATAATATTATATTTTCCTAGCTACAGCAATCTGTCATAACATTTAATTACAAGAACGATAAGCCATATGTAGTCACGCTACCCGCCCAAAGCAAACCCAATGATACATGATAATATGACGCTCGCCTTTAAATCTATTAGTAAATTAAAAATACCCCATGACGTGTGATAGTCATCGGGCTTTATGATTACTATGAATTTTGGTTTGGCACACACCTTAAATGAAAGTTTGTACGCACTCGTTTCGAAGTGCTCGTAGCGAAGTTTGCTAGTTAAGGTTGAACTGGCCGGTCACTTCTCCATACAAACGCCGTAGTGTGATCACTCCCTTATTTGAGATTTTAGGTCCAGACTTAAGCATAATACCGATTGATATCGTCATTATCTAGGCTTGTATGATCCCAAAATTTTAAAAAGATATTTAAGTTGTAAGTTATGAGTCTCGATAACTTTATATGAACATTTTTCGAGGCTCATAATTTTCAAGTAAATTATTTTATTAAAATTTCGGCATCATACAAGCCTAGATAATGACGAGATCAATCGGTATTATGCTTTATTTTGGACCTAAATCCTCAAATAAGAGAGTGATCACCCTACGACGTTTGTATGGACAACGGGCCGGCCAGTTCACCCTTAAGCAACGTCTGCCGCGGTCATGACTTGGATGGGTGAACGCTATTGATATTACCTACTACTGACGCTTCCGTGCTTTGGAGGGCGCGTTAAGCTGGCGGTCCCGGTTGTTGTATAAGGATGGCAGTCGTTACAGAATGGTGGTAGGTAAACTTTTTTTTTTTTGCTGAATTGCTGCCTTTGGCCACAATCTCACCTGATGGTAAGTGACGATGTGGTCGAAGGCGTTAACAGGCTTAACCTAGACTTACTGGCACTCAAGGACAGCTGTCGGAATACACCCTTACGTGTTTGGCGACAGATTTTCTACTTGAGGGTGGTCGCTAGCCAGGCGGGCATTCGCAAAATGCCCTTCCACCATGCGGTGAAGCTCAAACTCTCGGCGGAATTCGAACCATGGACCTGCTGCGTCGCAGTCCATAGCCATCACTGCTCGCAAGCATAAAATCAAGTAGCCATACATACAAAATCGAAAGATTTCCTTATTATTTTATGTTACGATTTAATACATTTCAAACGATCTGATAGGACGCAGTGAGTACAATAGAAGGAGACCAAAGTTAGTGATTTTTTGGTCGAATGAGTAAGAATATTTACATCGTTAGTTTTCATTGTTTTTGCGTATGTGTGATTGTAAGCAAAGGATTAAAGTTAGAGTCATTGCTGGCAATTTTCATAATGCTGTAGGAATGACTTAGTGAAATATTTTTGATAATTAATATACTCAGGCGTTACTTTGTGGAACTCCATAATTAATAATAACATAACATCTACAACTACAATATCTACAACTACAATATCTACATCTACATAATCTACGTCTACACTAATATTATTAAACGCTCGTAGCGAAGTTTACTTAGCTGTTCTCAACCGATCAGCAAAGTTAAGCAACGTCGCGCGCGGTCATGAGTTGGATGGGTGACTGCTAGTGACAGTTTCCGTGCTTCGGAGGGCACGTTAAGCCGTCGGTCCCGGTTGTTGTCTTAGGATGGCAGTCGTTATAGCTTGGTGGTAGGGCATTTTGCGAATGCCCGCCTGGCTAGCTACCACCCTCAAGTAGAAAATCTATCGCCAAGCACCTAACTGTGTGTTCCGGCAGGTGTCCTTGAGAGTCAGTACTTCTAGGTTAGCCTGAACAACATCTTCTACCACATCATCACATACCATGAGGTGAGATAGTGGTCAAAGGCCAACCTATCAGGCATAAAAAAATAATAATAATATTAATAAATATAAAGAGGAAAGATTTGTATCTGGATTTTTCTATTTTTGTATGCAAAGAATAAACTTAAGAACTAGGAGTGATTTGGATGAATTTTGGTATAGAAATAGTTTGAGACCTGGGAAAGATAGATAGATAACACTTTATTGCACTTTTAAAACTAATAATACTAGTTACAAGAAAGACAAAAATATCTTAAAAATAGTACCTACAATCGGCGGCCTTATTGATAGGCAGCAATCTCTTCCAGGCAACCATATAATAGGTTACAGGGTAATTATTATCCTACTGCGCAAAAAGTGGTTAGTGATTTTGCGCGATGGTCGACATACACGCGTGTGGAACCGCGGCCGGAAAGCTAGTTGTAAAATATTGTAAGTAATAATTTAACTTATATTTAAAAATAATATCTAAAAATATAAAAAACTAGCTGACCCGGCAAACGTTGTTTTGCCATATAAATAATTTAAAAAATAAGGGTTGATCGTAGAAGGGTGAAAATTGAGGATTGTATGTATTTTTGTATGTTGTATCATAAAAAAATAGAAATTAAAAATTTTGTCTAAAAAATTAAAAAATAAATTTAGGGGTGACTACCCCTAACATTTAGGGGGATGAAAAATAGATGTTGGCCGATTCTCATAGATACCGGATAAGCACAAAAAATTTCATCAAAATCGGTCAAGCCGTTTCGGAGGAGTATGGCAACGAAAACTGTGACACGAGAATTTTATATATAAGATATATCTTGTGAAAATTCCGCCTACTTTTCCTGCTAAGCCTAACCGGTAAAATATTTGATGCCTTTTGGTTCTACACGAAAAATCATTAGGGTCTCGATTCGAGCGCATGATCGAGTATTTTGAATTATCGATTTTGCATTTTTGATCGATCGATTAATTTAATATTGACTAAATGACAAAATTCCGACAGAAAAAATTAAGTTGTGATTCAAAATTGTCTTAGGTCAGACAATTTTGAATCGGTCAGAGCTTAACGAGAGGGTTAATCCCGGCCATAGGGGTTCGAACCCCGAACATGTATACAATTATCCTCTCGTAATTATGTAGTTTTTTTGTGTAATCCGCGGATCATGCGTTATGGTCGCGTTATGGCCCGCCTGATGGTAACCGCCGCCTATGGAAATCTGCAACACTAGCTGAGCTGCCGATGCGTTGCCTGACCAGAGAGGAATTTGTATATGCCACTTTTCAAAAGGTCTATGTCGTAGCTTCGCGGAAAAACCTCCGGGGGAAGGTCGTTCCACATCCCACAAATACGAGGAAGTATAACAAGTCCATCTGAATAGCATTTAGTGTTTTCTTCATAACCTTTGCAACCACCGACTCTCGACCGCCAAACATTTAGGCACCCCTACGCTTCATACCAAAAAACAATAATGTAAACATTACTGGTTGGCAGTAGAAATAGGTACGGTGGCAGTACTTCTCCAGACGGAATCCCACAAGGAGGTCCCTAATAACTCCTGCTAAGAGTTTTAATGCTTACTACGGAACGCGTAAGCTTAGTAATAGAGTCCCGTTTGACCGACTTCACAAATAGAAGGAGGTATTCGACTGTATTATTATTATTATTTTATGTTTGTTACCTCGAACTTTTGACTGGTTGAAGCTGAGTTTTCTTATTTGAAAGCTGATGCTTCCCGTGTGGTCCCATATGAATGTCATCAAAATCGGTCCAGGCGTGTTTTAGTTACACTCCAATAACTGAAAAGTGTTTTCCTATCTTGATGTTATAGTCTTTGACAGTGAGTGACAATCAGTCTCGTAAGTAGCAAGAAGTAAGTAGAAAATACTATTTTAAAGTAAAATTGGAGTTGAAGTTTGTAACATTATAGTTCAAAAGTACCTATTATCACAATATTGTGCACATGGTACCGACTTCGACAAGTTATTTCACACTTTTGAGTGTTGAAGTTGGTTCCATTTTTAGGTAAAATAAAATGTTTGTACGGATCTCCAAGCAAGTTTTTGCTAATGTGACAGATAGCTAATATGTCGAAGTCACCACAATTTAACGACATATCGAGGTCGAGTCGAAATGTTACCACAAAACCAACCCAAAATTCTAACAGCGTCGACATGTATCGCGACACACGGCTTGAAATCAACAATACTAATTATACCATAACACGCAAACTATAAGTTTATAATAACCATTCACCTCTATACATTTGTCGTTAATATTACGTTAATATGGAATTTAACGATGTAATTAAGCGGATAACGTTATTTATTTTGGTAGATAACGAATTTTAAGTATTATAATGCTTTACCTTCATTATTTACGAAGAACTGACCAAGTGCAAACCAGATAGACCAGGGTTCCGTCATCCACCACAAAATATTAAAATACCGTGTATTCATTTATCTTTTATAGCTGATTTGAAGACTTATCCCCTATTATTGTATCAGCCGGATTGTCCACTGCTGAACACAGCCTAAGGGGAGATAATCTTAATGGGGGAGGCTGTGTATTGCAATAATCCCTACGCTTGGTAGGCGTCTTGGGGATCGCAGTTTCAGATATTAGTTCCTCAGAAGGCGCTGCTGCCCACCTTCTGGTACTTTACCTTTAGTCGCTTCTTATGACATCCACAGGTAGCAATGGGGGGATAAAATCTAGCCCGGCACCCCATGGGCATATAAAATACATTATTTCATACTTTAAAAACATGTATGGTGGAACGTCAGTGTACACAAATGGATCGTGTACTTTTAACGTACTTATGTGACACACACATAGGTAAAAAAAAACAAAATCATTTGTTCTTGTGTTTGAGGTGAAATACAAAAAAAAAATTACTCGCATTGTACCTAAGTATAATTATATGATCTTTTATTTATAGCTAGTCTTTGACCATGATCTTACTTGATGATAAGTGATAATGCTTTTTAGGCTAACCTAGAGAATTATTGGCTCTCAAGGACAGCTGCCGGAACACACCGTTTGGTTTTGGCTGACAGATTTTCTACAAAAGGGTGGTAGATTCTAGGTTTCCAGGCAGCGCAGCATGCCCTACCACCAGGCTTGTATATTCAAAGTTTTATGGTGGGCATGGTACAAAGGTTTTGCCAATGCTTGCTTGGCTACCATTCTCAAGTGGAATATGTGTCACCAAGCACCTTGCAGTGCAAAGAGACGTGAAACAACTAAAACATGACGTAATGTAGAAAAAAGTAAGAAAAAGGTACATATTGCTGCTTCAAGTTTCAGGGGCCTTATTAATAGAGAACATGGTAATGAAAATGAACCTCATTTTGAAATTGGGCTCCTTAAAGCTCCATAATGGACTTCGTTTTCAAAAAGAACTTTTTTTTAATGTGGATTTCCGCTAAGTATCGCCTGAATCTATTCGTTATAATATGCATTCTGAATCTATTCATTATATTATACCTTAAAATCACTACCTTGTTATGGTAAATTAGGAGCCATTCAGAATCTGCGCTACACGACTACGGCTTTTTACGTTACAAAAAAAATGGAACCGACTTTAACACTCAAATGTGTGAAATAACTTGTTGAAGTCGGTACCATAATGGTTCAAAAGTACCTATTATATACACACTCACAATATTGTGCGCATGGTACCGATTTTATAAATTATTTCACACATTTGAGTGTTGAAGTCGGTTCCATATTTGGTATAAAAAAAAACTTAGTTTTACTTTAATTCATTTTAGTGGCCTATATTATAGGAAAATACTTTTCAGTTATTGGTGTGTATCTCAAAAAGACCGATCAAATAAAAAAAGAATTATCTAAATCGGTTCACCCAGTCAAAAGTTCTGAGGTAACAAACATTAGATTGAAGAAATTTGAAGTCGCTAAAAATGAAGTTCAGCTCTATTAAGTGCCTACCATTCTGGTTACACTATAAGGTCCCAGGTTATTTTAATATATGACGTCATAACATTACACGGGGCGGTGGTTGTCTATCAAAATCATTAAAATTAACTTTTGCGAGGACAGTCCCAGTCATAATTCGATGGATACGCCAGAATTCTCATCAAATAATATGCTGTGGTTTAAGGCATGAGCGAAATTGCTTTATATTTGGGTGTTTTGGTTCGAAGAAATGAAAAATTAAGGAAAAAAGTATGGGGAGTGGGGAATGGGCCAATTTTGCCAGCTTTTTGGGTACCCTAGGCAGGTATGCCTATCTCGTCGAGTAAACCTATTTAAAATTACATAATATTATCACAGTTATTATATTGCCGTGATAGTATACTCAGGAGAGGTATGTAATTATCCATATAACAGGTGACAGATCCAGACTCCGGACTATTACCGAGACTGTTTATGGACCTTGACCTTCAGATTCCAAAGCATAGCTTTCGCCACTGACCCGTATAGCGTGTTAAAAACCTATTCTTATTTAATCCTATCTCAACAAATCGTAAACTCGGCAAATCTGCTCAAGTCCATAATTCATTAACATACAGTAATTATTTTAACTGCCCCGAAAACAGGTAAGATGTTTTTTTGTTAAACTAACCGTTATGTCATTTTTAGTTTCCATAATAAGCTGTTCAAGGAAGCTCATTTAAATAATGAACGTCTTTGATGGCTTATGATACGACTATCTCTCTTCTGTGACTTGGACCACTGCCCTCGCATGCGGCCGCGCCCGTTTCGTATAGACTCACGATATGCAAATACAGCACATAAAGGTAATATTTCGTGATAGCAGTTCGTATGTAATTAATAAAATATGTCCTCGGTTTGGGTGCGGATTAGTTATTAGATGTGATTGCTTCACTTGCTTGATTTATTAAATCTAGGAATTAGGTTAACGATGGGCCAGAGTATATTAATGGTATGCGTCATGTGGTGTGTGTGTATAGCTTCGAATGTGTTTTGTTTTTAGGTTTTTGAAGATAGTAGCGAAATTGCGCCTTGTTTGCATAACCTGGATTTAAGTTGCGCGCGCCGAATCTGTCTAAAATCTTCAGAACTCCTGCGCAACTTACAATTCTAAAACGACTTAAATTCACGTCGCTGTGACGGTCACCATTATTGATATTTAAAGAATTATTAGATTGATATTTTTGCTTCCAGTGGTATCAATATAATTGTATATTTTTAACCGAGTTCAAAAAAGGAGGAGATACTCAATTAGATTGTATTTTTTATGTTTGTTACCTCGGAACTTTTGACTGGGTTAACCGATTTTGATGATTATTTTTTTATTTAAGAGCTAATGCTTGCTGTGTGGTTCCATTTAAATTTCATTGCAATCAGTCCAGCCGTATTGATGATATAGTCATTGACAGTGAATGACAATCAATCGCGTAAGTAGCAATGGTCACTAAAAAGGCTGAATATTTTTTTTTATTTCAAAATGGAACTGACTTCAACACTCAAAAGTGTGAAATAACTTGTCGAAGCCGGTACCATGCGCACAATATTGTGATAATATGTACTTTTGAACTATCATGGTACCGATTTCATCAAGTAATTTTACACTTTTGAGTGTTCCAGTCGGTTCCATTTTTAGGTATTTTTTTGTTTCTTTTACTGCCAAATCTATTCTACTAAACTCGTATAGAACGGTGCTAAAAAATAGCATAAAATAAAAGATAAAAAAAAAAATTTTTTACGGTAATTACTTAACAATATTTATTTTCAAAATTTTTACTTGGTTTCTTTCATATTTTGATTTAATTTGTTATGTTACGATTTATATAATAGTTTGTATAACAACTTTTTGCATTACCAATCAGTTATACCTATGTATAATTCTGTTAATTAAATTCTATGAGTGATGGTCACTTAATTTTGTAAACTGAAAAATTTAATTTAATTATCTTCCATGAACAGACTGTATCTTGACTTATTTCTTAAAATTGGTGTGTTGGGCACAAAGCATATGAGTGAATGAATCAATGTTTAACTTAAGTCACCAAAAAATAATTGAATATCCAATTACAAACAGTTTGTAGCCAGCAAAATTTATTGAATAAAAATATATGTTTACGCAATTAAATAACTATTATTAATGGTGGTTTAAACGTTTTTTTTTTGTTTGATAGTAATTTCAAAATTTAAAACTAATTGGTATTTATTTTAATTTTTGTATAGTATTTCTTAATGATCATTATACATACAACATATTAAAAGTACAAAGAGTTCAATTTTTTTTTCAGTTGGGCCGAAAAAAATTGAGCGTCTTGTCCGGGCTTCCCCAACTTTTAACCAACAAATACTGAAATCGCTGATTTATAATATAGTCCTATATAGTCCTAAGGTTGAATTAATACTAACAAACATATTTTTATTACGGGCTGTGAAAACTTATTGGCAAAGCGAAAACCTAAATATGCGAGTCCTTAACTCGTTGGGGTTATTTCACCCCATAAACACTACCTCTAAATATTTCTAAGTCCAGAACTTGGGCTTGTATATTTTCTTTCAGTCAGCTACTTAATGCTAAACCTTTTATTTAAATAGATATATTGTATTTTAGGTATTTGAAGGAATATGTTGAAGTACCCACATGAACTCCTGAGACCGCAATAACTAAGTCTAACACAGAACCTGCGCAAACATCAATTAGTGTGTTTGTACGCTAATAACTGAGCAAGTTCAAGTTGCGACGGGCAAATCGGGTGTGTCAATACAGGTCAGTAACTTCTCAGGCAAACAGTACCACCTTTGGACGAATCTTCGGATAGGGTGACCAGGCAGTTAAGTTCCGACCAGACGAAATGCCTAAAAAGTTGAACTCGAGGAAAGATGACTAACATAGACGGATTCTATACATTATTTGACTTAGAGCCTGTTTCAGAATGTTGTGTAGTAACACCACCTGCACATAAGTGTTCAGTTCGCGAGATCGCCGTAGGTATAGAAAGAACCAGCAACGACTACAATATGAAAGGATTTCGTAGTTCTTTTCTTCTTCCAATGTAACGGATTAGTTGATGGCACTGTACTGCCAAAGACGGAGGGACTTTTTTTCTGTTTTTGTTAACGGACTGGCCTATATCACGTGATAGAAAGTGATGATGCATTCGAAGATTCTGTTCAAGCTTACCTAGTTAGTAGGACATTCGCTAAAAGCCTACCACCAACTATAACGACCATGATCCTTTAGACAACAAACGGGACTAATATCGGCTTAACTTACCCTCCGAAGCGCTCAGTTGTAAATGTTTCTAGAGGTCACCCATCCAATAATCAACCCATAAAATAATGACCACATCGTATTTTAATTAGTTATTGGTTAAGAAAGATTAGGCAAGTCTCGCATAGAGCGCTTTAAACTCAAGCTACAGATTATAATACTAAATACCCGGTTATTGCTCTGTGCTTAAACAGCGATGAGGCAATGGTCGAAGTTCAGAAGGTCTCACGTCACAAGGTGGTTATGATATCCTTAGGCATATGCAGTGTACTAGTGGTTCTGTGATCTGAAGAGCTTGCGACTGAATTATTTTTATTCGACTTCCAAAAAGGAAGTTCTATGTTTTTTGTATGTTCACCGATTTCTCCCCTATTTGTGGACCGTACCCGATGTCCCATAAAAAAATCATTAAAATATGTTGAGTAGAGTATAAGTTCTAGTCAATTAACTGAAAAATGTATTCGCATATCTGGATGATTTAATGGTATTTGCTGTTGTCGATAATGAACACTATTTTAGGCTAGTGAATGATCTTGTAAACAGTCTTTATCATTAAAAACAGTAAAATATATTCCAACATATTTGAGCCGTTTGGTGTTGAGACGTTGGGTCCGTGGGGACCGGGAGCTCATCGTATTTTCCAAAACTTATCAGAGTGTTTGGTCGATGCGACGCATGATCAAAATGCTGGCACTTATTTGGCTCAACAAATAAGGATTGAAATTCAACGATGTAATGCTGCCAACTGGTACATTTGAACTGCCTGTGAGTTTGAAATCACTTGTAGGTTGTCGAAATGCTTTCATTGTAGTAGCTGTAGTCTTTAATATAGATCGTAGTATTTTGCTTTTGAAATGAATTTTGAATTTATTATTGTTATAAAAAGTAAGATTTCTCTGAGATTGATCTTTTGGTCACCCTACTCTACTCAAAAGGTGCTGGTGAGGGCCATAGGGCCACCACAAGGGTTATTGTTTGATTTTCGCTAATCAATCCGGAAGTGAGCACTTTGAGTTTATCAGCAAATATGAACCCACAAGATATGAGAGATTTAGAAAACGTCTTGTGTCTAGTTATGTTCAAATCTTCAAGCAAATTTAGCGCGATTCAAACCATAGTGAGGTTGGTGCAAGTTAATGTACTTATAAATGGGATCTTTATGAAGGTCAAAATACCGAAAGGTGGGTAGCGGTGCTTTCTGAAGAACTACCATCTTACACTGCGATCCCCAAGAAGCCTGCCAAGCGTGGGGATTATGACAACCACCAAAGTCAAAGTCAACGTCAAAATCATTTATTCAATTTAGGTGTCTACGACTCTCTTATGAAGGTCAATTACAAATTTTTGTATTGAAATATTCTAAATTGTACTGCCACGTTCAGCAAAAAAAATTGTATGTGCGAGAAGAACGGGCAAGAAACTCGGGGCCATTCTTTTAAACGTCTTGTAGCAATATTTTACAATATAACAATTTTTTTAACAATGTGTTACATATATTTAACAAATTATTGTAGTACAAAATTGTATGCCCAAGGCGGGAATCGAACCCGCGTTCTCCGATATCGCGTCGGATGCCTAAACCACCTCGGCCACCTGGACACGGCATTTGTAGCCGAAATTTCATACTCCAATCGTACTTTAACCGTCATAGGGGACGGTGCGCGGCCATCAACCAGACTACTAGACTTCATCTGATCGAAAGAAGTGTTTTTCAAACACTTAACTCTTAAATTTGTTAAATATATTTTCACTTAGCACGCGATAGTGCTTGTAATAATATTTAGAAATGTGTTACATACTTACTATATAATACAATATTACAGTATTTGTTTAAACTACGTAGGTAACAGGCGATAGCTTGGCAGAGGCGTTTTTGTCGTTTAAGTAATCACAAGCTGTGTAGTAGAATTTCTTAATCAATATGTTTTTCACGTGAAACTTGAATTTCCCTTATGTGAGAATAATACAACATGTTTGAGAAGTTTATTATTAAACCATAAACAATTTAATTACCTAGAAAGAAACTTTTATTTGTCTTTTACCATTATGGACTAGCGGTAGCGGAGGGGTTTATGAAACGGTTGCCATCGTGTTTGTTGATGATGATGATTAACATTGCTGGGTGTTAAGCAATACCCCGGGTAGCGGTATTTCTGTAAAAAAGTTGACTGCTGTCGAATTTGTTATATATTTGTGGCACTACAATTGAGTCTAGAACCACATTGTTATTTTCTTTGGTTTTGGCTTAGTGGTAACTTGCACCGGATAATATCTTTTTATTTATTGATTAGGACAGTGTCGTCGATATAAGGCTCGATTCTTACATCTAAACACATAAGTGTTAAATAATATCACTTGAATAATCTGTCCTAATCAATAAATAAAAATGTGCGTGAGTTTTAATAATATTCTATCTTTATTTTTATTTGTAGCTGATAGACTAACCTTTGACCACTGTCTCATCTGATGGTAAGTGATGATGTGATTGTAGAAGTTGTTCAGGTTAACCTAATAATGTTAATAGGTGCTTGGCGGCAGATTTTCTACTTTAGGGTGACATCTAGCCAAGCAAGCATTCGTCAAATACCCTACCACAATGCTGTAACGACTGCCATCCTAAGACAACAACCGAGACCGACGGTTTAATGTGCCTACCAAAGCACGGAAGCGCTCAGTAGTAATGTCACTAGCGGTCACCCATCCAAGTTAAAACCGCAGCAGACGTTTCTTTAGCTGATCGATTTTAAAAATGGCTAAGCAAACTTCGCTACGAGCGCTTTAAAGTTCAAGATTACAAGCGGGAGTCAGACCCGTGCTTGGCCGGTTTTATTATTTGTTAATTATACATAGTTATTGGTCGATATGGTTTGATTTTTGACTATAATCACACCGAGTTAGACTCTTATATGTATGTTTTATCGTGTTTATGATGGAAATAAAACAAATACACGCCCTAAGGAAGTCCAACTGCTTACTAAGTACCAGTTGAAAACGCGCCAAGCATGCTTGCACCATTGGATATCAAGAGCGCTTTGCCAATGCGATGCGTGATATAAATGATCACGAATCCGACAGAGATAGCAGCAAAAGGCGCTTCTGTGCCACTTCTTGTGTTTTTCCATTCGTCACTCAGGAAGAAATGGAGATGAAAAGGAGTGAGGATGCTTCTAACTCCACTCCACGATGTCTTTTATGCCCGGTCAAAATTTACAAACTAATTTTACCTACTCCATTGGTCACAAAAGTGGATGTTCGCATTTCGTAATTTAAAGACAGAACATACTCGTATATCTTAAAAATTAGATGATTAAAATAGCAGCACAAGCTAAAGATCGATGAGGCCTACCTAGATAGTTACAATTATGTATTTATTATATTATATAACAAGCAAAATTGAATTGTATGCTCGAGGCAAACAACTCAATTTAGCACTAAATCCATATAGCGCAAACAGTTTTAGTTTATAGGCGTAGTTTTCCTCAACTTGTTCAATATACGAGTCCAAGTTAGAGTCAATACGTCTGTAAACAAAGCTCAGGCTCCTATATTACACGTCATAATGCGAAGTTCAACTTGTGTAGTAACTGTTGTTTAAACTATGGTTCAACTGCTGCGAAACATAAATAGGGATTGTAATAGATACCGCTAAAGTAATCACTTTAGCGAACTCATTGGTGGTTAAGTTGTTGCTTGTTTTATGACGTAACAGGCACTTAAAAGAAAACATGGGTATAAAGAGAAGCCCTAACACGAAAGGTACGTGTGCTACCAACGACGACGATATAACATTCCAAAGAAGAGTTGGCATTTGATACACACTCTTTCTTACACATACACACACTCTATCACGCTGACACTCTCTCACAACCTCACTCGCGAGTTTTATCAATATTAAATTATTAGGAACCAGCTAGGACACGCGTTGTATTTGCCGGAAAGATTCCGACCACTTTAGAACTGTTTTGAAGTCCTTCGTCTAGGAGTCGCGAGAAATTAATTGGTGTTAGAAGATATAAATATTGATCCGACCCTACGTGAATGGAATAAGAGTAGGAAGAAAAAGTACGCTATAAACTTATCATGATTAACTTTTATGCGCACACATAATAGACATATGATATAAAATATTTTTCACTTTGCAAATGAGGTCTTTCAGAAGTTTCAGCGATTTCGAAACTGCAATCGCTGTTGAATGGTGGCTATTAGGCCCTGTTTACACTGACCGGAAGACGTTTCTTTCAATTCTCGGACGGCTTGCAGTCAATAGGACATCATTACCCGGCCGGGATGCGAGAAGACCGTTTGGACTGGCGAGCTACTTGATTACTAGTGTTTTCATTTTGCTTATATGCTAGCCTTTGAGTATCATCATACTTGATGGTAAGTCATTATGCGGTCGAAGGTGATGGTTGAGGCTAGACTATAGAATTACTGGCTCTCATATACAGCTGCTGGAACTATTTGCTAGGTGCTTGACGACAGAATTTCTACATTAGGTTGGTAGCTAGCCAGGCAGCAGATGTTTCGAGTATGTACATTAGGAATCTATTGTCGCCGCTTGAAAACTCGCGTCGAATGTGTCCATATGTACATTTTTGAAACATATTATCATTAAAAAAATTACAATAGCATTTTTTAAATGTACTGCTGCGCGCCGCTGAAGTTTTTGGTTCGGAACCAGCAACCGCTAAGTGCTTGAGTATCGCACCACCGCACCGTAAAAAAAGGCGTAAAACATTTGAAAACTATATATTTTTATAATTGGTAAAAATAATAGCAACATAGCCGATCCAAAACGATCAACTTGAGTTCTTGTATCAACATAGTTTGTTGGTTGGTTGTTTCTCCGCTGCAACATTATTTGAGGACATATTTTAATATACTTACTCAATATACAATATATTTATATAATATAGGTAGGAGGCCCCGCGAGAAGTTGTACCTCTGTATTTATTTATTCGTTTTATTAGTTTTTTGCGGTTATCCATATTTTTTCCGGATAATATTCAAAATTAAGGTCCTATCTCGAGTGGTCCCGCGTTATCTCAACGTTCCGGGCCTGGACTTGGTTCACCATCAATTTGGTAAACAATCTGGCGGAGTTTCGGATTCCGGAGGAGCCGTCGAACGGGATTCTCAACCCTGTTAGCCAACTTGTCCGCGGTTCCTGAGCAAGAAACCTATATGTGAAAAGTGCTGTAGTGTTTGTTTGGAAAATTTGTGTAAAAGAGGTTTTTTCATAATAATTATTTTACCAAAAATATTCCAAGGCTCATTTTACAAGCAGCGCCATCTATTCCCGTGGCCCCGTACTAATTCACCCGCGACCTAAGACCATTCAATAGCGGCACGACGCATGTTGCGCCTGACAGTATTGGGGCACCTTGAATTTCCTAGTTCGCTAGGTACGCCCGCGGACGGATCTGCGACACCCAAGTTAGCAAGGAATCCAGCAGTGATCAATAGAAGGCAGGACTTGTTAAGTCGTTTTTATTTGCAGACTTCGGTTTTTATCGATTAAATTTAATATCATCGACAGTAACCTTGCGTTATATTTTTCTCTCGGCCATTATTTTAACGCAATAAATGTAAGTTAGAGAGTTTCTTCTAATTTATTTCAATTGTAAGTTTGTTTACCTATTCTCGTTACTCTATGTATTATTTATAACGCGTGATAGATATTCAGTTACTCGTATGGACGATTTTACGATTGTTAAGTGTTTGATAATTCCAATGTTAATTTTAAATTACATGATAATTAATTGGCGTTCGATATAATAATAAATTGATTGCGATTATTTTCAATATTTAATTACCATTCTTTCGAGAAGAGAATTGGTCTGTTTTATTTGTGTTAGACTTTATTTTACATGGGCATTTTGATACAATTCAATATTTATTATTATTATTATTATAATTTTTTATTGTTTTAAGACGCGTTGGGCTCGATCTTTCGGAACTTGAAGTAGGTACTTATTCATATATAATACGTTGTATGATTTATTTTTGAATTATTTTTTATATGTTATATTATCTATTTCCCTGTTCGTCTCGTTAGTGTTTATAACATGGCGAGTCCATCGCGTGTCTCTTGCCCACACTGCTCGGGTTCTTTAAAGCTATTCTCTTATCCGCACGGTCTCAGGGTTCACATAGGGCGAATGCACAGGGATATCGTTTTATCTGGACTTGAGACTCCTGGGCCTACGGACTTCACGCACTTGCCAGCGCCCCACCTGAGCTTGGACGAAATGCCTACTCTCAGGTCGAGGGTCCGAGTTCTCAGGCATGTACCTAAGGGAGCGAGAAGTATGGCAGCCGGTAAGCTGTCATCTTTGATTGAGCGCTGTGTCCAGTCTAATAGTACTGTCGACTGGTTGGCGTTATTGACTTTCGCCTACACCGCTTTACGGCTGCCGGAGCGTGGGGATGGGAAATCACTTAAGTCTAGGGTGAAGGAAAATATTGAAAGCATCGCGTCAGGTTTTCCTACAGATTATCTACCTTCAAAGACACCGGCATTTTATAAATCAATCCAGAGCAAAGTCTTCGAGGGTCACCTACGAGGAGCAGCGCGCCTTCTCACCTCGGAGTGCACTTTCGCGCCGCCGGGCCCTGACACGCTTGCGATATTACAGGCCAAACACCCCGCACCCGCTTGCCTTCCTTGTATTACCCCGGCACCTGACGAGGACTCTTCACCGCTACTTTCAGTGAAAATTGAGGATGTTTCGGACGCTCTCCACTCATTCTACCGTGGTTCGGCGGCTGGTATGGATGGATTGCGGCCGGAACCTAAAGGAGTTAATTTCCTCGTCGGCCGAGGATAACGGACAGAAGTTACTAGCTTCACTTACGCACCTTTGCAATTTCTTGTTGAAGGGGAAATTGAACCCTGATATCCGCCCATTTCTGTACGGGGGTGTGCACTTTGTGCACTTCAAAAGAAAGACGGTGGTACGAGGCCAATCGCAGTGGGCAATACTTTCCGCCGTTTGGTGGCCAAACTTTGCTGCCGAGTAGTTCGGGGTGAGCTCACACCTTATCTCCAGCCCCACCAGGTAGGATTTGGAACGCCCCTTGGATGCGAAGCCGCTATCCATGCCACACGAAGCTTTGTTATGAGAGCTGGGAGCGATGATGTCCTTCTAAAACTTGACATCAAGAACGCTTTCAACAGTGTCGATAGGGGCTCGATGCTGTTGGAGGTCAGGGAGTTGACACCGTCTATATTTCCTTTCCTTCGCCAGTGTTACGCGACCCCGAGCAGTTTATCTTATGACGGCGTTTGCGTTCAATCGCAAGTCGGGGTACAACAGGGCGATCCTCTAGGACCACTAATTTTTAGTATGGCGATTCATAAGGCCATTAAGTCTCTAGAGTCTCCCCTCAACATCTGGTATTTGGATGATGGAACTTTTGGCGGTAGTCCAGAAGTAGTCCGGCGGGACGTGAAAGCTCTCTTCCCACCCCTAAAAAATCTGGGCTTGGAGGTAAACACCGCCAAGTGCAAAATTTACCCCTGCAGTCCAGAGGCAGCAGAATCGAGTCCCAGTTTCACATCCCTTATTCCCGGGCTTAGGGTTATGGACCGAAAATCCTTGTACCTCCTGGGTTCACCCGTTTTTTCTGAGGGCTTAGCTGATAGCCTGGATTCGAAGACACAAACCCTGACATCACTTGCGAATCACTTTCGGAACCTTCCGGCTCACGTTTCCTTGGTGCTTTTGAGGGCCTGTTTTGGGATGCCCAAGTTGACATATGTCGTTCGGACGGCGCCAACTTGGAAGCTCCCAGAGGAGGTCCTCCGGTTTGACGGTGCACTAAAACGTGTTGTCGAAGAGACTCTTAACATCAGTCTTAGTGATGCGCAGTGGTGTCAGGCTAGTCTGCCCATTCGATTTGGCGGTTTGGGCGTGCGGCGGCTGCAAGAGTCAGGTCCCATCGCATTTCTAGCTTCCTCCTACGGGGCTTCAGGTCTGGTACAATGCATATTACAGAGCTTTGGGGACTCTCTCGCTATTCCTTTCACTACAGAAGCCATCAAGGAGTGGGAGACGTTATATCCGGGCTTGCCACTGCCTGCGAAACCGAAGTTACAGAGGAGTTGGGATGATCTGGTTGGGACGCAGATTCTCACCCAATTACGCAGCGGAGCCTCTACGACTGAGTTGGCCCGTCTCTATGCCATCTCTAAGCCGGAGTCCGGCGCCTGGCTGCATGTCCTACCTTCACCTAACTTGGGCACGCTGCTGGACGACGACTCCGTTAGAGTGGCTGCGGGATACCGACTCGGTTGTGCGGTCTGCGAGCCTCACGTTTGCTTGTGTGGTGCGAGGGTGGAGTCGGACGGCCTGCGCGCTTTCGGTTGCACTCGTTGCGCTGGACGGAGGCCCAGGCATCATGCCATCAACGACATCATTAAGAGGGCCCTCGTCTCGGCAGAAGTCCCATGCGTGCTCGAGCCTCCCGGCCTTTCGCGCTCTGATGGCAAGCGTCCGGATGGGCTAACGCTGATCCCATAGCAGAGGGGGCGTTGTCTCATCTGGGATGCTACGTGCGTGAGCACTTTTGCCGCTTGCCACCTGTCCGCTACCCAGAAAGTCGCCGGTGAGGGCGCAGAGGCGGCCGCGTTGGGCAAGCACAATAAATACGCTGCCTTGGAATTGGCGTACGAGTTCGTGCCGTTCTCTGTGGAGGTGATGGGGCCTTGGTGTTCAGAGGCCAAGAAGTTCGCGGCGGATCTAGGCCGGCGCTTGCGAGATAGGACACGAGACCCACGGTCAGGAGAATACCTCGTACAACGGATTTCCCTCGCAATACAGCGGGGGAACGCGGCTAGCCTAATGGGCACGTTTGGGCGAGGGAATAATATTATGACGTAATCTTTTAGATTTAAGGTTTTTGTTTTCTTTTGACGAAATGTATCATTGATTTCTATTAATTATGACGTTGTTTGCATATTGTTTTATGTATTTAATAAACATATACAATATATTTATATAATATACATTATCCTGGTTTGTAGTAGCTAACCAATAATCTTTATTCTCCATCGCTTATCGGTTCTTCAAGCAAACAACCTCACCTCTGGTGCCTGCTAAACACCCTCAAGGGGGCAACTCCCTGATTTGGTAACTTTGCAGAGTTTGCATATTATTTAGAGATGACTCTCTGTTTGGATTCAGAAAAAATATATAATATGTAAGGATATTTTGTCCACAAATCTGTGCTGTAATTTTTTTTCGTAATTTCTTGATTAATAGATAAAAAAAAAGTCTTGTGGTTTTTAATCTAACTTAGAATTCCATAACAAACCATGACAACAGTTTTACATTTAGCTAATGGGCTATCCCCGTGACCGCACTAGGATGTCGCCCCTCCATCCCGTCCGTATCTTCCCGTTGGTGTCGTAAGAGGCAACTAAAGGTAAATTACCGGAAGGTGGGCAGCAGCGCTTTCTAAGGAACTGCTATCTTACACTTTGATTCTCAAGACACCTGCTAAGCTTGGGGATTATGGTAAATTCCTACTTAATGCCTGTGTTCAGCAGTGGACAATCCGGTTGATACAGAACACTGACTACACTGTCTGTAGTCAGCTTACTTACAGTACTGACGGTAAGCTAACAAGCTGATTAAAAAACCAGAAATGTTTTTGAATCACGAGCGAGATTTGGTCCCTCTTGTCGGCGAAGAGTACAGCTGACCACAAAATAAAAATAAAAAACTCCTAATGCTCCTTGTATACGTTTCTTTGTTACGTTTCATTGTAATGTTATTTTTATGGTATGTAAATTTAAAAAAATCTATCTATCTAGTACATAAATGTATTAGCATGTTTGTCTTCCATCGATCATTTTGTTAATGTTTCAATACTAAAAAATAAAATGCGATACTACTCTCACAAAATAAAACTTTGCAAATACAAATTCTGTATACAAACTAGATATTTTTTAATATTATTATGTTTGCAATAACGCCTGCTTGGCGAATTACATTACAAATTTACGAGAGAAAAAGGTTATAAGTTTGCGTCATCATTTACAAGTTTAAAACCAATTGCAAAATTGGTCTTGTGTACTACAACGCAAGTTGAACAATAGGTGTCGCTCCATCCCGATACGATGGTTGAAGAACGAGAGCAGAAATTATAGTTATGAGTCATTGTGTCATGTTAGCTCAGTTGGTTAGAGCATGCCCCGGCTAAAGGGGTGGATGGACGCGGGTTCAAATCCCGCACATGACTATAATTTTTTCTCTCGTAAATTTGTAATTTTGTAACAAACTAGTTGTATCAAAATGTCACAGAGGATGACATATTCAATAAAATCCACAACTCAGTGTGATAGTATTTTTATTGGACTGTTATATTTTTCCTTTTTCCGTGTAAGTACATCTGCCGTCTAAACGAAGCATCATTGGCGTATTCCCAGAGTCGGTCAACATTTGCCGGACTGTATGAAAAGCGACGGAATGACCAGTTCTGAACAAATATTTATTTGTGACCACTGCATCTATTTGTCATTTCTGGGCCAAGCGTCTTCAGAAGATGTAGCCAGGTTTCGTTTGTCCAAAAATCACGAAGAATTGAGAAATAAAGCTTTTCACACGGCTGCGAATAACCATTTATAAAATGTTCTGCATGGATTTGTTAGGTATATAGTTGGTCACATTTTAGTGAAACTTACGTGCGAAAATTCAATAAAGTTGAGAATGAGTTCCTAAAAACTAAAAAACAATTTAAGCGCAGTTATATTTCAAATATTATTTCAACTATTAATCAAGTAGTAATAAAAATTCCTTCAGCTCGGATTTGATGAAGCTTTGTAGCTTCATAACTTTTTAACCCCATCTTATAAAAATGTGATACGATTATGTATTTTTTTTTTCCTTCCACAATAGTTTCTAGAACCATAAGACAATGCTGAAATTACTTTGGAACTACTAACAAGAAATGTCTTGGGAAGGAACAGGAGCCCAAACTAGGTTGATCCTGTGCTATGGCACTCCTGGCCCCCCACCTCGAACCTTTTTCTGTTTTTACAAATAAATAATTTCGTAGGTACTAAAAGATATTATAAGAATTATATTAGCGTACTAGGGAAAGAACATTACAATAGTATACTATAACTAAAAAACTTGGTTAGTAGATTTCTTACAACTAAAAATATAATAGGTACACTTCCCGCGTATCCGTAATCAGCATCTCAAAACTTACATGGCGCATTATCCTCACAATATGATTTGTTTGTTATTTTTATAAATTATTTAAAAAGATATTTTTTTTATAGCTTATGGTTAGCCATGGACCACTATTTTCTCACTTGATGACTCAAGTAATGATGTTTTCAAAGATGGTGTACAGGTTACTATAATTACTGGTTCTCAAAAATGTTTATGTAATTGTTCTATTTATCACAAATTTAAGCTACTCCATCACTGCAAGTATGTTTTCGGTTTCATCATACGTGTATGCTTGTAACCACTTACTAATAATATTTTTGGTTTCTTTTTGTTAGTGCAAAAATAGAGTGTTTTCTATTAGCAAGGTTATATAATCTACTTCCTTGGTAACAGAAAAATCTATGCGGAAGTTTACTATTAAAAGCTTTATATCTGCAGACTTCATATGACCTCCTTTTTTGGTTTGAGGTCGGAATGTATGGTATTGTCACATGTTGTTTTAATATCAAAGACAAGATGTATAATTGTCTCGCTGTCAATAATCCTATTTCACTATATAACTTTACGGTGGGGAATAAAGTTATCTTAGTCTTAATGAAGACTACATAATTAGCTAGGTTTCGTTTTCAGTGGGTCGTTTTAAGTAGGGTACCCATAGCACATGGAAGTTTGCCAACCTTCGTTGTATATCTACTACGTGCGAAAATGTATTCCTATTTTTATAGATTAGGAATAGAATTACTTAGGTTATAGTAACTGAGATGACAACTGATTGGACTTAGTAACAGAAATTTATCATGGCTTTAATAGATAAATGAGTGTTTGGCAGTAGTTATATCCTTACTTACAACGCCTGTGTGAGCTAGACTGGCGGCATGAGCGCGCGTACCTACCTACCAATTAAATTCGAAGACAAATTATGGATTTAACGGCAATTTAAATATAATCTAGCACCCTTTTTATATAAAATGTCCCCTAGGTAGGTATATACTTAGTATATTAATAATATTGGCCACATATAGACTTACTCCTTTATACTCCGTCTACATGCAACGTCTTGCCTGCACGGGAAACTGTATTTCGTCTTTTTTATTGCTGATTGGTAAGCTTGACCATAAATCTCACTTGATGGGAACTGGTGATGTGGTCGAGGGTGTTAAACAGGCTTAACCTAGAATTATTGGCTCTCTAGGATAGTTGCCGGAACACACCGTTAGGTACTTGGTGGGAGATATGCTACTTGAGAGTAGTCGCTAGCCAGGCGGGCAATCGCAAAATGCCCTTCCACCATGCAGTGAAAAGCTCAAGCCCGTGGCCGGATTCGAACCATGGACCTGCTGCGCGGCAGTCCATAACCATTTCCACTTAACCATCACTGCTTCAAACGCAAATACCTTTTAATATATATCAAAGAGATAAGTGACATTATAACTCTTTTATTCATTGCCAAGTAGATGTATTTACACCTATTTCTTGTAATCTGAAGCATCGGCGTTTTGCTGCAAAATTTGCAATTCTTTCCGTACATGATATATACATATTACGTTATCCTAAACAAAACAATACGAAATCGATTCGGAGTCGATTATGAACTAATTGATTAAAACTAACTTTAGTTTGACATATACTAGTCTTATTTTAAGGCTTAAAATAGTCTTTAGATTATGAATTATTATATAAGTTTATTGGTCCCAAAATAAAAAATCTATTCATACCTATGGTATCACTGGAGTAAAATAGCGTTTTGATATTGCATATGAGCCGTTTTATTTTGTACATGAGATAGTCTTTTTATAAACATATTCTCAGTTTTTACCGATATTTAATAATAAAAATACGAAAAAATTCCATCTATATGGAGTGAATATATTTAGCATTATCTCAACCACCGTGGCTGTCTGTGTAAATTATCTTTAGTTCTCCTGAGAAACGCTTAAATAAATCTAGATGGGAGAAGTGACACTCGATAAAGGTTTAAAGAAAGTCACTTACATGAGAACATGGTCAGACTTAAATTATTCAATAGACATCCATCGTCACAATTATATATCGAAAATTATGCAATAGCTATACAAAATAAATATAAATCACTTTAGTCATCCAACACTTGTTTAATGCATTCGTATCCTTATTGCTATAAGTATAAGGTATTTGCTATAAGGTATAATAAGGTATAGAGCTAGTTGCCTATAAATGCTTTAAATGAGATTACATTCTTTATGTTTGAGGGTCTCTTGTTATAATGTTAAAATACAGGTTTTATTAACTAGTTCGGGAGCCAATGGATTGAACAAGTGATACATGACAAAAGACATTAGAGACTTACCCTACAGTAAATTTAAATCTATATTGCGTACTTGGCTATTACACTATTCATTTTATTCCATTGACGAATTAAATTTATTAAATTCATATATTTCAATGTTTATATTTTCTGACATCGTATCGCTTCTCATTAGTTTTAAGATATTGTATTTAATGTAACATTCATTATATTTAAAATTTGTATGCTGCAAGGCAGAACATGATGACAACTTTTAAATACTGACATAATTTAACTAGACCTATCTATCATACCCTTGTTTGTGACAAATTAAAAAAAAACATTCATTCATGTAACATTCTAATGCCAACTAACTAATAATTATTATAAAATTATAATTTTAATATAAGAAACGTTATCATACGTTGGCAATTTAATTCCAAAGAACAGACGACACTGTGTTTTAAAATGATACTACAGGGTTGGATTTATAAAGGTAGACTTTCTAGAGTAACAGAAACACGCAAGCCGAAAAAGGGTTAACACAAACACCCCACTGTTTGTAGGTAATTATTCTATTGTCATTTTATTTATATTTTGCGGAGTTATCGCGAAGATATCTTCTAATAAAGTTTAAGACAGGGTAAGAGGGAATTTTAAGTGTTATTTTATGTAAATGCAAAACCATAGTTGTATCGGTGTGCCAGCTACGATCGAGTTTGATTTCATTTGCATTTTTTATTAACATTAATATATACTACCTACTTCCAAAATTAAGAAAACAGTTTAATTTTCTTGTTGGTCATGTGTAACTTAGTGATCAAAAAAGGAAGAAATATAATATAACCTAGATCGTTATAACTCCGACTAGAAATTAGGTTTAGTTAAATTATTTGATCGATCTGCAAAAGAGTGACATACACGCCAAAAAGAAATATATTATGAAAATCTGTAATTTTGTAAAGTAATCTGCGTTATTTCAAAAATAAAACTATATAATTATAGCGTTGCGTTCTCATTAGCAAGTTTAAAGCTAATTGCAAAATTGGTCTTATTTGTAGTACAACGTAATTTAAACTGTAAGTGTCGCTCCATCCTCATGCGATGGTTAAAGAACGAGAGGAAAAATTTGAGTTATTAGTCTTTGTCATGTTAGCTCAGTCGGTCCGAGCATACCCCGGCTATAGAAGTGGATGATGCAGGTTCGAATCCCGCGCATGACTATAATTGTGCCTCTCGTAAATTTGTAATTTTGTAATGAAATAAATTATTTTCAAGGCCTTCAAAGGTAACATGGAACTGACTTGGATATCAAGAAGTTTATTTGTTGGTATAAAAACAATATTCTTACGTTACGCTAAAATAACGTACAGTATAAATGATTCATCACACTGGCATAAACTCCTTCACACTGCAAAGAACCAATTTCGCAGACAGTTAATAATATTAGAATAAAAAATACCACAACGGCACTTCTATTCTCTGTGCTTTAACTTTTCTTTCATGAGTATTTCTAAAATTGTATAATCAGGTATTCCCTATTACATGAGACCAAAAATACAGAAGGAAATATTTACATTACAAAATTACAAATATACGATAGAAAAAAAAAAACGTATCCCGCACATTACTTAATTTTTTTTATAATGTAATCCAGGCGGCGTTATGGCAAACATAGTTACATTAAAAAGTTGCAGGAAATGTACCCACATATTATTTTACAAAATTTCATGCAATTTTGTGGCCTCATTAGCATGTTGACGGTTAATGGGGGCAGTGCCCACCTCTTCTCTCGTCTCGTCCGTCCGTAGGATGCCTGGATAGAAAGACTCTTCCCGTGGGTAAGATAAGAGTGAGTACGGGGAAAATACTAAATATGCAAAGCTTGGCTAAAAATGGGGACATCAAATACACACACTGCCCACGGCCCCCAATTGAAGGCTACTCTATTTTATTACTGGCCCCGATAGCAGGCAAGGTAACGGTGGAGGGTGCTGGATCACCGGAAGATGCTCAGCTATCGCCCTCTCGACTTCACGACAATCTTTGACATGGACTAGACGACAATTATGTCTAATATTCATGTTGCACCCATACCAGCAGTCGTTGGGAACAAAACTCACGAAGTTATGACAATTATATGTAACTAAAACTGACTGTCCAGTTGGGTAAGTATATAAAGGTGCGATAAAATCCGGAACAAAGAAATGCGCCGTAGAACCAGCCTCCAGTATAGCTTACAGATATGAGTTTCGGTAATTCGCCAAAGTCGAGGTACCACCAAAGTCACATAGGCAATTGGGAAGAAGGTCACACTTTCATCTGATAGTGGAAGTTATATTGTTGTCGAAGTTGGTAAACAGAATTGCCCTTCAATGGATCCTGGATCTTGAGAACAGATGCTGAAAGACACCACTAAGTGATTTGTTGCAGATTCTACTTGAGCCATTAGCAAGCCAGACGAGAACTCAAAGTCTACGTAAATAAAAAGTAAACTTCTATGCAAAACGCCTACAAAGTTATTAATTATTTCATGTTGTGCAACTTGTATACTTTTAGCGTTATAATTATCAATATACCTTCATTATCGTCTTATCTCTTGTTTATAGATATAATAGGCGTGTGATTACAATGAACAGTGATTAACTTGTAGCACTTTATAATTCATTACAGATAAATAATATATAAATATAATTGAAATAAGTACGTAATAATTATATTAAAAATAATTTAATTAGTATTTTAGAAAAACA